>JARHVA010001663.1:1030000-1748750 GCA_037957365.1 Torreya grandis
AATACAGTTCCTTTTCTATCCACAAATGTATTGGCCATCCCTAAATAATTATGTGTCTTTTTCTAATTGTATTAGCTAGCTTGATATAGTTTAAATTTTGATTCCAACTATAAAAACTAGCTTGATACAATTATGAGTGTTTTTTATTTCATTACATGTTGTGCCTTTTGATTTCAATCTAAATCATATTTATTACTATTTTTTATCGTATTCCTTGAATTATGCTTTAGTAATTGTAAAAATCATAGGATTTGTCATTCTAAGCAAAACAATCATCATTTTTACATGAGACATGGTGTGAGGGGTACTCCCCCAATACTCAATCCATTAGACAACACAATATATAGACTTTAGATTCCACATACCTCATGATATATCAAAAACACCTATAGTTTTATTTTTTAGATAATGGGAATCATTTTAGTTATTTAATTTTGTAGTGCATTGGAAAGTGATTAGCCCCAAAAAGTTACTCTCAATGTACCTAAGAGATGGGATAGTGCAGATATGGGGTGGTGGAATACTCCATAGTCTGTACCCTTTGGGTTTGTTCATTATTTAAGCTTGGGATCAATATATCTAAGAGCCTAAAAATAAAACACACCTAGCTTAGTAACTATTATCTTGTGCATTTCTTATAATTTAGATATTTTATTAGTTTTGTTACTTTCTAGACTTTATCTGCTAGGATGGTATGATTATGTTCATATTATGAACTACATTGGCCAAAATAATATAGTTTTGAGTTTTATTTTACCTGCATAGTCTATCTTGACAAGGTTTATCTTTTTGAACCTCCTTTTTAACTACATTGACCAAACCAATATAATTTATTTTAGTGACCATACTACATCAACTAGATTAACCTAGTTAATTTCCTACTATTTAACTACATTGATCAACCCAATATAATTTATTTTGTGACCATACTACATCAACTAGCTTAACCTAGTTAATTTCCTACTGCATCAACGAACCTGATAAAATCCTTTCTTTAGTTGTTAGTAGTACCTCCTTTTTACCAATTATATCATTCAACTCTATACATTCTATTTTATAGAATAAGTAACCAACTATATCATCCAACCTATTATAATATGTTTTTTTGACTTAATAATCAACTGTATCAACCTACCCAACACCATCTATTTATTTTTAAAAATATTCATCCACATAATAGTTTTTAGTTGTATCCATCATCATGCTCCCTTTTACAATATTACTTGTGAGTATCAACCCATTCAAATTATATAAGGGTTTATGTTTCATTCTCACTATAACCACCATTGAAGGAAACTCCTCATGGTATAATTTTTCTTAGCATCACCCTAAATATATAAAATGTAATGTGGTTAAAATTAACCTAGATTCTAATCTAAGATATCCATACTAGTTTATTAAGAACCCTAATGATAACAACTTTTATACTCCAAATAAAAAAGGAATCCTTAGCAAAATTCCCCCATCCACTACAATAATTGGTGCAGCCAACACCAATGTTGGGAACCTCATTTGATTACCAATGTTTGGAATCCCTCTAATTTTAATCCCACATTTAATTATAATCCTACTCCACCTATCTCCAACTAAAATCCTCCTTAGATTCCTCACCAATCCTTACATAAATTATTTAACAAATATCTCTTATGCAAGTGTTTAATAGCAATCAAATCCTTTCAATGCAAAAATAAATATTAAAAGTTTCTAATAATCTTTTAAAAGCATCATGTATCAAAGGAATTAACATTACATCCCTCCTCTTATATATTTCAATGGGAACCTTTTCCCTCAACTACCAATTCAAAATAATATGCTTCAAATTCTTCAAAATGAAACTTTAGCTCCTTTCATTATGTATATAGATATTGGAATAATTTATCCAACCATTTCATATTATGGAACTAATGATCCTACCTTACATATTAAATATTTTGATGATATTTATAGGGAATGGGTTAAAACTAATACTTACACTACTACATAGTTCTACCCGAAACCTTTGTTGGAGATGTGCTCAAATAGTATAAATAACTTCCTAGACATTCTATTACACAACTTGAAGACTTAGTCAATGCTCTAGTTAAGGAATTATAGCATAATGAGCTTCTTGAAAATAACCATATTAATTTCATTAATTCTAATCAATTTCATAATGAATCTGCTGATGACATCATAAATTGATGGAAATCATTTGCGCATAAAACATTCTATAATATGAGTAATGATAATATTTTCAAAAAAAATGTTATCAATTTTAAAGCCCCTCTTTTATATAAGATTATGATATTATCTCCTCAAAATTTAGAAGAATATTTTAACCAAGAAATAAGATAATATTTTTGCATGACTCATTTTGAACCATCTCAAACACCAAAAAGGAATCAAGACCTCAACTAATGCAATCAATACTAATTCTTCTCAAAATAAGCCTCCCTAAGATAAAGTGGGAGATCTCAATTAGATAATCAAATTCCCTCCCATACTTCCTTTAATATACAAGAACATAATAAGTTAATATCTTTATCCAAACCTTAAATCTATTCTTATGCACCACCACCATGTTATGATCCTAAAACGTTTTGTTGGTTCCATGCCAATATTGGTCGGTTTAATGAGACATGTTGTGAACTCTATAAAATCATGGTAAATACTATCTTGGGGGGGAAATTTAATCATGACCTCGTCATCAAATAACATAATAAATAATACCTTAAGTCATCAATAAATAATATTAACATTCTAAATATAAAAATAAAAAAACTCAAAAATAATCTCAACTGCCTGATCCTAATACACAACATTAAAACAAATTCATTTGTGTTATTGATGTTGACTATGATCACTATTACACTAAATCCTAATTTTTTAATGCAGGAAATGTTAAATATCATCATAATGCCACTCAAAATTATATTTCCATAAAACTTAAAAATCCTTCTCTTGAATAACAACTTATTAAGGATATTACTACCATGCATCTTCTTCTGATTAACCACCTAGTGATGAGCCTACTCCACAATTGGAACCTCAACCTAGTATTAAAAATCCTTCTACTACATTATATCCTAAAGTCACCATTTAAATTCAAGCTGAATATCATTATGGATCTAACCCAAAATCACAATAGGACTTCATAGATGAACTTAATTACATGCATTGAAAAATTCTTTTAATGGATCTCATGAGAACATCACCATATGTCAAAAATTTCTCATGTAAAATTTTTAATATATATGAGAATCCCCATATGGATAAACCAAAACACCTTCCCAACATTCCAAATATCTTGCACCCATAGAAGACCACACTATTGAACCATTTCTCAACCTTATTACTATAAGAAACATTCTATAGAGTTTCCCAAAAAAGATATAATTAATCATGAAATCATTTTTTCAAATCAATGACCCACCTCTCTTTATTAAGATTTTGATAGATAATACTATAATAAGAAAAGTTTTGGTGGATGAATGCTAAATAATTAATGTCACCTTATTATTGATAATATGAAAACCCAAATATTCCAAATATGACCTTAAACAAATTAGACCCACATGTCGTGTACTTGACAAAACCAACCAAAAAATACTAGTTGCATTTGGATTCCCATCACTATTGGGCCCAAAACATTATGCACCAAATTTATGGTTTTAGATCTTCCATTATACTATAACCTAATTTTAGGCCATCATTGGACTCATCACATGAGATCTATTACCTCTTCTGGTAGAGTTCAATCATGATGTAAAAATTTAAAAGCATGAAACTAATACCAAACTACAGGGTCTATAATTACCTAATCATAAAATCAAATATCACATCGTAACCATTCCTCACATAAACAATCCTTTCCTTAGTACATTAATATGTATCCGAATCTAAAAGTCACTCTTGCTAATTTTGATGATGACAAACTTAGTGATTTAAAAACTATTTTCAATACCACCAAATTACCTCCTTATATAACAAAATGGCTCCCTCTATCTCTCTTACCATGAGATAGGATAATTACCTTGATTGATCATGATAGTGAAATATCAACTCCTTGAAATGATAATAAAGCTTCCTATATAGAATAAGTCACATGTAATGATCTTAGGGGGTAAGTTATTTTAGGATACTTTATCATTATCCATTCCCAAATTTAGTAAAATTGGTGTATCTACCAAGGATACTTCTAATGATAATTCTAAAAAAAATAATCATGCTTGTAACATCTCTCCATCATATGATGATGATTACATAGTTTCCTAAGACAATCATAGAACTTGAATGCAATTCATTATTAGAAAAACATTACCAAAATACATGCCTTTAATCAATATGTCTATCTAGTACATATCTCTTTTGAATTTAGTGATGATGATAATGAACTAAAACCTCAAGGATATGTTCCTCATCACAACCCACCATTGGAATTCACTCAATGGTTTATCCATCATATTTTTGATCTTCCTATAAATTTTGACTAAATCATCTAGTGTGAAACATTTCAAAAAAATTATAACATTTCTAATTATATCAACTAGCTCAATTTAGTTTAGCCTGCTCCCTAATTTTAAAACTATACTCACCATTTATATATATTTCAAACATAAACTCACAACTACATTTTCTAAACATTACTTTTGGTCTAGTTTTGATCAAGTGCATATGTCCCACATGCACCCTTCAAGATACCAACACTTAACCTAATCACATTGACATATCACACAAGGGAACCTTGTGTGCTCATCTGAAGCATAAAGAGGGGAAACAGGATAGGTTAGGGTTATTTACATGTGAGGGTGGTTGGAGCCTTATCTTGTAAACTAATACTTGTGTGCATTATTACTATCTTACACTCTTATACTTGAGTTCCCAAGATCACTTCATATAATATTGGTCCTATTCCATCAATTCAAGGCCATAAAATGCACTTATTCAAAAAAATAACATAATAAAACTATTGTGTTCAAGTATTTATTCCTCTATTAAATAAGTAAATATAAATTATAACACAATATTAATATAACCATGATGAAAATGTTCTACCATAACCATAACTATTTGCATAATCATATTGAATTAGTACGATTCAATATATTAAAGATTACCAAGCACTCAAGGAATTTACACTGATACATGTTCTACTACCACTCCTACCTCTACTCTATGAATATTTCTCATTTATATGGAGTTATAATTAAAATACAATAACATTTATCCTAATAATTGGATCTTTCCTCCTTCTCAAGTGCCTTACTTTTAAAGGATTATAAGAGCCCTTCATGTTACAAACTACCACCACCTATAAATTATTACATAATTTATCAACAACGTAGTTATTTCTCTATTTTGCACAAATCCATCTACCTTCCATTCACCATTGCCTCTTAACTGCATGTCAAGATTAGTTGCCAGTCATAACTTCCACTAATTATTACCATGATCTCTACTTTAATCTATAGATAAACTCAGTTTGTTTTATTTTGATCCTATTGCTTTTCATTTTATTTGTGTGGACTTGTCCTTTACTAGCTTTATCTGTCATTACTCATTGTCCATGATGGGCACTCACTCACATATATAACAAGTTATTCATCACATGACAATTGTCACTCTCTTAGGTTATCGGAATGGGTTTGTGATTTTATGAGTCATATACAATCCAAGGATTTATTTTACTTATTTTATTTATAGGGTCAATATCACAATATATTAACATGGTAGTCCATCCTCAAACAACCCATTTATTTCTTTGAATTGTTTTCCTTGTTCAATCTAGATTTATGCAAAGGTTCACCATAAGAAATTAATTCTTATAGATTTTCTAGTTTTTAAAAGCTCCTATATTATATGCCTCCTTCTAATAAGCTTTTCATTTTTCTTGTGGTAAAAAAAATTATATGATCTTCCTCATCTTTCCTACATCTGCGGGTTGGGTAGATCCACACCATGTACCTCTTTCACATTTATTCTTGTACATCAAAGTAATTTAACCCTCTTTACTTCCTTATCAAGTCTCCCCCTCATGTACCCTACATTCTTCCACATCAAATCCATCTTTTCTCATTAATTTTCATGTATTTAACCATTTTGTATGTAGGTCCTAGTTACTCTCATGACAACCTCCCTCTATGCATTTCATTCTTACACATTGTATCGTCATAGGTTTCACATAGATTTTCATCAAAAGTGGGGGAAACTTCCTAGTTGGCCCCAACTATCTAATTAGGTAAAACTATTGGCTACCCCTTCTAGGATCCTCACCCTTTACCTTTGAATGGATAGGTTAAATCTTCCTTTCACCTTTCAATGAGTCTAGGAGTACACTATAAATTATAGTAATGTGGAGACCATATATCTCCTCTCCTTTCCATGCCATACATTTTATTCCTCGAAGTCCAACCAACCTCTACATGCATAAATTTAGCATGTATTATTGTGTGTGGAGTATCTAATATTTTTTGGTGCAAAATTATAATCACCATCTCTGACCCACTTCCTCTTATATTCTATGTCTACTTCATGTGTATTTACCCTTTGTGACCCATGAATCTTATCTTATGCTTCCTACCATTTATCCATCTAAACTTGATGAAGGGCCTTGATAGATTAAACTCCTATGCTTTACACATTTTATCGATTCATCTTTTATGGAAGGTATTGACTCATTATTGATTCATTTCCTATCTAACAATTTAGTTAGAAGACTTGACACTAGATTGTTCCACTATTTAGCATTCATGGAAATCCATACCTTCTATCCTTACCTCATCCACCTTGATTATTGCATGCTCTTATTTTCCTACATTATCCTAAGAGAGGATCTAAATCTATCAACCTTCTTGATTATAGGCTCAAGTCTAAATCTCTTATTTCATAGAGATTATCTCTTAGCAATCTAATTTCAATGGCTACCTCACAACCTTCTTGGCCTAAACCACAACTCCAACAACATCAAAAATATTTCACAACACCATTAATCCAAAATTTATTTTAATAACCTTCATCATGGGATAATTGACATTATTTATAACTATGAAGTTGGTTCACTAAGTGATCTAGTTTTTAATTTGGCATATGTCCTCACAGTAGGCTCATTGCTTATTTATAAAACATATTATGTATTTGAGTTGATTCATGCCTTGAACCTTTCAATTTTGATAGATGGCATGGTTGAGTCATACATCAAGCCTTTCAAATTTGAAAATAATAAATTATTTTGTCTTTGTTAGCTTCGACCAATTTTCATATCTATAATTAATAATTTGATCATTTGTCAAATTATGTCCTCAAGATCTGTGCATGTCTCTTCACGTTGTACATGTCAAATCCTCTTTCATGTTATCCTTCTGATGTGCATCATATGTGTGTTATTTTATTGTGTTGTTCTTATTCACCTTTTCCCTTGGCTTATTTGTTTTTTATTACTCCTATGATCTTGTATAAAACATTTGCACACTATTCTTCCTTCCTTATGGGCACTACAACTCCACACTAAATTTTATGTTAGATTCTTTAGTATAATGAACTTTTATATCATTATCAAGGACTATGGATACAATGGTATTACTATTTTTAGTTTCTATGAAATAACATTTCACCATTTTAAAGAACAATAATCCTCACTTAGAAATTTAGATGTCTTTCATAAGGCTCTCCAAATAAAATCTTCATTCGACTCATCTTATTAGACTTATGAGGCCTACACATATTATTACAAAATATGTGTAGCTATTGTAATAAGGACATAACCTAATATATTAAAGGAAAGAAAAAGTATAGAAATTAAATGGCCAAAACCTTTTTACTTTGATGGCCAAAGCCTTATTACATTGGAGATGATGTGGAATACTAATTCTCAAAATTCATGAGGATCACTTAGAATTTCATCATTCTAAGTTAACACTATTTCATCACCAAAATGTCACGGGGACATGGTCTTGGTCATGATGGTCATTACTACCTAATTTATGGGTCTTCATCTCAATTTCTCCCACTTTCTTATTTAAACATAATTTTCCCTATTTGGCATGGTTCTCAAGGCATGATCTAATTGGTTCTTACTCCTTGACTCGACCCATTCATGTAACGTTCAAGTATGGGACCAAGACTTTAATCTCCTTGGATGCAACCTATGGCATCAAAACCCACTTATTACTCAAAGAGTGCTTGATGCTAACATGTAGGTCATTTAAAGCTCTATAGAGTAGGGGTATTGAGTGTACCATTCCACATCTATGTCTAATACATTTACATGAAGGGTTTTCATAAGGGTTCAAATATAGGGTTCAAGTATACCTTGATGTACCTTATTTTGGTGACCTAATATAAATCTTGAGTAAAATGCTCATAAAAAACACTTACAATATCAAAGTTAGACTAGGCATCATCCTAACTCAAGATGTTTTTCATTCTTGGCTCAAATATGGCCATGTCATGCACTATGATGTTACATATAGAGTTCATATTTTAACTCAATATTTTCAACACATGGGATGCCTTGATTATTTCTCATAGGGATCACCATTTTCTCACTTCCATTCTCTCGGTTCATGTCACACTATTTGACGTCTTACTTTGCATTATTATCATAAGACAAAGTCCTACCAAGTAAGGCTAGGTAATTGTTAGCCTCCACAAGCTCCATCACCCAAATTATGTGTAAAAAATTAAATTCATTATCTCTATTTTAGCATTAGATAGAATCCCTATGTGGTGTACTTGTGTTTCATTCATCATGAAAAATACATGAGGTGAATATTGTCACATGGCACTGCCCATATTTCACCATCCATCCCCTATGAGTATATTCACCTCAACACATGTATCCACTAGGATGTCACATAATATCTAGATAATAATGTCTATGTTGATGAATATTTATTGGTCATAGCTTGTGTTCTATGTCACTCTCCTCTCATAGACATATGCTAGATCTAGTTTAGGTACATCAATAAATTTATTTTCCTCATGTTTGACGAATAGAGTATTTAACAAGGTAATCATCCCCTTAAAGTGAAAGAGGGATAAAATGTTATCAAGGTCATTAACCTACTCTTCATGTATTTGGAGTTCTCATAAAGACTTCTCCTCTAAATATATAGTAAGTTGAAGTTCTCCTTGTAGAATATGAATCACAACCATGACTTCACATAATAATTTATCTTAGCACAATCCATTTGAATAGAGAGTTAAGGGTTATTTTTTTTAGCACCTCACCATATTTTAGTAACCTTGGCACATTTCTTAGCTTGAACCTCTCCATAGGAGTTGTTTTTTGTTGTGTATTTATGCCACTATGTGCCATGGTATGCACCTTTGCTCCAACATTCTTCTTATTTTTGTGTGCCTTCGATACCCATTGGTTTAGGTTATGCACACACATTATCATCTATACACCTTCTCAAGATTAGAAATTTTCATGATCTTTACATGTAGGTCAAGGCATTCCTTGAACTTGTGTGTACCACAAAAATCCCCACAAGTAGGATATTAAGGGGGAATCTGCACTAATAGTTATTTGGAGACCCACATTTATAACAAGATCATTATCAAAACATTCCACCTCCATGTCCTCTACAACAAAATTTATTTTCATGATGTTACCAATAGTCACCATAACCTTGGTTATGTGTCCCACCATAACCTTGATTCACTGGACCTTTATTAGATGACCCTATAGTGGCTTTTTGCATTGTACACTTTTGTGTCTCATAGAGTTCATCAGTCACCTAATAATCTTCAGTATTATAGGTGGAGGTGTCATAAATTTTACAATATAGGGACACCTTGGTTTGGGTTGTATGCTATAGAATAGGTAAGTTTCATGTGTCATAGCCCTTGTAAAAAATATCACATGAGACTAACTAGTGGTATAAAATTTAAGATTTATGTGAAAACCCTAAATGAAAACATGACTATGCAAAATCAGATGAATAATATAAAAATATTGATTTAGAACTATTGTGTTCTAAAAACTTATAAAAAATAATAGTGTAAGGAGAAAATAAATAATTAGCTATAAACTATGCTTCTAGGAAGAATCAGAGTCTGAAACTTGTTGTGTAGAGAATTTTGGTGATCAAAATCAAGATTATAAAACTAGATTTAGGCTTAGACAATAGTGATGAGAAGACAAAACTATAAGGGTGGTGTTCCTATCCAACACAGGGAACTATTGTCTAATTTTAGTGAGTAAATTAGGGTTTCTAAGTTTTAAGTGCCTTCAATTTCAAATCATATATCTAGTGTGAGAGCTTATGATCACTTGATAAGACCACTATGTAACTGATTTTCCTTAAAAACCCTAGTGACTTGACATGTGAAGACCAAAGTACATTAATTGATAAAAATGAGTTAATTATTTAATTTAGGTGAGACCTCAACACCCCATGTGTTAATTTTTACCTACATACCAATACTCCAAATAAGGAGAAAACTTCATGTAGTTCTCCCATGCTATGGTGGTTTATGAATAATCAGTGTAATTGCTACATGCTGGTGTAATACTAGTGTAATTAGATGAGTTTACCATGAATTATGACATATTAAATTTAATCATGCTGAAGCTCAAGGATATTAGGTATTATTCAATCATAATTATGACAAATAGGTATTATACTCTCAACGTGCAAGTGGGATTTTGGTACTTTTTGGTGTGGAAGCCTCTTATGTGCCAAATGGTTTTAAAAGTGCTTAGATAGTCATACCATTGAAAGTAATTTGAATGGGGATTATTAGGGACATGGGTTGACATTATTATATCTTTGAATTTGGTAAATTATTCATTATTTTATGGGAAGATAGGAGAGGGGGAAGGACACTAGAGCATTGCACTCCTGTCTCCTAGGGAGCTCTTATCCAATGGGCGATTTTATTATGTTGAGTATTAGGAAAAGGCCTAAAATATGTCTATAGTTGATAATAATAGGTATGATTACATTTTGGGGTCATTTTTCAACTTATAAGAGTATGAGACATGGTCAAAATTGATCAAAAGGGACCCTAAGATAGGTCTAGAGCTAAGTGTGTAAACGAGTGGTCACAAGTGCATGGTTTTAGCTTAAATGTTAATTTTAGGTGTCTAAACTAATAAGGTATGCACATTATGCCTTAGGAAATTATTCTTTTTATGTCCTTATGTTGATGTGGGATTTATACACACCCTATTAACCTTATGAGATATCCTCTAACATTTTAGTATCGGTAAAAGATTTCACTCCAAGGCACATATTACATGGTATTTAGTTTTACAACATGTTGGTGGAATAGTGTTAAGTGATACATATTGTTTACCATATGTTAATTAGATATGGGTGAAATTGAATATACTTGGATTGGGTGGAAGGATGATGGTTTTAACTAAGGTGGGTAGGACTTCAAAATAAACTCAAAAAGAGAGGGAAGGTAAGGTAGAAAAGAAACCCATGAACAACTAGAGATAAAGCCTTTCAAGACAAGCACTTGAACTCAGATTATGGTAATAATAGTATCCACAATCAAAACCAATATTTATTTTAAGCTATTGTATCACACAAACAATAAAATACATTTAAGATTCAAAGGGAACCAAATCATAATATACTGAAACATGCATAGCCAAAAGTTGTCGAATTGCTAGATTACTATTGCACATCTACAAGAGGGATTATGATTAGCATGAAAAAGGTATTCAAATCAGCTAAGAATAATAGAAATGACTGTATTTAAATAATATAATTCATACATAATTAAATAACTAAGATAGCATAATGATGAAATGTCTTAAGTAATTTATAAAATTGGAGAAGAATCTAGATTTGCACATAAAGATCAAGTCAAGTGGAACTTCTTTGAATTTCTTATTAATCTAAAAAACCAAATTTCTCCTTCTTTTAGAACTAGGAGGGCATAATTATATATAATATTGGGATGGGTAAGGCCTCATCCCTTAAGTTAAGTCTAAAAATACAATTCTCAAAATAACACAATATGCCTAAATCAAACAACAATATGTATGAACATCCTTGATTGAAAAAAAATATTCCTCCCTAAAAATAAAATATATACATTAAATGAACCTTAGTTAGAAACTAATGTTTAAACTTTGTTGGAAAATGAAACTATACAAGTATAATTAGTTAGTACCAGAGGATCACTATTAGAAGAAACCTAATTATAACATTGTTGATGTAGTAACTAGAGTTAAAACTGGAGTTGTAGATGAAACTAGCATTGATACTAAAGGTAAGATTATAATATTCATAATTGATTGTGGAACTATAGTTAAAATATATACTATAACTAAAATTAAGACATATGTAGGCCCAGTTTGCATATGCACCATCATGTATTTTGGAAGTTGAGAACTTGGTTTCATACCTAAAGATACTATTATTACCATAATTACATGGTTTTTTTCCTTCATCTGAAGGTATAAGGCATGAATTGTCTTAAAATCAACTTGTATGGTGTCAAATTCTAGCAAAGCTTTCTTAAACAACTGGGAAAGCTTTTCTTCTAGTCTCTTGTGGGTGTCCAACATAGCTTTAACCTTAGTATTTTATTTGAATTTTGCAAATTTGTGACCGTTTAATGTCATGTGGCCTCTCTCATGGGATCTTAGGTGTTTATCCCATTTTTTCCTTGCCAAACCTAGCCTTGATGTCCTTATTACTTGTATGTATGTCCCAATAGACACTCATCTACCTGTCATTATCCTAATCATGAGGACAATATAATTCATTTATACCTTGTCTATGTTATTATGGTCTATTGGGATGTTTCTAAATGGTAAAATCCTATTATCCCACTAGAATTTTATGCCTCATACTTTGTGCTTAAGTCACTAGTCTATCAGGTGAGTGGGATGAGGATAAGTGGTAAAAGCCCATTGTTCTACTCACCTGGGGTTCCTTGTATATTTATCCATAGTAAAGTCACCTCTAGGTCAATAGGATGGATCTCAATGCCCCATTTTGCCTATAATATTTCATACATTTATTTAGTTGTCATCACTGTTAGGTTGCAAGGTGACTAGGATAATGAAAAATGGCAAAATCTAGTTGCTCTACTTGCTTGGGGTTCTCCATACATTGCTTTATGTTATCCTTGATATTGGGTTATTAAGTGAGTATGATGAGGACAAGTGGAAAAATACCGTCACTCCACTTTCCTATAATATTTCATACCTTTATTTATGTTGTCATTACTACCAGGTTATGAGGTGAGCAGGATGAGGATAAGTGGAAAAATCCCACCACTCTACTTCCCTGAGGTTATCCATACATTACTTTATGATATCATAATCATCAAGTTATGAAGTGAGTGGGATGATGACAAGTGGAAAAATCCCATCGCTCTATTTATCGAGATGAGTAAAAATATATAGGGTGGTGAAAAAATGGTTTTGAGATGAGTGAAAAAGTGTCGATTGGTGGAAACATGGCTTTGAGATGAGAAAAATTTTGTTAGGTAGAAAATAAAATAGCTTAGGATGAGCAAAATTATGTTAACTTGTAAAAAATGGATTTGATATGAGCATAAAGATTTCAAGTGTCAAAAATTGGCTTTGAGATGAGCGAAAAGATGCTAGGAAAATGCCTTAGTGAAAAATATTATGTCTAAGACATAAAAATAATAACCCATTGCAAGTGAACAAATCAACCTAAATAGTCATATAAAATCATAAGTAAGAATACATGCACAAGTGTTCTAAAGTAAATTGAATATGAATAGTAAAGCGTGTAGCATGGCTTAAGCGTAACTTTAGTTTATTTACATTAATAACCTGAAAATAATGAAATATAACCTATGAATTGTGTTAAACAAGCATCCATCAACTAAGAAAATCAAAGGAATAATTTAAATGACAAACAAATTTTGTATTCATGTCCCTTCAAATTTCTGTATTATAAACTTCTCTCCCAAAGGGTCTCAAAATAATGTTCAACCAATAGTGGGCCCGTATTTGAAAAAATTTAAAAAATGGGGTGTGTGTCTTAGGACATAATAAATGATAACTCAAAAGGGAAAAATACTTTTGAGTGTTTTGAGGACCTAGAATCTCAAAAATGAATAAGAAGAAAACTTTAATTTTAACAAAGAAATAACAAGAAAACCAAACTTTGGAACAAACTCCTACCTCCTCATGCAACATACTAACCTCCCCATTCCATGGATTTTTTTGAGATACAGTGAAATTAATTTCCCTTCGTATTGAAAATTTTAGAAAAGACCTGAATAAATATTACAAGGTTCATTTTGACTTCTTATTTTAGAACCAAACAATTAAAAAAAGCTTAGGTATTACTCTGATGTTATTTAAGCATCCATAGCCCTGACAAAAATACCTTTGGTTCTATTCAAAGCCTTTCTCTACGACTAGTTAGGCATCCATATCCCTGGTAGAGATTAATTGAATCACCATCCTCTTAGTTTTTAATATTTTTGTTTTAGATTATAGATAGAGGAGGGTTGAGAACCACTGTTGGCTGGGTGTATGGATAAGAAAACTTATTTGTTGAAAATAAGAAAGCTAATCTAGAAAGTAGTAAAGTTAATCTAGAAAGTAGTAAATATAATCTAAAAAGTAGTAAATATAATCTAATCCTAGTTATAAAACTTCACTTACATTTCACTCCAATACATTTCTACTTGGAGTAGCCATGAAGTAATGCTTCAAAAACTATCCATTAATTGAATAGGTGAGGTCATTGCCCTAAAGATATCTCAACTAAAAGGCATTATTGCCAAAGATTTATGCTATATGATATGGTCTAATCCATAGGGGAGTAAACTTATCATGTTTCCCCTTATTTTCATGTGATTTATCCCTTAGTAGCACTAAGTCTAAAATCTTGAAGGCCTTGTTCTTGGATCTTTTTCTTAAACCATCATTTGATAATATCCCAATGTTTACTAAATTTTTATAGTGATTCAGTTATTGAATATTTCGTATGGACTATATCTAATAGTCTAGATTGTATTCCATTTTTTCCCATGTACTCCTACATGAATCTATATGTTGGTAATTTTAGAGTGATAAGTGAGGCTAGTTGTCACCCATACACAAATAGGAAATGTGAAGTCTTGAGGGCTTACTTGTGTCTAGTTATGTCTATCCATTATGTATATTTAAATAATAGGTGTCATTCTCTAGGTTTATATTATGTATACGTCTTAATAGAATTCATCAAATTCTTATTATTAGACTCATCCACTCCATTTCCCTATGGGTAATAGTTTGAAGAGGACTTAATTTTAATTTGATTATCATAGGCCCAATCTATGAATTCAACAGACTAGAATGGTGGACCATTATCACAGACTATAAAAATGGGGGTGACAAACATGGTCAGTATATTTTCTTCCAAAAACTTGATGATGTCAATTACTTTATAATTATTTATTGTTATAGTCTCTATCCACTTAGTATAATAATCAATAGTCATGAGGACAAACATATATCCTACTAATGAGTTTAGATTTATTACCCCAATAAAATCAAGTCCCCATTGGGTGAAGGGATGCCCTCAATGAATGGTTGCAACAACATGGTAGTACTCCTTTCTCTCTTTTTAACTATCTAACAGTTGTGGCAAGTCCTAATGTGGTTATGTGCATCCTTAAAAATTTTGGGCTAATAGTATCCCATTATTAAATTCTTGTGAGCCATAGTGTTTATCTAGGGGTGTCTATTGCCAATATTCCAGTGCAATTTATCTAGGATATATTTATCTTCCTTCCTTGAAACACATTTTAAATAGATACCCTCATAGTTCTTCTAGTATACAAATACTCTCTTGATCATGTAGTTATCTAATTTGAGCCTGAGTGCTCATCTTTGTTCCCTATTTAGTTCAATAGGGCAAGTCCCTATGAGTAAAAAATAGCAGCTTTATGAGTACCATTCTCCATAAAATACCTACAATATATTGATGTGATTGATACTGATGCATGTATCATTTTTGGTCATTAATTGGATGATACTTTGGCCTCTCACCATCTTGGTTGGACTGATCTCAAGATTAAATTCTTGGAATTTGGCCATCCATTTTTCTATTATTTCACCCAAATCATTCTTTCTAAGTGTGATCTTGATAATTAGGTTTGGAATAATAATGAATGTCTTGTTCCTTAAAATATTGTGCCTAAATGTCTTAATAGATTTACTCAAAGCATATATCTTCTTGTCAATCATTGAGTATTTTAACTCAGCATCCTTCAGATTGATACTCATGAAGGCAATGGGATGTTCATTATCTTCTACCCTTTATGTTAGTATGGTAAAAATGGTATGTTTGAAATCAAAGGAGTAAAGATATAAATCCTTACTAAATTTTAGAATAATTAGAACTAGGGATTGAGTGATAGCAGTCTTGATATCTTAGAAAGTGTTCCAGTCTTCTATTGTCCATTCGATCTTGGAATCTTTCTTCAACATAACATTTAATGGCTTGATAATCTCTAAAAATACATAAATAAATTTCCTTATGAAGTTAACCTTTCTAAATAAAGACTTCAATTATTTATTATTGTTGGATGAAGTTAGCTAGGAGATGGTCTAGATCTATTCTAGATCGACAAAGATTTCATCCTGGGTAATGATGTGACCTAGAAACTTTCTTTCAGTGACCCCAAAGATACTTTTTTTTTGGATTTAGGGAGACTCCATACCTTTTGCATATATAAAATACTTTATGTATATGATTTATGTGGTTAAACCTATTCTTTGAAAATATCATGAGGTCATCTATATAGATGATGATACACTTTCCTACCAAGCCTTGAAAAGAGAAGTCCATTTCCCTTTAGAAGGTGGATCTTGCATTTATTAAGCTAAAGGAATTCTTTTATGTATAAAAACTCCCCACTTGGTGGTGAAGGTAGTCTTCATCTTGTCATATTATTTGACCAATAACTGATTATAGCCTGAGAATCCATCCAAAAAAGATATCATTCAAATCCACTTGCCATCTGAACTACCTCATTTAAATAAGACAAGGGGTAGTTGTATTTATCTAACATTTTGTTCAAATTTTTGAAACAAATACAAAACATGATTTCTTTGTTCTTATTTATAACTAGTATGAGATTGGCCACCTAGGTTGAATGCTTGATTAAGGATATAATTTTGGCATTTAGTAGCTTCTTCACCTTGGTATGCATGAGAGTCTCTAGGACTGGGTTCATTAGTCTCTATATTTTCCTGAAAGGCTTATGCTCTATCTTTAGAGGGATGTTATGAGTGATCACCATAGGGTCAAATATTTTCATATCATCATAAGTCCATGCAATGACATTCTTGTATTTTATGAGTGAGTATTTCAATCTTTGATTTTCATCCTTTGTGTAACTCAGATCCACATTCACAAATTGGGGATGCTGAAGAATCCCTAGATTCTCTTTGATGTAATTAAATTCAATGGCCTTGTTTTATTTCTATTTTTAGGCCTGATGGTCTATGTCAAAATATCATTCTAAAGAAACCATTCCTAAAGGGATGCAATTATCTTTTATTTACAAGACACCATCTTCTCCTATGTCTTCAATTTCCATTAGCTAGATATCCACTTCATTGATTATTTGGGCTTTAAAATTTCTAAAATTATGTAGGTATTGTAATATC
Organism: Torreya grandis; assembly: GCA_037957365.1. Classification (NCBI taxonomy): domain Eukaryota; kingdom Viridiplantae; phylum Streptophyta; class Pinopsida; order Cupressales; family Taxaceae; genus Torreya; species Torreya grandis. The sequence continues at coordinate 1,047,597 of JARHVA010001663.1, forward strand.
TATTGGTCATCCTCAAATATCCTAAATCTATCTACATTTTCTAGAACAAAGGACAAAGAACCAACTCTATTGAGAATCTCTACATTTTTTATTCTTGGAGTGGGGATATATTAGTCATTCAAGTTTCTAATGATCCCATTGTCTGATTATTTTCCTTTGATATGGCCCTAATGTTAAATGCCTTAAAATACTCAATCAGGTCCTAAGCTTGATGTTTATACTTCTTCGATTAGGTGAGTTTGCAAAAATATCTATTTTTGATTTGGTTCACAACTAGCTCAAAGTCACTAAAAATTTATAGCTACTTGGCATTGTGATTTAATGTGAACTAGAACCCTAGAAGTAGAGCTTCAGATTTATCTTTATTATTGGTGCATGGAAATTATGAACTATAGGCAACTAGTTACTACTTCCATTCCAGGTCTATGAGGGCCACTCCAACACCAAAACCTTGTTTTGATCTGGATCTATCAAAATGAAGGGTCTATAACTAATGACCTTTAAATTCTTGTTCATGAGGCTCATTCTTATGTCTAGTGGTATAGGTGCACACACATACATGTGAAGATACAAAGTCCACTTTTCCATTTGTGGCATTGTACTCAATGATGTCTCATTTTGGACTCATGATCTACTCAAATTTGATTGGGTAATCATTTCTATGGGAGACACATGTGTGAGAAATCTATATCCATATATTCATTGAGTGTTTTAGACCAATAATGGATCAAAAATAATCTATATGCTTCTGAAATGTCTATGAACAAGATATAGATGGTCTACAACACACATAGTTTATAAATCAATTAGATGTGTGTGTTGGTTAATTCTCCAACACATGGGACCAAGGATTTTTATAATTGAAGAACCATTATCTTTGACTTGTAAAGAGTCAAACCAAGTTTTTAACATACAACTATTAGTATCACATTGATTGATGCTTTAGAATCAACTAGACAGTTGTGAATATTCTTTTTGAACATTATGATAGTCAACATAAAAAAGGTGGTACTTTTGTTTTGTCTTTATATATCATCACATTCACATGTGTAGCCTTTGATTTATCAAGAGAGGACCTTCCAGTTAAGGTTTGAGCAACATCTCTCTCTGTTCGGTGATTTGAGCCAACTCATGTAGGCTAATGTTAGCCTTGGTCTTCTTCATATCTTAACCAATGTTGTATCCTCCTTTTTTAGGGGGTTCTACAATTTTCAAATGGTCACCTCTTCTAGGAAGTGGTGGATTATTATTAAAATTTAGATCTAAAGGAGTAATAGCAGTATTATTTGGAGGCATTAAAGTAGTCATAGGATGTTTATTCCTTAGATTATAATTATTCTTAGCTTGGTGATACTGATGGAAGGCATGGATATCATTTGTATTGTCTTCTAGTTCACTCTCATCCTCCTTTAGGAATGGAGAAACGTAGGTCAGAAATATGTTGATAATGATCAGATGTCCTAATTTAATGGATGAAGATGATTCTATCTAATTTGTAGAGCCCTCTTTCCTATCCATTTCCATCTGAAATACCTCAAAGGCCTTATATAACTCTATACAATCTAACTCACCATGTTGTGTTATGTTGTGCACTCGACACTAGTTAGGAATGGATGTCTGCATAACATTCATATTTGGTCCCCTATTATACATGAATTGATGTTATTGATTATTTATAAACCTATTAAAAGGTTTATTATACCTCTGGAACCTAAAATTCTGATTGGTGTCTTGTCCACCAATGTTCCCAATATGCTTTTGCATGTTTAAGAACTTATTGCTCAATTTATACACCTTCTTTTGAATTGATTCCAAATCCATCTTCTTAGAATCTAAGTTAGTGCCCTGTGTGGTGGTTGTTTTGACTAGGATCAAGGGTTGATCCCTACTTTTTTGGTTAGATAGAGGTGTTTAATTATTCAAGAAAGTGAGGTATTGGTTAGGTGAAACATGTGTTATAGGCACTAGGGTGTATGTCTAGATCTGGTTCTGGGCCACAATGTTTTGATTTGAATTTAAAACTAGATTGAAGGTTAGGAAGATAGGGCCAAGGATAAGTGGGGATAATGACTACATCTAGGGATTTAGTTGTTTATCAATGTCAATAGCTTCAACATATGCCAAAGTTAATGTATTAATGCCAACAACCCTGATCTATAAACTAGCATTTATTTCTATGCCAAAATTGTTAAAATGAACTTTATAGGCAATTATTAAATACATAGATATTATTCCATAAAATAATCAACTTAAGGAAAAGCAATGCAAGAAAATACACGTCACACTACGCAAGAGTTGATTATAGAGTTTGACAATGCCTATGTCTCTGGGTTTGCTAACTAATTGAACCAATTCATTATAAAGTGTCTTCAATCAAATGGTAACCCTTATAGAACAATAATCAATCCAAGTGTTATTTACCTTCAAATAATCTTGGTATCCATGAATAGATTCTTCACCTTCCTGAAACACATCTTTGTATGTCTTATACTCAAAAATCTCACTTCTGAGCATCAAAATTAGAAATAAATGGATTCAAATCTATACATTCATCATATAGTTGGAACCATCTCAAAAACTAGAATATTTCACTAGTTTAGTGTGAAGTCCAAAAATGACTATAGATGCCTCAAATCGGAGGAAGAGTAGAAGTAGGTCCTTATGCCTTAACACAATAGACTACATCTGAGGCTTTATAACTTATTCAAAAGTCCTCAAAATGAAAAATGATCAACTATAAAGTTGATCCCTAAATAAAAATAATATCAGTCCCTTTTCAGACTTTTCCATAATTCTGCATCTGGCTCTCTCTGTAACTCATCCAAGTTTCCTAGCTCTTATTCTATGGCTGGTTGGCTTCTTCGATTGCCTTCAAATAAAAATTTGAGCACTTTATATAGTGCTACCACCAATGTCCCAATTATTTGAGAGGTTACATTTTTTCCCAACATAGTATGGTTCAAATCCCCATCTCATTAGTTTTGGTGGGCAAAGCATATCTTTGTCCAACATTTGGTAAGTGGCGAACTTTGTGATAACTTATGTACCACAAGGTTTGTGGCTTATAATGCCAAATGTTTGGCATAAACATGTATTTGGTGGGGTTTTTTAAGGCATATGAATTTCACATGGTATGTATGTGGAAATCATGGAAGGATTTGGCAAGGAATATGGAATAGGTGGGCATGGAACATGAATGGAACATGGAATTATGTGGCATGTATGGTATGATACATGGATATTATGTGGTGACATGGATATATATTGGTTTATTTGGAACATTCAAGAATTAAAATTTTACCATGAAAAATAATAAATGGTGGCAAGCCATGTGGTAGCTTGAGGACCCACCATGTGGTCCAATCTCACCACGCCACTTATCAACCTCTCATTGTGCCATTTGTTGACCACTTGCCATGCCACTTGTCAATGTCCAACTAGATATTCCATTCAAACCCCATATTTTTTCACCTATTTTTGAATATTAATATATCTTCCTACCAAAGACAAATGATAAAAAAATCACACACATTTTTCTCACACCTCTTGCCATGTGTCACATTCTTACTGGTCTAGATTTGCCACATCATGTTGACTAAGTTTGAGATAACTTTGACCAACCATATCTTTCACATACGGACTCCATTTCATAAATCATAAATTGTGATGAAAATATCATGATGAAATCTTCATAGTGGAGCTATTTTCAAATTGTTCCATAATAGTCTTTTTCTCATTTTGACCAACTTTGATCAATTTAAACATCTTGACTAGAAATTTGATTGGCTGCAAAAGGAACATATGAGCTCCATTTTCTACATTCCACATACCATTATAAAGGTCTCAATAGGCCCTATGAAATGGTGCAAGTTTTTATCTACTTCAAGACCTTTTCTAAATTGACCTCCAGATCATTCCTCCCTACTAAGAAGGCTTTTTGTCCTCAAAAAGATTATATTGGACTTGGTACTCCATGTGAGGATCTTTGCATGGATCTAGATCTCAAATCTATCTCAAATTCTCCCATAAATTTCAGTTAGTTATATAGGTACTTCGATGGGTCTTCATATTTAAAATTGTTCCCTATCACCTCGTGTTATAACAATCACCATTTTACAATTGCCCTTTTAGGGTCTTACCTAGCAACATAATTTACAAACATTGACATTTTTGAGTCTTTATAAACACTGTAATGATTACAAACATTTCCCATACTTGGGTATTATGCATTTATAAATAATTCCTATATTCAAGCATGCATACATATTTGCACATATTGAAACATATAGATTAAAATATACAACTTATTTCTTGATATGTTCATGATGCTTCTCATGATGGCATCTTTTGTTACCCTATAGTTTTCTTGTCTACAACATATATGAGTAAAATAACACTAAAGGTACCATTTACCTATAATATTTATTTCCGATGTGCTCACATGATCTGGACAACAATTCAGATGACAATTCGGGTGATAGGTCCACCCCAATTTATGGCGAAACTTCTGAGAGCCATAATTTTTGCACCGTAGCTCCGATTGACTCACCGTTTGAACCATTGGAAAGATAATAATGAGGGGAACATCATGATATGGCATTGAGATTTAATCAATTAATTTTTACCCCCTAAACCCCAATGGAAGTGTCCCAAATTATAATTTTAGTAGTGCAGTCTAAAAATAGTAATTCCTCGAGTTTTGTATTGTTGTATATCATGGAAGTCAAAAAAATTAATCTCCATTGATATTGGTGACCTTATACATCCTCCCCACACCTTCAAAACATGTATAAATTAATATGTAACCTGAAATAGAAACCAGACATCTCTTCTCAGAGATAAGCATGTTTGGGTCTACAAATTTGATCAATAAAACATCTCTTATCAGAGATAGAATTATTTGAATTGTCTTTTTCTTGTTTCTTGAATTATCTTTAAACCAAAGCTTTCAATTTTTGGATCATCACATGATATATTATATCTCATCTTTTACAATGCTATACTAATTTTTCTTCTTGGAGTAAGTTGCCTTTCTTAGAGACAAGTATGGTTTACCCAGGATAATGCCACTAAATTGAAGTGGAACCACATCTAATTCAACTTCATCAAAAAAATTATTAGTAATTAAAAACCCTATTTTACATTTTTTACTTACATGTACATCATTACCATCATTTATTATATCCAAAGAATAGGGTTGGAAATGTGGCTTAGTTTCCAAACCTAATTTTTCTACATCTTCTGATATCATATTATTTTGATAATTCTTATCAAAAATAACATCTATTTTAGAATGCTTAGTAATTATTATTTTGAATAAATTTTGCTTACCTTTCTAGGGTGATGATTTCTAAATTGTTAGCTTCTCATTGACTATCATCTCCCTCGTTGATGTTGTCTCAAGTTTTGACTGACAAGACTCTGGCTTCTGCTTGACTGAAGATGTAGTTACAACCTTTCCCTGAGGTTGTGGATAAATTTTATTATCTTATTTCAAAATTTTCCCCTTATCATTGAAGTAAAAACCAAACTTCATGTCTTCTTTAGGTAACTTCATTTCATCAATATTCTTTTGACATGTCTCTTAAGCATCTTTCTAGGGATTTCTCAGGCATAATTATAAAATACATTTGAGTATTTCTTCTTTGCATACCTTGACAAGTAATTTTAAGATTATTCATTTAATGTTACTATCATGTCTTCAGAGATTACTTATTAGGGCTCTTCAAGATGTTCTAGCTTACTGCTCAAGTAATCCTTCAACTCAGCTTCTTGGGATGATTGTCCTTCACCTCCATATCCTAATCCTGCATGGAGTGGTCTCTTTACCACTTAGATAGGTTCAAAAATTCCTTGACCATTAATTCCAAGGCCTTTTCTTTTGAATCCCATTTTAGTTAACATCTTATAATTTTTTCCCTTCATGTGATTTTCAAATGTATCAGCACATGAACTTGATGAATGTTTAGGGTTAGTACATTTAGTTTCCCTAACATTATTAATATAGTTATAAGAGTTGATTTATTTGTTTTCATCTTCAGTATGTACATCAAAATATTTATTAATAATCAAAGCATTATTTTATTTTTAACTTACAACATCATTCTCATTAATAGGAATAGTATGAATAATAGAATAATCACTGTTATAACTAGAATGTACGTTTATTGTCTGGCTTGGCAACATCTCTTAGATAATTCCTTCATCTATTTCTTGATTCTTAAGAAAACTAGGATTTAGAAAAATTTTAATAGGTGTCTTCCCCTTTGCTTTTCATCTCTACTCATTCTACTTATTGAATCATAACGGATCCTAATTGGGATGTAGTATCCATCATTACTTGGTAGTATGACCTTGGCAGGCACAATGTCAACAAATCTCTACATCTTTATGCATCCTCTTCTTCTATCGACTTCCCATTGCAGTTATGCTCATAGTACATAAATTATCTATAAAATCCTCTTAATTTTATACTCCTAACATTTCCCTATTTCTTTCTAACTTTTCTCTTGGGCTTGTAAGAATTGCTTTATCATAGTGATAATGGAATTTAGTAACAACTAAATCTGAGCTAGTATTGGATACACTATTCTATAATAAATGATTTTAGTTAAAACAAAAAAATCAAAAATTCACCCTCAAATTTAGTTCTCATATTAAAATTGATGCACCCAAAATAATGCCCTAATATAAGTTAACCCATCACACTAACCGCTCTGATACAGCTCTGATCCGTAAACTAGCACTTATTTTCATTGTATTCAAATACAATGTCTTAGACTTTATATAATATTTTCTCCCATATCTCAAGTGGTTGGGAGGTTATATTTTTTCCCAACATAGTATGGTTTGAATCCCCATCTCATTGGTTTTGGTGGGCAAAGCATATCTTTGTCCCACATTTGGTAAGTATGTGACTTTGTGATAACTTATGTACCATGAGGTTTGTGTCTTATAATGCCAAGTCTTTGGCATAAACATGTATTCGGTGGGTTTTGTGAGGCATATGAGTTTCATGTGGTATGTGTGTGGAAATCATGGAAGGATGTGGAAATGAATATGGAATAGGTGGGCATGGAACGTGAATGGAACATGGAATTATGTGGTATATATGGTATGATACATGGATATTATGTGGTGACATGGATATATATTAGTTTGTTTAGAACATTTGAGAATTAAAATTGGACCATGGAAAATAATAAATGGTTGTAATCCACATGGTGGGTTGAGGATACACTATGTGGTGTAATCTCACCACGTCACTTTTTGACCTCTCTCCATGCCAATTGTCAACCACTCACCATGCCACTTGTCGATGTCTAATTGGATGTTCTATTTAAACCCCATTTTTTTTACCAATTATAAAATATGGCTATATTTTCCTATCAAAGAAAAATGATAACAAACCACACACATTTTTATAACACCTAGTGCTAAGTGTCATGTTCTTATTGGTCTAGATTTGCCATGTCATCTTATTGACCAAAGCTGACCATAACTTTGACTAATCATATCTTTCTCATACAGACTCCATTTTATGAACTGTAAATTATGATAGAAAGCTCATTACAAGATCTTTATAGTGGAACTATTTTAAAATTATTCCATAATGGTCATTTTCTATAGTTTGACCGACTTTGACCAATTTAATCAGCTTGACTAGAACTTTGATTGACTGCACAAGGAGTATATGAGCTATATTTTCTACGTTCTGCATACCATTAGAAAGGTCTCAATAGGCCTTATGCAATGGTGTAGGTTTTGATCTAATTTAGTAAATTTTCTAAATTAACCTCCAAATCAAACCTGATGAAGTAAAATAACATACATAGGATCTAGGGCATTCTTATACACCTAGAGAGCTAATACCATATTAGGTTGATAAGTAACTTTGATTCGATTATACATATTTTTAAATCTAGCATTGATGGCTCAAATTGGTTCATTGGGTTCTTGCTTCATGCTATCAAAATCCTAGTAGATAACACATGCACTAGTGACCTAACCAAATTATGCAAGAAAAGTATCTTAAAAATCAATCTAGGACATAATAGAACCCTCAGTTATATTTAAAAACTGGTCAAAGGGTGCATCCTTCAATGTGATTGGGAATAGTCTATATCCATGTATTCATGAGTTACATTCAATGTTCCTAAGGTAGTTTTGAAGGCTTTGATATGATATTTTATGGTTCTCCCTCCTAAAGGAGAAAAGGATGGTAGATATTTCTCAGGTTTTTTAGGTGAGTTGTTCACATCTCTAACAACATTAATGCCTGAGCCTCTCAACTAAGTTGGGTCGAGTGGAAGAACTTGATGTTTTTGAGCCATGGGGATTAATGGAAGATGAGGTTGTCTACCTAGAGAAATGAATGGGCTAAGGGATCCCTTTGATATCCTTCATCATATCTAACCTTATGGATTTACAAAGGTGATGATACTAAGTTATTATCTGAGGTACACCTTTTTAACCTTCTAGGTGCTTCCAATGCAACTCAAGTGATTCTTTTAAACATAATAGATATAGAGGTTGGGGCCCTCCTTTTAATGACAAATTAGGTTCCTATTTTTGTGTGTTTTATACACACCCTAATAACCTTATGAGGTAGACTCTAAAATTTTAGGATCAATGAAATATTTCACTCCAAGGCATGAGTTATAGGGTATTTGATTTTATAACGATATAGTGGTGAAATAGTGATAAGTGATACAGATTATTTACCACAGGTGAATCACATATGGGTGAACTTGAATTTACTTGGAATGGGTAGAAAGATGATGGTTGTAATGAATGTGGGTAGGAATTAAAAATAAACTCAAAATGAGAGTGAAGGTAAGGAAAAAACTAAGCTTGTCGATAACCAAAGATAAATCCTTTCAAGACAAAAAACCAAAAATAATACTTGACATAAGTGTTAGGTTGTGGAGCTAAAAGCTTCACCAGGATGCAAACAGGAGAAGTTACGGAGGATGCAGAGTTGCGAGGAGTTGCAGAATCAGTTGCAAAAAAACTGGCATCGATCTAATCAACTGACGTCGGTCAGATAGCAAAGAGGAAGCAACCAATGTCAGTCACCAGTCGGCCGACATTGGTCATGAAGGAGCCGACATCGGCAGCCTGTGCGAGAACAGGTAGTTTGCATGTTGATTCAAGAGAGTCTATTTTTGGACTATTTGTTTGCATGTCAAGGGCTAGTTGTAGTCTTGAGTTGCGAGTCTAATTATTGTAATTAGGTTAGTCTAATTATTGTAAGCATGAGATCTATATATAGACTCATGGGCTGTATTGTAAACTTGTAGCTAGTGAGTAAGAGAGCAATAAGCTCCTTCAGAGAGAAGAGAGCAATGGTGTGTTCCTCCTAGTGCCACAGTACCAAGGTAGGTACTGGATTGGAGAATCAACAGGGTTCATATTTGTATGATCTTGGTCAGCAGGTGAGCATGTCTTTTTTGGAGATCTACAATGGTGAGTAAGGTCTAGTGATTTGCAGGTAGCAGCAAAGAGTAGGGGATCTACTTGGAGTACGGTTGTGTACTTGGTGAACTGACTAGTTGGAGAGGTGAACATCAATTTTGTATTGGAGTTGATTGTTGTGACCAAGAGAGAGAGGGAAAAAGGTCTTGAGGTGTGGAAAACCTTGAGGTGGAGGAAGAAGTGGCATCTTCCTTATTGTATATTCTTCTGAGTGATTATTAATACAATTGTGTATTGTCTCTCAATTCCTGTGTTGTTTCATATTTTTAGTTACTTATTGATTCTAGTTAAATTATGTGTTTAGTTGCTAATATTATAAGTAATCATATGTGCTCTAATTGGTAGAGCAAGATCCTGACAAGTGGTATTAGATCATTTTGGTTGGGTTGACTAACAGGTGGTTTCAGATCTGGTAGTGTTTGTTGATTACAGGACACTCACAGGGGTTTCAAATTGACTGGGAGTATAGCAATGGCAGAAGAAAGTAAGCTACGAATGGAGAAATTGAATAGCATGAATGGTCTGATTGATGGAAAGAAAAGAGTAGGTAAAAAGAGATTGTTGGTCGGTAGAAGATCAGCGCATAGAAGCATATGTTGCAGGTAATATTGCACAGGATGTTCTGGATAAAGTGGAATCTTTGTTTACAGATTCTTTTGCCTCTCTCCATATAGCTTGAAATAGAGCATCTTTTCATGGGTATGTCTTTGGAGACTTTGGAGAGATTTATTTAGGGGTTGGAGAGCCTTGTTAGATTATTGACGAAGGGGAAGTGATGCTGAAATTGCAGACAGATGACACACAGTGGTTGAAGGAAGTCATGCAGGTACCAGTCTTGGAGATGAGTCTAATTTCTTTAGGAAATTTGGGTGATGAGAGATGCACTGTAACTCACAGCAAATATACTTGAATTAGATGGTGGTAAGAAAGTAGGTATCCTTTATCTATCTGCTTATATTGTTGATTCACCTTCTGTTGTAGAGATGTGGCTTTATAGGCTTGGCCACATATGTAGGAGGGGAATGCAGGTTTTGAAGCAGAAATCAGATGTCTTTGACAAGCTAAAGAACTGGAAAGCCTTGGTGTTCATGGAGGAGATGACGGACAGAGATCAGGTGAGGAAGCTGAATTATTCTGAGCAGAGCAGGGTTGATTTGATTAGGATTTTGATCCATGGAGAGCTCGTGGGTAAAAAGTTATAACTCACAAACGAACATAGGTACCGGCATCAATCAGACAGTAACTGACGTCAGTCATGAAGGAATCGATGTCGGCAGAAAGGACATCAGCGTCAGCCAAGGAAATGACGTCGATAATAAGGGTCAGTACAGGGAGCCGACATTGGTTGGAAACAGACTGGGAGATGGCCAAGATCAGTCACTGGTACGGATGGTGGGCAGACAACAAGCTATCAACAAGTCTCAAACACTCATGTTGAGGTTAGAAAGGGTAAGTGAACCTCATATTCATTTTTCACCTTCTTTATATTGCTTATTGATGGTCAAGAACCAGGAAGATGGAAGAGGCAATGTAGGTAAAATCCTTATACAGTGGGAGCTTGGCATGGATGAGGAGTGAGTCCTTGGAGAAGAACCAAACAGGGATTTATTGGTATAGTTATCAGTTAGAAGTAAGCACTGAGAGACAGAATGGATTCCCAAGTTAAAGAAGAGAGTGGATGGACACAAGAGACAGAAGGCTATGGCATATGGTCTTGAGGAAGCTGCAGGACAGTGGTACAGGTTTGGCAGGTGGATGACTAAGCATGGCTTCAGTCAATGTCATTGTAACTATTGTGTTTTTTGTCTTACCAAGTGGATGATGAGTCATGACATTATCCAGTTACTGTATGTGGGTAATTTGCTAGCAGGTTTTGTACATACAGGGATTTGTTGAGCTAAAGGTAAGTTTAGTTCAGAGGCGTGTCATGAAGAATTTGGAGCAGCAAAATTCTTTGGCATAAGAGACATGGAGATTTGATCTCCAGTGGGAGCTAATGTGAAGACGGTGTTAGCGGGGTTCATGATGCAGGATGGAGAATCAGAAAGAACACCAAGGGCTGGACAGTTCAAGCTTAGCTTGAAATAGGGTTTGAAATCACATGAGGTCTAATGTAGACCTGAGTTGTTTTCCCAAGCAGTGGGGGTTGTCAAAAAGTATAGAGCCAATTCGGGGAAGGAGTACTGGAGGGCAGTTCAGTGGGACTAGCAGCAGGGATTCTTGTTATGTAGGGTCAAGTTCTTCACTACATGGATGTGTAGGTTCGGATATGGTAGGTTACTTTGATGATAGGTATAGCATCACAAGTTATGTGGTGGTTGGTCTTCAGGATTGATCTTGAAGAGGAATACAAGCCAAGGAATAATTTAGATGGTGTACAGGTACAGGTACAGGTGTAGCTATTTATCTCCAAGTGGGAGATTGTTAGGTTGTGGAGCTAAAAGCTTCACCAAGATGCAAACAAGAGAAGTTACAAAGGATGCAGAGTTATGGGGAGTTACAGAATCAGTTGCAAGAAAATTGGCATTAGTCTAATCAACTGACATCGGTCAGATAGCAAAGAAGAAGCAACCGACGTCGGTCACCAGTCGGCTGACATCGGTCATGAAGGAGCCGACATCGATAGCCTGTGCGAGAACAGGCAGTTTGCATGTTGATTCGAGAGAGTCTATTTTTGGACTGTTTGTTTACATGTCAAGGGCTAGTTGTAGGCTTGAGTTGCGAGTCTAATTATTTTAATTAGGTTATTCTAATTATTGTAAGCATGAGATCTATATATGGACTCATGGGTTGTATTGTAAACTTGTAGCTAGTGAGTAAGAGAGCAATAAGCTCCTTCAGAGAAAAGAGAGCAATGGTGCATTCCTCCTAGTGCTGCAGTACCAAGGTGGGTACTAGATTGGAGAATCAGTAGGGTTCTTCATATTTGTATGATCTTGGTCAGCAGGTGAGCATGGCTTTTTTGGAGATCTACAATGGTGAGTAAGGTCTAGTGATTTGCAGGTAGCAGCAGAGAGCAGGGGATCTACTTGGAGTACGGTTGTGTACTTGGTGAACTGACTGATTGGAGAGGTGAACATCAATTCTATATTGGAGTTGATTGTTGTGACCAAGAGAGAGAGGAAAGAAGGTCTTGAGGTGTGGTGAACCTTGAGGTGGAGGAAGAAGTGGCATCTTCCTTATTGTATATTCTTCTGAGTGATTATTAATACAATTGTGTATTGTCTCTCAATTCCTGTGTTGTTTCATATTTCTAGTTACTTATTGATTCTGGTTAAATTCTGTGTTTAGTTGCTAATACAAGAAGTAATCATATGTGCTCTAATTGGTAGAGCAAGATCCTGACAATAAGATGTAGCACACCAAAAATCAAATATAATGAAGATTAAAAGGGAACCAAAACACAACATGCATAACTAAAGGTTATCAGATTGTTAGATTGTTATTACACATCTACAAGAGGGATTATGATCAACATTCAAAAGGTATTAAAATTGACTATACCTTAAAATTAATTTTTGTATTTAAATAATATAATCCATACACAATTAAATAAGTAAGACACTATAATGATGGGATGTCCCAATTACTACATAGAATTGGAGAAGAATCCAAATTTGCACATAAAGATCAAGTTAAGCGAAACTTATTTGAATTATATATTAATCTAAATAGCCAAAATTATCTTTCCTTTAGAACTAGGAGGATACAAGTATATATAATCTTGGGATGGAGAAGACCTCATACCTCAAGCTAAGTCTAAAAATACAATTCTCAAAATATCATATTATGCCTAAATCATGCAACATGATGCATGTACAATCCTTAATTGCCCAGAATAGATTCATTCCCTAAAAATAAAATATATAAATGCAATGTACCTCAGTTAGAAACTAATATTCCAATTTAATTATAACATGAAAAAATAAAAGTATAATTAGTTGGTATTGGAGGAGTACTTTTGAAGAATCCTAATTATAACATAGTTGATGTAGTAGCTAGAGTCACGGTTAAAGTTGTAAATGAAACTAGCACTAATACTAAAGGTAAAATCTTAATAGCCATAAGTTCCTATGGAATTATAGTTGAACTTTGTACTATAACTATAAGTGGGACATATACAGACCTAGTTTGCATATGCACTAACATGTATTTTGGAAGCTAAGAGCTTGTTGTAGGGATCAAAGATACCATTGTTACCATATATGCATGATTTTTTACCTTCATCTGAAGATAGAGGGTGTGAATTTTATAAAAATCAACTTATATGGTGTGTAGGTCTAGCAAAGCTTTCTTAAACAACTGGGGAAGCTTGTCCACTAGTCTCTTGTGGGTGTCTAACATAGTTTTGGCCCCAGTATTTTATTTGAATTTTTTAAATCCTTGGCCTTTTAGTGTCATGTGTATGCAATCATAAATGCATCATGTCTATGAATAAGTCCTAACTCAGATAAGATAGATCATACCATACACATCTGATTGGGCACACATTAGATAATTAGGAACATGACCAATATGGGGGTCTGCTAAACCTGATTATGGGATATTTTACCACAATATACTATGCTAAGGAGGGTTTCAAAGACTCTAGTCAATAAAAATCACATAATAACCCTAAGGGAATCCTATGTTTTGATATCTCACTAAACCAATAAAAATTAAATTAAAATCTAATCTAGTGTTCACCAAAGCTTATGGCACAAAGTGGGGGGTTAGTAAACAAACAAACATGTGTAGGAGAATCTCAATTAAACTATGTATGAGCAATACCCAAATACATGGAAAGAGAAGAGTACTATTATTCAAAGTGAATACTTCTGTTACTTTTTTCTACTAAAGAGAGGAGCAAAGTTAGAGAATACTTACCTGAATGATGAACCCATTAAGACATAATCTCTCCCTTGGCCAAAGGGGCTTCATAAGAGGTTTTTATTTTTTTTAAGAATCACTAAGAAAGGCTAAAGTATCCAAAAATTCTCCACAAGACTATATTCTCCAAGTAAAAACCCTAAGCAAAGACTCCTCAAGTATAATGGTGGAAGAAAAAATTATAAAGAAACAAAAATGAATAATAACTCTTGATTGATTATGTAATAATGATGAAATGATCTTGTATATATAAGTGGATTTAACCTTAAACCCTTCTAAAAGTTTCAATTGATAGGGCTGACCCAGTCAATCTAGTATAATTAAAGATAAAAATTCACTAGGTCATGGGCTAGGTTGATCAAGAGCCAACCTAGACCCTAAGTGAATTTCACCCAAAACTGTACAGGGTCAACCTAGTCAACCTAGTACAACTGACTATCAAAGGGGGCATAAGGTGAGGAAAATATGGATGGAAAGTGGGAAATGACTAGAGGAGTATGTAAAGGAGGAGTAATAGATTAAGAAATGGTTTTTAGGAGTTGGCTAGATTGGTAACAAGTGGTAATAAGGGATAATAATCATGTGAACTACCAATGGTCTACCTATCCCTTTGTTGGTGCACCCCTTAAGGCGTGAACTTAGAGAGATTAATTATCGATGGGTTCTTATAAGATGTAAAGCATCATTATTTGATAAAAGTTGAAAATATTATATATATATATATATATATATATATATATATATATATATATATATATATATATATATATATATATATATATGCCCCACTCGAACCTCATCATGTGTCACTAAGGTGCAATAGGAGATGGTGCTTTGAGAAAGAACATAGCAACACACAACATTGAGGCTAAAAAAAAGTTGTAGTATTTTAAAGTGAAAATAATTAAAATTAAATGACTAAAAAGGGAAATAACTAAAAATTAAATGTGATGCATACCTTGACTTACCTTTATCATTAGATTATTGTCTTATATGTTGTTATTTTTTATTGCAGAGGGTACATATACTTCTTTCAACAAACCCAAGAATACAAAACTAAAGAGAAAAAATAAACAAATGCAGGAAAGACAAGATAACTAGTGTTATGTGGATGTAACATACTTGAAAATTTGGCACATTGAGGTGACAAGTGTTATGTTAGACCAAATGACCAATTAAAAAATAAGAGTAAATCAAGTAACTGAAAGGCTAAATCTACTGAAGACCACAAAATTCAAATAAGTAAACCTTAAGTAAGAAAGGCAAACTCACCAACTCAAACCAAGGATACATGTCAAAAAGGATTGTAATAAAACATCAATGTAAAAGTAGTAACAATCCTTACTTAAACAAATATGGGTAACCAAAAAAATATGGTAGAACAACATTGATGAGTGACAAGTAACAAGCCAACCTCACTCATCAAGGGGAAAATGTGAATAAAAGTAGAAATGGACTCAGGTGCCCATAAAAAAAGGGTAGGACAACAATGACAAATGGTAAAATGGAAACAAAAAAAGCCTAAGAATGTAAATCTATAATGCAAAAAAATTAATCCATAGTTACTCAAACATATTATTTTGCTCTAAGGATAGAAAAACTGAAACAAAATAATGCTAGCATGTTTCTAGATGTGAAGAATAAGGAAGTAGAGAAGAGGGAAAATAGATTTGGAATCACAATTTACCTATCAAGGGGGGAAATGAAATGGGTGGAGGGGAAAATGAAATAAAAACCAAGGTAGAGGAAATCTTTATCAAAGTAAAGACACTCAAATTAGGTTTTTCAAAATAAGAGGACTTTCAACCTTAAGGACTCTAAAGAACTTCTCTTAGCCACATAAGTCTTAGCTTAATAAATGCAATATGTAGATCATCCTATGAAGGATATATGCATGAAAAGTAAAATAGACCTACTTTCCCACAACATGCTCCCCATTTTTAAGGACCCCTTATAGAGTCATTGATCTACTATTAAGATTGGGTACTTACATGAGAAAGTAGGTATGACCATAGAGTTTATTGAATTCTCTTATTCTAATCTACTGGCCTACTGTACACCAATGGACATTGGCAATATTGTGAGGCCAACTATGGATTTTGAGCTTTGATTGGATATAGGAGATGTGCTTGTAATCATGTATTTTGGTGTGATTTTGACTTTTGAAATTTGTATGTTAACTTTTTTACATCATTGATTTTTATTTCAAACGATTTGGATTTTAACTTTCTTGATGGCTTTTTCTATTCCTCCTCCACATGGATTCAGAAAACCAAACATGTGTGTTAAATATGAATTTTATTTGAATACTTGGGACTTGGTCACTAAGAAAGAGAATTAGAGAGCATTGAGTCTAAGAGTCTTATAAATCTATGTGAAATAAAAGTGCTATCTTGACTTCAACTTTTTTTTATCTAATGAGGAGTGAAAGGAAAGGAAATCAAGAGGAATGACACATGGAACAATTTGAACTACTTCAAATCATAAAAAAAGTGACCTAGGGTGAAAAAGGGATAAATTGATAGTAAAGTATGATTCATTATCATAAGAATGAGGGAAATGGAGAAAAACATGCTAGCATATATTGTTTGTGTAAATTCCATCTATCAAAAGAAGCAAAAGCTAAAGCTAAGAACAAATATCAAGAACTTATAATTGTTGTTAAACACATTCTAGATAAGGAATGAAAAGATGGTGAATTTTTTAAGAAGGCTAGGTCCTATCCATGGTATTACATTGAAACTCATAAATGGAACACCAATGAGGTGAAATAAATATAAAAATTTGGTAACAAGGGGATGTTGGTAATAGGAATGTTAAATTGTGATAATTTGTGAGGAAGGTCAGGTCCTATCCATGGTCTTATAATGCAACTCGCAAATGGAATCCTTAGTGGAGTGATCAGTGAAGAAAATAATATGTCTCAAGATAAAATATGATGAATGTAGGGAGTGAAAGAAGTAATGTAAAAATAATAACTGAGGCATCTTATGAGAAGACCTTAGGAGACAAGAGGCATACTAAGGATATGAGAAGACACAAAGGGACTAGTGACCATCAATGTATAAAAGAAACCTATTCGCTATAGACACAAATCTATGTAGGCAAATAATAATGTTGTTAAGATCAACTCATGAAGGTATATTAGTACAAGAAAATTAAAATGGACCTACCTTCCCATGACATGTTCCCCATTCTTCATGACCCCTTACAAAGATATCAGTGTACTATGAAGATTTGGTACTTGCATGAGAAAGTAGGTAATACTAAACTATATTTTTATTCTCCTTTTCTAATCCACTATCCTATCACACCCCAATGGACCTTGGCTCTACTATGAGGCCAACTATGGAGTTTTATCTTCAACTAAAAGGAGATGTGCTTTGAATCACATCTTTTAGTGTGATCTAAATTTTAAGAATTTCGAATGTTTTTGCCTTTTATATCATTGTATTTTATTAAATGATTTGGATTTTGAATTTTTTTAAGGATTTTTAATATTACTCCTCTATACAAACTTGGAATACCAATCATGAGAGATAGAGTGATACACATGAATGAACTTTTAGGCTTAGGCTAAAGGAAGCTAAGTGACCAAAGACAAGACTGACTAGAGCACTTAGCCTTAAAAAGGAGCCAACATGTTATCTCAATTATTAACCATGTATATGATTATTTTTTAAAATGGATAAAGGGAATAAAGGAGATCAAAAGGTCTAACGGTGAAAGATTATAATGAGATTAATTGTTTGTTAACTGATTATTGACCAAATTTTACCTCAAAGCCAAATTGGGGCACTCCTATGTAAAAAT
Source organism: Torreya grandis (assembly GCA_037957365.1). Classification (NCBI taxonomy): domain Eukaryota; kingdom Viridiplantae; phylum Streptophyta; class Pinopsida; order Cupressales; family Taxaceae; genus Torreya; species Torreya grandis. Next base: position 1,065,756 of record JARHVA010001663.1, read on the forward strand.
TTTGGATTTTTAAATAATTTAGGGAGTATAAATATTTTCATGGGGTGTATGATAGTTAATTTTATGTTAGTTAATGCTATATTATCTTTTTTTTAGTCTTATTAGTTTATTTATCAATTTGAGTCATTTTAGTGGATTTTAAACATCATAAATGCAAGTGCCACATTTACCAAGGTGCCCAAATGTCATATTTTACTTTATAATTTCAAATAGGTCATATTACATGTCATTTATGTTATAAATATCATAATATGGTAGGTTTCCTAATTGAAATTGTAGAAACAACTAAAAAAGAGAGTAAATGGCACCTATATGACCTTTTTGGGAAGTCTGCCACATGTAAAAAGATATTAGGAGGTATATTCATCTTTAAAAAACTCATATACATGCTTAAATTGATATTTAAGTTCCATTTATATCAAAAACCATTCTACTCATTTTTGGGTTTATTAGACACACTGAAGTGAGCTTCAAGTTTTTGCTTGGTACAGACAACATAGGTAGTTTCAAGGAAAATGATCTTGGGAGGTTGTTTTAAAATCCAATACCTTAATTTAAATATAATTAAATTTATAAATTATCAAATTTTATTCATGAACCATTGTTAACAAGTTGACTGTGCTCTTTTACTAATTATTTCATGCACCCTATAGGTTTTGCTCCATTTCTACCAAATCCATATCAACTAATTGGTGATGTTGGATGAAAATGATGTTTAATTATTTATAATATTTTCTCCATTCTTTGTTTCAAGTTTTTTTATTTTTGGATGAGTAATTTGGTTTATGTTGTAAGAGGGTGTCACCAGGTGTAGTTTAAGTTGAAGTGCTCCTTGTCTACTAAGTGTTTTATATTTTAGGGGTCTTAAAAAGATGGGAGATTATTATACACAAGTATATAGATCATATTACCACTTCCTCCAATGTCTGGTCTCACCATGACATTCTTTAAGTAATTTGCAAGTCTGTCTTACTCCATGGTTAACTTCACGCTTAGTTTCACTTGCTTTCACATCTATGGGCTTGTTTATCTTATTCCTAGAGTTACATTCATGGTGTGTCAATTTTTCATACCATAAAGAGTTTAATAAATCCCATCTAGAGGTTTTTAAAAGGTGTAAAGGTGACCCCAAGCATATTTGTCATGCCAAACAATCACTTGATGCCTCTGTCTACTCTTTTTCACATGTATGCAAGTGTTTTAAAGTTGGGAAAGGTGTTTTGAAGATGGTTCCAAGGTGTTTATTGATGAAGTTCATGTATTTGAAGAATGATAATACATTTTGAGATATTATGAAACTATTCAACATCATACTTTGCCACATTTTATGCTCTGCCTCCATAATTTGCCTAATGCACACCCACAAGGCCATTTGTTGATGTCATATTGAGATATGAGAAGGTTGATGTGTGTCACAACTTCTTGGTTTTGCTTGAGGTGTATTAGGAGATTTTTAAAAATCATATGATTTTTATTTGTACTCATGTTTTCAAGTTACTCATGTTCAATTCACTATGTGAACATCAAAACACCCACCTACAGGTGGTTGAGCAAGGGGTTGGAGTGTTGTATGAAAGGGATAAAGAAATGTGACACTTCATTTTCATCTTTTTTTTACAATAAAGCCATGGAAAATATATGCAAAGTTCTTAGAATGAAAAAGTATGTGTGGAACCATTTAGAAACACAACTTGGTTGTGTTTAGGACTGCCTACCCTGAAAAGTGAAAATATAGACCAAAGGGATTTTTGTAGACCCCTTATATCACACTTTTATGAGGTTTCAAGGCCTAATATTAGGTGGATGTATATGCCCTAGCACAAAAAACAACCATGCCAAATATGGGGGTTTGAAGGTATAGAAAATTTGGAGTTTTGGAGCCTCACATATACCTCAAAACACATTGAAAAACTTCAATGATATCTATAGCCCTATAGGAGGAAAAGGCCTTTTGTTACCTTGAGGAATAATTTTGAGCATAACCTGATGAATGGGATGACTAGACTAGTGTAATGAGGTAAAATGAAGTCATAGGTCATTAAAATAAGGACAATGAAGGTCATATCACCCCTATGCCCACCTACAGGTACCCCTCAGGTGGGAAAATGATGACCTACAATAGGGTTTTGAAGGGAAAATTGTCTCAGTCAAGGGAAGGGAATAGTTTGAGTTTCCATGGAACAAACAAGTTGAGTGAAAATGAAATACACATTATGTAACATTATAATGTGTTCCAAGGAGCTTATGAACACCAAGACCAAATACATAATACCCTTATATTTACTTATATACAAGACCATGATGAAGTTTTCTCAGTCAAGGAGAAAGTGTCTCAATCTTTGGAGTTAGGATAAATATGAGGTGATGATCATGATAAGTTGAAACCCATGAAGTATCAATATATTTTGAGCTCACAAGATCTTATAAAAAACATACCTAACACCTTTCAAGCTTGAAATATACACCTATAGGCCACAAGGGTGAGTTGATGCAAATAGAGGTATTGGCATGAGTCATGGTATTCTTTTGGTAACCTAGGATGACTAAAGGTAACCTAGAGTGTTTTAGGTTATAAAGGTGAAATAAATAGGATTTTTTCATCACTTATTACCTCAATCAAACATAAAAGACCTATAATAGACCTTAAGAGGTGTCTCAGTCCAGTCAGTAAGATGCAACTTAGCAGGCCAAGTGAAACATGGACAATCTAGAGGTAAGAGGAAGGTTACAATGATTAAAAATTTATCCATGATAGTAAAATGAATATAATAAAATGTATAATACCTTGATTAAGTGATCATATACCTTCCCTACTTAGCAAAGGGGTAACAGTCCATACAGAGAGCTAAGAAAGCTCTTGGTTCAATAGGTGAGCATGAATAATCTAAGGAAGGGAGTGTTTTAAATGGTTTTAAAAAATAAATGGGGAAATTTTGAAGGTGGTGATAATGTTTAGGCAGCCTATAATCATGGTTTTGGCTTCTAGGAGTGACTCCTAAGTGGAGTTGGAGAAAAAATGTAGGAAAATAAGGTTTTTGAGGCCTTTTTTGGGCATTTTGAAATGGTTGAACACCTAAATCATGGACTCAAAAAAAACCCTATAGTAAAAAAATAATACTCATAACTTGGAATAGATCAAAAAAAATTCATTTTGCCTTGGAAATAATGGATAAACCTCTCTATTTTTTCTCAGAGGTCAACTAGTCTAGGAAAATCATAGTTTGGCAAAGTGACCTAATGAGTGTAAAATGGGTAGGAGACTTGATGTGAATATTTTAGGACATCAATAAACATATTATGATGTGTATAGAAGGAAAATAAGGGATAATAATAAATATATCAAGCTTAAACTCTTCAAAGTACCCATTTTCCCTTTGCACATAGTCTAACTAGATAAGGTTTCTACTAGGTCTAGTTGGTGAATGAGAGAAGTTGAAGAGGTAAAGTGATTGAAAGGGTATATAATGGTATTATGAGCTAAAATGGGATGTAAATATTCATAATAAAATATTAAGACTTTTAGGTACCAGTCCTAACATCTAAATCCATCAAGGTGCCTAGTAAACCTATTGGGCTTTGAGAAGGCCTAATGCCAAATGGTAGTCCATATTCACTCCTAACTCTTGGTAGAATATCTATATGAATGAGGAATGATTTTTAGGTAAAAAAATAGGTGTGAGAACTTGTGGAGTGTATATTAGACATCAAAAAAGCCATACTTGAGCTCAAAACCACTCACACTAATGCAAAATTGGAGGAACAGGTTTGATAAGATAACTTTTGGACTTTACATCTTCTTAAAGGGTATGAATGGGAGAAAAATAAGTTAAAAGGAGTTAGATAATGTCCCTATAAACCAATTTTTGGCATTATTTTATAAATTTAATGTGCAATATTTATGAGTAATGGTTAAGAGTAGAAAATTGTCTAAAACCCTTGAATGAACCTAATAGAGAAAACAAGATTATAAAGACAAAATAATGGAATAGTTTATAAATGAAAGATATTTGATTATGGAGAAGACTCACTCAGGCTCCACCCCATGTAGATGAGATGTGTGAAATTATACGGACAACATGTAAAATAGGGTTTTTATCACCATTTTGTGTTTTTTGTAGGCTATAAGAGGAGTTTGAAATTCAAATCAAGTTTGGGTGGAATATTATGAATTATAATAACCCATTATGGAAATTTTATTCTATGAAAAAACTTATAAGTGCTTAAAAAATTACCTTCCTTTCAGCCATTCAAAACTAACATAGTGGACACAAGGGTGAGAAGGGTGAAAAATCCAAGTATGAGCATTTTTAATTAATACCTTATGCCTATAATTCCATGGAGGGAATTAAAATATATAATTAACTCCATCCCATTTATTTTCATGTAAAATTGAAGGCATTTGTAAGGCCAAGTGTGAGAGCTGATTAAAAATGGCATTTTTTAGACAGTAGATAGTGATTTCTTCCTTCCAAGAGTTTCCAAATGAGTAGGAATTCAAACATGCATGGAATTTAATGATTTAATACCTTCCCTCTTATTAAAATCATTATACCTATCCCTAGTTATTGGTGGTATGTTTAAACAACTCCAAATATTGAATGCAATTTTTTGAGCTAGGACAAGGAATTTTATGACACTTTTCATAGGTTTCATGACTTGTATGGATAATTGGACCTCCTAAAATTGCATCGTTCATCCCATTAATATTTATCATGCAAATTTTAACCCATTTTATAAGATTTACAAGCATCCAAGTGAATTTTGGACTTCCCTTGCCTTACTCTTCTCTCAAATGCTATAAATATTGACTCTTTTGGCTTTTTGAGTAGCCTCCATTGGTTAATGGTGAAACCCTAGCCAAATTTTTACTTGAATTACTATTGAAGAAATTAAAAAGTTATTTTTAATACTCACATTATGTTAAATTTAGTGTTATTTCAATCTTGTTGGTCTTGTCTAATAGAAGATTATATTTTCTAGCATGTTATCCTTGATTATTCACTAAATGTGCAGAAGAACATGTCTTTGTTAGTTTTATTTTCTAAGTGTATATGTGTCTTATAAGTGGTTCATGAATATATCATAAAAATTAATCCTTTATTACCCTCTTAAGCATCAAAATTCCATTTGGACCTAACTTATGAAACATTGATGTGACAATGTAACTTGAATTGTGAGTTTTGTGTAAAAGAAATATTGTTTGAATCTAAGTGATAAAATTTCAGTCAATGGGAGGAAATATACTATTGTTACATAAATTTTTTTAGCTTTATTATTTGTTTATATTAACCCTTTTAATCTAAGGTTGATAATCAAGAAAGTGCTTCAAAGATTACATCAAGGGAATTATCCCTTCTAGAGCTTCATCTCAAAAAAATTATCACCCATAACAAGAGAGATGTTTCCATTACACCACTTGGATAAGGAAATATAGGAATATCCTCAAGGGTTTAAAATCCAAGTGACAATAATTTTTGGCATGCCCAATGGGACTCTAAGTACTAGAAGATAATCCAAGATTGGTGATGGTCTTGGCATAGTTGTAGCTATAATAACAACTACACTTGGTACCTAGTGACTCCACTAAAGTTTTCAACTCTTTGGTTGATGATCAGTTCCTAATTTACATGCTAAAAGTGACCACTAGTTTTTCTACTAAAGGTATACCCTTTGAGATTATGCAACTACCTCTATATTCTACCAAAAGGTCTAGGTTTGTGAATACCCATCCTTATTCAAGAGAGTTGGTGTTTAATAAGTCTAATCTCTTTTTTCGTTCAATCCCTAATACTCATAGTTCACATTCAAATATGGCTAAGAACCAACCTTTTGTAGCCTTCACTGGATCATCTCCTTTGAACCTTGTCTAATATGACCAAATTCTAGGAGCAACCCTTAAGAGTGTTCCATATTCTAGTGGAGAAGGTCCTATTACTTCCATTGAACAAATTATAAACATAGGAAACTTATATACTATCCATAATATCATTAAATAAAATGTGTCTATTAGGTTTTTGGCATTTTATTTCAAAGGACAAGCTTTAGATTAGTATGGGACTCTACCAAAAAATTCTATTGGTTCATGGGATGAACTAGGAGATCTATTGACGAACAGGTTTGGAGAGAAGAGTGATCATCTATCTCTAGTTGAGAAATTTACCACTATAAAGAGGGTACCATAAAATTTTATGCAATATTTTACCACTAAATTTCAAAAAACATGGGATAGGATTCCATCCCTTCTGAGACCTACTCCAAACTATGCCTTCTTGTAATATCTAAAAGCATTGAACAGTGATGTAGCCATGATGATCCAATATGTGGGTGGCAATACACTCTCTACTTCCTATGAGATAGCCATCAATGTTGAGAATTGTCATGTTTAAGCAAGGAAGATTTCTTTTAGGCCATCAATGCTATTGTTCCCTGATTTGAAACCTCCTAGTCAAGTTGCATTACCTACTTTGGCTCTTTTGCCTAATCGAGAAAGGTCTACCATTGCTCCCACAAATGAGATTAATGAAGTTAAGAGTTTGCTCCAAATTATCACTAATGAATTGGTTTCCCTCAAAAGGCAACAATCTCAAATTTATAGACCTTATCAGCCCTTTAATCAATTTGGACAAGGAAATAGACCTCCTTTTCAAGGTAATGCTCAAGGACAAGGTAAAATCACTCAAGTTAGACCTTACCAAAGTTACAATCTTAATTCTACCTCTTCTTCCAAATCTCTTGTTCCCACTCAATACAATTTTTTCCAATAAAAACCATGTTATCCCTCCTATGACCAAAATCAAGGCCAAGTTGTATATGCCAATGAAATGCCTAGTCAACACATGACATTGCAAGGAAATCAAGCATCTCAAGTTCCCACTTTTGAGATGCCAATGCAAAATGGAATGAAAATTGGAATGGATAATGGAAAAACACAATCTTATTCTACTATCATAAATCATTTTGATGGAGAGTTTTGGGTCATCAATCATTTGGGGAATTTAAGCAATGTGAATACTAGTGTGTCTTCTAACACTAGGTCTAAGAAGAGGGTTATCGAAGAGACAAAAGGGGCTAATCAAGGACCTATTTTAAATCATAAAACATTTATAATGGTGATTGGATCTAACATATCTCCTAAATTGTAATAAAATTATAAGTTTTAGAATGTAAGGCTTGCTCTTACACATCCACCTCCACAAGCTACACCATAAAGTATTAGTGCTTCCAAGGAACCTTTCAAGGTGAGAAATCCCTCTATCAATGTTGTGGACCAGATGAAGACATTTCATATGAATATTTCACTATGGGATTCACTAATAATACTTGGACAAAAGGAAATGCTTCAAAACTAATTACAAAGACTTGGTAAGCAAGTTAGATCAGCTAGGAATGAGAATATTATCTTGGTGAATGGGACTGAGCCCATTGATAGACAAGTAAAGCAGATTGATAAAAATATTCCTTTATACCTATCTCTAATCATTGGTGATTGATTATTTCATAATTTCATCATAAATAGTGGGTTTAGTACTTTAGTTATGCCCAAGTGTATAGTAGATAAACTAGGCCTCAAATATGAGCCAATGGCTAAAGGAGTATTTACAATTAGATGGATCACTAGCAAAGACCTTGGGAGTAATCAAGGAATTGTACTGGATTTTACATGTTTGTCCTAATTTTTCCATTTCTAATGATGTGGTTATGGTAAATTTACCTTCATAATTTTCTCTTTGTTTGTCAAGAGAGTTTACAGCTAAGATAGGTGGATACTTGGCAGCCAATTGGTCCTACATGGTGTTTAGGACAAAGATGGTACTAAGGTGAAGATTGAATCAGAACTTATCCATCATAATCAATTGGATGCTTACATAAATAAATTGGAAAATGTCAAATATGCCATTATTGATGAGGACTCCACATAGACCAACCTCCAACATCTTCTCTTGAAGGAGTTTCTGATTTGTACTTAGATAAATGGGGATATGAACATTATGAGCATGACCCTTACAAATTCATAGAGGAAGCTGGTATTATGGTGTATTGTATGCATGAGGAGGAATATTTCATGCCAATTTTGATGAATTAAAGTGAAGATATGGATGGTTTATGGCGGCTTTTCTTTGATGGATCAAGAAGCAAAATTGGGGCAGGTGGTGGAATAATGTTAGTTTCTCCTTCTAAAGAAAGGTACTATTACACTTTCAAATTTAAATTCTCTTGTACTTGTAATGTGGTAGAATATGAGGCCCTCATTAATGACCTTGAGTGGGATAGGAAAAGAGGTGTGAAAGTGTTACAAGTGTATGGTGATAGTTTTTGGAATAATTATCATTGATGCCAAAGGAACTGTAATGGATATGAATGGAAATGTCAAACGGAATTATTGCCAGAAGTAAATGGAAGTGTTTGGAAGTGAATAGAATTTTTGCTGAAAGTAATAGAATTGTTTCCAAAATTGAATGGAAGTGTTGTTGGAAGTGAATGGAATTGTTGTCAGAAGTGAACGAAAATGTCGACGAAAATGTCGATAGAAATGTCAACGGTCACATCTTTTAGTGAAGAGGTGCATTGTGGATGGGACACATAAATTTAAAGGATATATAAGAGAGAAGAGATGTGGAAGTATTACAAGCATTTTATTTGATTAAAGATCACATAAGTGTGACAGCAAAGGAAGAGAAGAAGAGTAGAAAATGAAATACAATATCTCTTAAGAAAAGAAGTGTGAAAGGAAGTTTTATTTTAATGAAGAATATCATATGAGAATTATGAAAGAGAGGAGTGTAGAAATTAAATAAGAAAATCAGTAAGATAAAAAGTGTAAGAGAATTAAAGCCATCATTCAATTGAAGAAGCAATCATAGATGGTGGAATTGATTTAGCTTGGGGTCGGTGCCTCATAGTCTAAGGGTTGGTGCTCCTATGGGTTGGTGCTCATGAATTGGTCAAGTTGGTGCTTGGCAAAGGGGATCAGTGTCTCCAGTGGGTGGGTGCTCACAAATTGATTGAGTTGGTGCTCAATTCAGGGATTGGTGTCTCTAGTATGTTGGTACTTGCAAACATTGTAAGAGATTTATAAATATAAAAGCAATATTTTATCATGGTTTTCTCTCAAAAGGGTTTCTACATAAATCCTATGTTACCTTATGTTATTAATTGCTAGATCTTGAATGCTTATGGTTGTTTTGGTTGATTAACTATAAAAATATTAAAGGATTATCTTAAACTGATTCACTCCCCTCTTAGTATAAGCCTATACTTAATAATTGGTATTAGTGTGGTTCCTTCAGAGTCTGTCTAACCACTGGAAGGTAGATCTTAGAAGCACAAGATGGACAAGTAGCTAAGGAAGGAGAATCAAGAGTTGAAATATGTGTTCAAGGCTCATAAGGAGCACATATGTATCTTGGATTCTAAGTTGGCTTTAGAAGCAAAATAAGATAAGATGTCTATTCAGGGTCTTAAGAATCAGCTAGAGGTTGCATATTCAAGTTTGAAATCAAGAGAAGAAGAGTGTAATCAATTGAAGATTGAGTTAGGTTCTTTGAAATATAAGCATGAGAGGCTCATAATCAAGGTTGAGAAAGATCATGAGATATCATTCCAAGGTGAGAAGGATGCAAGTTTTAAGGGAAATTTGAAGAAGCTATTCAGGCAGCCCAATGCTTTCAAGTTTTCCAATTCTTTTCATGGCTATTGTTTTATTTATCATCATGTTGGACATAGGGCAAGAGACTATTTAAGGAGAATCAATCTATCAAAGAGATATCTCAATCACCTTTAATTAAAATGTATGATAAATGTTGCTTTCTTTTGGTGTCATAAGGTTGGCCATATTTCTAAATTATGTCCAAGTAGAGTAAAGAGATCCTCAAGGTATGTCAAATTCTATGTAGCCCCTAAAGGATATGAGAAGGGCCAAACTTAGGTTTGGAGACCTAAGATTGTAAAGTTTGATTAGATTGATTCTAAGAGTGAGAATGGATTACTTTCTATAGTAGAGAAAGAATCAGATAGGAAGGACTATGTGAAACTCTTGTTATTAGGAGTTATAGAAAACATAGTGAATACTAGTCCTAAATAGCCTGTAGATCAAAGAGAATCTCTTGTTACAATTGAGCATGAGCCTTGTCAAGATTCCTTATCATTAGTTTCTAATGATAGTGCATTGGAAGGTAAGATAGTTGCAAGAGTTGAGAAAATGAACAACAACATGGATGTTGAGGTTAGTGAGTCAAAGAAGTTAGACATGCCTAAATGGATTCTAAGAGAAAGAAATTAGTCTCATGGATGAAAGAGGATCAAGGAAGTAACAGAGGAGATGTGGTCATCCCATGGGTTTACTTTGTTGTAGGACCCTTTGTGTGGGGTGTCTCTTCTAGGCTTCAAGGAGACACTTTATAAAGAAGGAAGCATGGTAGATGCATGTTGGGTCTTGGCTGTGTTGCATGACAAGAAAGTCATGAAGGTGAGTTGATAGATCAATTTGTATATCAATTTAAGGTAGCTTGATATGATGTAGTGTCTTGAGAGCTCTTGTGAGCATGAATTCAAATAATTCTAGTTGATTTGAGCATGTTCTTGATATTCAGATTAGTAGTAGGTTAATGTTATGAGGAGTTTGATTTACCATATTGTGAAGTTATTTATGCCTATCTGAGGTGGTCCTATTGACTCAAAAGGTTAGTAATAAGTGAGAATGAGTGGATCCATGTTGATTAGGTAAGAGAGGAGTGGATCCATGTTTATTAGGTCTCCATAAGACCTATTGGTAGCATGAGGGCTAATGGTGCCTTCATAATGAAAGCAAATGATTTGAAATTATCTAAAGCATGGAGGAGGTTTAAGGAGGTTGGCAATGAAGTGTTTGATAGGATTTGGATCATTGGTAAAGTCAGGTGGGCCAGAAATTCTCATTGGTGGTTCATTGAGAAGATAGACTTATTTGATTTAGGTCTCTGCTACACCTAATGAAGATGTGAGACCTATTGGTTCTCCCCTAAGGGTATTGACTGTATGTGGATAGTATTTGAAGAGTTATTTGTAGACCTAGTTGGTTGAGGAGACCTATTAAATATGTAATGATATAGATGTATCATGAAGTTAGGGGGGATAACTTAGTTTGTTTAAGACTCTTGATGATAAGCATGCATGAACAAAGGGGGAACATGAGTCTAAAGTGAGGTAAACTTCAATTTGGATTGACCAAAAGGAGATCTTTCAGCAGGCAATCATCAAGGTCAAGTCCAAGGATCAAGTGATAAGGTATGAATGGGTTCAATTAAGATCAAGAGATGATGGATATCTAGGGAGTAATGTGTCAAGCTAATGATAAATGGGTCAACTTGAAAAACAATAAATCAATCACTCAAAAGGTAAGCATTTGGTCAAGTTTTCTTCAGTAGCATTAATTGAAATCAGAATGAAGAGAAAAGGTGATAGTTGTAGAGACCCTTTGCCATTGATGTCAAAGAGGGAGAATTGAAGATAGGGGGAGTAAAGGAGGAAAACCATAGCAAGGGGGAATTCATATACTAATTCATGGGGATTGCCATCAATGACAAAGGGGGAGATTGTTGGAATAATTATCATTGATGTCAAAGGAATTGTAATGGATATGAATGGAAATGACAAATGAAATTGTTGCTAGAATTAAATGGAAGTATTTGAAAGTGAACGGAATTATTTTTGAAAGTTAATGGAATTGTTGCTGAAAGTGAATGGAAGTGTTACTGGAAGTGAATGGAATTGTTACTAGAAGTGAACAAAAATGTCGATGGAAATGTTAATGGAATTGTGAACGTAAATATCGATGAAAATGTCAACAGTCACATCTTTTGGTGAAGAGGTGCATCTTGGATGGGACACATCCTTTTAAAGGATATATAAGGGAGAAGAGATGTGGAAGTATTACAAGCATTCTATTTGATTGAAGATCACATAAGTGTGACAGAGAAGGAAGAGCACAAAATGAAATAGAATATCTCTTAAGAAAAGAAGTGTGAAGGGAAGTTTTATTTTAATGAAGAATATCATATGAGAATTATGAAAGAGAAGAGAGAAAAAATTATATAAGAAAATCAGAGAGAGAAAAATTGTAAGAGAAGTAAAGCCATCATTCGATTGAAAAAGCAATCGTAGATGGTGGAATTGATTTGGCTTGGGGTCAGTGCCTCATAGTCTAGGGGTTGGTGCTCTTATGGGTTGGTGCTCATGAATTGATCAAGTTGGTGCTTGGTGAAGGGTATCAGTGTCTCTAGTGGGTGGGTGCTCACAAATTGATTGAGTTGGCGCTTGGTTCAAGGATTGGTGTCTCTAGTAGGTTGGGGCCTACGAACATTGTAAAAGATTTATATATATATAAAAGCAATATTTTGTTGTGGTTTTCTCTTAAAAGGGTTTCCACGTAAATATTTTGTTCTCTTATGTTATTAATTGATATATCTTGAATTTTTATGGTTTTTGTGGTTGATTAAATGTAAAAAGATTAAAGGATTATCTTAAACTGATTCACCCCCCCTCTTGGGATTAATAGTGAGTTGATTGTGAATCAAGTAAGAAGATAAAATGTGACTAAGCACTCTTTGATTAAGTCCTATAATCATAGAGTGTGGGATATTGTGGAGCATTTCCAAGCCTTTAACATCACATATATCCCAAGAGAATACAACAAACATGCTAATAGGTCGGCAGCAATTGGAGCTCAATTTGATGTTCCAGAGGGGATAGGAGAGGATAAGACTAGCCACATTTCAAGGTGATTGTAAGGCCCTCCATACTAGATAATGTCACTAATTAGAAAGTGTTTGATAGTGACCAACAAATAGAAATTTTTATACAATAGGATGTTAATTTTTATTCCAAGAATCAATCCAAACTACAACATCAATATGCAGGGCAGATTATGCAACAAAAGTCAAACAAGCTCCCCAAAAGCCTATCCACACTTGAGAGTATTTTCAATGATGATGACTAGTTGAATAAAGAAAAGGTAAGAATGTCTAATAATCAAGAAAACTATGAGAAAGTACAAATATTCAAGGATAAGTTGCTTGCACTTGGGAAGGTATGTACTAGTGAAGAGAAACATGCTTTCATTAGATTATGTAAAGAGTTTTTTGATGTCTTTGCATGGGAATATATTAATTTAAAGGGCTTTGATCCAAACTTAGCTCAAAATACCATAGAGATAGATGGTAATACTAAGCCCATAAAGCAAAGATAAAGGCCAATCAATCCTAAGATTGAGCCTCTTATGAAGAAAGAACTTACTAAGTTGATTGAGTACAAAATCATCTTTTATATCAAGCATTCATCTTGGTTAGCAAACTTAGTCCCTGTTAGGAAGAAGAATGGAGAAAATAGTTGTGTGTTGATTTTAGGGACTTGAATAAAGTTTCCTTGAAAGACCATTATCTTCTTCCTTCCATGGAACAAATTTTACAAGTTGTGGCAAGTAGTGAAAGGTTTTCTCCCCTTGATGGGTATTCCAGGTATAATCAGATTTTGGTGAAGGAAAGTGACCAATATAAGATAGCATTTACTATTAAATGGGGTACATATGCTTATATAAAAATGCCTTTTATATTTTCTAATGTTCGATCTATATTTCAATTTGCAATGAAAATGACTTTTCAAGGACTAATAAATGACATTATGTTGGTGTATCATGATGACATCATATTTTTCTAAGGATGCAAAGGATAACTTGAAACACCTTAGGTATATTTTTGAGAGATGTAGAGAGTTTGGAATCTATATTAACCCAAATAAATGTGTGTTTTATATCCATTAAGGTAAACTTTTAGAACACATTATCTCCAAAGAGGGCTTGTCCATAGATCCTGAAAAGGTGAGTGCAATCTTGGCATTGACTTTACCCAAACACAAGAAAGGTTTGCAAAGTTTCTTTGGGAAAATTAATTTTATAAGGATGTTCATCCCTAATTTTTCTAGTTTAGTCAAGCTTATAACCTATATGCTAAGGAAGGATGAAGTGTTCATTTAGACTAGAAGAAGGAAGGAAAGTTTTGAAGAGATTAAATATGCCATTGCCCAAGCTCCAACTCTTGCAAGTCCTAATTTTTTAAAGGATTGCAACTTGTATACATTTTTAAATGAGGAGGTAATCTCTACCATGCTTACTCAATAAAATTAAGAAAACTTGGAGTAGCTTACTGCTTTCTTTAGTCAAGGTTTGGAGGGCTATGAGGTAAGATACACCTATGTTGAGAAGCAAGTAATTTCAATTTTTATAAGTCTAAATAAGTTTGGGCATATGTTATCTAACAACATTATTCACATATTGGTACCTCATCCTAGTGTAAAATACTTCCTTTTGAGTAGATATTTGAATGAGAAGAGGGTTGGTTGGATCACAAAAGTGATGGAGTATGATGTATAAATCAAGACAACCAAGCTAGTGAAAGGGAAGGGGTTATGTGAGAATCTTGATTCAGATTTGAAGGAACAAAATGAGGTTATTTTAGCACTTCATGATGACCCTATGATAGCTACATATTCATCAATGAGGATTTAAACATAAGATATGATCCATTTTCTCCAAATTGGTGAGTGTCTATAAGGCCTTGATAGAGCTAAAAGAAGATACTTTAGATTGCAATCCATTCATTATCTACTTGTTAATGGAGTGTTGTTTAGAAAGGACTTATCAAGTGTGTTGAATCAGATCAAATTGAAAAAAAAAAAATTGAGTTTCATGATGGACCAGATGGTGGTCACTTTGCTCCACAAACCACAACTGATAGGATTATGAGGGCTAGATACTTTTGGCCTAACTTGTTCAAAAACACCCATGCTTGGGTAGGGAAGTGTCAAAAATGTGCTCTTTTTAATGGTAAATAAAATCTTGTTTCCTTTCCTCTTCATCCAATTCATGTTGATCAACCCTTTATGCAATGGGGTTTGGATTTCATAGGCCTAATAAATCCACCCTCTAGTGTTGGTCACAAGTGGTTGTTGACTGATAAGATTAATTTAAAAGGTGGGTATAGGTTTTTGTTCTCAAGAAATCAAATAAAAGTTCAATTTTAGACTTCTATGAAGGCATAGTGACAAGGTTTGGAGCTCCTTCAATAATACTTTTAGATAATTCATTAGCTTTCCTTAGGATGAAGACAAGTGAATGGGACTTGAAATAAGGCATATATCTTAGTATCTCCTCCAAATATTATCCAAAAGAGAATGGACTAGCGAGTCCACCAACAAGAATCTAATCAGGACCATAAAGAGAATAATGGAGGAAAACTAAATGACTTGGCATCCCAAGTCGAAGACAACTCTTTAGGCTGATAGGATCAACCCAAAAAGACCCATTGGAAACTCACCATACACACTTGTTTGTGGTAGATAATATAGATTACCTATTTCATTTGAGTTACTAGCCTTGGATCTCACTTATCAATTGCAAATGATGGAAAATGAAAGCATGAAGGTCAGGTTGTGTGAGTTGATAGAGCTTGAGGAGATAAGAAATCAAGCTATGCAAACCATGAGAGCTCACCAAGATCAAACAAAGAGATAATTTGACAAAACACCATGCCAAGGAGTTTCAAAGAGGGATACATTATCCTAAAGTGGGATAAAGATAGGGCTAAGCCTAGAAGACACATAAAGTTTGATGCTTCATCGAGTGACAATGATGTTATCACCCAAAACAAGTAACACAATGCCTTCCAACTCTCAAATTTGGATGGAGAGGAGATTCATATCCCAGTCAATGGGATATATCTCAAACATTGTTAATAAGGTTCTCCTCTCTCCTTGTACATAGTTTTTTATTTTCCTTGTGTTTCTTAAGTGCTTATGCACCTATGTGAGTTAATTTTGTATTGCTTTGTCTTATGTTTGCTTGGTGTGGTGTGTTTGTTTTTATGTGTTTTAGGAAATTAATTTCTAATTACCCTCAATAAATCATTGACTCTCTTGGCCCTTGATAGGATAAATTTAAGTGTCCTTAGTATAGTAGGCATACTACCCCTATGAGTCACCAATTTTTTAACCAAATTTGACCTTGAGGCCAAATTAGGGTACCCCTATGTAAAAAACTTGGATTTTTAGATGTTTTATGGAGTATAAATAGTTTCATGGGGAGTATTATAGTTCATTTTATGTTGGTTAATGTTATATTAGCTTTGGTTTTAGTCTTATTAGTTTATTTATCAATCTAAGTCATTTTAGTGGGTTTTTAAAGGTCATAAATGCAAGTGGCACATTGAAAAAGATGACCAAATGTCATATTTTCCTTTATAATTTCAAATAGGTCATATTACATGTCATTTATGTTATAAACATCATAATATGGTAGGTTCCCTAATTGAAATTATAGAAACATCTAAAAATGAGAGTAGATGGCACTTGTATGACCTTCTTGGGAAGTGTGCCACATGGAAAAAGATATTTTGAGGAATATTAATCTTCTCCCATACTCATATACATTCTTAAATTGACCTATAAGTACCATTTTATATCAAAAACCATTCTGATCATTTTTTGGTTTCCTAGACGCACTTAAGTGACCTTTAGGTTTTTGCTTGGTACAAAAAACACATGTAGTTTTAGGAAAAATTATTTTGGGATTTTTTTTAAAACTAAAATAAATTCATGTAAATATAAGTAACTTGATAAATTATCAATTATTCTTTAAGAACCATTGCTAACAAGTTGACTATGCTCTTTTACTAGCTGTTTCATACACCCTATAGGTTTTACTCCATTAATACAAATACATATGAACCAGTTAGTGATGTTAGATATATAGGATGTTTAATTACTTATTATATGGTCTCCATTATTTATTTAAATTTTTTAAATGTTTTTACAAGTAATTTAGTTCATGTTGCAAGAGGGTGTCACCAAGTACAGTTTCAGCTAAAGTGTTCCTCGTTTACTAAGTGTTTTATCCTTTAAGGGCCTAAAATAGATATTAAATGGTGATCCATAAGTATATATATCATATTAACACCTCCTCTCATGTTTTGTCTCACCATGACATTCTTTGATTAGTTTGTAAGCCTATCTTACTCCATGGTTAACTTCATGCTTAGTTTCACTTGCTTTCACATGTATGGGTTTTTTATCTTGTTATTGGAGTTGTATTCATGGTTTTTTAATTTTTTATACCATCAGGTGTTGAATAAATCCCATTGAGAGGTTTAGAAAAGGTTCAAAGGTGACCCCAAACATATTTTTCATGCCAAACAGTCACTTGATGCCTTTATCTACTCTTTTTCACATGTATGCAAGTGTTTTCAGGTTGGGAAAGGTGTTTTGAAGCTGGTTCAAAGGTGTTTTTTGACTAATTTCATGTGTTTTAATAATTAGAATACATTTTGAGCTATTTTGAAGCTATTCAACATCATACTTTACCACATTTCATGCTCTACCTCTATAATTTTCCCAATGCACACCCATAGGGCCATTTGTTGATGTCATACTTATATATGAGAAGGTTGATGTGTGTCACAACTTATTGGTTCTACTTAAGGTGCATTAGGAGGTTTTTTAAAATCATATGAGTTTCCTTTGTATTCATTTTTAATTCATTGTGTGAACATCAAAACACCCGTCTACAGGTGGTTGAGCAAGGGGTTGGAGTGTTATACAGAAGGTCTAAAGTAATGTGACACTTCTTTTACATCTTGTTTTGATACAAAATCCATGGAAAATCTATGTAAAGTTCATATAAGGCAAAAGGAGGTGTGGAACCATTTGGAAACACAACTTGGTTGTGTTTAGGACTATCTACCCTGAAAAGTGAAAACAAAGACCAAAGGTCTTTTTGTAGACCCCTTATAGCACACTTGCAATAGGTTTCAATGCCTAATATTAGGTGTATGTATAACACCTATCACATAAAATAACCATGACAAAGATGGGGGTCTAAAGGTATGGATAATTTGGAGTTTTGGAGCCTCACATATGCCTCAAAACACACTAAAAAACTTCAATGATATCTACAGGCCTGTAGGAGGAAAAGGCCTTTTGTTACCTTGAGGAATAATTTTGTGCATAACATCATGAATGGGATGATTAGATTGGTATAATGAGGGAAAATAAAGTTATAAGTCATCAGGATAAGGTCAAGGAAGGTCTTATCACCCCTATGCCCACCTATAGGTACCCCTCAAGCTAGAAAATGATGACCTAAAATAGGGTTTTGAAGGGAAAATTGTCTCAGTCAAGGGAAGGGCATAGTTAGATTTTCCATAGAACAAAGAAAATGAGTGAAAATGAAATACACATTGTGTGACCTCAGAATGTGTTCTAAGGAACTTATGAACACCACGACCAAATGCATAATACCCCTATATTCACCTATAGGTAGGACCATGATGAAGTTTTCTCAATCAAGGGGAAAAGTGTCTTAGTATTTGGAGTTAGTATAAATATGAGGAGATGAGCATGATAATTTGAAACCCATGAAGTATAAATAGATTTGGTGCTCACAATTCCTTACAAACTACCTAACTAGAACCTTTCAATCTTGAAATATACACCTATAGGCCACAAGGGTGAATTGATGCAAACAAAGGTATTATCATGAGTCATGGTATTCCTTTGGTAACCTAGGATGAGTAAAGGTGACATAGAGTGTTTTAGGTTCTCAATTTGAAATAAAGAGGATGTTTTCATCACTAATCACCTCAACCAAACATAATAGACCTATAATAGACCTTAAGAGGTGTCTCAGTCTAGTCAGCAGGGTACAACCTAGTAGGCCAAGTGAAAATGGACTATCTAGAGGTGAGAGGAAGGTTAACATGACTATAAAGTGATACATGATATTAAAATTAATATCCTAACATGTCCAAGACCTTGTTTAATTGCTCAAGTACCTTTCCTACCTAGCAAAGTGGCAATAGTCCATACAGAGAGCTAATAATCCTCTTAGTTTAATAGGTGAGCATGAAGAATCTAAGGAAGGGAGTATTTTAGATGGTTTTAAAAACTCCATGAGTACAAGTTAAAGGTGGGGATAATTTTTAGGCAGCCTATAATCATGTTTTTGTCTTGAAGGAGTGACTCCTATGTGGATTTGGAGAAAAATGCAAGAAAATAGGGTTTTTGAGGCTTTTTTTGGGCATTTTGAGATGGTTGGACACCTAAATCATGGAATTAAAAAAATCCATTAAAAATCATCCTAATAACTTTTAAAATATCCAAAAATAATCATTTTTCCTTTTAAATAAGGGATATACCTCTCTATTTTTTCTCAGAGGTCAGCGAGTCTAGGAAAATCAGAGTTTGGCAAAATGACTTAATGAGTGTATAATGGGTAGGATACTTGATTTGAAGCTTAAAGGACATAAATAAACATATTATGAGGTTTATATAAGTAAAAAAAGGTATAATAATCAATATATCAATCTTAGAATCCAAAAAGTACCCATTTTCCCTTTGCACACAGTCTAACTATACAAGTTTTTACTAGGTGTAGTTAGTGAATGAGAGAAGTTGATGAGGTAAAGTGATTTAAATGTCATGTAGTGGTATTAAGAGCTCAAATTGGATGTAAATATGCCTAATAATCTAATAAAACCATGAGGTATCAATCCTAACATCCAAATCCATCAAGGTGCCTAATAAACCTATTGGGCTTTTAGAAGTCCTAATGCCAAATGGTAGTCCATCTTCACTTATAACTTTTGGTAGACTATATATATGATTGAGGTATGATTTAGAGGTTAAAATATAGGTTTAATAACTTTTTTAGTGTAGAAGAGACATCAGGAGAGCCATCCTTGAGCTCAAAACCACTCACACTAATGCAAAATTAGAGTTGGTTCAATAGGACAACTTTTGGAGCTCACATCTGCTTGAAGGATCTGCATGGGAGAAAAAAGAGTTTAGAGTAGTTATATAAGGTCCATAGAAACTAATTTTTATAATTGGTTTTAAACATGAATGTGCAATATTTATGAAAAATGGTTAAGAGTAGAAAATTGTCTAAAACCCTTGAATGAACCCAATGGAGAAAATAAGATTGGAAAACCACAAAAATGACATAGTTTGGAAATTAAAAATATTGGATCATGGAGAATACTCACTCAGGATCCCCCCCTCCCCCCCCGTGTAGATGATTTGTATGGAATTGTATAGACAACATGTAAAACAAGGGTTTTCTCACCATTTTATGTGTTTTTCAGGCTACAGGAGGAGTTTGAAAGTAAAATAAAGTTTGGGGTGGAATATTAGGAATTATAATAACCCCATATGGTAATTTTATTCTAGGAAAAAACTTATAATTATTCAAATAAGTGCCTTCCTTTTAGCTAGTCAAAACTGGCATAATGGACACAAGGGTGAGAAGGGTGAAAACTCCAAGTATGAGCCTTTTTAAAGAATTCATGATGCCTATAAGTCTATGTATTTCCTTGAAATATGTCACTAATTACCTCCAATGTATTATCATGTAAAATTGAAGGCATTTTTAAGGCCAAGTGTGAGGGGTGACTAAAAATGGAGTTTTTAAGACTACAAATAGTGATTATTTCCTTCCAAAAGTTTCCAAATGAGTAGGATTACAAAAATACATGTAATTTAATTATTTAATACCTTCTCACTTATCCAAATCATCATAAATATCCATATTTAGTGGTGAGATGTTCAAACAACTCCAAATAATGAAGACAATTTTCTGAGCCAGGATAAGGAATTTTGTGAAACTTTGCATAGGTTTCATGACTTGTATGGAAAATTAGACCTAAAAAAAATTCATGGTTAATCCCATGCTATTTATAATGCAAAATTTTAACCCATTTTATAATATTTACAAGTGTCCAAGTGAATTTTTCACTTCCCTTGCCTTACTCTTCTCTCAAAGGCTATAAATATTTACTCTTTTAGCTCTTTTGAGCAGCCTCTATTGGTTAATGGTGAAACCCTAGCCAAATTTGTACGTGAATGACTCTTGAATATATAAAAAATTGATTTTTCCTACTCACATGATATTAAATTGAGTGTTAGTGAAATATTGTTGGTCTTGTCTAGTAGAAGATTATCTTTTCTAGCATGTTATATTTGACTATTCACTAAATGTACAGAAGAATAATTGTTACAGGTCTTTGTTAGTGTTATTTTCTAAGTTTATATGTGTTTTATAAGTGTTTCATGATCATATCATATAAATTAATCCTTCATTACCATCTTAATCATCAAAATGCCTTTTGGACTTAACTCATGAAACATTGATGTGACAATGCAACTTGAATTGTGAGTTTTGTGTAAAAGAAGTCTTGTTTGACTTTAAGTGGTAAAATTTCAGTCAAAGGGAGGAAATATACTATTATTTCATCACCTTTTATATCTTTCTTATTTATTTTTCTTAACCCTTTTTATCTAAGTTTGATAAGCAAGAAAGTGCTTCAAAGATTGCATCAAGGAAACTAGCCCTTCTAGAGTTTCATCTCAACAAAATTGTCACCCATAGCAAGAGAGATGTTTCCATTGTCCCACTTTGATGAGGAGAGATATTCATATCCTATATGGGTTAAAATATAAGTGAAAACACTAATTACATGGTAAATAAGCAAAGACTAAAGGGAATCAAGTTTGTATAACTAAGTCATAATGATAATTATCCATGTATATAGAGATAAGAAAGTAAACAATCATGAAAATAAAATAAGGGAGTTTATAAGAAAGAATCTCAAGAATAAAAATAAATCAATGATAAATAATACATCCATAATCAAACATAAATATCATTATAATGAATATAAAATGCAAAATTAATGTCACCATGTAAGATAAATAAGAATTTGACACAATGTCAAATGATATAACAAAAATATAAAGATAAACTTGGACCACATGTCCAACCCAAAATGAAATATAAGAACACCATGCATGTGCTCATAATTATTTATATATTTTCCCACACACATTATCTAGAACATCTGATAAGTCTCTATGAATTTGGATGCCAATTGTAGCTAATGTCTCATTCATCTTCAATGAAACCTGAGAAAATACTTCACATCTAATATCCTCAATAGAAAAGGTAGGAATGTTTTATGAATCATGTTAAGTAGGGCTATTAGGCAATGGATTCTTAAAATAATGCATGGGAATGGGCTCTGTGGTAGATGAAGGGATCACCAATGGGGAAGGATCCAGAGGTGAGGGACTCACAGGTGGAGAAGGGACCACATGAGGGGATGGAACCACCATAGGAGGTAGAACCATGGGGGAATAAGGGGAATACTTATTATGATAATGAATTATGGGATGAATTGTATAAGGTGTAGGAATATTTAAGATATTATCTTTAAGGTGATACTAAAGGATGCAACCGTGATTGGTGTGATGGGTGCCACATTGGTATAAAATATGATACACCTCTTTGTACTTAGGAATATAATCAAGAAGTACCTTAGAGGGAGGTATGGCCTTGTCTAAGGATTGAGGGGTAGAAGGATGTAGAGAATCAATATATTATCATAGTTTGAGATAATGCATGGATGAATGATTATCCATGCCATGGAAGCAACATATATGCCTATGAGTCAGATTGGTAGAGGTATTCATAGGAGGAGGTGTAATAGAAGAAGGAGGATCTTGGGAAGGCTCATTTTCCCATTTGGTGGGAAATGGAGCCATCTATGATAATTTAAGGAAACCATCACCAAGATAAGGTGGTGGTGGTGAAGGGACTAGACTAGGCTTGATGAAAGGAGTGATGGGATCATAAGGAAGGATAGACTAACCTAAAGTGGGAGTAGGAATGGGATTTGAATCAAGATATATTAAGGGATAAGTAGAGTCTATAGAAGGTTGAAATAGTTTGCATGCATCTCAAAGATAATTAGGCTATAGGGGTCAGGGTACCTAGCAAAGTGATAAGGCCTAGTCATAGAATGATCCATAACCATACTCCTACATGGTTATTTAAAAACTAGAGGTGTCCACACCATCTCTACCCTATGATAAAGAGTAAAAATACTAAAATTAGTAAAATTATATGATGGAATATGGGAAGATACACTAAAAGACTGAAATAAAGATGAATGATAATGAATAATATTAGTGTCATAAGCCTAAATAAGACCACCTAAGAATGGATCATCTAAGGTATAAATATCATCATAACTAGGCGTATGAAGATCAATGATGTAGATATTGATTATGTTGTCATCTGATGAGGTGTAATGAATGGAATGTTGAGTCTTAGTCAAGACAATGGAGACATCATCATAAGGTGGTTTGTGAAAAAGAGGTTGTAAAGAAGCAAGAAGCTGAGAGATGAGATGAGGTGAGAGATTAGAGGTTTCAAGCTTTAGGTTGACCTCATTAGGCTCATCATCATCAAAATTTAAGATGTTATGAGGAATATTCCCATTGATTTTGGGATGGTCATTGTAACATTGAGTGGAATTGATGGGGAAGTTGAATCAGTAAGACTCATAAAATAGAACACTAGGCAAAGGTTCAAGAGTATGAATATCGAAGACACCATGGTCTTATAATTATTAAAAATTATAAGGATAAATATAACCTTTAATCCAATATATGGCTCCATTATGAGGGAATTTAATGCATTAGTAGGTGGAAGAAGAAACTGCTCTCATACGGTGAGTATATGACATACTAAGCAAAATGTTATAAGATAAATGAAAGTTAAATATCATCACTTTCACATGAAAAGTGACAGATGGGATGATAATGGGAAGATAAATATAACCTAAAGGAGGCATTTTTATTCTATCATAGCTTTAATATGTGTTTCATGTGGACTTGAGATTGCATTCAAAATATCCAAGGGTTTTGATAAAATTGAGAGAGTCAACATAAGTGTTATAACCCTCATCAATCAAGGCACACTTGACTTGGATATCACCAATTTGAACACTAATTAATAGAGGAGGATCATTCACATAAAGCAAAATATCATCAAGAATCATGGAATAAATAGGAAACTTTAAGGAAAAAGAAGTGTCCATTATTTTGATAACATGGATGGACATCTCTTCACATTGTTGTAATATGCTATCTTAAGGTCTAGATAAGGTTGCTTCACATCTTGCTAGGGGAAGATGAGGGATGTTCATTTAGAATAAGATTTGCATAAGATGGTTTTGATGACGTGGATAGGTCCTCATAAGCTCAATAAATGGAACTTGGGATGTGAGATTAGTGAGTTCTATGATAATATCCCGTTCATCATATCCCATAAGAAGGTTGTTAGAAATAGGTGCATAGTGTTGATAGAGGTCTTCAAAAGGAGGAATTGAAGTACATTGGAATTTATGTTGATAAGAGGGATAAGGTTTAGAACTCGGTTGTAAAATATGTTAATAAGATGAAGTATTTGGTGCAAGGTGGTCTTGGAAATCATTAGAGGAAGCTTAATAAAGGCTTGAGTGTCATTGGTGTTAGGTAAAGAAGTTGGAGGAATGGCAGAAATAGAATGGGAAGTGTTATCCAAGTCATGATTTAAAATTAGTTCAACAAAATTTATAATGTCATCTTTCCCAAACTCATTTAAGTGATTTGGATATTAATGTTGAATAACATGAAATGTGTGAGATAATGGAGGGGTATAGATAGGTTGAGGATCAATAAAAGCAACCACCCTTTACATATTAGTCATATTAACTAAATTTTCTTTAAGAGTTAGGTCAATAAAACTTTCTACATTATTGGTGTAAGGGGTGGATTTGTCTTGGTTATCTTGGTGGTTTAGAAGAGGGTCTTTATAGATGGTTAAATGAGCATTAGCTTGATTCAAAGCTTGAGATTTAGTATTTGTTTCATGGGTTTTGAAATCAATTTCATAATCTTGTTGGCATTTTTGAGTGATAGGATCATGGTTAAAATTGGAACCAAGAAGAAAATCCATGACCAAATTATGAGGTTTCCTACATGTCTCATGATAGTGACCCCAACTAGTGTGAAACCAACAACATTTATTTGGATCATACCAAGATTTCATAGGATGAGTGGGGTCAAGTTCTCATGGTAGAGGCCTAGGTAGACATTTTATCAATTCAATTTAGGATAAGGTTTCATGAACATTGATGTTATTATGTGAAGATAAATGAGGAATGGTGTATTGTTGATAAGGGGGAGTTGGTTCTGAAGATTGATTAGGAACAACATCTTGAATAGTGTGAATGGTGTCATAAGAGTCCATGACACCATCATTGGTAGCATTGTGATTTTTATTCTTGATTAAGATGCGAGGACTCATAGAAGGTTGGGGTGGCTTGAATTGATGCATAAGTAAATCTTGACATTTTTCTTGGTCAATAACCTCTTCCAAAGTACGTAGAGAGATAGTATGGACCTAATATTGAAACTTGGAAAAAAGAGCATTGGTAAAGAGATGGAAATGGTTATCATCAACCATGTTATGTTCATATTTATTGGATAATGTTTTCTACATTTTAATAAAAGCTTGGAAAATTTTATTTTCGAGTTTCTTACAATTGATAAAATGGGCCAAAGTATTTTTGATAAGATCACTAGTTTGGAACTCTTAGACTAGAGTATTTACTAAATCTTCTAAACTAGTAATAGAATGAGTTTTAATTTGGTTGTACCAATCTAACACATCACTTGTGAGGGTTTTGGATAAGCTCTTGGTAGAAGCAAAAAAATCTAATTTGACCCAATCTTTATAGATATTTCCAAATGTATTTAGATGAAGAGCAGGATTAGTTAACCCATTGTAAGAAATGGTAGGGGTGATAACTCCTATATCAATATTAGTAATTTGAGTTGTAAGAGGCTCATTTTGAAGATGTTTAATTATCTTGTTGATAAGATGAGGTTGAGGGATGATATTACCATGGGAATATTGAAGAGGAGGTCAGGGAACATTTTAATTAAGTATACCCCAAGGCGTTGGTTGAGTGTGGGTTTAAAGATGGAGAAGGTGATTTTGCATTCTCATAATTTGATTTGTATTATGAGCTTAAAAAGTGTTCATTTTATTAAGTGCTTTTAATAAATGTTAGTGGGTTTGATTTGAATTATTAACATTATTTGAAGCATTAGAGTTGGTATTAGTGTCTTAGGTACCACTATTGGTGTTGATAGGAGCTTGAGAAGAATTGTTAGAATGTGAGGCACTAGTGGCAAAATTTGCTTGTGTAGCAAAAGATGGACTAGTCAAGGGTTGAGAATAAGAAGCACTAGAAGCATGATTACCTTGGGTATAAAATGATGCACTAGTGGAATAATTTAGGAGAGTGGGTCTTAGAAGAGGCCCACTAGATGCAGAGCCTACCATGTTAGTGGAGATATGTAAAAGAAGTCAAAGAAGAAGTCATGGTATGAGAAGGGGTCATAATAGAGGGAAGAGGATGAGAATAAAAGAAAATAGTACCCCAAAATCCATGTGATAATGTGGGAGAATGTGAATGAGAATCTTTAACTTGACCACTAATCATGATATGGTAAATGGTAGAAGTATCCTTTCCTCAATGTTGAGGAAATTTAGAGATAAAAAAGAGTATTTCAGGGGTGTACTTAATTCAGGATGATATTCAAGTTAGAAGAGAGGATTATGAAGAGAATAGGAATAAGGAAGGGTCCCATAATTCATTGTGTGAGTGGCTATATGAACATTACTCTTATCCAGGAGAGGATCCCTAAGCTACTTATGGGAGACCCTATGAGGGTTGGTAAGACTCATCCAATTTGTTGAATTCAACTTTGTGTTATCTTCAAATAGGAAGTTCATGATGAAGTAGAAGGACTAAATAAGGCAAGTGAGAAAAATAAACAAGAAAATAAGAAGTGATATAAAATTTTACAGAGTTAACTAGGTTGACCTAGTACATAAAACAAGGTCTAAAAAATGTACAAAGTTGATAGGGTTAACCTAGTACTAGAAACAAGAGATAAAAAAGAGTACAGAGTTGACCTAGTACTAGGAATGGAAGCTAGAATAGGTAGGAAAAAGATACATACTCAATAGGGCCAACCTAGTTCTGTATCTTGGGAGGCAGAAAAGAATACTATGTCAACAGGACTGACCCAGTATTGCAGGCAAGGAAAATAAAAAGTTTGTAGGAGACTTTGTCAAGCATAATGATTATATAGTAAAATAGGAAAAAAAATTGTAATTACTCTTGAAATTAAGAAATAAAATGAAACACATAATCAATTAGGTTAATGAGGTTGATCCAATTGAGGCAAATGGCACAAAACCCTGTACCAACACTAGTTAATGTAAGTTTTTGAAATATAATATACAATTGAGAAAAGAGAAATAAATTAACTTGGAAATTAAATGCTAACTAAGTGGTCATCATAAATGTTGTTATATTATTATAATATGATTTTAGATGTGATAGAGAGTTGGTTGTAAGCAAGTAACTAGAAATCAATCTAAGTATGGTTTCAAGACATCTAGTCTACAAGAAATCTATATTGGTAATGGCATTGGCTTGGTATTAAGGCCTAACCCCTCACTTCACACACCATAGTGATAAATGTGTTGGGTGTTTATCCAATAAATACCATTAACCATGTGTTTATACTTGGCTAGAAAACTAAGTCAACTTCCCCCTTGGTGATAAAATCCAATTAGGTAGGCCATAGGTAGACAATGCTAAAATGTGTTTTAAGATTTTGTGATTTGGTAGTGTGTGCATGAAAGAGAAAATAATGCAACTAAATGGTATATTTAATAACCACCTAATTAGACTATGTGATCTATTCTAAGCATGCAAGCAACAATAAATGAAAGTGTGAGCTGATTACTATCATATAAGTGTTAATTTCAACTTTGAAACATAGAATAGTGTCGATTTAGATGATAGTATATGTAGATATTATAGAATAAATTCAATATTTTTTCTACTATACTATGGAAGAAATGGTCTAAAATATAACTATGTTGATAGTGTTGACCTAGCTTTCTAGATAAAACATAGAATACAAAACTATGTTGATAGGGTCAACCTAGTTGACTATATAGAGGGAGTTTTAAAGAATGTAAAATATGAAAAATAGAACTATAATGAATAACAAAAATGATAGATAAGGATAGAAAGGAACCATGGTGGGTTGGATGATGTAGAGGAAAATGAGATTGTTATTGAAGTACCTTGATTTATACTTACAAATTCTCCCAACTATTTTGACTGGGTCAACCTAGATTTATAGTTCCCTATTTATTGAAAACCTATAAAATGTACTATGTCAATAGGGTCGACCTAATATGTTTTTTATAAGTCTATAAATGTATATATTTGATTGGGTCAACCTAGTAGCCTGATCTAGAAGTTTGAAAGTGTACTGTGTCGACAGGGTCAACCTAGTAGTATGATTTGGATGTTTGAAAATGTATTATGTTTAAAATTTTGACTTGGTAGCTTTTACCTTATGAAAAACATGCATAAATAGAATAGATTCATATTGATGTGACTATGTGTTAAACTTATGCATAGAAGTTAGAGATATATCGACACTATCGACACAATATTATAAATATATGAAAATAAAATGATAAAATAATGAAAAATGTGAAATAAAACCTCAAAGGGTTAGATTCATGTTCGTTCACCAAAATTTATGCAATCAAAAATTAATTATTTCTATAAATCAATCCAAAATTAGAGAAGATAGATCATACCATACACTTCTGATTGGGGACACATTAGATAATAAAAAACATGACCAATATGGGGATCTACTAGACCTGATTAGGGGATCTCTTACCACAATATACTATGCTAGGGAGGGTGTTAAATCCTCCAATCAATCACAATCATGTAATAACCCTAAGGGAGTCCTATGTTTTTATATCTCACTAAAATAATAACAAGTAAAGTAAAAACTATTCTAGTACTCACCTAACCTTATGGCACAAAGTGGGAGGTTAGTAAACAAACAAACATGTATAAGAAAACCTCAATTAATATATGCATTCTAAATACCCTAATACATGGAAAGATGAGAGTAATATTATTTGAAGCTAATACTTATGCTACTTATATCTACTAAAGAGAGGAGCAAAGTTAGAAAATACTTACCTGAATGATGAACCCATCGAGACTCAATCTCTCCCTTAGCCAAAAGGTCTTTACAGGAGGTTGTTATGGTTTTTAAGGATCACTAAGAAAGGCCAAAGCATCCAATACTTTTCCACAAGACTAGATTGTCCAAGTAGAAACCCTAAGCTAAGACTCCTCAAGTAGAATGGTAGAATATCATATTGTAAAGAAACATAAGCAAATAATAACTCTTGATTGATTGTGTAATAATGATGAAATGATCTTGTATATATAGGTGGATTTAAATCTAAGCCATTCAAAAAGTTTCAATTGACAAGGTCAACCTTGTCGATCTAGTACAATTAATGACCAAAATTCATTAAGTCATGGGCTAAGTTAGCCAAGAGCCAACCTAGACCATAAGTGAATTTTACCCAAAATTATACAAGGTCAACCTAGTCAACCTAGTACAACCAACTGTTAAAAGGGGAATAAGGTGAGGGAAATAAGGATGTAAAGTGGGAAATTACTGGAAGAGTATGCAAAAGAGGAGTAATAACTTAGGGAATGGTTTTCAGGAGTTGGTAAGATTGGTAACAAGTGACAATAAGGGACAGTAATCTTGTAAAGTTCTAATGGTATGCCCACCCCTTTCTTGATGCACCCCTTAGGGTGTGCATTTAGAGAGATTGAGTCTCGATGGGTTCTTGCAAGATGTAAAGAATCAATATTTGATAAAATTTAAAAATATTATGTATATACACCATGTGGGATCTCCCATGGGCTCCTGGGTATTTAGTCACCTTCCCAAGATAGGTGTCCCATTTATTCCTTTTTCTAACTCAAACTTTATGTATTTTTTACTTGAATATGTGTCCTCGATGAACACTCATCTGTTTGTCATTATTCCATTCATGACAATGATATATTTCATTGATATCTTACCTCTATTACTATAGGCTAATGGGATAGCTCCAAATGTAAAAATACCAATATCATGTTGGAATTATGTGTCTCATACTCCATGCTTAAGTCGTTAGGATACGAAGTGAGTAGGATGAGGACAAGTGAAAAAATCCTTTTATTTTACTTGATGAGGTTATCCACACATTGGTTCATAGTAATGTCACCTCTAGGTCAATAGGATGGTGAAAGGTGGATGGATCTCAATGTTCTACTTTGCCTAAAATATTTTATACATTTATTTAGTTTTCACCATCATTGGGTTTCGAGGTGAGTGAGATGATGAGTGGAAAAATCCTAACACTTCATTTCCTAGGGTTCTCCATGCATATATTTATGTTGTAATTACCATCAAGTGATCAAGTGAGCAGGATAATGATAAGTGGTGAAATCCTATCACTTTGTTTTCTTGGAATATTCCATACCTTTCTTTATGTTATCTCATCACCCAATTGAGAGGTGAGAGAAATGAGGACAAGTGGTAAAATCTTGATGCTCTACTTGCATGAGGTTCTCCATATATTAATATATGCCATCATCACCATTGGGTTGTGAGATGAGTAGGATGATGACAAGTGGTAAAATCCTACCACTCCACTTTCTTGGATGAGTGAAAAGATGCTAGGTGTTGAAAAAAAGGCTTCAAGATAATTGAAAATGTGTGAGTGGCATAAAAATGGCTATGGGATGAGCAAACAGGTGGCAGGTGGAAAAAAATAGATATGGGTTGAGCATAAAGATGTTGAGTGGCAAACAAATAGCTTTAAGATGAGTGGAAAGATGTCAAATGGTAAAAAATGGCTTTGAGATGAGTGGAAAGATGCTGATAAAAACCTTAGTGTAAAATATTCTATTTAGGACACAAAAAGAAAAACCCAATGCAAATAAAGATGCCAACCTAATTATTCATATAAAATCACAAGTAAGAACACATGTACAAGAGTTTTAAAGGAAACCAAAGGTGAATAGTAAAGCATGTAGCATGGATTAATCTTAGCTTCATTTTATTTTCATTGACAACCTACAAATAATGAAATAAAACCTATGTATTATGTTAAATAAGTATCGATCAACCAAGATAATCAAACTAATATTTTAAGTGATAGACAAATTTTGTATTCTGGTCCCTTTAGATTTATGTATTATAGACTTCTCTCCCAAAGGGCCTCAAAATAATGTTCAAACAATATTGGGCCCCTCTTCAAAAAAATTAAAAAAATGGGATGTGTGTGTTAGGGAATAACACCTTCCACCTCACAGTAAATGCACCATAATCTTGTCCATGTGTTATGCACACTATTGGTCATGAGCTTCTAAATCAGTGATACCATTGGCACAGTTTATGCTTCCAAGGTTAGACTAACTCCCATGTTTATAATCTTGATAAATTTAAATATTAGCACTACCTATAGTGATTCTCTTGATTTAAAAAAAGTCCTCATAGAGAGGGAACATAATAGTGGAAAATACAACCCTCCAACAAACCATTATGCATACTGCACTAGGTGGGTTTCATAGGAGAACTTAAACACTAGTGTTTTAAACCTAGTGTCATATGCTTGGACACTATCTATTGGATTCTATTTGATGTACTTGAGGGTAGCAATACTATGTTGCATAAATTTGGGGATGTAAAACTACTTTAGGAACATAACCTTTAGGAGGTCAACATCCACCATCATCTGCTTGGAATCAAACTTTTGGTACCAAGTATGTGTGTGATCTAAGAGATTGGTCACAACTAACTTTCCTCACACTTAGAAAGTTAAAAAAATATCCACCCTTAGGTACTCAAGTAAGCTCAAGGACGTTCTATAATATATTTGGGGGTAGGCATAGGTATATTAGGCACTTGAATGGATTATGTCACTAACATGTTGCTTGAAGGCACACTTGATCTTTGACTTCCTCCTGATGGTGGCATAACTTCACCAATTACTGCAATCAGTTGTACCATAAATCCTCTATATTATTAAAGTGCTTTCTAAGATACCAATGGTCCTCCAAATCCTGTCATTCCATTATGAGTTAAATAATTGTTTTGGGGATATAACCCCTCCCATAGGTGGTATACCATATTGCATGGAATCCCTACACTACATTAGCTATGTGACCATCAGTTCAATTAGTGGATAAGGATTTGATTGTTCTACTGGACTTCCTTCCTACTCATGGGTGATGAATCATCTTATGTCACCCAAACACATAATATATTTAAAATATTCTTCTAATTTAGAAAGAAATGCATGAGAATTAAGTTCATATAGAGGGGAACTAGGAATTCCTTTGGTAGTCTCCTTCCACTCATTTTCTTTTTAGGAGACATCAAATTTTTCTTCTTGGTCTTGCTCTTGATCATCAGTGCTAAATTCTTCATCACTAGAGTGAAAATACTCTATGTGAGGACCCTCCTCACACCATTCCATTTCTTTATAGTTCCTCACAACCTTTCTTGAGTTAGAATCCCTCCTTTCCTTACGATACCCATTTGCCATCACCTTTTGTTAATTATCACTAAATTTACACCTCTGAATCTCATTCTTATTTGCTCTTTCCATTATGAAGCTTCCATTAATAACTATAATAAAGCATTCACCTCACACCCTTTATCTTCTACACTAATCACATGTGTATAAACGTAGTTAGATATTGGAAAACTTTTTTTCTCAACCCAACTCACAATCACAACATTTTTTCTTTACCCATCCTCATAATAAAATCAAAATTTTGGTCTAATTTTGATCAAGTATGTCAGGCTTATGCAAACCCTTAAACATACCAACACTTAAGCTAATCCCATTAGCATATCATGTAAGGGAACCTTTCACCCTCACTCGAAGGGCAGAGAGGGGAACTAAGGTAGGTCAGGGTTAGTTACATGTAAGGGTGTTAGGAACATTATTTTGTATGATGATACTTATGTGTGGTATTACTATCTCACATTATTCTACTTGAACACCTAGGAACACTTAATATACCATTGGTCATATTCCATTAATGAAATTCCATAAACTAACATGCACTTATCCAATGCAATTAAACAACCCCCCTATTGTATTAAGTATTCACTCCTTCATTAAATTGGCTAATATAAAATTAGCACAATATTAAACTAACCGTGATGACAATGCTTTACCATAGCCTCAACTATTTGTGTAATCATATTGAAATATCACCAATCATTATATTATTCTCATTATTAAAAGGTTTTCAAGGAACCTATAATTATATAGGCTTATAATAGCACTCCTACCTCTACTCTATGATAAATTTCTAGTTTATATGGAGTTCTAATTACAATCCCAAAAAGTTTCTCATAAAAATTGGATCCCTTTCCCCTTTCTCAAGTTCCTCCCTTTTATAGGGTTCAAAGATCCCTTCATAAGAAAAACTAATACCAGTTATAAATTATTGCACTGTTTGTCCATTAGGTAGTTATTTATATGGTATGATTGAGGCTATCTACCTTATTTTACATCATCATCTATTAACTATCACAATATTAGATATCAATGATAACTTTCTCTATTTATCCTTGTGATATCCACTATGGTTATTAGATAGATACAATTTTATTTTTATTAATCTTGATGTTTTATCATTTGTGCAGTGGACTTATCATTTTTCAACTTACACTTGCCTTATTGGTAGTCCATGATGGGCACATGTGCACATGCAAAATAGGTTATTCATCAAGCACCACTTACCACTTCCTTAGATTATTAGTGTGGGTCTCTGATTTATCCATTCACACATGATCCACAGCTTTGTTTTACTTATCCAATTTTTTAGGTCAATAATTACATAGTGACAATACAATTCCATTAACATCCCCAAATTATTCCATCTATATTGACTAAAATCAAAATTAATAATGTCTCATCTAACTCTACTAACCATTTTGATACAATTCAACCTTATTTTTTTATATTTTAATATATTGACTAGGCTAATACCATACAAAAAATATCAACCACTTCTCCTAAAGATCCTAAAATTATCTTGGATGCCAAAGCCACTTTTGTAAGATAAAGTAACTTAGAATTTGACAACAAGCTAATTGGATTATTGATCTTAAGGTAGATGTTAAATATTATGGCATATTACCTATGCTTCCTAGTGATGAAGTTATTTATAACTACTTCATGCAAGAGAGCCTCAAATTCCATGCCAACATCACAAGCTTGGTCATTTTGAGAAAATTGCTTCTCGCTTTAATAATTTTCATTGCTAGTGTTGACCTTAATCTTCATCCTATTTCCAAACTTCATTTTTCACCATACCATTTTCAAGATGGAAATGTTTATACACCCAAATTTCTCAAGCAAAAAAAAATATTATTTATTTTATGCTTTTTATATTTAGAAGATCCTAATGATAAATTTAGATCCCATTGTTGTGTGTTGTTTATAGTGTTATACCTCTTCTATCATATTTTCACACTAATTTGATTGTACTTGTTGAATTTTATTATTTCATGGCATCCATTATTTGAGTTAAAGTCCTTGATCTTTTTTATCTTTTATCCTTTTATCTTATGGATTTTAGATAGGATCACCCTATTTGGACTATCCCATTTTGCTAGGTTGTTTGAAAGGGACGATCTTGTCTAATGCACATTTCAAAACTCTTTTCAAAGCACATTCATTTTGGGTTAATTTTTATGACCATTTTAACCCTCTTTGAGTAGGTTGGCATGTCAATGGGTTTTTTAAATTATAAATTGGGATTATTTGATTTAAAGGGTTTGTTAAGGCATTTAAAATCTAACACTTATCAATTTATCACTAGCATAATAAAGAAAAATCATAATACAATAAGCTTAACACCTAGATTTTAGCTAAAATTAATATAATTACATCTAGATTACATGATTGGACCAAGAGGAGGGCCTAGGCAAAGATCATTTTATATTCACACCATATATGATCCAATCACACACACATTAGAGGAGAACTACATTGACTTGAGGACCCTATTTTAGGGATATGTAGGTACCGCTCAGTTTAATGGGGTTCTGAGGCTAGTTTGGCCATTCCCACTTCGCCATTTCCTCCTTCCTTTTGTATTTGATCTCCATTTTGGTTTGTGTGTAGGATTTTTCTAGGGATATTTGAAGAAGAGAAGGTAAGACACATGTTTAATCATATTATTTCACATCCATAATAAGATAAAACACATTTACAGGCAGACCTATATAAATCACCAATTTACACTTTTATTATGGGAGCAACCTAGACAACATCACTCAGTAAGGACAAAATAACAAAGCACCTCAGTCCTAATCCATTGATCTTGTCCTAGGAAGACATGATAGTCACATAGTCAGATTAAAAATTATCTCAATCAATCTCAAATTCATACACAATCACCTAAAATCTACTTTTTCAATAAAAGTAAGTTTCTCATCTATCTTTGTATTATTAAGCCAAAACCTTAATTTCTCATATATCATTATTTTTCAAGTAGATGCATGTTTGAATGTCTATTTGATTATTCATTTAAATTACTCAAATTTATTTCATATTATATTAAAAATCCATTTAATCACAAAATTTGATAAAACATATTAGTGAACCCATTTATTTGTTGAACATAGCCAAACCCTAGGTTTTTTGTACCCTAGGGTTTCTTTATTACATTTTCTTCCTTGGGTTTCAAATTAAATTTTGATTTCCTCTTATGTTGGATTATGTTTTATAATTAGTTTTCATTTCTCCTCTTATTCTCATTTTATTTTTTGGAAAATTTAAAATGACTGACATAGAATCTCTTCCCTCGTCTAGTTGATACATTCTTAGGCATTCATTATAATTACAAAAAATAATGGATAAATTACCAAGATTATGTGCTAGATACTAATGAATAACATTATTATTATTATTATTATTATTATTATTATTATTATTATTATTATTATTATTATTATTATTATTATTATTATTGTCATGATGGTTATTAATAATATTATGTGATTAAGGATCAAAAGGTTAAGGAAAGTAGTGTAGATGCATGTTCTTCCTCTACTCTTTCCAGTGTATCTCTACCAAATCAAAAGAAAGAAATTAACAATATAATTCCAAAGGAGCTTATTATTGGTGATTTTTTATTTGATAATAATCCTTAATTATTAAAACCTTTTTCTACTCCTCTTTTCATAATTTCACAATATAAGGCAGAGAAGATTAAATTACATTGCAAGAAGAAAATGACAATTGTGCACCTCAAAACTTATATTCTATCTATATTAATTTAACTTCTACATATCATAATGATTCAAATAAATTTGATAATGCACAACATATCCTATCCTTTCTCTTGTCACAATGAAAATATTGTTACTCTAAATGTTCATAGTGAAGCTAATATTCCTTTCGAATGTGATAACACTCTAAACAAGGAAAAAAATATAACTATTTTTCCTTCCTTCTCCCCTTCTCAAAATAATTATGTTTCAATTTATAATGTTGATAATTAAAGTCAAAATTACATTCTTCTTGCATGTGGTGATGCTTTGGACGACATTGAAAATATAAATACATCCCTTACACCCTCTTCTAGTGAAAATGAAAGTGTGCTAATTTCAAACATTGAGTTTCCAAGTGAAAAATACTATGATCATGATGAAAATTGGAGTGATAATGATTATTATGTGTATAATCTAGATGAGAATGTATCTAATACACCTAATATTAATTCTTATTTACCCTCTTTCCATGTTGATGATGATTTTGTGTTACATGATAAATCAATTGATAGTTTGCTTAGTGACAATGTTATTAAAAATCATGATGATGTTCCTCATTTTCCTTTGAAAGATAAAGTATGTGAACATGTTTATTCTAATGATGAAAATAATAGTGTTATTTCTTCTATTTAAATAGAGTGTAATATGCCTTTGAAAGCTAATGATATATTAAATACAAGTGAACCTACCAAGCCCACTATTCCTAAATTAAAATTTATTCCTATGACTTATTCTTCTATTCCAAATAGTGTACCAATGGATAAAACTACTGATAAAATTATATTATTAAATGAGCCCCTTATAGATCTCAATATGCCTTCACGATAGGTTATTTCACTAATGCATGTCATTGGTGCTTTAAAACATAAATTACATCAAATTATATTGTAAAGTAAGGCATATCACTCTTGGTTCAATTTGAATGCTATTTATGGTAAACTTAAAGTGTGAAATATATTTTATGCACCATTACCACACAATTTAAAGATGCTAACATTTTATAATTTTAATGGAAGTGGTGATCCTTATCTACATATCAAATATTACAAAAGGCTATGAATGGTTGTAATGGTAGTCAAATATTATTATAGTTATTTCTAAAGATATTAGAATATGATGCATTAGATTGGTTTCATCATTCACTTCCTAATGGGTCTCTACATATATATAAAGATCTATAGGAAGTATTCCTTATGCATTTTATCTAGAATAAGGGACCCATAATTACATATGAGATATTACCATCATTAAATCAAAGTAAATCAAATCTATTTTGTGATTATATATTACAATTTAAGACATGTATGTAATAGTTAATATATCAACCAACAGATTTAGAGACACAATATATATCTTTTAGAGGTCTCATTTTCCATCTTAAGGAACAGTTGTATCAAAATATAAATCATTTAAAAATATTTTTATGAGTATTGCATTTGAAAATAAATTGGGACTCGTAAAACCAAATACAGAGGCATATTTTGATATTGAGTTATTACCACTTCAATCATCCAATCATGTTCAAGAACTTAACCTCTTTGTCCTAATATTCCATAGAAACCACAAATTAAAGTGTTGTATAAAGGTAAAATTTTAGTTTACAAATCAACTCATATAGTTACTAGAGTAGATCATGGTACAAAATAACCCATGTAATTTGATTCATTTAAATATAGACCTTGAAACATTATCATAACATTATTGGATAAAAGGATGATTAATCTTCCTCCTAATCATTATCATCAACAACATTGATTGGATAAAATTATAAAAAAACCTTAATGCAACTATCATTGCATTAATGGTCATTGTGATAATGATTGTTATGCACTCAAAGACAAAATTTAGTAGTATGTTGATAGATTTATTACCACATTTACAAAGGATATATCTATGTATCATTCTCCTCATTCTACTAGATTGCATTCTACTATGATTAAGTTATCCCATGACATTCCTACCAAGGAACCAATGATTACTGATTATGTTGCTATAAACACATCTAGATAACCACACAATGAGAGATCCATTGTATCACCAATTCAATATAAATGGAAACCAATATAGAAAGACAAGAAAAATTATAGTAGTATTGTAATATAAGGAAATAATAATTAGTCAATAGTGATAGTATGACAACTAATAAATATTTTTGCATCAAATAGTACACATATTTCTACTACAAATATACATAGGGAAGTGACATAACCAAAGTACAATGATTCAACTATACAACATGATTAATATGGTTACCATTTATTGTTCCCTTAATGTTGGTAATATGGTTATGTAGGGTACAGATAGTTTCTACATGATTGTAAGATATACATAAAATTATAAGCTAAAAATGCTAAAAACATTTTACAATTTCAACATTCTAACATCTGTAATTATATTAAATACATACATCTTTAAATGTAATATTTTAAATCCATACAATCATTAAAAATTCAAAAATACCAAAATATAAATATAAATAGTTATCAAATAACACAATACACAATAAATATTTTATACAATGAATTAAATAGTACATCACTCTATAATCGAAGCATGATTCATGATACCCTCCTTATCCATGTTAACATCATCTATATCTACTAAAATAGGGGGCATATAACTCAAATCCATAGGATCACATTACATCTTGGATGATGATATATTGATCCTAATACACAACTAATTGGCATTAAGATTGGATTTATCTTTCTATAATCATATATACGCATCTAATATTCTAGGCCTTAAAGTAGCAACTAGGTTTGATGGGGGCATCTGTAGTCTCACCACCTCATCTCTCAACTCATCCCACTCTATCATAACTCAAATGTATACAACATTAGAAACCTTAGATAGATAAAATATGGGTGCATAAACATCACAAACTATTGTGGCTTGATTAATAATAACACCCTCCACAACATCATCAGAAATATGTTATTCTAGCTCTTGTAGTGTAGACTCAATCATCATCACCCAATAATCCTCATCACATTCATAAACACTAAAATGAAAAAATTAGTTATCATTCTATAAATAATTCAAAAACATAAACATATAGTAAAATATTAATTCAAACATCCCATACCTCTAGCAACCTCACAAGCTTAAGGTCTTCAACATCATCAATAGCTCCATCTCCTCCACCTTGAAATAATCGATCTCATTTGTGTTATATCCACCATGTTGTATATTCATCAGTACACCCCAAATGATATACGTCTAGGATCTCTATCACGTGATACCTCTCATCTACTATAATGGGGGAAATATCTATTATAGATGGCCTATACCTATCCCTTGGTCTCACTATATCCCAAACATTGTGTGCCCACACCCATGAAGTTGGGGGCACATCCTATCATACCCTAAACTACTGCGAAACTCACTCATAATAAAAAATCTCAAAGACAATTTACCACTGATCATGGTATAAAAAAATTATGTGGATTCAACACAACTATGCACCATACTTTGGCCACCCAACAAGCCCTTTTTATGGTCCTCAAATAATGGAGTCAATAATCAACTCATACAATAACCTCCTACAATGCGTAGTGATCTTATCTCACACCTACCTTGTATTAGCCCATATTAATGTAAATAATTATAGATGTGCTTGATCAGTCCATGACATCCCCACTAGTCGAGTAATCACTATGTGTTCATAATCCCAATAGTTTTGTAATGTGGTTGAGCTAATGCTACCATTTAAATCCTCAAGTGTGAATCTAAAAATACCTCATTACAAATGTGTCTGTTTCTATTCAAATTTTGCTTTCAAATTCAAAGGAGAGAAAATGAGAAACTTAAGAAGGAATGGTTAAGGCTTGTAGGTACCTAGATATAGTCTGCGCACCGTAATCCAGATGCTATGAGTACTCCTCTTTGGCTATGGAGGAATGACACCTGCAAAGAAAAGAAACTTGGAAAAAAGAAGGCGTTAGATAGATAGATGGTGGGTTGCCAAGTGAAAGCTTGATCCCAAAAGTATGAAGACTTCCTTAAGGGATATAAACCCACTATTCAATAAAAAGAAGTGTCTGATAAACAACAGAATGATAAAGAATTGAGATGATAAAAGATGGAATGAAAAAGGGAAGCAAAGGCTTACTTGAAAGAAGCTGTTGAATTGGTCACAGTCGTCGGTGTCAGTTGGTCAAGGTGCCGACGTCGGTTAATCTGCCGATGTCGGTTGGGGTAGTGACCGGCATCAGTATAGGCAAAGGTCTTTGGATGAGGTCTGGTTAGGTCTGTGGCCCATGGATAGGGTCTGGTCAGGGTCTGGATTTATTTGAGTGGTCTTGAGACAAAGTTTTGGGCTTGGTTGAATGGTCTAGGGTCTGGGTCTGAGAGTCTGATTGAATGGATAGAGTGTATGGTCTAACAGAGGACAGAAGCAATAGGGAGATGGAGAAGTAAAGATTCAGGTCTGGCTTGGTTAACAGTCAGGGAGAGGAAATGCTGAATCTAATTCATAATACTTAGAAGCAAATGACTAGAAAACACAAAGAAAACACAGACAAAATACTTACCTGTGCCTTGTTGAAGGTGTGCTACTGATGATTCCCATATCCACTATTGATGTAGCCTGTGTGGAGAACCTATTGCTAATGGAGGACCCTAAAGCTGTTGCTGCACTTGAGGGAGAGAGTGAGAGGCTTGACTGAGAGATTTGGTAGATTGATGGATGGTCAAAGACTGAAGATTGAAGGATTCATGATTTGTTTCCAGAGATTAGCTGATTTCTGATTGGGGTCCTCAAAGGATCAGAAAAGTTGGTTAAGTATAATCGACGTCGGTAATTCCGCCAGCGTTGGCTGACATTTGATCGACGTCGACAAGGTTAGAACAGGCAAAAAGAGCCACTAAGCCCATTTTTCATCCGCCAAGTGCACTATCCATTGGAGAATGTCGAAGGTTGGGCTAAATACGCATGAGAGTTTGTTAGGCGGTTAGAGAGAAGTAAGAATAGGTCTTAGGTGAGTCATAAGATGGGAATTAGTCCAAGGCGAGGTGTCCTAGGTGAGGTGTCATGGGTGATGTGTCCAAGGAGGGGGGGTTAATTCAAAATAAGTTTATTATTTTAAATTAGTAATTTTTAGGAATGGGTTAGGAATGGACCAAGGGGAAGGTGACCAAGGGTTAGACACTATTTAGGTGTCTACATTTGCCCCTTTTTGTCTTGTTGGTTGCTCTAAATGAACTGCAAGACAAAAATAGGAGTCGATTGCCCTAGGTGTAGGATAAGGTTGATTTCATCTTATTGGTTATTCAAGTGAACTGCAAGAAAAAATAGGTGAGGGTTGGTTGCCCCGATTATGGATGAGGTATCCCCCCTCAAAGCAGTAGACAAGAGAAGGGAACCTAGAATCGGGTGCTGATTTGACAGAGAGTGAATGAAAAGGGGGAAGAGAGAGTGAGAACACTGCAAAAGTTGTGATTGTGCATACACCACTTCACGAGAATGGTCAGGTCAAATTGTCACAGGTCAAGGGTCAAGGAGTGCCAAAATTGAAATAACCGGTCCCCAGCATTTAGTCATCTACTGATTGGGTTATTCAATCTAAGCTGAAGCTCCAATGGTCATCATGTTCCAGGTATCCCAGGCGTAGGAAGTGCTCCTGAAAACATGAAAAAGTCACAAGTAGTGTGGATCAACTGGCTTGCGATCCTATACTTGTGAAGGTTAAAAAAATGTGCACACAATTTTGCTAACCAATCATGAGGTAGCAAACATGCAAAAAAACCAAGGCAAAATTGCATTTGGAAGTAGTCACAGTTAAAGGAGATAGTCATGATCTCCAATGTCTGGTGGTCGATGGATAGAGGCAAAAGTGAGCTCAAGTGTGCCCCAGGGGGCTAAAATGACGTGGTCTGGAGGACTGACTGATTGGGGGCATGATTTTGGGGCAACGAAAAAAAAAGGAGGTTGGAAGGATGCTGACATCAGTGACAGAAACCAATGTCGGTAGAGAAAAGCAGTCAACATCAGCAGATATCGGCCAACATTGGAAAATTAGGGCACGCATCTGCCGACATCGGCGGTCTGCCAAATATGACAAAATTAGATTGGTGGCCCACCAAAACTCATTTGCTACTTGTTAACTGAGAGAAAAAAGAGCTCTAGAGTTGATTGAGTGAAAGTGACCCAGAGCTGACCGAGGAGTGGTGCAAGGTGGTAGATAGGCATTGGTGGAGAGAGGGAGTGAGTTGGAGAGTCGATTGGACGCTGCAGGGATGCGTGTGGGCCAATAGGAGCATGCAGAGTCATTTGCATGAAAGAGATGGTAGAGGGGAGTAGAGGACCCGCGGGAGGTCCACCATTAGTGGCACCCATCGTGCCACCATGCCGACGATGTCGAGACGAGGTAGGAGGGTCTTTGAGCCCTACTTGATTGATTTTGTTTTGAATTTGGTTTTTTGAATTTTAGTTGTTTTTAGGTAGAAATCAAGGGGGAGGGTAGCTAGGAAGGTAGGTGGGGAGTCTAGGATAGCTTAAGAGTGATTTAGGAATGGTTTGGGTGTGTTGGGGGTTAAAAATGGGGAAGCCCTAAAAATTAGGGCTCACCCCGTTCGGCCCTAGGGCCGAACCAATCGTCGACATCGGCGGGTTCACCGGCGTCAGCTGACCAGCGACCAGCGTCAGTCACTAACCTGCCGATGTCGGTCACTAAGTGACCGATGTCGGTTAGGTGAGTGTTGTCGCTGGCATGCTAACCGA
Source organism: Torreya grandis (assembly GCA_037957365.1). NCBI lineage: Eukaryota > Viridiplantae > Streptophyta > Pinopsida > Cupressales > Taxaceae > Torreya > Torreya grandis. Next base: position 1,108,657 of record JARHVA010001663.1, read on the forward strand.
TGTCAGTGGCTACCTGGTCAGAAAGGGTGGTGAAAAATGGTCAAGTCGAAAGGTTGAAGCTACGCCAAGGGCTTCTCGGGTGTCGGGTTAGGCATAGACGGTCAGAATAATTGGTAAAATAGGAAGAGTAAGAATAGTTTTAACATGAGATTGACCTTAGATGGATGCAGGTGAGGTAGACTCTTATGTTGCGGGATTGCCTCCTGACCTTGTTGATGCAGATGCGTGGAGGCGTGACGGTCGAGGAGTGGGCGCAGATGAGCATAGTGGGGCTAGGCAGTCTGAGATGCTATTGCAGAGTGGCGAGGGATGTGAGCCTCATGGTGGCATTGATCGAGCGGTGGGACCATGCCACCAACACCTTCCACCTGCCACCATATTTTATGGCTGTCGGTACACAGAGCTGACATCTATGCATGCACGCTGTTTGGTGAGCACATCATGAAGATGAGCTACCATTCAGCCAGTTTTGCTTATGAGCCTTTATACACGGTAGATGAGGGCACACATCGGCTGGCTGTTCTGATGATGATCGGCATCACAGTCTATGCGTTGTCGGATGCGGAGGGAGGCAGGTTCTCGATGGCCATGATCAAGGTTTTGATGGACATGATGGAGCAGCAGACAGTGTTTGCTTGGGCACCTATCTTTTTGGCCCAGGTATACAGAGAGCTATGGGGCATCAGTCGACGGTGACGGTACAGTCTGTGTGTAGGCCACCTTTTGCACTGTTGGGCATACAAGCATATTGTGGTTACCCAACCTCTCAACCTCCCAGTGGTGATTCAGGCCAGTTTTAGGGTTAGATTCAAGTGATGGCATGAGATGATGGCACAAATGTGGGTGGACGGAGTGGTCAGGGATATTGATCACTATCGAGGGGTACTGGAGGCCCTGATTCCAGTAGATATCATTTAGAGAGCATATTTGGTGTATCCATTGTTCAGAGACCAGGGTGAGCAGATGGTCAGGACGCAGAGCATGCAATGGGTTAGAGGTAGGTGAGCCGGTGAGCTTGAGAGGATCCCAGTAAAGAGAGTGCGGTGCCAGTACGAGCTACTACAGGATATACCTCCTGCATTCCCATCATACAGACGAGATGATATAAAGGTGCCACTCCCACTACCAGAGGAGACAGAGGAGCCAAATTTTGAGGAGTTGCCGGCAGGACCTGGGATAGCCGACCCAGGGTGTACAAAGGCCTACACGACATGGTGGGTAGGGCAGTACATAGGCATACAGGTGGGTCTCCAGCCGGATCTGCAGGCTGTTACCAGGGAGTGGGATATAGCCAGCAAGGAGAGGGACATTGCGCAGCAGGAGAGAGACGCGGCTCAGGCCCAGGTCACAGTTTTGTAGGGACAATTGGCAGGGGTTACAAGGCAACTGACAGAGATGACAGGTCGGGTGGTAGCATTGATAGGGCAGGTCACTCTGTTACAGGGACAACTGACCGCAGCCCAGGCACAGGCAGTGGTAGGTCAGAGCTTTGGAGGGTAGAGCCCATTGCAGCAGCCATCTCAGCAGCTGGCATTTTCACAGGGGGTAGGACCATCGGCATAGTGCACCTAGGTCAGCCACAGCCACAAGGGTTAGGACAGGGCACAACAGTAGGGCAGATGGGTCCATCGCAGACTATATCTCTAGTTAGATATAGTGATGCACTGGACGAGATCACTTATTATGAGAGGGCCATCAGGGGGTTCCCTCAAATACAGTGATACTCAGAGATGAGGGCAGAGTAGAGCCGACAGTGGTCTATGTCTCGAGTCACGGCTTTTGGGTCTCACAGATGACACAGATCAGAGGGGGGAGAGGATACAGCATCTTCTCGGCCACCACCACCACCACCATAGCCACAGCCTTGAGGGCAGACTTTGAGATGTATTTTTGATGTATATACCAGCCTGTGAGCCGTTGATGCAAGATGTATGAGAGAGAGACAGAGGCACATATTTGTGCCATTGTATAAAAGATTTTGATATATATATGATGATGGTTTTGGATCATTGATGTGTTATGGATGTTGTTTAATATTTAATGTATTGAGCATTTTTGATTATGATGATGTTGCATGTTTTGATATTATGTTTATGATTATAATGTTATGATGATTAAATGTGATGATGATAATGTTATGGTCAATGATTATAATGATGATGATTAATATAATGATGCGTTATGATAATGCTAATAATGAGAATGGTCATGACTTTTAGATTAGATGATGATACATAAGGATTATGTGATAGTGCTATTTATGTTATGACTTGCGGATTATATGATGTGAATGCTTAATTGTGTGATGATGATAATGTGTTTGTGATTAATGAATATGATGTAAATGATGAAAATGATTATGCTAAAGATTATGAAAATATGTGCTTGTTTGTGATGTGATTGGCAGGTGACGAGAGAAGGAGATGGAAGAAAGCGACGAAGAGAATGGCCAAGCTAACCCCAGAAGACCCCATGTCAACTGAGTGTTGCCTACATAGCCCATGTCGTTAGGGCCTCAGGCCAATGTAGTTCTCCCAAGAAGGGAGGAAAAAGATCGAAGTGGTTGATTTTGGTCATGATAAAGATATAGCATTTCCCATATGTCTGAGGGTACATGCCTGAAATGACAAGGAGGAGATGATGCTACAGCATTTTCCAAATGGTGTAAGCTATAACATTGGTCGGGGTTTTTCATCCCTAGAAACTATCCATATTCGTGATGGATGTTTGCTAAAAATGAATTGCAGGTCGATTTATGTTTCAGCAAGTAATGGTTTATGCTTGACATAAATTGTGTGGTTGAAAAGAGTTGGATTGAATAGTTTAGACAAATGATGTGGTTAAATGTGATCAAAGTGTAGGGAGAAAGTAAAAGGCATAAGTGCCATTTTATTGACAAGGACCAAAAAGACAACATAGATAGGGGTTGCTAGAACCAAGAGCCCCATTCATGCGTTGCATTATTGACCATAGTTATGTTAGAGCGGTAATCGAATCACTTTTGACATTAAAGTGAGCTCGAAGTCCCTTGAGTAGGTGATATGATAGGAGGAGAAGGGTAACCCATTTTTAGAGTATGGATAACTTTGCCCCTTTTTATAGGAGACCCTGAGACAACTACAAATCAAGTCCATGACCCGGGTTCTTTTTTTTTTTTGAGAGCGGACTGATCAATGCGGGAAGTCCACATAAAAGATGTCATTTGTTTGGTGGTCATTTGTGAAGCTGATCGATGCGGGAAGCTTCTAAAAAAATGTTGTTTGTAGCAAGATTTAGTCATAGCCATCCTTCGAGGGAGTGGTCTATACTTTGCTTTATAGATTTAAGGGCTTTTGAATAGCTATCCTTCGAGGGAGCAGTCTATTAGTTACAGCAATGATAGTGCAGCTGTCCTTCGAGGGAGCAGTCTGCTTTTTGATTTGATTTTGTGACTTTGGATATTTTGACATCTTGATTTATTTTTGATAGAATATTGAGTCATGGACAAGACTTATAAAAGGTCAAGGGCTCCCTTTTATTAGGACAAAGCATCTGTACGTCATAAAAGGGTTGTAGAGGATTTTGTTAAGGGAAAAAGGGTGGAATGGATTGAGGATAAAAAGGACAAGGATTACTCAACGGAGGAGCTCAAGTTAAATGTCAAGTGGATGAGTACTCGACTAACAGTAGAATGGTCATAGATGCAAAGCATTAAGGGGCTCAGGTTCTGGTCGGCCTTCAAGAGAAGACAGACGATAAGTCCCTGATCCATACTTATGCGTGATGATATAAGGTTCGAGCCAATTAGGAGCAAATTTGCCTCATTTACTCCATTCCATATTGGTCACATGTTGGTTCTCTTTGAGGACAAGGTCTCCAATATTGAAATCTCGTTCTCTCAGAGTTTTGTTATAGGCATGTTTGATGCGATTTTGATAGACATGGAGATGATTGAGGGCAGCGAGACGATGCTCGTCGAGTAACTCAAGTTGAGCTAATCGATCTTGATGAAAGTCATCGTTAGAAAGAATGTCATGGAGTGAAATGTGAAGAGACGGGATCTGTACTTCAAGAGGTAAGACAGCCTCTATTCTGTACACTAGAGAGAAAGGGGTAGCACCCGTAGAGGTTCAGATGCTAGTGCGGTAGGCCCACAAATCGAAGGGTATTTGAACGTGCCAATCCCTTCCAGTGTCATTGACCACCTTCATGAGAATTTTAGTTAAGATTTTGTTAAAAGCCTTGGCCTGCCCATTTGCTTGTGGGTAGTAAGGCGAAGAAAAGCTGAGTTTGATGCCAAATGAGTCGTAGAGTTTTTGGACGGTCTTGTTTTTAAATGACTTGCCATTGTCGGTGATGATTTTGTGAGGTACACTAAAACGATAGATGATGTGGGTGTTGATGAAGTCGACAATCTTGTCGGCTTTTATGGAGACAAGAGGAATAACTTCCACCCATTTAATGAAATACTCGATAGCAGTGATGATGGACTGATGACGAAGAGACGAATGAGGGTTAATCTCGCCGATGAGATCTAAACCCCATTGTGAAAAAGGCTAGAAATCCTGAGTGACTTGTAAGGCGTGACTAGGGAGATGAAGCAAGTTAGCATGCTGCTGACACTTGATGCAATGCCGAACATAATTGCTACAGTCTTGATGAAGAGTGGGCCAATAATAACCCATGTGAAGGATGCGCTTGGTGACCGAGTTACCACTGAAGTGTCCGCCACAAATCTCGTCATGGGCTTGTTTAATAGCATGAGAAGCTTTAGTGGAGTTTAAGCAGCGAAGAAGAAGGCTGTTAAAAACCTCTTTTATAGAGAAGGCCCCCTAGCATGGTATAGTGAGTGGTGCGCTTAGTGAAAGCCCGCTGCGCATTGCTAGAGAGGCTGGGAGGAATGAGAGAATGAGCCAAGTAGTCCTCAAGTTGTTTATACCATACATCTTGTGAACTAGAGTCTATGGTGTGGATGAGATTGATGTCAGTGGAAATGTATGAAGGCAATGGCACACGATGTACCATGACATAAATTCTTGATGAGGATGATGATGAAGAAGGAATATGCGAGGCAAGGAAAGCCATGGTGTCAGCAAACTTATTCGTAGATCGAGGAACAGTCTGCAATAAGTGATGGTCAAAAGATGCTAGAAGAGTGTCAACACGGTGCTTGTACCTTTGTAAAATTTCATTTTTACAAAGATATGAACCATTGATTTGATTGACGACAAGTTGTGAGTCACCGAAGATGTTGATGGTCTTGATGTTTAAAGAAAGGGCAATTTGAAGTCCCAGAATTAAGGCTTCGTATTCGGCCATATTATTGGTACATTCAAAGTTGATTTTAAAAGATAGGGGCATGGGTTCACCTTCATGTGGAATGAGGATGACCCCCGCACCCCCACCGAGTTGACATTTAGAGCCATCGAAGAACATCGTCATTTGGTAGAATGTGTCATCAGTCGAGAGAGTAGTGATAGATTCATCGGGAAACTCGCACTAAGAAGGTTGATTGTTGGGAAGAGGGGCATCCGCTAGTTGGTCAGTGATTGTTTGCCCTTTTATAGATTTTTGCTGGACAAATTCTAAGTCAAATTCAGCAAGAAGCATGAGCCAACGAGCCATACGCTAGTTTTGATACAGTTTAGAATGCATGTATTTGAGGGGATCAGTGTGTGTGATGACAAAAGTTTTGTGATTGAGAAGATAGTGATGGAGCTTGGTAGTGGCAAAGACTAATGCCAAATAGAGTTTCTCGATATGAGTATACCGAGTTTCATAGCCAATAAGTGTTCGGCTTATGTAATAAACTGCTTGCTCACGGTGTTGCTCATCTCGATGTGTGATCATGGCACCTAACGAATGATTGGTTGCTGAGATGTAGAGGTAGAAGGGTTGGTCGTCTTTTGGTGGAATAAGGACTGGTGGAGAGACCAAATAGCATTTGAGGGCTTCAAAAGCCTCTTGGCAATCTTTATCCCATTTAAAGGAGACGTCCTTCTTGAGGAGGTGATGAAAGGGTTGGCAACGGTCAGAAAGCTGTGAAATAAAGCGGTGGATGGATTGGAGCTTTCCTTGTAGACTACGAAGTTGCTTGAGATTAGTTGGAGGTGGCATTTCGAGGATAGCACAGATTTTAGCAGGATCTATCTCGATGCCACGAAAAGAGACAATGAATCCCAGGAGCTTTCCTGAGAGGACCCCAAAGACACATTTCTTGGGGTTAAGATGGACCTGGTACTGAAGAAGGTGAGAGAAGATGATTTTGAGGATAGTCAAATGGTCACGACGAAGCTTAGACTTGCCAAGCAGGTCATCGACATAGTCCTCCATGATTTTATGGAGGAGATCGTGAAAGATGTAGGTCATGGCACGTTGATATGTGGCGCCTGCATTTTTCAGACCAAAAGGCATGACTCGATAGCAGAAAATTCCCCATCGTGTAATGAAGGTGGTTTTGTGCTGATCTTTCGGTGCAATCAAGATTTGGTTGTATCCTGAAAATCTGTCCATGAGTGATAACATCTCATGGCCAGCCGTAAGATCGATAAGTTGGTCAATGTTTGGAAGAGGAAAGTCATCCTTGGGACAAGCTAGGTTAAGGTCACGATAGTCTGTGTAGATTCGGATCCCCCCAGTCACCTTGGTGACAGGAACGATGTTAGAGACCCACTGTGGATAATCGATGGGTTGGATAAAGGAGACTGAAAGAAGGCACTGAAGCTCTTCTTTGACAAGAAGTGCAACACAAGGATGCATTTTGCGAAGCTTTTGCCTAATAGGCTTAGCCTCTGGGTTTGTGACAATGTTATGAGTGGCAATGCTAGGGTCGATGCCAGGCATGTCAGCGTAGGTCCAGGCAAAGGCTTTGCGATTGTCTGAGAGAAATGTGGTATAGTCGATCTGCTCCTGGGTGTCTAAAGATTGACCAATCTTTAAGATTTGAGGAACATCAGAAGATGAAAGGTTAATGTCAATGGTTGATTCATTTAACATAACCTGTGTTTCAGAAGGGAGGGAGCACTGAATGAAAGAATCATCGGCACCCATATAGGTAAGAATGGCATCGTCGTCTATGCAGTGGACTGTGTTGATGGTTGTCGATTCATCATCTATCATGCTGGGATAAATGAGAGGGAGAGACTTGGGAACCCCGTTGAGCTGATAGGTTAGGGGTTCCAAGCGGATGGTGTTTATGCAAAAAAAAACTAGGAGGGATGGAAACCACTGACTCTATAGGTGAGGATGGAAGAATAGGCGAGTCTGGAAGAGATTGGTCAATGGTTGGTTTGGGGCAAAGGTTTGTGGAAGCCTCAGTGGGTTCTTGGAAACCCAGTCCAAACTATTTCTTTGCATTATCGTCATTGGGTGGTTCGATAGGCCGATGGGAGCCTTGTTCGTAGCGCCCAAAGCCAAAACCCTTCCAAGCACACCTATAAAGGTAGGTATGTGCAAAGGTGGGGTTGCCAAGAAAGGAGAAATCAGATGTGAATATTTGAGGTGAAGAGGACTGATTTGATTCAGTAGGAGCTTGATCCAGCCCCCCATAGATGAGATTGGTTTGAAGGCTAGGAGGACCATAAGGAATGACCATTTCGATTCGACAGTCATAGCTCAGGTTTTGATGAAGCTGTCCATACTCTTGAGGAGTCTGGATCATGTCTAGAGTAAGTAGGCGATATTCCCCCAGTGAAAGTCTTTGGAAGATATCATCCATGGGGTCCTTGGTTGTTAATTGAGAAGATGATGTGGTGGCAACCGCTGTTTGTGTACTAGTTGATGCTTCTGCGGATGGAGATGATGTTTGAGTTGATGCCTTGAGAGGGATAAGAACGTCGTTGGGTCGATAAGTTGTGTTGCAAGTCTTAAAAGGGGATGGGTCGGCAGGAATGACATGGACTTGTTTGTCGTGTTCAAATTTGACACAACGATGAAGTGTTGAAGGGACGCAAGCCATAGCGCGGATCCAAGGTCACCCTAATAGCATGTTATATTGGAATTCTCCCTCAGTGATGTAGAAGAGCACCAGGATTGTACGTGGACCAATGCAGATATGAAGGACAACAGTGCCAATAGTGTTAGCAGTGGTGTCATTAAAGTATCTAAGGATTGCATCGGTTTTCGATACACAATTCTTGGGAAGAGCCAATTGATCAAAGGCGTGGGTGGAAATGATATTAATGCTGGTGCCCCCGTCAATCATAACTCATTTAATACGGGTTCGATCAACGTAGGATGTGATGAAAAGGGCAGTGTCCTGATCTTCCAAGGTAGAGGTAGGAATTTCAGAATCACTGAAAGTGATGGAGGCGACAGGGGATAAAGAATGGACTAAGGTAGCTAGTGGTTGAGGGTCTTCAGGTTGGACTTCCGTTGCATGTAGGGCTTTGATTAGAGCCTGGTAATGCTGGGGGGAACTTTGGATAAGGTCATATAGGGTCATCTTCACAAGCGTTTGGTGAAGTTGTTTTATCATAGATTCTTTGATTGCCTCTGAAGAAGGGAGTTGGGACGCATCTAAGATGGAAATCTTGGGTTTTGGTGGTTGAGGTGCCTGGATAAAAGGATAGGTCCAAGGAATAGCAGCTTTTTCTTTTGCCTTATCCTTTTGTGACCTAGTGGTTATATGGATAGCATTGATTTCAAAGATAGGAGGTGAAGAAGGGGTCATGGCTTGTTGGTGAGATGTTGATGTGGTTGAAGAGGTTGGATGGGAAGGTGTCGAGGGTCGGTCAAGAGTGTCCTCAAGGAGAAGAGTGTCTTTCTCCATATAGCGGCGAACGACTGCCTTGAGGGCACAACAAGTCTCGGTATCGTGTCCTGGCGTACGATGGTATAAACAAATCTTCGTATCATCGAACTAAGAAGGTTTTGACCCGAGGGGTTGGAATGGCTTGATAGAAGGAAGGGTAATGCTAGAAGTCTGCAAAAGTTGGTGTAATATCAAAGCATATGAACCTACTAAGGGGTCCGTGCTTGTTGATGCATGACGCGCTGGTGACTTTTGCTTGGGAGATGTTGAAGAAGGTTTTCGTACCACCTTTTGGGTTGGTGGTGCAGTGACAGGTGAAGATGGCACTTTCTTCGTGAGAGGTGCCAAATTTTTGAGAGGGGATTGACTTGTGGTTGGCAAAGGAAGTAATGGAGGTAATTTGTTTTGGTTAAGGGTCAGAGTGGGAAGCACGCCGATTAGGGTAGAAGGATGCGGACCTAAAATGGAAGGCAAGGTTGACGGTGGAGGAGGGGTTCGCTTCTGTGGTCTGGCAGTCTTCTTTGACTTGGTTGGAGGACTACTTTTGGTCGAGGTCTGGTCTAGGTCCACCTTCACTTGCGGGTGAGTGAGGGTAGAGACAGGGCGAATGCCGAGTGACTTGATCGGTTTAAATTGGGTAGATGCAGGTTTAGAAGTGGGAGTCTGGTCTTTGTTCAGAGTCTTGGGAGATTCTGCCTTGGGAGGATTGGCAGCATGAGATGAGAGGGCAGGGGAATGTTGAAGAACCTTAAGATGCTCCCACAATCCCTGATGCTCCACTTTCCTTGAAGGGAGAAGTTCTAATTTCTCCACTAGTCAGGAAAATGGTTGAGAGGATGTTGGATGAGGTTGGGATCCTTGAGAAGATGTGTTAGGTGTGGCAGTAGTTTCGGACCCAAGGTGTGTGGGAGTTATAACTGGATTGTCGTTGGTCGAGGAAGATGGAGAGTCAGGTTCTTCTCTTGGTGGAGAAGGAACTGGAGAGTGTGATTCCTCAAGCGGGTAAAGGGCAGGGATTATGGTGCCCTCCACTTGCGGTCGAGGAGTAGGTAAGGTCAGGTCCTCCATAGGTAGAAGAAAGGAGGATGGTGAGACTAGTGGTGCCGGTAAGGTTTAGGCATCCTCCAAGATGAGAGAGGTTGACAGAGAACTAACCAGAGAAAGAGGTTCGTCCACACGTGATGGACTGGTAGATGGACTAACCTCTTGAGGTTGGTTGGGGATGAAGGGCGAGACCGTATTGACCATTTGAATGTCATGTTCGTGTGTGTTGTCAATCAAGGTCTAGACATTATTTTGAGTTAGTGGATGATTAGGGAATGGTTGCTTGAAGATGTTGATGCCCTAGTTTGGAGGTGCATTGGGATTATCTAGAACGAGCTCACCCTTTTCAAGCATGTCTTGGATTATGTTTTTAAAGGTTTTACAGTTTCCCGTGTCATGACCTTTGACACGGTGGAAATTTCAGAAGTCATTTTCCCTATACCACGCAGGGATGGCACGTGAGGGATCAAATTGTGGTAGTGGTCGAATCTGGGGGAGATTGAGAATCCCCTGTTTAACAAGTTTTTCCAGTATAGATGCGTATGATTCTCCAAGAGGAGTATATTGTCATTATACGTATCTCTACTGGAATTGACGGGTGGCGCTCTGAGATGTGGATGGCTCAGGTTGATTGGTTGAAGAGGACGAAGGTCTAACGACTACAGCATTAGCTGAAGCTTTAGACTTTGGATTGGATGATGAAGGTTTAAAAGAAGAAGAGTCATTGGTCTTAGAGTTAGGGTTCTTGATCTGCAACTTGACTTTATTCTCCTCGATGGCATGTAATTCAAGTTTATGGGCCATCATGAAGGCTTCGTCGAAGGTACGGAAGGTTTAAACCCTTAAAGTGGAAGAAATATGTTTGGCGCAAGCACGAGAGAATAGTTCAATAAGTTTCGGTTGAGGTAAGGAAAAGGAGAGTTGATTGATGAGGCCTCTCCAGTGAGCAACGAAGTCAGCTATTGATTCGTCCTCAAATTAGCAGATAGTGTAAAGGTCTGTGATCGAGACCTTCTTGGTGATATTAATGGAGAAGTGATCAAGAAAGAGCTAGGCCAGCTGTGTAAATGTGAAGAGGGAATGGTTGGCAATAGAGCTATACCAGTCAAGCATAGCGCTAGAAAGAGACATAGGAAATGTGCGCAAGAGCAATGCATCGTCATGGGCAATAAGGTAACAGGGATGTCTGAATGCCCGTAAGTGTTGCTGTGGGTCTTCCTTGCTTTGAAAGCGAGAAAATTTGGGAAGCTCCCACTAGTTGGGGTATGGTCTAATCGAAACGGAAGGATGAATGGGCTCATTGCAAATTTGCTCATATGAGAGAGCATTGCGTGAGCCAGAAACGAAAGTCTCTAAGCTAGACATCTTATCCATCAGCATTTTGATGATATCTGCTAACGGATTGGTGGGTGGAGCGCCCCCTAGATTATAAGGCACTTGAAAGATATTGGGAGGGGCGTATGATGTAGTTGGTTGCGTAGACGCAACATATGGGTAGTTGGTTATGGGAGCAAAAGTTGGGGCCAATGGCACTTGTGTTATGGGGTTGGTAGGCACAAGTTGGATAGGGGCCGTCAAGGATGGTTGAGGAGTGGCTACGCTTGTTGACGGGTAAATGGTTACTCTTGTGTTAATAGGTGCAAGAGTAGGGGGGATAGAGACTAGTAGGTTTTGGAAAGGTGTGGGGTTTGGTTGAGTGATTTGAGGTTGAGGGAATATCGGAACCCCTATGGAGGTAGGTTTAGATGGAGAGGCTACGTTTTGGAGGTAAGACACGGTTGGGTTATTGGTGGAGGTGTTGTCTAGTGGCTAAATTGTAGGTGCGGTTGATGTGATTCTTGTCTCGACTAAGGAAGTCAGCATCCCATAGATTGGGTTGCATAGGGAGTCTTGCATTTGGCTATGTGCGAGATAGTGTTGTAAGGCTTTGACGTTAAGGTCTAAGAATCATGCGAAATCTTGGTCCCCTTCTGGGATAATAGGAGTCTGAGGTGGGGTTGGGCAAGTAGGAGTTCTTTCAGTCTCTGAGTGGAACTCCATTATAGGGCAGGTTATAGATGGTGAAGGTGGAAGCGGTTGTTGACTAGCATGGTCAAGGAGAGCCTTGGTTTGACTGTGTGTCAAAACCATTCAAGGCAAGAAAGGGTCAGGTTTCAAAAAACTATGTTTTGTCAGTCTCAAAAAACCAGAATGGATGTTTAGACAGCCAGAAAGTTGGATTTTAATCTTGCTATTTTTTGGAAAAAAGAAAATAGACTGAGACCGACGTCGGTATAAAAACTGATGTCGGTGAAGAAGAATGCCGATGTCGATCAGATGACCGATGCCGGTACAGAAAAGTTGTCGATGTCGGTTACAGAATCGATGTCGGTTACTGTGTTTTCCAAAAACGCAGAAAAAAAGTTTTTGGAAATGCAAAAAACGTCCTTACCAGCTCAAAAAAATAGATAAAAATAGAAAATATGATGATGACAGACAGATCCTAGCATTAAATCCCTAGAAGCAATTTTATTAAGATCGTGTGGCTTATGCCTTAATGTGTGATATCCCCTACCAATAGAGATATATGAAAGACACAAAACTATGATACCAAAGACCAAAGCTCTGATACCACTGTAATATCCCCTTCAAACAGGGAATATATAAACACATAAAGCTCTGAACAAGATACAATTTGTAGAATAGATTCAAACATGCATAAACAAATCACAGATCTTATCATTCATCCAGCTGATTATAATAGATGTCCTTTCTTATGCAAACCAAAGAATATTATAGATATGGTCTTAAAACCCTGAAATTATGCAAACTGGAAATAAACTTGCAATTCTGGAAGTCTCGGCCTGCTGTGTCGAACACACAGTCGCCGGCGTCGGTCGATATACTACCGACGTCGGTCTCTGCAGGTCCTTATCTGCCGACGTCGGTCCTCAGACGGCCGATGTCGGTCACTGGAGATCTCTATCTGCCGGTGTCGGTATCTGCGTGGATCTGTACGGACCTGTACGGACTTAGTACGGCTGCCAGCCTGTCTGTTCTTAACCCCTGATTGCTGAACCACCTGATCTAAAGATATACTATTCTAATACAGAATATCTCTATCTGTATAATTTATTGGATCAAAACTAAATAAAGATAAATACCTGAAATATCTGTAATAACTTCTGTGTGAAGTTATCTCTCAACCTTGAAATTCTGTGATAACTTCTGGATGAAGCTATCTCTCAAATCTGTACCTCTGTGATAACTTCTGGATGAAGCTATCTCTCAATTTGGCAATAGATCGGCTGATCTTTCACAACCTCTGAATTGCACACAATGAAGAGTTGACGTTCTCCACTGCAAATGGAATCCTGGAACCTTTGGCTCAGTCTTCACAGAAGAATTTCTCTAATTTCAATAATCAATTCATACCTACAAACTCTCTCCCATGAGAAACTCTTATACCCTTCCAAAGGTGTGCTTGCTAAAATTAGATTTCCTCAAATTAGAACTTGGGGTTCAAAAATTAGAATTCCTCAAATTAGAACTTGGGCTTCTAAAATTAGAATTCCTCAAATTAGAACTTGGATCTTAAAATTAGACCAATTAATTAATAATTAATAATTAATAATTAATTAATATCTAATTTAAAATTAGACCAAATAATTAATTAATTAATAATTAATTAATATCTAATTTAAAATTAGACCAAATAATTAATATTTGATTAAATCAATCAAATATTAATATCTCCCTCAATACATGTCGGATCCTCGAACCGTCTGAAGCTGGTGAATCAGGGAGTGATTCTGCACATGACCATATCAAAACAAGGGTGCTCCGCTGTATGTCAAATATCCCTAAATAATAGGAGCTCAGGCCCAATGTGTCTGAAATAACCTGAATGAGAGCCAACTATAGGAATTCTGTAAATCAAAGCCAAGCCAATCTCCATCATGACCCTCTATCCATCCAATCAGCCTACGAAGGTCGCATAATAGGCTAATCATCAAGCCTGTCAATGTCCACGAAAAAGGGGACATGACAATCCGCCCCTCCAAAAATTGTTTGTCCCCAAGCAATCTCGGAACAATGAACCACTCGATCCACCTAGATCCCAAATGTAGTTATGTTCTGCACTGTTGTGAATCAATGCAAGTACCTGCAACATCATCAGAAGTAAAACAAAGAGGAACCCATAATCAAATTGGCGAACACAACTCAACCAATCTCTAAAACCATGACTGCCCTGGATGTGTCGATACTGTACACTGTGTACTGGGCAACTGCGAATTTCATCTACAAAAGATGGAGTTAATCCATCCCATAACTGATCCCTCTGTAGCAGTGGCACAACCAACTGTACCATACTATCAAATGTGTGAGAAGAATCAATCTGGAGACTCGACTCCACTGGTATCCCAAACTCCTCAAAATCAGGTACTCCCACGTCCTGAATATGTGTGTGAGCCTCAACCACATGCTCCTCATAAGCAGCTATAGAAACATACTCACCAACAACACTCAATGTACTAACCTCTGAGTCTGGGGCTGGTGAAGACCGTAATTGCTCTAACTCCATGGTCATCTCAACCAAATGAAATTGTGACTCCTCATAAGCTAACTGTGTAGTCTCAAGAATCTCAGAAGTCACCTCTAGCTGCTGAGTAAGCTCGCTCACCTTATCTTCCTCGACCAACAATGCATCATATGCTGTGCTGCCCCACTCTATAAGATAATCTCTGTCGGTGACCAACTGCATATAGTCCTGTCTCAGAATCTGGATAGCCTCCCATAAAGAGTGGATTTCTGTCAAGGATAAATAACTGCCTCCTTGCTCGATGCTAGTAGGAGAACCCCATCCATAAACTGCTAACAATTGACGAGCATCATCGAAATGCTTACAAGCGGTGGCAATGTCTCGCTCACTAACTCTCAGCTGATTAGACACATGATGGCACTGGCTAGATTGTCTCCCACACTCCTCCTCTGATGCATGGTCCAAACAAATAGACTCAAAATCACTGATCGCTGTAATACTACCATCCATACTCTGTGAATCAACTTCATAGCTCATATCAACATGCGGAGTATCAACAACTGTAGCAACACTGTCTAACTCTTCCATATCAAAAGAAACAATCGGTGAAACTAAGTCCTCAAAACTATCCACTGCATTCTCCTGAGTGTCATCTACAATAATAGGATCCTGGGACTCTTCTACAATCTCTGCCATAGCTGAGAGATCATCGACCCTCAGTGCACTAACATCTGAACACACCTCTACACTCTGAGTGCAAGCATCTAACTCATCCTCATCTTCACTATCTCCTATCTCATAATCATAATAATCATGGGACATGCTACTCTCTCGTCGAAGTGATCTGTAGTGCTCTCTCCTATGCTTAACAAAGCGATCAAAAGGCAACAACTTCTGAATTCGAGGTGGTATTAACTCCCACTCCTCATTCGCTGTCATATACCGTGCGGGTTTGTTTTTGGATGTAGGATATGAAAGAGATTCATTCAACCTCTTCAAACTTAGTTCCAGCTTCTTCATATCATTGTCCCACTGTCTCTGAGTATATGAAGTCATTACGATACTTTACCCAAGCTACCCAACAAGATGGCAAGACATTAGCTCTGATGTGCCCAACAGGATGGCAAGAATTTAGCTCTGATACCACTGTGATATCCCCTGTCAATAGAGATATATGAAAGACACAAAACTATGATACCAAAGACCAAAGCTCTGATACCACTGTGATATCCCCTACCAATAGAGATATATGAAAGACACAAAACTATGATACCAAAGACCAAAGCTCTGATACCACTGTAATATCCCCTTCAAACAGGGAATATATAAACACATAAAGCTCTGAACAAGATACAATTTGTAGAATAGATTCAAACATGCATAAACAAATCACAGATCTTATCATTCATCCAGCTGATTATAATAGATGTCCTTTCTTATGCAAACCAAAGAATATTACAGATATGGTCTTAAAACCCTGAAATTATGCAAACTGGAAATAAACTTGCAATTCTGGAAGTCTCGGCCTGCTGTGTCGAACACACAGTCGCCGGCGTCGGTCGATATACTACCGACGTCGGTCTCTGCAGGTCCTTATCTGCCGACGTCGGTCCTCAGACGGCCGATGTCGGTCACTGGAGATCTCTATCTGCCGGTGTCGGTATCTGCGTGGATCTGTACGGACCTGTACGGACTTAGTACGGCTGCCAGCCTGTCTGTTCTTAACCCCTGATTGTTGAACCACCTGATCTGAAGATATACTATTCTAATACAGAATATCTCTATCTGTATAATTTATTGGATCAAAACTAAATAAAGATAAATACCTGAAATATCTGTAATAACTTCTGTGTGAAGTTATCTCTCAACCTTGAAATTCTGTGATAACTTCTGGATGAAGCTATCTCTCAAATCTGTACCTCTGTGATAACTTCTGGATGAAGCTATCTCTCAATTTGGCAATAGATCGGCTGATCTTTCACAACCTCTGAATTGCACACAATGAAGAGTTGACGTTCTCCACTGCAAATGGAATCCTGGAACCTTTGGCTCAGTCTTCACAGAAGAATTTCTCTAATTTCAATAATCAATTCATACCTACAAACTCTCTCCCATGAGAAACTCTTATACCCTTCCAAAGGTGTGCTTGCTAAAATTAGATTTCCTCAAATTAGAACTTGGGGTTCAAAAATTAGAATTCCTCAAATTAGAACTTGGGCTTCTAAAATTAGAATTCCTCAAATTAGAACTTGGATCTTAAAATTAGACCAATTAATTAATAATTAATAATTAATAATTAATTAATATCTAATTTAAAATTAGACCAAATAATTAATTAATTAATAATTAATTAATATCTAATTTAAAATTAGACCAAATAATTAATATTTGATTAAATCAATCAAATATTAATATCTCCCTCAATACATGTCGGATCCTCGAACCGTCTGAAGCTGGTGAATCAGGGAGTGATTCTGCACATGACCATATCAAAACAAGGGTGCTCCGCTGTATGTCAAATATCCCTAAATAATAGGAGCTCAGGCCCAATGTGTCTGAAATAACCTGAATGAGAGCCAACTATAGGAATTCTGTAAATCAAAGCCAAGCCAATCTCCATCATGACCCTCTATCCATCCAATCAGCCTACGAAGGTCGCATAATAGGCTAATCATCAAGCCTGTCAATGTCCACGAAAAAGGGGACATGACATAATGTGATGTTTGAGGAGGTTGGCTTTTAGAAGGGTCCTAGAATAGGTAATCTAAAGATGGTTTCAGGTATGTTTAGGTGCTCAAAAGTCTGTATTAGGTTCCGTACAGGCCTGGTGCTAAGGAGCAAGCTCCCCTCACTTCACAATTCTAGTGGTTAGCTGGTCTCACTTAGCCAAAATATACTTTCCCTATAGTTTAGACTCTGCCAGAGAACAGAGTTGGCTTTCCCCTTGGTGGTGAAATCCAAGTAGGATTGTTGGGATGGGTAAGGTCTCTGCTGGGTGATGAAATCCCAGTCGGGCCTTATCTCAAGTGAGTTTTATGTTTAATTGAGTGCTCGTGGTCTGGTTGTGTAACATCAATTGATCTACAATTTATTCAATATGCGGTTTACTGATTACTAAGTGTAGACTAGAAAATGCAAGCACAAGCAGAAATGTAATGCAATAAGTTTTAAGCCCCAAATTGAAATGTTAAGTTGGAATGAAAACAAGTTTGAGAAAGGGTTGAAGAAAATGATTTTTTGACTAGTCTAGAAATGCAAGAAAAGAAAGAAAAAGTTCTTTTTATTCCTGCTTATGATGTTTTTTTAGAAAAAAAGAAAGAGGTAAAGAGGAAGAAGCCTAATGCATCTAAATGAACAAAGAAGGAAAGGAACCCAGGGAAGGCCCTAAGGGTCCCACCGGGCGTGCCAGAATGTTTATATTTAAATTTTGCTTTCAAATTCAAAGGAGAGAAAATGAGAAACTTAAGAAGGAATGGTTAAGGCTTGTAGGTACCTGGATATAGTCTGCACACCGTAATCCAGATGCTGTGAGTAATCCTCTTTGGCTGTGGAGGAATGACACCTGCAAAGAAAAGAAACTTGGACAAAAGAAGGCGTTAGATAGATAGATGGTGGGTTGCCAAGCGAAAGCTTGATCCCAGAAGTATGAAGACTTCCTTAAGGGATATAAACCCACTAATCAATAAAAAGAAGTGTCTGATAAACAACAGAATGATAAAGAATTGAGATGATAAAAGATGGAATGAAAAAGGGAAGCAAAGGCTTACTTGAAAGACGCTGTCGAACTGGTCACAGTCACCGACGTCGGTTGGTCAAGGTGCCGACATCAGTTAATCTATCGATGTCGGTTGGGGTAGTGACCGGCGTCGGTATAGGCAAAGGTCTTTGGACGAGGTCTGGTTAGGTCTGTGGACCGTGGATAGGGTCTGGTCAGGGTCTGGATTTATTTGAGTGGTCTTGAGACAAAGTTTGTGGCTTGGTTGAATGGTCTGGGGTCTGGGTCTGAGAGTCTGATTGAATGGACAGAGTGTATGGTCTGATAGAGGATAGAAGCAATAGGGAGATGGAGAAGTAAAGATTCAAGTCTGGCTTGGTTAACAGTCTGGTTTGGGGAGAGGGAATGCTGAATCTAATTCATAATACTTAGAAGCAAAAGACTAGAAAACACAAAAAAAACACAGACAATATACTTACCTGTGCCTTGTTGAAGGTGTGCTACTGATGATTCCCGTATCCACTGTTGATGTAGCCTGTGTGGAGAACCTGTTGCTGATGGAGGACCCTAAAGCTGTTGCTGTACTTGAGGGAGAGAGTGAGAGGCTTGACTAAGAGATTTGGTAGATTGACGAATGGTCGAAGACTGAAGATTGAAGGATTCACGATTTGTTTCCAGAGATTAGCCAATTTTTGATTGGGGTCCTCAAAGGATCAGAAAAGTTGGTTAAGTATAACCGACGTCAGCGATTCCGCTGGCGTCAGCCGACATTTGACCGATGTCGGCAGGGTTAAAACGGGCAAAAAGAGCCACTAAGCCCATTTTTCATCCGCCAAGTGCACTATCCATTGGAGAATGTCGAAGGTTGGGATAAATACGCACGAGAGTTTGTTAGGCGGTTAGAGAGAAGTAATAATAGGTCTTAGGTGAGTCATAAGATGGGAATTAGTCCAAGGCGAGGTGTCCTAGGCGAGGTGTCATGGGTGATGTGTCCAAGGAGGGGGGGTTAATTCAAAATAAGTTTATTATTTTAAATTAGTAATTTTTAGGAATGGGTTAGGAATTGACCAAGGGCGAAGGTGACCAAGGGTTAGACACTATTTAGGTGTCTACAGTGTCATCATGGTCCAACCCAAGGAATACATGGTCACATGTTCCTCTATATCCTAGATGATGGTATACATCCTATACAAAATGTACAACCCAATACCATCCACTATTATGAATGAATCCAATAAAATAATAATAAATATTTGTACCTATAGAGCATTAGATAACACAATCATAAATAGTACAACATCAAAATCATTATGCTCATGTCATTTATGATGTCTACTAGTCAAATATTTGTGAGTAATATCCTTGGGATCAATCTTGTAATACCCTATAATATATCTCTAGTGCCAGTAAAAATAACTCTTATCATCCTCTAGACATCTTCTAAAGTGACTATCATCTTTCCCTTAGGTAACTAGAATGTACATGTGTTTACATCCCACCTTAGCCAATGCAGTCATCATATGGAAATCATCTGGCATCAATTCTAACTAGCCAACATAGTTTAGTCCTTCCCCTTCAAAAATATATATCTCCTGATCCAATTAGGTAAGGCCATGAGTGGTCTCTATAATTTTACCTTGTTAAAACTCTTTACAACATATATCCTCCTGCATATAATAGAGAACACAACATCAAAAATTAAAAACTACCCAATAAAAGTCTAGAAATAATAACATTTAATATGTAATGCTTAATTTCTATCTCAAAATAAAATTAGATGTGGCTTGTCCCTAATGGAAAATAGTCTGGGATAAGACCTCAACAATTTGGACAGAGCCATGTTATATCCAAATAAAACCAGCCCATCTAGGTCAGGGTCATGATAAAAAAACTAAAAAATTTAAAGGAAAACACAATAAACTAAAATTACACTAATTATTTTTAAAAAATACAAATATTTGGTTTCATTATTCAATAATCTAATCTCTTCATTGGTTTGAATCAACGCTTCTACCACCTCAAATCAGTTACAAATAATCACACGTTTTGTGACATTTTTACAACTTGGAGTTCACAATTTTCTATTAACAATTTTGGATTTTTTTTGGAAATTTTCAAATAAATATGCATTTATACCTATGTCATATTCCTAAAGTGTGGGCCAACCTTATCAAAAATATTGGTTTTATCAAACTAAATGGATGATATATTGAAGACCTTAGCTCTATTTTGAAAACCATTTCTTCCACGCAAAATATAGTCATGACATCTTATGGTTTTTAAAAGTGTCAATTCCATTATGATCTTGTTGTTACCCTAATAACATGTACTTTTTTCTATAGCAATACCTCTACTGCTATGGGAACCATGTACATATCAATCTAAATTTAATATATTTCTAATGTTAAAATTTGATCATAAACATTATCAAATATTAAACTAAACTAATAATAATCACTACACCCACTATTAGTTTTGGTTCAATATCCTTACACCAATTTCATCCCTCTCACTAAAAGGGTGTCATATATAGGCACTATTTATATAAACTCAAATACACAAAGGATATTTGACTCAATATGTACTCACTACAAATCATATTTTCACTTAGACCATACTTCAAATTATTCAATACTCCTTCAGTAATGGCTCATAATGTTTTAGTGTAAAAAAATTTGCTTGGTATATTGTAGTTCATGTAGGAAATACATAGACTATACATAATATATTTTGACACATAGATTTGGTAGGTGGACACCATTACCTAAAAAAGTCTCATTTTATTTTATGATTTGCTTATGTTTTTGTAACTCATATAGGTTCACTTTATTCGGTTTGTAGCAGAGTGTGTTGTTGTCTAGTTTCACACAAAATAGTGGTTTTAGGCTACTAAAGGTTATCACATTTTTATACAACATTTCCTTAGATGGACACATAAAAGGTTAATTAGTTTTGATATATATTACCATGAATGGGCCATGTGCACAACATATTTTCACATTTTTGTCAAAATTTGGTTCAGTTTTTACACATGTTATGATAATGGGGGCATGTACACATTACATGTCTATATAAGCATAAAATCAGTAATTAATAATAGTGATTTTTAGCTCAGACTATATGACCCAATTTTACTCATATATTAGAATGGGGGAATGTTATATGGCACATGTTATCATCTCCTAGTTTTTTGCACTAAATTATATAGAAAGATTGGAAAATTTATGTCATTATTTATGCTATTCACACCAGACTTAGTCAGAATTATGTTTACACCAGTTTTTCACCAAACTAAATATTATAGTTGTTTACAGTGGTTAATTAAAAAAAATTCAGCAATACCCATCTATTGAGTTGTGTGGGGTTGAGGTTAAACATATTGACTTATAGGCACATCTATACCAAAAACTATAGGGTAAATATAGCATAGATACTCATATCATCGTGATTTAATTAGACTTAGCATATAGATTCCTCATCATGGGTTCATCTCCATAGATTTTTTTTTATTCTCTAGCTAAGAAGAGAACAATATTAGAGAGTGTTGCCTCTTCATGTGGGTTGGTTACATCAAACCCATGGTATCTCCATTTTCAAGTGAGCACATATGGCACAAATAAGTTAAGGTATGAATTTATTCATTTTACTCTATAACTTTAATTTTATTACATTACTAAAATAAAAAAGGGGGAAATGTATACACCTAAATTTAGTCAAGAAAACACAAGTATTATGTCTTTTATATTTATAAGATCACAATATTGAATTTAGATCCCAATGGTGTGTGTTGTTTATAGTCCTAAATCTCCTATATCATCCTTTCATATTGATTTTAATGTACTTGTTTAATTTTTATTCTTTCATGATATTCATTATCTGAGTCATAGGGATCCCTAGTCCTTCTTATCTTTTGTCATATTGTCTTTGTTTTTCAGTCAAGACTGCTCTATTTGGAAAATCCCACTTTGTAAGGTTGTCTAAAAGGGGTGGTCTTGTCTAGTGCATATTTCAAAAATATTTTCAAAGTAAGTTTATTTTGGGTTTGTTTTTATGATTGTTTTACCCTTATTTGAGTTAGTTGGTGAATTAATAGGTTTTTAAAATTTGAAATTGGAAGTATTCAATTTAAAAGGGTTCCCTAAGGGATTTTACATCTAACACTTATCAATTTTGCTCTAACATAATAAATAAATTTCATAATACAATAAGATGAACACTTTAATTTTATATAAGTGTCATATTATTACATCTAGATTACATGATTGGACCAATATGATGCCCTGGGTTAAGATCATTCTAGATTCACAAAACATATGATCATTTTTGGGTTATGTAGGTAGCACTCAATTCAATAGGGTTTCGAGGCTAGCTCGGCCATTCCCACTTCCCCATTCTTCCCCCCTTTTTCATTTGATCTCCCTTTGGTTTGTGTCTAGGAAATTTCCAAGGCTCTTTGAAGAAAATAAGGTGAAACATAGGTTTAGTCATATGATCACACATCTTTGACTTGATGAAACACATTTATAGGTAGACCCACATAGATCACTAGTTTACACTTTTATTACAAGAGAAACTTGGATAATAACACTCCATAGGGACAACATATTAGGTTGTATTAGTCCTAATCCATTAGTCTTGTCTTAGGTAGACATAGAAACCACACAGCCAGATCAAAAAGTATCTTAGATTCATACACAGTCTCCTACATTATATATTTTTCCAAAATAAATAAATTGCTCATCCATATTTGTATTATTAGGTCAAAACCCTAATTTCTCATATATCATTAGTTTGAAAGTAGATGCATGTTTGAATGTCCATTTTATTATTCATTTAATTCACTCAATTTTTTTCATATTAGATTAATAATCCATTGAATCATAAAATTTGATAAAATAAAATACAATGCTTTTCAAATCAACTCAACTAGTCAACTTTGAAAAAACTACAAATCCTAAAATTATCCTCATCTCTAAGTAACTTCACCCTAAATATAATGACTACTAAACCTATTTATAGATAAATATCATGAAGTCTTTACTTGGTCATAAAAGGATATGCCTGTTATATAAATTAGCATAGTTGTTAATAACATAGTAACCTATCAAAATATGAAATGTGTTCACCAAAATAAACATAAGTTTCATTCTAAGGTTTCTACTTTATGTACAAAGAAGTCATCAATATCCTATATGTTAATTTTATCTGACCTATATATTACTCCAAATAGGTCTCTAAATATAGTACCAGTTTGTAATAAAGTCATTATGGTCATTTGTATTTATATTGACTTCCATAATCTTAACTTAGCATGCCTTAAGGATATCCCTCCTCACAACATCAATCATTACTCAATTTTATACATAGTGTAATTTTGCTCCCAAATAAAGTTAGGTGTCTGATTATAAAGATAAGGCAATAGTGGAGAGTAGTATTTTCCTCACTTAGAGTAAGTCATATTATTTATTAGTAAATTCACAGTAGTTTATCTTCATATCCTCATACATATTTTACCTCTCTTATGATGATGTTTCATACCTACCCATCATTGTATCATCCTCATTTATATATTTTTTGTTATTGAGGCATCCCAATCATTCTATTATCACTTCCACAAATTTATATTTTTCACTTTCCTTTTGGGATCACCCAAGTCACTTTTAATATTTCATTATTTTCTAAGGTGAAATTATAAGAGTCTTTAGGCACAATGATCTTTAGGTTCTCTCCTCTTTAGTAGATAAGTGTAATCTCTCTTTTGATAGTCATCTTTACTACCAATTATTGGTTTTTCCATATTAATATGGAGGAGGAAAATAGAAAAAAACAAAAGAGTTAAAATTAAAATCATGAGAAAAGGCAATGTTAAAAGGAAAATCATAGCTTAAAAATTAGATCACACCAAAATACATGATATTTTTACTACATCTCCTTTCTAGTTGAAGCTCAACTTCCACACTTGACCTCATGATAGAGCCAAGGTCCATGGGGGTGTGGTAGACCAATAGACTGGGGTAGGAGGTCTCACACAACATTATCTATCTATATCATCTTACATTCTAATGCCTACTACTTTCTCACATGAGTACCCAATGTTTGTAGTAGACCGACGACTCTGTACTAGGTCCTAAGGAGTGGGTAACATATTGTAGAAAGGTATGATCATTTTATTGTTTATACATGTGCTAGCCTTCATGGGATGATATTTTTATTTCACTAGTTATCCTAAGCTTTTGTTTTTTGGTAGGTTAATCTAGGACCATTGATGATGAAAACTCTTAGTCATGCTACCTTGATTTGAGTGTCTTGTTTGTAGTAAAGACCGTATTTTTTCTTTGGTGATGCTATCTTTTCCATACATCCATTTATCCCCCATTGATAGGTGATATTGTTTGTAAATCTCTCCCATATTCTTAACTTCCTATTCTCCATCCTTTATTATGATCTTCCTTATACCAAATAAACTGGTATAGATATAAGATTGCTTAGGATTTATATTTATCACCTTAGGTTGCATAGACCCATATTTGGTTGACCATTTCACCTTACCTTATTTATGATCACTTACACATAACTTAATTTGCATGTACTTATTACTTGTAATTTACATTTCTTGCATCTCTACTATCATCCTTACAATCACTTACCCATAGTTGAGCCCTAGTGAGAGATATATCCCATGTCATAGGCCTAGGATTTGGAACACTTTCTTATTAACATTTGAGTGTATAGTACCCTCTATTAGGTGTGTGTGTGTGTGTGTGTGTGTGTGTGTGTGTGTGTGTGTGTGTGTGTGTGTGTGTGTGTGTGTGTGTGTGTATTCTACACCCTTACCTGATCACCCAATTATATTCAGGCTTTATTGTTATGACCTTATATGATTCCTAATCTATTGAGAGAAATATGATAGTTATAGATAATCCTAGCCTATGCATACATGGTCTATGTAACCTAAAGTGATAAATGGAAAGCCTTAGAAAACCTATAGCTATACTATATTATTAGATATAATTAGGAGCATAATTAAGGACACACAAGCATACATTTAATATAAAAATAAGTAAAGCAAATCTATCTACTAAGTAAACAAGTGAAAAAGAATTGAGATAGAGAGACTTATATTTGGGGTGACACGTCAGAAAATTAATATCCCCCTCTACTAGGTATATATATTCTACACCCTTACCTAATCACCCAATTATATGCAAGATTTATTTTTATGATCTTATACGAGTCCTAATATATTCAGATAAAGATGATAGTTATAGATAATCCTAGCCTATGCATACACGGTCTATGTAACCTAAAGTGATAAATGAAAAGCCTAAGAAAACCTATAGATATATTATCTTATTAGATATAACTAAGGACACACAAGCATGCATTTGATATAAAATTAATTAAAACAAATCTATCTACTAAGTAAAGAAGTGAAAAAGAATCAAGATAGAGATACTTATATTTGGGGTGACATGTCAGAAAATCAATATCCCCCTTGGATTAAGTGGTACTTTGAAATAGATTTCATAGGATAAATACCTCAAATGTAAATAATAAAACCCTTATATACTTAGTTGGGTACTCTAAATACTATGACACCTCCTCAACATGACTCCTCTTATTGAGCTTCAAAGACCTTTATGTAAGACTAGAATTCTAAGAAAAAGACCCTAATGTTTAACTCCTCATTTTACTAAAGAGAAGAGATGTAAGTGTAAATAAAGTAGACGAATGTTGTGATATGTTTAGAACTCTAATATGATCCCTATAAATACATCTCCAAACCCAAAAAGAACCTTGAACTCTATGTTGATAGTATCAACTAGGCCAATATAATTAAAAGGGGTGTTAGTTAAAATAGAATTGTATCAACTAGGTTGATACAATAAAGCTAATAGAGGCAAGACTCAAAATTGTATTGACTAAGTTGATATAGTACAGAAAGATAATCATTAAACAGATTGTATCGACTTGGTTGATACAATATGAATATATGGTGGCTATCAAAACATAAGAAAAATCAAATGGACAAGTAAGATGGAAAGAGACTTAGAGGAGTTCAGAATGATAGTAATGAATGTATGACATAATAGAATGAAATAATCTCTTGAAAAATTACCATGAACCCATCTTACCCCATTCTTGGTGCACTCCTTAGGATGTGCACTTAGGGAGATTAATTTGCCAACAAATGTTTACAAGAAAAACTGTCAGTAAAGTGATAATTATGAAAAATATTAGGTGTATACACTTTATCTTAATGCTTCTTTCTTGAGTGGTTTTCCTTTTACATTTGAGTCTTTGCGCATTACTTTTTTATTAGTTTTCTCTTTATCTAGTCATGTGTTGTCAAGTGTCATAGAGTTTGTTTATTTCCCATAATCCATATCATGTAAATGTTTCCATGTCCTTGGGTAGCACCTATGCTTACATGATTTATACCACATATTTATTATGGGTAATAATCCATATTTGTTCTTTATATTTCTGTAAATTATGATATTGATACTACGTTGCTTATTTCTTAGGCCCATGTGAGGCATCTCTCATTGGTATCACATTTATTTTATCTAGTGATTATATATGGAATAACTTATATTGAGTTTCACACTACTTATATCTTGTGTTCATAGATGGCATAATACTCTCTACATGTTAAATTGCTTATATTTTTCCCATGCAGGACATATTATTCACACACTTAAATATTGATAGTATTATAGGCTTGCATGGGACAAACTATTTATAAAACACATGCCTCCAAGATGACATCACTTTATATTATACATCATTAGTTTTATATATTATCTTAGAAATGATGCACATAATTCATTTCTTTTGAGAAATATGCTCCATAGTTTAGAGCAAATTCTCAAAAGAGGGAATATATTACACTTTTTAATATTCATATAGACTTTAGTTAGTCAACACAATGTTCACTATTATATGAGGGGGCATATAAATATTACTCACTTTCATATCAAGATGTATTTTGTATGCACCATGTATTGCCAAAATAGGATACATTTAATATTTTATTTAACATCATTAGTCCTGAAGGGCTATCTAATACATTTGCTTAGCTTTAAACCATGATTTTTCTCTTTTTTGCCCCCAATCGCATGTTATTAATTTGCATGGTTGATAATGTTTAAGGCTTATACAAAGCTACTAACATGGTTTTTAATAGTGGGAGTCAAAATATTATTTACAATATTGTGATTTGTCAGAAAAGATGCATGTTATGAGATGCTTCATGTCTCTCCAAACACGATAATCATTCTCTGTTAGGACTATGCACAACTATTTTGTTTGGTTAAAGGGCATCTCATGAAGTAGGCTTATGTGGATGGAAAGGGTGGTGGTTTTTTGGTGCATTACAAATGGTAATTGAGGAAATGAGCATTATAGATGAGTCGGACATACGCATTGGGGTAAATCAATGGCAAAAATTATGGTGGGTTTTATGCCATTGTCCATCAGGAAAACATTGTTTTCTACACCGTGCCTATTTACAAATACTCAATAATCCTAACTTATTGATCTATGTGTCCTTAAAATAAACTTCAAGCGGCTCAGATTCCTTATCCAATTCAAGTTTGCACCATTTGGGTTGTGATAAGCATATTGGGCCCTTGTTGTTTAGTGGTTTCAAAAATCTGCTTAAAATTAATTGAGGGGTTATTTTGAAGTTGTAAAGGAGTTCATAACTTGGGCATTTTTGGGTTTGTACCACATCAAGTTTAAATTATTCGAAAGCTTAAGGTTGGAAGAAAAAATATTTTTCAAAAGTTACCAGCCAAAGTAATCACATCAGTATACTTCTTAACATACCTACTTACCAACACATGGCCATAGGTATGTCTTGCCAACTAAAATTTTCTAGTTTCTATTTTCATCAGTTAAGTTATGAGTCACTTGATCTTGTTTATGTATTGAATTCAAAAAAAAATCTATTAAGGTAGTCCTTAATGATCTGGGTTGTTTATTAAAAGCCTTTGTATATGGGTTAGGCATAATTTTTTATTATGTCAGTGTATACTTATTACTCTGTGTTGATGTCTTTTCTAGTATGCCATTGTTGCCTTGTTTACTTACATGTTAATGTAATGAATGATGCACCAATCCATCACATTAAAAAAGGGGCACAATACATCTTGATTCATCCTATTCACACAACACTTGTCAACATTGATAGCAGTGTAGTACAACGTCAGGGGATGGACTAATATTTTTTAATACTCCTAAGAAAATTAAGGAGAAGCTTCTAGAATAAGCTATAACATCTATGTATTTTTGGTGATTTGTGCTCTATTTGAGACTCTCAAGTTTCAACCTAAGTAACACAAATCAAAAAATTGTACATAATTAATCTATATTTAGAAAATACAAAAAAAAAGTCATTGTCTAATTGGATGAATTTTTTCTCGAATGTTTGGTTTAAAATTTATGTCTACTGACATTTGTTTTTGTGCGGATCTAATATTCCCCTAAGGAGAACATACAAGTCTCCTAATTTTCTTTGCATTACAAAGGTGACCAACTAAAAAACCTTTTTGTATATTTTTTGGTTTTGCTTAGTTTGGATAATTTAGGGGGTTGAGTTCATTTTGGAAATAAAACTAGGATTTAGGATAGGACCAGATAAAATAGATATTTCTTGGGAAAAATATGGTGTACTCAAGGTTAATTCAGTAGGGAAAATGTGGAACTTTAGTGTTAGGATGATTATAAGAGAGTAACTACATGTGTAACTTTATTGTTGATATGTTTTTTTCTAAAATTTTGCACTTTTAAAGGATGAAGAAATTTTAGGTCAATTGTGGTTTAGCTTTCAAATTTTTTTGGATTGGATTTAAAGTTGTTAAATTTAAGATTGGTTTAGACTGACAAAATTATTTGAAATCCAGATTTTCCATGAAAACCATAGGAATACCATGGCCTTAAGTAATATGAGATCTTGATCAGGTATAAAATAAAGCAATGCCAAGAGTGAAGATCTATTGAGTGCATATCATAACAAAGCCTTGACTAGTATGGGAAAAGTTGCGATGTTACAAAATGGTTGCAAAATTTTATGTGAATTGTATTTTGTGAATAATAAATAAGAAGCATTGGCTGTAAGCTACTCCATGATGATGTATGCAGTTCTCCAAAAATATCTACCATGGTTAGAATTATACTTTATTTCAAATTGAACAAGAGGCAAATATGTGTCAATAAAAGGTATGATGCTCATTATCATAAAGTTGTCGCACCATGCATCATTTGTAGGTGAACAAACACTTGTCTAGATGTTGTGAATGCCAAAGAAGACTTGTGTCCTCCTCCTGAATTCTCACATATAGCCATATGGATCTATAGGTGAATCCACAATCACCAGAGGCAGTCACAACTCTAGTTGATATAAATAATGTATAAGAAATTTGACTTTATTTAGATAAACATTTTTATTTAAAAGGTAATCAAACTTCTTTTGTTGGATGTAGACCCCTAATGTATAAGAAATTAGACTTTATTTAACTAAACATTTTTATTTGAAAGGTAATCAGACTTCTTTTCTTGGTTGGAGACCCCTTTGAAGGACATGGTAGCTTGCAAATTTGACTGATATGCTTGTATATGTATGCATCACACACACACACACACACACACACACACACACACACACACACATGTTATATTGACTAGTAATATACATTTCAACCACCTAGTAATGGTTATATATAAAATATACCTATTTTTTTATATGTAAATTTTTGATGTTGTGAATGATTTTCATCTTTACTTTTTCAAATTTTAAATAGTTCTTTCTATAGTTCAAAGTTAGTTTTTTTGTTTACTACAATTTTTTCTTCCATAATCGGGCTTTCTTTGGCTAGAATTTGTTATTGCGTCTAATTTTTGTAAATAAGCAATAGCAGTGGGTTTTTTTTTTTTGACAAATGATTATGGAACATATGGACTAAATCTTTGTATTGTGTAATTATTTTATGCAATTCTCCAAAAACATCTACCATGGTTAGAATTGAAAATTCAAAAGCTATTGGCATTAATGTGTAGGTTGAGATCAGGGTTTATATGTGCATTCACCCAAATCTGTAGCCATCACAAAGTTATTGTACCATGCATCATCTCTATGTGAACAAACACTTGTCTATATGTTGTGAATGCTTGTTAATTTGGAAGGATAACTCCATAGTTACAATTTTGCATCTTCCTCCTAGATTCTCACATATAGCCAAATGGATCTATAGGCAAATCCACAATCACCGAAGGTAGTCACAACTCTAGTTGATAAATTCTATAGTTTATGAAGTGAATGTAGACATAATCAACTGTTTCTCTAATTTATGCAAACTGAGAAGAAAAAATGAAGTGAATGTAGACATAATCAACTATTTCTCTAGTTTATGCTTGTTAATGTAAAACAAAAAAATGTACTACAAGATTACATAATTTCAGCTCCTAGTTTTAGTTACTCTAAAATAAAAAAATTCTGCTAAAGGATTACATGATTTTATCTACTAGTTTTAGATGTTCTAAATTATCAAAGGGCATCCTGGTTTTACGTTAATGTCCTCTATCTCTATACATCTCTCGAATTTGTTGAACGATAGATACTACCCCGTAGGGACTTGACACTTCATGCCCCTTGTTTTTTATAACATTTAGAATGTTGTTTTATCTTATTATTTGTAACTAAATTTTCTACTCATAAAGGTGGGATTGAGAAAATATGTAGAAGAATGTGATATCAAATTAGCATTATATGTATTTTTAGTCAAATAAGGTATATATATTTTAATTTTCTAGATTTTAATAAATTACAATTATTGGCACTCACCCATGCACTTGTATATAATAAAAAATATTTTTGTATCATTCACATGTAGATTGAAGTTTACTTCAAGAGATTTAAGGGTATAAAATATTTTATGCATATCATGTTTTCACTATTTTTATATATATTCACATGCATAGACACACATCAATGTGGGTCAAAATATAAACACCCAAAATCTGTCTATAGACATTTATTGGTCATTAAATTATATATTTCTATGATGTTCTTATACTAGTCAATTATTAGTTTAAATTAGGTTTTATTGACATATTTACTGACTTTCAGTGGCCCTTCCATGTTCTCCCACCACCCTTCAATTGTTATCACCCCCCTCTTCAAAATTCCCACTATCATGTTCCATGTTCTAGAAATGCAAAATTGACATTTCTGGGATGCCAAAAACATAAAGTCTACGATTCTAGGAGACTTTTTCTGGGCCATTTTTTTTGTTGCCCCATGTGATCTTGTTATATGTTTTTCATCTTTTTACTGTTGGATGTTGGCTTATATACCATAAAGCCTTAATTTAAATTCAAGTCATTTGTAAATGCACAAGCATCTTAGTTCGTTTATGAATAGATTGAAAACACCATCTAAAGAATTCATTATATCACAAATATTTATTGAGCATTTACAAACATTTATAAAATGAAGCAATCATTAGAGCATTCATTGTAGCACTAAGCTCACGTTATTGACACATTACATCACATTAGTTTTTTTTAATACTGTACACCATTGAGAGCCCTAAAAAATATCAAGATAGTTCAACTATTCTCTAGTATAACACATGCCTCAAAATACATGTTATATTTATAATTCACGCATCTCACTGGCCATTTAAGGAAAGGAGGAGTGTATTTTCTAAGTGACCAGAGCGAAGTTTTATAAATTTGAACACTATTTTTGGAGCCCTCGATTTCAGGGACATAGTAATCAAAATGGATTTTGATTGCTTAGCACATCACAAAAATACCAACTTAACGACTTGGACATCTTAGCAGCTGAACTTGATGGTTTGGACAAACTTCGTTGTTTGTCAAAAGTTCTCACATTTTTCATTGTATTTCTGAAAAACTTGGTTTTAATTATTAAGTTTTAACAACTATCACTAAATCTCCCAATATTCAAGATACATTTCTAAGCCCTTCTTTCATCCTTAATACTTTGGGTTTGAAAAATTAATTATATCCAATTAACTATTTTTCATCTAATTTATCCTTGAGTATATGCGTCCCGATATTTGTATTGCAAATTTGATTGTAATCCATTCATCCCTGTTAGAGAACTGGATCATAAGAAATTACATTGCTTACACTATAATAATAACGAATAGAGAGAAACCTAAAATGGCCAAAATAAAGCCATAGAAGCTCAACATTGCAAGGTCCATCCAGCAGTCAATTCTGGTCAATATACCATTCCTTTAATCCCACATTGATGGGATAACAAGAAAATCCAGCAGTCAATCCCGCATTTTACAGAAGGGTCATCATACCCGTACCCAATAAATTGAATTCAGCCCAAGGAAACGCAAGTAGACTGGAACAGACTCAGAGAGATGGCATATTCGTATTAAGAGCGTGTGGACTTCCACCAGAGGTTGCAGTGCAGTGCAGTGTACCGTAAAGGGCATATTTATCTGAATGGTTTGATTCCCGAAGTGTACAGTGGCCATTGGCAGGGAAAACATCTGTAAATGTTAAAATCCCTCACGTCACGTTACCGTCTGATGCAGACATTGTCACATGTTGTTGCACTCTAGATGGCAACTGCCCCATGCCAAAACAAACTTGACCTAAAATGGGTGAATGATGTGAAGGCGAATCTAAGGCCGTCTTTCTTAATGGCAAAGGATCATTTTCAGAGAAGGATCTTTCAAACTTCAAAAGCGTCTGCACTCTCAAAACGTGGCCAACTTTTGACTGTAATGCATCCAAAATTAGAAAGAGACGCCTCACATTTCCCGTTAACGGACATAAGCATCTGAATAATGTATTTAGTTGATTGGATTGTCAACAAACCTCCATGTTGGGTAAATTTTACTTATTCAAATGTCTATCGAGATTTAACCTTCGTATCGAATATATTATAAGTTTAAAACCAGGTAGTATTAAAATTTCTCCTTTGTGATGTTAGAGATTTCTTACTTTGTACTTTTAACCATGTAATTATTTGATTGAGTGGTTGAGATACACCATGGAGTGATTGTGATAAGAGCATGCCCGTGCACTCTGACCAAAAATAAAAATTGTTTCAACCTAGCTTAACTTATAGTATTGTATTATGGACAAATGTATTTATATTGATATGTAATATAAATATCTGTAATACAATTAATTATGCTAACAAATATCTAAAATATAAGAATTAATTTAGTTAATAAATTTTCAAACATAATAAAAAGAGACATATGTAACGTTTAGAGATATGTTTTAAATATCATGAAATCTAATGATAGTTGTCAAGATTTGATAGTGAAAATATACATTTAAAAGTAAAATAAAGTTGACCTCCAAAAATTATATTAAACAAAAGATGTTTAAACTGTACAAACACTCTAGAAAAATGTAGAAATGCAAAAAGCATTTTTTACGATTGTGTTCACTTGATTCGAGCCTCCAAAAACCTTGCTCAAGTTTTCACACCTTAGATTATATTGTGGGGAAAATGGTCTTCTTCTCCTTTCCTTAATTAGAAAACTTATTCTGAAAGCTTGAGGAAAATAACATACGCTTTGGGACATGTGAGAAAAATTCTTAAGGTTTTCCCAAAATTAGCAGAGGAGGGTAAAAGCCATGTTTCCTATTGGTTGACTTTGTGATTTTATAGGCTGTACAAAACTTGATGCATCTGGTGACTTCATGTTGACACTTTGGCTTAGAATAAATACCTCTACAAAACTGAGACTTTTTTCTGCACCCTAAATTGACATGCCACTTGACTATAGTTAGCCTCCCAAATCATTTTTCATCGCTCTCTAGTAGGAACATAGAGCTATCCCATGTGGTACATAATCCCCACCTGCAGGTGGTAGTCAAGAACATGTTTGTAGTTCTCAGTTTCTTGTATATACGAAAAAAAATTGTCTTTTCATAAAGCTGAGGCCATTTTGATGTTTCATGCTCACATGAGTCAAGAATTTTTATTAGTGTTACAATTGGGGGTTGAAACAAACAATTAGTAACTCAGTTGGCAGTTCCCTTCTTATGTCGGATGTTGAGGTGGAATTTTTGAAGCTACATGGACCATCTCTTATGACAATCATTTTACAACTTGTCTTGTATTTGTATGAATTGCAGGGGCTTGTGATCTAAGTGTATGATGTTATCTTCGCCTATATTATAGTGTTTCTACTATTTGCATGCATGCACAATGGTGTAGAATAAATTGTCATATGTTTGATACTTGTGCATTGTGTCATATAATTTTCTACTTTGGTATGCAACCGAGTGCCCATGTTGGGTGAAAAGTGCACCAAGCACATATTCTAAGGCATTTGTTTCAATTCAAATGATCGTTTTAGATTCAACAATATAAGGATTGGTGTTGAGAAAAGTCTCTTCTTCATTTGTGCAAACAAATTTTGTGGTGTCTCTATCCATATGAATTTTATTTTTCTTCTCCTTTTCTTACTAGTTAAAAGGCCATGCAATGTGAGAAAACCCAAGAACAAACCCCTGGTATAAATTGATTTATACCAAGAAACGATAGATTTATGTGAGAGTATTTTAGGCTGGCTAGTTCCGAATTTCTGGATATTATTTGGGTCCAAGTGTATGCCATCCTTGTTAATGATGTAACCAAGGTATTGGATACTTTCCATGCCAAATAAACACTTCTATATGTTGAAATAGAGCTTATGTTGATGCAAGTTTTGAAGAAATTACTAAACATGCTACACGCACTCCTCACATGTATTACTAAAGACAAGAATTTCATCTAGGCAAAAAACCATAAAATAATCTATGAATGGTTGCAAGACATAATTAATCATCCTCATGAATGTTTTTGGTTCATTTGTCAAACCATATAATATAATTGATATTGCAACATGAATGTCTATATTAATACAAGGATTGTGTTCACATTTTTTGGCCATCGAATCCTCAACAACAATAAATTCCACCTTATACTTGAGTATGTTATAGACACGTTATAGTATGTCTAGATATGCATTTTTCATTTTTTATTATAATTATGAATTCCATAATAGGTGAATTAATAAGGGGATATATATTGTCTGTATGGGAACTAGTATGGACTAAAAATACTTTTTGTGACCTGTGGTTTCTTCCCTTCTAACGAGTGATAAATTTAATTACACATATATTTTGTATGGTCCTTATACCAATGAAATATGATTTAAAGCAAAGTAATTAAGATATGGAAGAAAATTGAATGACGTATATTAAAAAATACTTATTGATGATCTATGTGCAACCTTCACATTTGGTGTGATTATGGTATAAGAAGAAGCAAATTTTCAACTAAACTAAAAATAGATGAGCAATTAATGTAATTCTAATGATCGGATATTGATAAAACTACATGACAAAGCAAGTTCCCTTGCTGAAATTTTTCTTGAACTGAAAGTCATATATGCCAACATTTTTTTTAATGTTAATTGAAAGCCTACATCAACCCATACCTCATGTGGTGAAAGTTTAATATTAGAGTGAGAAAAAATAGAGGAAAATTCCCTTGATGAGGTGAAAATGATAGTGCACAAGCATGCATTTTTATGAGGAAAATAGACGATCTAATGCATAGTTTTATGTAATCATTTACCAAATAATAGTGGGTGTTAGTGTCCTATGCATTTTGTGTGTACTCTATATAACGTCTGGGTTTATGTTGGGGTGTCTTGTGAGGTGGGGTTATGATTGAAAATAATTATTTATGTGGGAAAGGAAAAAAAAGGTTTTTACAAGGTCATAGTTATTTTTAATTGTGGAAATACGATGCTAAATTTAGTGTTTTGTCATTTTTTGAGTTCCTAAACTATAATGACGCGGAATAATGTTTATATGTCTGATTTTAGCATGATGTGTACTCCCAAATTATTCATATAGTTGTGGAATTTATATTAATACAATTTTATTATTTTCACTTGTGTGATTTGAGTTGTAGTGTTATGCATTTATTTTTCAAGTTTATTAGTGCAGACACTAAATCTAAATGATAAAGAACCTCAGTCTTGTATAATTGACAAGTACTTCTCATGGTCATACCCTTCAGTTCTAAGACCTTCATGTTACCAAAAATATCACATCCACTATCTCATGTGCCTATTGCTTGTCTCTTAGTATGACCATATGTTATTATAATGACCAAGCCTTCTACACTTCTCAAAATTCTATAAACATACTTATTATCATCATATGTAAGTTTTGGACACATACATGTTTTATAGCTTCTTGGACACTTGTGTCCCATCTGGATGCCTATGTTGACACTAGTGTCTTATGCCAAATTAAGTGTCCAGTGCCCTCAAATCATCAAATTTGTAAATGAAATGTATCCTAAAGGTTGGCCTAAGTGATTTAATATGAGATATTTATAAAAGGAATATATATATATATATATATATATATATATATATATATATATATATATATATATATATATATATATATATATATATATATATATATATATATATATAAGATCAACCCTCATTCATTCCTCACCTAGTATAGACCTAACAACTCATAAGGTAACTTACCAAAAGCACTCAATCAAGTATTCAATTGAGCAAAGCTTCCATGTTCTTTCTTATTTCAATATCATTCATAGGGACAACCTATCTACAAGTCTGAAGTACTAAAGGAACATTACATGAGACATATTTTATAAGTTACAAGCTAGGTCACTCTATGTACTTGATTATCACACATTGCACCTCAATACACACATAAGATAACACATAGGAGATAACTGCATAATTATGAGGCCTTCTTTGAAGTATTGTTTATGTAGTTAGCAACCATCGATAGAAGGGTCCTTGGGGTATCTCAACACTATGTGCCAACTAACCCATATTTCTCACAATCACCCCAAGAGTGATGAATCTAGGGTTTTATCATTTGACAAAGAGTGATAGCCTATGCATGCGATATTAATACACCAGATTAAAGATGATAGAAAATCCATAAGGTTTTAGGTGGCTACACCCAGATACAATTGATATTTTGTACTAGACACCTGCATCCAAGTCACACAATAGCGTCGATGTAACTGTTCAGTTCTAATGCAAATGTCCAAGGCCGTAGAATGTAAATTGATAGAATATGATGATTGTTCTATGATCATGATCTAGTCTACTTCCAACATGTTTCAACCCAGATCTTCATGTATATAGTAAACTAGCTAAGTATTATAATTTATGATTTATTGTAATATCAATCAATAACTATACTTTCCATTTTCAGCATATCCCATTATTATAAATTTAGAACATTGTTTATTTGAGTTTGTAAATTAATTGGCAGGTTATAGATTTTTTTATCACCCTTGTGCTTATTCATTTCTATATATTTAACCATATACTATATTGACCCATCTCAATTTAGGGTTAAACATTTTGTGAACCTAACCTATCTAGATTAAATTGATGCTCTTTGAGTTTTGTCCTAATATTTGTTTCTTTTATCTCCATCATCATGGATGATATAGATCATTTTGATGACTATGACTTGAAACTATCCAAATTTCTATCAAAGGAGTAAAAATTGATTATTGTTGTCTCTTTTCCAATGCACAACCATGATGTCTAAAATCTTTGAATGGTGGTATCTATAATTCCTCTGAGTAGGTCTATAAAACCACCATCCCAAGAGTTGAATTGAACAATTTAAAGGAAGATAAATAGCATTTTTCGTTACCCCCTACAACCAATTTTTATACACATGAGCAGAATGTTCCATCATTCAATCAAGATAACTTTTATATAATCCATAAGTAATTCATAGCTGATTTACATCCTAGTCACAAAGGAGATTTTGTTACAAGAACATTGATTCAAACTCCTATCATTCCAACATTTCTAAACAATATCCCTCTTAGGGAGGAGGAGGATTCTCTTTTTTTCTTTTCTTTCATATTGAATTTTTTTCAAGGTTAATAAATACACAATAAAATCAAACCACCACGTCAAAGAGTGCATTACAAACCTAAAGCGAAAAAAACTCCAAATGTTATAAAATAAGTTCCTTTACCAAACCTACCTAAAATTACACTTGCCATATCATTACCAAGGTAGATGAACCCTCAAAAAAGTATGAAAATATCAAATATTCCAAAATTTCCAAAGCAAATACCAAAGGTTCCAAAATTCAATGATAATGAATGTGCCTTTATTTTTCATAGAGATGCTAATATTCCTATGTGTCACAAGGATGAAAATTTGAAACCTACAATAAAAATTTCAACCTATTTACCAACCTCTTTAAAAAATACTCTAACCATGATGAATACTATAAATGATCTTCAACAATAAATGGTTACTATAAAATTGCAAATTTGCTCACACAAGACTACCTTTCATGATGATATCTTGGTGGACCAACCCCTTACTAAGAAATGTCTTTGAACATATATATCCTTCAAAATTTATTATGCCTTTGTTTTTTTTATCTTTGATGGCAAAGGAGATCCTACAAATCATTTGAAATAATATATACTATCTTTTGGCCATTGGGCAAAGAATGGGCATTTGTTATTAATTATTTTCATAGGAGCTTAAATAAAGAAGCTCTTGATTAGTTCTATATCCTCCCCAATGGTTCCCTATAATTCTTAAAAAAACTTGAGGATGCATTTTTTATGAATTTTCATAAGAACAAGTTTCCTAAGTTACCATTGGACCATTTGCAAGCATTGACTCAAAATGAGGATGAACCTATTCAATACTATGTTATAAGATTAAACAATGTTTTGTATTCTTTAAATTGCATCTCCTCAGATTTGGAAATACAATTTATATTTAGTAGGGGTATTATTTCTCCACTTATAGAAATAGCATTACATAGGCCCTTTACTTATTTTGATTTATTATATTGGGACGTGTATAGATATGCATGTTCATCTACAAATAATCACGATACAAATATTTCTAGGAAGGAGGAAGACCCTCAAACTAAATAAATTCAAAAGCATCCATGCCAATTAAATCTAAAAATTACATTATTAATGGGTGGTGATTATTTTTTTCATAACCATGTTTATCTTACTTAATCAAAAATCACTTGTAATGTAAGACAATTGTAATAACTTGGCTTTGATCGAAAAGACTTAAAACATAAAATAATTTGGAAAGACTCCTTGGGAAACATAATAATATTGTTTTTTTATGGTTATAAAGTGATTCAAATAAGGGTTTAGGTTATGCCACAAAAATATCAATACAAATTTGTTTTTGATTGCACAACACACCCTAATTTCTTCTGAAATCAAAGAACCTCTTTTTACTTTTTGTAGATGCTCCTGCTTGCACTCATGGCTCATTGGTCTCAGCACTCCAAAATTTATTTAGTGGTCTATCTTGGTTTGCATGCTAAACTAGGACCCGAAAACACCTCCATTATAAAGACCACATCTATGCAATAAAATTACATATTAAACACTTAGAGTTAAAACATAGTTGTGTCCCCTAGTTTGTGTTTGAACATCTCACTCACTTTATTATCTGCACTTTTATCCCTATTTTGCATGAATGTATCTTAGTTTATGTGCACCATAGAACCTTAAAATTTCATTTATGTAAATCCCATGCCCATACATAAAACTTTCATGTTTAATAAAATCCCATGCCCATACAAAAAAAATTCATGTTTACCACTTTGCATGAAAATGCCATCTTGAATTTCTATTCTCTCAGTGAAGCAACCTTCTCTAG
The DNA here is from genome assembly GCA_037957365.1 of Torreya grandis. Lineage (NCBI taxonomy): Eukaryota > Viridiplantae > Streptophyta > Pinopsida > Cupressales > Taxaceae > Torreya > Torreya grandis. The sequence goes on from JARHVA010001663.1 coordinate 1,148,415, forward strand.
GGTTCCTAAAACTTTGGTCAAAATTAATTGTTTAAAAAATCCTTCATGTCCAAAAAATCAAAATTTGAAAATAATGATTTTTTAATACATAAGGGTTAATTTAAAATTACAATAAGGGATTTTTATGAAACTTGGTTATCTAGACCAAAATCAAAAGATTTTTGGTTTGTGGAAACCATGGTTTCAAAATAACCACCTTTAGAAATCTTCCCCTCATAGGGTGAAAAATTCAAAACCACAAATTTCGAAACTAAAAATTTGTTGTGTTGAAGTTGTGAAAATTTGAATTGGGTAAAGCCCACATGGATGCTCTGGTTGAGATTGTCCATCTAGTTCTTTCAAGTGCATGGATGCATCGATGTAGGATAAACCCGTGACCCTCCAAGGTACATGGATGTGTTGGTGGAGGTTGTCCATCCAAACCTCCAGGCTACATGGACACACCAATGGTAGTTGATTAGCCTAGATCTTTCAGGCACACAGATGTGCCAATGCATGATCACATGAATAAAGGTCATTTGACCCATCCCCATGGCCCATGAAATCATGGCCATGAATTTTTTTAATTTAAATTAATTTTTATTAGTTTTTAAGAAATTAATGCATTTTTAATTGAAATTCAAAAAATTATCATCCTAGTGACTTAAATGAACCTATCAAATGTTTTTTCCCATATTTTACAAACCATGAGTCCATATTTTGAACCGTCTATGGTGTTGGAAAGTTAATTCTAACATGGTCTACTTGGCATAACAATTTCATGAGATAGTTCCCTAATTAAAAGTTACTCTCATTCCTGTGACTAAGTTTATCAATTACATCTCAGCTAATTTAAAAGTCATTTTTAGTCACATATGTCAAAAAGTAACTTGTTTTATATGTTTTACAAGTGTGAATGGAGTTAAAGTGCAAGAAGATTGTTTTTTGGGAAAAGTGCAATTCAAATTCAAATTAAAGTGATTTTTAGATTTTGAGGGAAAATTCTTTCCCTCCATTGACCAAATTTGTCATAAGTAATCATCCAATTGTCATTTGAGAGTGCTAGTCTTGTTGATTCTATGTGAGGAGATATAGAACCATAAATTTTTCATGATTTTTAGTGTAATTCCTTCCCCTTATTTACTTTAGCACTGCTATTTTGCTGCTTAAATTTGTAACCAATTTATGAATACAAAATCAAACATTGTGATTTTGAAATGAAGATCATTAGTAATAGAAGTTTTGGAGGTTTATTTTCATTTTCCTGCACATGTAAATGGTGGATGTGTTATTTATCTTCCTAGTTTCTTATTCATTATACTCTTGCATCATTCATGTTGGTGGTTGTAAATTCACAAGCTAGGTAAATAATTGATTTTATGGGTTGTATTTATTCAAATGAATCAAATTTAGCCACATTTCAATAGGATTTTCTTTCTTTTCTCTCTTTCTTTGATCTTTTTTATTAAATCGGTTAATCTATGGTTATATTAGTTTTTCGTGCAATCTAATCTAAATTATATATCTTGATTGTAATTTATATTTCATTGATATTATGTTTTCACATTGATGAGTATTAATAATGAAATGAATTTTAAAAAATTTCCACAGTTTAACTCATATAAAACACTGAATTATTTTGGAAAATTTGTATGCAAGCTTCATTTTTCTCCAAAACATTATTAAAACCCACATGAATGAGACAAAAAAAAAATTAATATCCCTCTCATATGTAAAAATCTAATATAAAGTTTGAGATTATATAAATAAAAAAGGCCTCTTATATGGAACAATTTACAATGATCTACCGGAATGACATATAGTCCACCTAGACCTAGTAGATATAGACCTTGAAGATATTTTTAGATCTCTTTTCAGGAGAGGTTGGACAAACCCCAACCCTCCTAAGTTAGTGTGTTAAATAATCCATCAACATAATTGATGCTAGAAGGAGGGCCAAATTTTAAAACTAGATTTTAAACTAAAAAATTAAATCTTGACACTTTGGAGGTTTTAACTAGAATTATATTTTAGGTTCTAAGTCTAGATAACTAAAATTTCAATCCCACCTATGCATTTATCCTAGCTAGGTGGACATAGTTGTCTTGTAAATGTTTTGGGAACTTACCATGACTTCACCAAGAACACCCATAAATTATGTGTGAATTATGTCCATAGATGGGTCAAGACTGTTGAGGAGCACATCCAAAATTTTAAATAGGCCATTATCAAAAGGTAGATTCAACATAAAGATGTGGCTTTTTACCTATTCCCTCATTTGTTAGATTAAATGATCTATTCTTTATATCTTGGTCTACCAAAAGGATGCATCACCACTTAGACCATATTTGAGAATTTGTTCCTTAACCATTTTAGTGTGCCCATTGATCGTTATATCTTATTTTATCAATTTACCACACCTTGTAAATAGCCTAATGAGTCAACTAGTGCATTCAACCGTAGGTTCCATCGACTATACATTAGGTTTAAGGATTCTTTCCTGCAAATGGAAGATATAATTATTGGAGTATATATTAATGAATTGGATCCTATAACTACCATGTTCATTAGGATGAACCTATATTTTATCACATCATTAGCATTGTTCTACCAAGAGGTTGTCAATGCAGAGAAAAAATCAACCACTTAGGGATTTGATGCATACCCTTTCTATTATTTTGAATGGAAAAGTATTTATTCCTAAAATCCTTTGAGTTTCATGATTAAAAATCAGCCCATATATCTATTAGTGTAGTTTTTTATTTTTCCCTATTATTTGATTAGGGAAATTATATTTGTGCATACTTGGAGTTTTCCTACATTAGTGGGATAGGCTAGCTTATGTGGAGATGTGTGTCATAGATGTGTCATAGGTGTCATAAGAATGTCATAAGTAACTCCTTTATGGGAGTTACTTCTCTATTTTTAGCACCTTGTCACCACCTTTCATGGAGGAGTTACAGTCTATTCTTGGGGTGCCTTGACCGCCTTTTGTGGAGGAGTTACTTACGTGCTCTCCTATATGTATTCTTCACTTTGGCCATCTCATGTTAATTAGATATTGGGTTTTCTCCTATTTTGTCTTGTGCAATTTATCTTCTTGTATAATTTCAAATTGCTTTAGCATCTATGTGGTGTGCACTTACTTCATCTCATGTGATCACGTCTCCATTGCATTTGCATTATCTAAATTTTGGAAACAACTTCGATATGGTATCAGAGCCACCCCGGTAATCATGTGACTGGTTATGCTATTAGTTTGTTCTGAAATTCTTACTTTGCTTTCTTAGTAGTTTTTTTTTGTTTAACTCCGTTGCATTTGAGAGTTTTGGTAGAGTTTCTTGAAAACTCATGCAAATCCATACGAAAACTTGTTAAAAAAATTACTTCTATTCAGATCTACCCTTTAGATATCTGAGTTAAAATTTGCCAAGACATCTTGTATAGATCTATTGTGGCTTCAGCAAAGGCAGTGGAATTCTTTTTTTGGCCATTCTATAGGAAAAGATAGATCTTTACTCATCTAGAACTTGAAAGGTATGTGCCTCAGATACTTCAACTCAGCCAAAAACTATTTGGTTTGTTCCAACATGTCGCCAAAATTGTCCTTGTAGTCTTTGAGCAGCGCGTTCCCTTCTGTTGAGGCTGACTTTGATGGATCTGATCTTGCATCCGACTTTCACTAGAACCACCGTGATGTTTGTTTGGAGGGGAAGGCGCAAGCGTTGCTGCCACGTTGGTAGTGATCAGCTGACTCACCTTCTAGCTTGGTGCCCTTAATGGAGGTCTTGAAGTTGACCTTGCTGCCCTTCAGATCTTTTTTGGTTTCCAACGCCCATTTGGTGGGCCCACCCTCTCTCACTGTTAAAATTGGTAAATCTACTTTTGATAATTATTCTGATCTTAAATCAGTCATTTGATTTTTTGAATTAAATTCAAATTGGAAATTAGCATTAAAAAAAAGGCAGTTTAAAGGTTTTCAAAACTTGTATCTTCGACCTACAAAGATGAAGGGTGAGGCTCGGGTTGGCAGGAGGCCAATTCCCCCTCATAAACACCTCCTTTGGATTCCTCACTCTGTGCCAAATCCAATGAGTGGTTGGAATGCCACTTTCTCTCTCAAAACAAGCACTTTTTTAATGTTTTAGTGCTTTTTTTGCAAAAACACTAGTTTATGGGAAAATTGGATCTTTAATATCTTGCAAACGGTAGCTTGAATTTGGGTGCCATTTTTTTCAAAAGTGTTTGTATTTTAATTATCCATAGCGTAGGATTTTTATTTGTTAAAAATGAACTAGTTTATAAAGTGCCAAAAATTTGGGTCTCCTGGGACGCATTTTTGGCTGAGTTCGACGTCCTATTTGCTTAAAGTCTTGCACTGATTGCTATAAGATGCATTCTCAGCTGAGATCAACATATTTTGAGTATGCACTTGAATATTTTGGTGGCTCAACATTTCATGGGGGGGGTGTGATTGCTTTTCACAACTTGCAATCTTTGCTTTCATTCTCCTTTTTGCATAATTTTACAACTTGCAATCAACACAACTTCACCTAAAATCAGTGTAAAATGGGTTCTTTTCAACTTAAACCCCTAACACCCTTCAACTATCATGAATGGAAGGTTAAAATGTCAATCATTATTAGAAGCAAAGGGCTGTATAGGATCACCATGGGTACTGAAGTAGAACCCAACACTGATGCTGAAAAGGTTAAGTGGTACAACCGTAGTGATGAAGCCTATGGATTACTGAGCTTCTTTGTGTCTCCAAAACTTCTCTTCCATTTAGAAACCTCCAAGACTCCCAAAGACATATGGGACACCCTAGAAACCTTATTTGGGAAGCTTGATGAGATGAGAGGTCATGAGCTCAAAAATGAACTCATAAGTCTAAGTCCTAGCAACTTTGACACCCTACAGGACTTCTTCACTAAGTTTAAGGCCCTTAGATTGCAATTAAAAGAATGCGGGATAGAGAATAAAAATAATCAACTCATCCTTTCTATTCTCAAAAAGTTAGGTCTAAGCTATTTAGTCTTTGTCTCCACTTTCCATGCCATAGAAAGTGCCCTTGGCGCTACATGGAAAATGCCTTCTTTGGATTCATTCATTGCCGACTTGACTAGGGAGCAAGATAAGCTAAAGCAAATGGGCACAATGACGTCTACTCAACCCCATGCTTTGATAGCTAGAAATGGTAAGGATAAGAATTCAACAAAGGAGAAGAAGAAAAAGAACAAGGACCAGGAGAAGAAGAAAGAAAACAACAATCCTGCCAAAAACAACACTGAGTCTTCCTCCTCCAATGCTAAACCTAAGAAGGAGAAGGTTAAGTGTGCCTATTGTAAAAAGACAGGGCATGATGAACACAAATGCATGAAGAAATAAATAGATCACCTAACTCATCTTCTAGAGAAGCACAACATAGGTGTTCCTGAGTCCATCAAGCAGAATTCATCTACCCAAGATTCCACGAAGGCAAAAGGCAAGAGTAAGGAGAAAGAAAAGGGCAAGGCACTTGTAGCTAAAGCTGCTTCTTCATCTTCATGGGTCATTGACTTAGGTGCTTCTCACCGCATGGGCTCTTCCCTAGTTGAGTTTTCATCTTGAGAGCCTTGTAGCACGACTTCAATTAGTTTGGGTGATGACACATCAATTTCTATTGCAGGGAGAGGGTCAGTTGAAATGGAAGGAGGAACATTCAATAATTTTCTAAGTGTTCCCTCTCTTTCAACTAATCTCCTATCAGTGTACCAAATCACTCACATTGGTCAGGGCATGAGAGTTGAGTTTTCACCAGATTCAGTGGCTATCAGAGAGTTGCATAGTGATACTACAGTGGCAGTGGGTAGGGAAGATCACCAAGCAAGGTTATACACCTTCTCACATTTTGCACCAGATTCTTCTCCAACAACGTTGCTGACTCATTTAGATGGAGTTAGCAAACTATGGCATGAGCTGTTTGGCCACCTTAACTACCGCTACCTTAAACAACTTTGCAAAAATGACATGGTCATTGGCTTGCCTCATATCCAATTCTCAAAAGGAATTTGTGAGGGGTGCTCCCTTGGGAAGCATCCCAAAGCAAAATTTGACAAAGGCAAAGCTTGGAGGGTTTCACAACCTTTGGAATTAGTCCACAGTGATGGATCAGGACCCTTTCCCAAATCATTTTTCACAATGGCCAAGTACATCCTCACTTTCATTGATGATTATTCTAGGTACACTTGGATATATTTTCTCAAACAAAAGTCTGAAGTGTTTGAAAATTTTCTAGACTTCAAGGCTCTTGTTGAGAAACAAAGTGAGAAATCCATCAAGGTTCTTTGAATTGATAATGGAGGGGAGTATGTTAGCATCAGGTTTGAGCAGTTCTGCACCACAGAGGGGATTGATTTGTAGCACACAGTCACTTATAGTCCTTCATAGAATGGGGTTACAGAGCACAAAAATAGGTTCTTGAAAGAGATGGGTAGATGTATGATTCACTCCAAATCCTTAGCACCACAGTACTGGGCCAAAGCCATCAATTGTGCTTGCTACATTCAAAATAGGGTTCCTCACAAAGCTTTGAAAGGGATAACACTATTTAAAGCTTGGCATAAAAGAAAACATGATGTTGAGCACATTAGGGTTTTTAGATCCCCAGCCATGGCCCGCATACTGAAGAAGAAACACAAAGCTATAGAATGTCAGTCCAAGCCTTGCATCTTTGTAGGATATCTAGATGGTATTAAGGGGTATCGCCTTCTAGATCCAGTCACTCATGAATTATTCATCGAGAGAAGTATCCACTTTCAGGAGAGTCCTAGAGACTCAACACTTGGCACTTCTTCTCCCTCATCGGATCTAATTCTTCATGATGATTCCTCATCAAATTCATATCAGTCACAATAGGTTCCTGAGCCAAAGACATCTTCTTCTTCAAGTTCAGATGGTGAGGATAGTGATGCTGTGTCATCCACCTCTAGTCAATCAGAGGATGAGGAGTTATCACCTGACTCACCCACTTTCGGGCCACTTTGGGCCAGATAGACACTTGAGAGTGTTGGCACTCGAGCAGGACATCCCACAGATGACAGACATACTAGGGGGGATTTTCAGAGAGATCCTCATGCCTTCTTTGCTTCAATTTCATATCCATAGAATTTTTAAGAGGCATCGGGGGTACCTGAGTGGGATAGTGTTATGGAGGAATAATATTCTTCCTTAATCAAAAATCACACTTGGGATTTGACTTCACTTCCTAAGGGAAGAAAGATGGTTCGATGTAGGTGGATATATCAGACCAATTTTGTAGCAAATGGGTCGATTGATAAGTAAAAGGTGCAATTGGTCGCCATGGGTTTCTCACAGGTGGTAGTCATTGACTATTCAGAGACCTTTGCACCCTTTGTAAAGATGACTTCTATCTGACTCACCTTAGCTATTGCCACAACACATGGTTAGGATGTGCACTAGATGGATGTGAAGACTGCCTTTCTTCACAGAGACCTAGAGGAGGAGATCTACATGGAGCAGCCACCAGGATTTGTTTAGGATTCTTCCTTAGTATGCAGACTTAGGAAATCTATTTATGGCCTCAAACAGGCCCCTCAGGCTTGGTATGCCAAGATGGATTCTTTCCTTCTCACAACGGGTTTCACTAGGTGCCATTCTAACCCCAATGTCTACTTCTTGTGGTAGGATGATTCACTCCTAATTTTGGTTCTATATGTTGATGACCTTTTGATCACTGGGAGTTCTTCATCAGCTATTGCAGTGGTGAAGGCATCTCTCTAGGATAGATTTGACATGATAAACTTGGGTTTGTTGCACTACTTCCTTGGCATCGAGATCTCATAGTCAAATTTAGGGATTTATCTTACACAACCTAAGTATGCTCTTGACTTATTGGCTTGGTTTCACATGGCTGATTGCAAGCCATCTCTGACTCCCTTTCTATCAAGAGTCAAGCTTGAGGCTAATTGTTCTTCACCATTGGTTGATGCCACTCGATATCGACGACTCGTTGGTAGTCTCATCTACTTGACTCACACTAGGCCTGACATATCATATACAGTGGGACTTGTCTCCATATTTATGTAGGAACCTCATGAGCTACATTGGAAAGTAGCTAAGAGGATCTTGCATTACATATGTTGGGAAAATAAACTAGAAGCACACAATTTGATTACCAAATACCAAGCAACTATAATATGCGAAAATAACCAGATTCACCAAGTAACTAGAATTCAGAATAACACAGCATATGAGAGACAATACACCAATTGTATTAATACTTTATACAGAAAAGAAAACAATAAAGAAGATGCCACTTCTTCTCCACCACCTCTTTAGAGGCTCGCTACACCTCAAGTGAACAATAATTCTTCTCCCCAAAGCTCTCCCTCTCAGGTCCCAACACCCAACTCAAATACAGAGTTGGTGTTCACCTCCCGTGCTCCATGCACACCACAAGCGCTCCACGCACTCCACAAGTACTCCACGTACTCAACAAGTACTCAAGGTACTTCAAGTAGATCTCCCATGAATCTGTAACAACCTGCAATTCAACAAACCATACTTATGAAAGGAACTCCCTTGCCTTCCTCTTAGCTCTATCCGAGTACACACCTGTACTCCAAGTAGATCCTGCCTGATACTGCTCCCTATTGTGTTGTTGTCTATATGATCTTGCACACCTGCAAATCAAACAACGGTTCTGCTCACCTGTGAACCTTGACCTTGCACACACATACACCTGCAGATCAACGATCTTACTTACCATGTAGATCTCCTATATAGGCCATGCAACTGTGACCAAGATCCTACACACCTGAAGAATCCTGCTGACTCTCCAAAACCAGCACCTGCCCTGGTACTGCTATGGAACTAGGAGGAACACCCTTTCTCACCTCACACACAGAGGGAACAAACTTTGCTCAACTCAAACTAGAACACTTTTCCAATACAACCATGAGTCTATTATATAGATCTCATCCAAACAATAATTAGACATCTAATTACAATAATTAGATCCACAGTTATGAGTCTAAAATTAGCACTCATCATGCAAACACTTGGTTCATTAGCTGACTGCCCGTAATTAACTCATAGTCGAACCACACAGGTGACCGACGTCGGTCCCTGTTTGCCTGGAGGTGACCGACGTCGGCCGATATATGACCGACGTCGGTTGCTTCTCTCTGCTATCCTGCCGACGTCGGCTGATCAGATCGACCCCAGCTTCTCTGCAACTCAGCAACCTTCAGCAACCTCCTCTCCTATTTGCATCAGTGAAGCTTTTAGCTCCACAATCCTAACAATCTCCCACTTGGAGATAAATAGCTGCACTGTACCTATACCTATACTCCGTCTAATCTGTTTCCTGGTTTGTATCCCTCTTCAAGCTCCCACCTAAAGACAACCCACCACACATCTCGTGGTGTACCACCTGTCATCCGAGTACCCTGCCACATCCGAACCTACAACACCTGTAGTGAAGTCTTGACCCTGCATAGCAACACCTACTGCTGGTCCCTCTCAAAAAACCTAAGAACCCACTTCCCCGAATTGGCTCCTAACTCTGACAGCTCCCACTGCATGGGAATACTCAGGTCTATACCAGACCTCATGTGATTTCGGACACTGTACCTATCCAGCCCTTAGTGTACTCTGGCTCTGCATCCCAAACCTCGCCAACACCTGATTCACATCAGCTCCCACTGGAGACAAAATCTACCTGTGATCTCCATGTCTCCCATGTCAAAGAATTCTGTTGCTCCAAACTCCTCATGACATGACACTGAACTAATCTTACCCTTAGCTCAGCAAAACCCTATATGTACACCCCTGCTAGCTAGCATACTATCCACATACAGCAACAGAATGATGTTGCAATCATCATCCCCCTGGTAAGTCAAACCACAGTAGTTACCCTGACACTGACTAGAGTCATGCTCTGTCTTCCACCTGTCAAAACCTGTACCACTGTCCTGCAGCTCCTCAAGACCATATGACCTGGTCTTCCGTCTCACATATCTGTTCTCTCTATTCTTCTACTAAGGCATCCATTCGTCTCTGTGCTTTCATCCAGCTGGCAAACCTACCAAAACATCCATCTGGTTCTGCATCATAATCTTGCCTAGCTCCCACCTGTTTCCTGGATCCTTCCTGCTCTACAATCAACAACAAGTATGAAGAAGAGGAACACGAATTTGAGGGCCTACTTACACCTTCAGTCCTCCATATGGGTGTTTGAGACTCCTTGACAACATGCTGTCCACCCAAAATTCGTTACAGTGACCGACCTCGGTCACTCCACAGTCTGCATCTGATCGACGTCGATTCCATGCGTCTGTCCCTGACTACCAACCTGTCAGCGCTGGTGTCCCTGCTGCCGACGTCGGTCCTCCTGACTGACATCGGTCTTACATACTGCCGACATCGGTCTTCTGACCGACGTTGGTCTTACCCTGCCCGACATCGCCAGCTTCGGTCTGCACATGACCGACATCGGCACCTGTCTGTTCGACACCGATTCCTCCTGACCGACGCCGATACCTGTGTTCGCCTGTGAGTGATGACTTTTTACCCGCGAGCTTCTTTGAATCAAAACCCATGTCCAAACTGCTCTGCTCAGAAGTATCCAGCACCATCCACTAGGTTCTGTCCGCCATCTCCTCTAAGAACACCAAGGCTTTCCAGTTCTTAAGCCTGTCAAATATATCTGTCTTCCGCTTAAGAACATGCATCTCCTTCCTGCTCATGTGACCAAGCCTACGAAGCCACGTCTCCACAACAGAAGAAGAATCAGTAATATAAACAAGTAGATAAAGTATACCTGTTTTCTTACCACCAGCTAATTCAAGTGCTACCGTTGTGAGAGTTCTTGTGCATCTCTCATCACCCAATCTTTCTGAATAAATTAGCCAAATCTCCAAACTTGGGACCTGCATGACCTTCATCAACACCTGTGTGTTGGCCACCTGCAATTTCAGCTTCACTTCCCCTTTGCCAATCCTTTGGCAAGGCTCACCAGCTCCTCTACCTGGGGCTGCATGGAAAGAGGCAACTGAATCTTTTATCCAAGATTCAACTTTATCCAAGAAACCTCCCAGAGCATCATGTGCAACAACACCTACTACATCTGCTTCTTCAGTTTCTTCATGCTGATCTACTACCAACCAACAATATTCTTTTACCTGCTCTTTCTTTCCATAGGACCGTGAGTGACCATCTGTGCTTTTCAACTCCTCCATTCTTAGCTTACTTTCATCTGCCATTGCTCTACTCCCACTCGATCAGAAATCCCTGAGAGTGACCTGTAACCAAACACAACCCTGCTTCCTGCAACTTTAGCTCTGATACCACTTGTTGGTATCAAGCTCAAGAACCTACAACCAAGGCTCTGATACCACTTGTTGGGAGATAAACCAAAAGCACACAATTTAATTACCAAATACCAAGCAACTATAATATGCAGAAATAACCAGATTCACCAAGTAACTAGAATTCAGAATAACACAGCATATGAGAGACAATACACCAATTGTATTAATACTTTATACAGAAAAGAATACAATAAAGAAGATGCCACTTCTTCTCCACCACCTCTTCAGAGGCTCGCTACACCTCAAGTGAACAGTAATTCTTCTCCCCAAAGCTCTCCCTCTCAGGTCCCAACACCCAACTCAAATATAGAGTTGGTGTTCACCTCCCGTGCTCCACGCACACCACAAGTGCTCCACGCACTCAACAAGTACTCCACGTACTCAACAAGTACTCAAGGTACTTCAAGTAGATCTCCCATGAATCTGCAACAACCTGCAATTCAATAGACCATACTTATGGAAGGAACTCCCTTGCCTTCCTCTTAGCTCTATCCAAGTACACACTTGTACTCCAAGTAGATCCTGCCTGATACTGCTCCCTATTGTGTTGCTGTTTATATGATCTTGCACACCTGCAAATCAAACAACGGTTCTGCTCACCTGTGAACCTTGACCTTGCACACACATACACCTGCAGATCAACGATCTTACTTACCATGTAGATCTCCTATATAGGCCATGCAACTGTGACCAAGATCTTACACACCTGAAGAATCCTACTGACTCTCCAAAACCAGCACCTGCCCTGGTACTGCTGTGGAACTAGGAGGAACACCCTTGCTCACCTCACACACAGAGGGAACAAACTTTGCTCAACTCAAACTAGAACACTTTTCCAATACAACCATGAGTCTATTATATAGATCTCATCCAAACAATAATTAGACATCTAATTACAATAATTAGATCCGCAGCTATGAGTCTAAAATTAGCACTCATCATGCAAACACTTGGTTCGTTAGCTGACTGCCCGTAATTAACTCGCAGTCGAACCACACAGGCGACCGACGTCGGTCCCTGTCTGCCTGGAGGTGACCGACGTCGGTTGCTTCTCTCTGCTATCCTGCCGACGTCGGCTGATCAGACCGACCCCAACTTCTCTGCAACTCAGCAACCTTCAGCAACCTCCTCTCCTGTTTGCATCAGTGAAGCTTTTAGCTCCACAATCCTAACAACATATAGAGTTCACATAGACATGGGATTCATTACAGATTTGGCATAGAGGTTGACTTGGTTGGATATACAAATTTAGACTGGGATGGTGATTCATAGACTCGCAAGTCCACTTCTGGTTACAGTTTCTCTCTAGGTTCTGGTCCTATCAGTTGGTCTCGCAAGAAGCTAAATTATATTGCTATATCATCCATAGAGGTAGAGTATAGGGGAGTTGTTAATGTAGCTAGTGAGGCTATTTGGCTTCAAGGGATTCTTTGAGTTTGACATTCCTATCAGGCATCCCACCATCATTTATTATGATAACCAGAGTACCATTCAAATTTTTAGGAATCCAGTTCAGCACCAGCGGACCAAGCACATAGAGATTCACATGCATTTCATTTGGGAGTTTATTCATAGTCAGGTCATTGACTTGATATTTTGCCAGTCTTCGGAGTAGGTTGTAGACATCTTCACCAAACCTTTCATCGAGAGCAAGTTCATTTATCTACGAGATCTTCTTGGGGTGTGGTCTACATCTATAGTAGCATCATCTTCAGGGGGGCTTTTAGCCTCTTCATTTCTTTTATGTCTCTCTTTTGGGGAGGAGTTTTTTCCTACAAGTTTTCTCCTTTTCTCTATCTTATGGGAGATTGCATTTGTACATGGGTACCTCATCAAGCCTAGTTACCGAGACCCATTTTATGTTTCCACACTGCCCACCTAAGTTGCACTTATGGGGGGGTATTAGAGTAGTTTTTTATTTTTCCCTATTATTCAATTAGGGAAATTATATTTGTGCATACTTGGAGTTTTCCTACATTAGTGGGATACACTAGCTTATGTGGAGATGTGTGTCATAGATGTGTCATAGGTGTCATAAGAATGTCATAAGTAACTCCTTTGTGGGAGTTACTTCTCTATTCTTAACACCTTGTCACCACCTTTCATGGAGGAGTTACAGTCTATTCTTGGGATGCCTTAACCACCTTTTGTGGAGGAGTTACTTATGTGCTCTCCTATATGTATTCTTCACTTTGGCCATCTCATGTTAATCAGATATTGGGTTTTCTCTTATTTTTTCTTGTGCAATTTATCTTCTTGTATAATTCCAAATTGCTTTAGCATCTATGTGGTGTGCACTTACTTCATCTCGTGTGATCACGTCTCCATTGCATTTGCATTATCCAGATTCTGGCAATAACTCTGATAATATCACTATGTGCCCCACAATGAAGCATTACCCCAAGTTTGCAACTAGATTAGTCTCCTTCCAACAAATGAGATCCATACTTACTCTTTTAATACATGCAAATAAATTAATTTTTTATATAATAAATAGGCGGATTAATATTATCTTAGTGATTCAATATCTTTGGGTGTTGTTACTAATCAAATACCATTTATTGTTAGAGATAATCAATAGGCAATGCAAAGATATGAAGCTACATGCTCTAATTCACCATCTAGAGTCTATGAACTTGGATAATTTGCTAATGCTGAGTTGATCATGTATATTAAGAACACCCTATATCACAAGCATGGTCTATTATTTGAAGGCTATAGTAATGGAAATGATGACTCCAAAGATGAGGAATTAATAATTGTTGAAAATAATTAACAGCTAAAAATAAAATTGATGAAGAGTTACCTAGACAAAATAAACAATCTGACATCTCTTGCACTCAGCTAGAATAACACTTCAAGTAGCTAGGAAAGTTAGAAGAAGATGCATATTAGGCATCTACGACATCCTTCTCATATGCGCCTACTCATATATTTAAAAATTTGGTTTGAGATAATGAGAATCTCTATGGTAGTGGTGTGGTTTTGCCCTCATCATTAGAGGGAGACAAAATTGAAGAAATCTAAGATGATTTGAATTGATTATGCCAAGAAGAAAATGATTGATATCTTTCTTTAGTTTAGCCTTGCCTTCAAACCAGTTGATAGTGTAGACACCAGAATTTTATACACTATAGTTTCAAATGTTAAAACACCCCTTGACCACCTTAGGACCCCCTTAGGACCAATTTGACCCTATGACCTCTAACCAAACCTAACCACAGTCAGTTTGACCAATTAACCAAACCCACCCTTTTACCCCACTTAACCTTCAATCCATGACCATTGATGGTCACCCTGACCATTGACAGAAAGGTATTTTTCCCATTTGGTCAAAGATAACTTGAGCTATGTGCAAGCTACCACATCAAAATTTAATACGGATGACAAGCTAACACATCACAATAACCAATCGAACCTCTTATGAAACATTTTACCTCCATCTCTCTTTAACTATAAAAAAAGGGGAGCAAGAGGTGAAAAAGGATCAATCAATCCAAGAATTCATGAACCCAAGCATTCATCCATCAGGCAACCAACAGTCATTAGGAGCTATCAAACTTCTTTGTAAGCTCTCCTTTCAACAAGCTAGCAATCATGATAGAGACCCAAACCTCTAACCAAATTATTCTTCAAGAAAAGTACCGTTACTCTACCAAAATTACTCCAAGATCAACCACCAACTACAAAGTAACCAACTAAATACATTTCTTGTTTTAAGTTCTGATTACTTGGTTTCTAACCCAAACCCCTCTAATTATTACTCTAACTCCCTAACCTTAACCAAACCTCTAACAATCCATCAATTGATCATTAACCCCTCTCTATAACTTAAACATGACCCTTTTCTAACCATACCCAAATCCCATAGGAATCATCGATGGTCACCCTGACTATCAATGGTCAGCTTTAACCACTGACAATCACCCTAACCATTGACAGTCACTATGGTAGAAAATAATAAATTATTTCCACTTACATATCCTCACATAAACTCTACTTTTTTTGTCCCTACCTATTTATAGAGACCTCACCTATTTTTTGAGCCCAACCTAACCTCTTTAGCATTAGTATTTACCTGCTATTTTATATAATTAGTGTTGTCCCCCAAAATTAGAACTCTTTTTGGGACCAACCTATGAACTATTTTTGGTTCAACAAACAAAAATCATCTCTCCCCTTTTCAAGAATTGTTCTAAGAATTCAAGTTCTTCATTCTTCAAGATTTTCAAAAATCTACGGACTCTACAGGCTTAAAACTATGGACTATGCAGGCTTGACATCTATGAACTCTGTAGGAAGCAAATCTATGAACTCAAAACTATGGACTCCCCCAGTTCTACCAACTTGAATCTATAAACTCTGTAGGAAAGAATCAAGCTCTCAACACTTAGGAGATTTCAAGGTTGGTTCAACAACCAATCGGTTCAATCCACTTGGTTCAAAATATCAAAAAGACTTAGCCAAATAATGAAGAATGAACTAATTGAACCATTGAACCATTGAACCAAATGGTTTAATGAGTTCACAGGTTCAAAGGTTCAACTAGTACGGTGAAGATCAAAGAGCTTAGAAAGAATAAGGAAGCAACGAGCAGAGGAAGAATCAATGAACCAATTGAACCTTGAACTAAAAGAGTTCAAAGTTTAATGGTTCATAGGTTCAAAAGTTCAAAGGCAGCCTCAGTCAAAGAAAGAAGTGGCAAACAAATGGTTCAATAGATGGTTCAACCAAGGAGTAGGAAAGTGATTGAACCAAGAAGCGATGGAACAAAAGAGACAGAATAAATTGATGAACCAATGAACCAATGTACTTTTAGTGGGTTCACAGGTTCAAGGTTCAACATGGTTCAAGCGGCTAGCGACCATTGACAGCCCCACAGACGTCAAATTTAAAGTAAGGGAATATCTGTGGAAATTCAAATAGAGCACATAATTTAAAGGAAGAATCAAGTGACTAGCTAAAAAGAAAGATCGAAGACTTGAATTGCTATAGGGGAGAGAAGATCAATGCAAAAGATCAAAAATATCTTCAAGGGAGTTATTTCCAGTAGGTAAAATAGTGGATCAAGTAGACTTTTGAGCACACCAAGTCAAGGATGCGGCCTATTTTTCTTCCATGAAGTAAAGATGAATTGGACAGTCGTGCAGACATCAGGAAAAGGACCAGATAGTCCATACCAAGGAAGAGACATATTAGATGAAGGGACATGCTATAGTTAAGGTAATGCACTATTCCCAACATGGTCCCTTCAGACAAAACTGAAGGTGCATTGAAGATGTTGACTGCAGCATGGGCCGTCCCATGGGAAAAAGTGTCCAAGTCTTTCTTGGAAGTGCTATATATTGTAATTTCTCTCATTATGAAGGGGGAATTTTCATTTTATAGGAGCAAAACTCTACCTAGTTGAAAAGAGAATACTGAGACTTTGATCTTAGATTGTAATTTCATTTCATTTTATCTAAATGCGAAAGCAAGTTATTTGCAGACTTTGTGTTGTTTTGGCTTGTATCATTTTAGGATATTATTCTTATGTCTATCTTCTAAATGTGTTCTCATCTATTTAATTTGGCAAGAAAAATTAGTGAAATTAATAAGGAAGGTGTCCTGAAGCCAACTGTGGGAAGACTTTGTGCTTTCACAATTGTTTTCAGTGTGTGTTTGTCTTTTCTGTGTTGAGGATTATGGGATGACTTTGTGCCCCCATTATCCTCTATGTTTCACTCTTTGGGTAGTTGAGGTGGATACTTTACATTCCATTTCATCTTGTTGGTGCTTATCCTTTATTACTTGTCACTTATCATACCTAAAAGAAAATCCTATTATTTCATGTAAGAACACTTTTGAAAGAAGAGAAGTGCCTTGAGTGTTTTCACCAAGATTTTCTTCTTTATTGGTTAACATCATCTCTAAAAGAAGAGAGATGGATGACGTACCCTACCCCTAAGTGTTATTTTCTACATATTTATAGTATATATAGCTCCTGTGTATTTATAGGGAACCTCCCCTTGATGAGAGGAGAGATTTGTCCACCTCTGATGTAGTAAACCTACACACTAGGCTAACCAATCTCCTTAGCTATGGATGATAAAACCTATTTTGCTCAATCAGACTGTTGACTAACAAAATATTCACCCAATAATCTTTTTGGTGACTTCGTTGGGGAAGAGCGCACAGTTTGAAGTCTCAAGCTTCAAGTTGAAGCAAATCCTACTCTTTTCCATTTTTTTCTACAATCTAGAAACTACACGTTATACCAAAAGCCAAAAATCCCAAGGTGTTGTTGACCCTACTTTTTAGTTGGTACAACAGACTAATTTTGAGCTGTTTCCTCCACAACCTCACCTTCAACGAACTAAGAGTCTTCCTCCTAGCCATGCTAGGCCACCAACACAAGGTAGAGCTTCTTTTTCTACTTCTAGCAGAGCTTTGCCTATCCATACTCCACCCAAATTTGTGATCCCACTTCTACATAATCAAATCATGGCTCAAGGACCGTTGGGTAACTCTTTTGGTCCACTTAATTTGACCCAACCCCTACATGAGCTTCCACATAGTTCAAGGAAGAATTTCCCCAAATTTTTTAGTGATGGAAAAGTTCATCTTGATGAACATATTACTACCTTCAACATAGCCTATGGTGTAATAGGTGTGGACTATGAAGACATAGCAGTCAGGCTATTCATAGAGACACAACAAGGCATTGCTGCAAACTAGTTCTACCATCTACAAGCTTGGTCAGTAACTGATTGGGACACACTCAAAGCCAAGTTCGAAGCAAGGTTCAAGCTTACAAAAGACACACATGCCTTGCTAGCCTAGCTCACATAGATGAATAAGGAGCCCCATGAACTTATGAGGGACTTCATTGGTAGGTTCGACAAGCTGAGGCACAGGATTCCCATGGTTGCCCAACTGACACCTCATAATCTCAAGTGTTTCTTCATCAACTCATAGCTGCCTGAAGTGAGTTTATTGCTGAGATGGGCTAGACACATAGACCTTGTTGCTTCTCAGGATTTGGCTACTGGGATAAAAGATGACCTTATCTTGGTAGAAAAGATAAGGAGAGACCCTAATAAAGGTAAATCCTCTTCATCTTCTAAATACTCACCTACAGTCACCACTGACCCAATGGTACAAAAGCTAGCAAATGAAGTACTAGCTCTCAAAAAGAAAATGGCACAAGGGATGTCATCTGCTCCTACATATAGATATATGCCAAGGAGGATATTTCAGAATCAGGCATATTAAGGCAATGCTGCCAGGAATCAAGGACAGCTAAATTGCCTTCCTCCTCTACAGAGGAACCTTGCCCTTGAAGTACCTCCAACCGAATCAGTGGTTGGATATCTTGAAGCTAAATTGGATTTCTCATTCCAACTTGAGTTGAATCTTGAAGATGATGCTAATCTCTTCACTGAGGAAGAAGAAGAATTAGCTGGCGACTCCAACATCAGTTTCTTGAATTATCAGGATGAACACAAAAGTGAAGGTAATGCAACTGAGGGGTCATATGTTGTATTCACCCAGTCCAAGAATCAAGTAGCTCAATAAGTTAATAAGGAGAAATTAGAGGAGTGACCTCAACCAGCAGTTTCAATTGCTAAGCGGGGGTCCACTCTTCCTTTCTAGCCAAAGGACCCAGTGATTACAAGAAAGGCAAGTACCTCAAATGCCCCTATGCCTTCTACTTCAAATTCATAGTACATTCATCCCCCTTTCAAAAATCAAAAGGATGAACTCCCATCCTCTGCTCCTAGCTCATTCTAGACATTTGACATAATTGACCACATAAAGAAAACCAAAATTCAAATGTGTGAATTTGAGTTCCTATAGTCAAATCCTGAGCAATTAGACAAGTGGGTTCAATATGTGAAAAACCAAACCATCCCTGTAAGACAAGAAGCTAAGAAGGTAGCTCATGATCCCTCAAGGAACATGTCTATCCCAAATAACCTTGTCATTACTCCTCCTATTGCCCCTAAGAAGATAGAGCCTTTCTATGTTTCCCTGTTGATAAATGGTCACAAGCTGAGCAATTGCATCATTGATTTCAGAGCCTCGAACAATGTTATGCCTGTCAAAGTGGATGAATCCCTTAGCCTTACATTGGACAAAACATTTGGGATATGTTTTTCCATGGAAAACAAAAAATTACCACTGCTGGGGTAAATCAAGGATGCCCAATTCGCATTTACAGCGTTCCCAGACAAGAGAATCAAGATGACTATTTTGGTGGCTGACATCCCTGCACCCTATTGCATCCTTCTTGGCCAAAATTTCTGTAAGGATATTGATGGTGAACTAAGCATGGATTTTTCTGAGGCAAGGATCCTAGTCAAAGGTGTTATGAAGAGATTGCTTCCTGAAAAGGAAGCAAAATATGTGGTCACCCAATCATCAGCACTGAAAGCTCAAATTTTGTAAGAGTATTCAGGCATGGGTAACTACTTTTTATCCACAGATGAATTCCATGAAATGCTTGTGGAAACTCTTGAAGGTGACAACCTGAAGATTAGTTTAGCTAGGATAGCAGAAGAATTGGTGGAACACAATGCAAGTGTGGAAGAATCTCCCCCTCCAAATGAAGAAGAATCCAGAGAAAAATTAGTGTCTAATGAGGTATGGGTCTTGAATTTGATGGCAACTACTCCTCCACTAGTTTAGGAGCTGGAGTTGTGCTAATATCTCTTCAAGGAGATATTTTTCCTTCATCCTACAAGTTACAATTTAGCAACACTAATAATATAACTAAGTATGAATCCCTCTTACTTGGATTGAGGGCTTCTCAAGACAAGGGTGTCAAGCTCCTTCATGCTATAGGAGATGCTAAACTGGTGGTTTTTCAGTTGAGAAACTTGTATCAAACTAAGAATAAAATATTGTGCCATTACCACAATCTAGTCTAGGATCAACTTGAAAACTTTGATGCTTTCAGCATCTCTGCCATTCCTAGAGAATTCAATGACCGGGCTGATGCACTGGCTGGCTCAGCTACTCTCTTGGTCCCCCACTCAGACTTTAAAGGAGATAGGTACACTATTGAGCTGGTCTTTAGACCAAGTGTACCTGATAATTCCAATCATTGGCAAGTGTTTAACAATGACAACCAAATCATTGCCTTCTTAGATCAAAAAGATAGCTTTGAACGGCTGCATTTTGAAGGTAGTGGACCTCAAAAGTGTGAACCAACTCTTGAATCAAATATAGATGTAGGTGAAGAGTTCCTACAACTTAAAGGGAATAAGATTCCCAAAGGCCTAGTTTTCCTTGAGAAACTATTTGACAAACATGATAAATTCATGAAACAACAACAAATGGATTCAAGCTCTTCCCAGGAGTTTGATCAAGTAAATCTAGATACCAAGGATGATCCCAAGATGGTGAACATTGGGAAATGTTGCACTCCTAAGGAGAAATTCAAGTTCACTGCTCTACTCCATCAGTACATGGATGTCTTAGCATACTCCTATGATGACCTGAAGTCACTCAGGGCAGATGAAATTTGATATGACATTCCTCTCAAGGCTGATTTGGCACCCTACAGGCAAAAGTCTAGGTAGTATAATCCAAAAATATCAGGTACCATTTTGTCTAAGATACAAAAAATGCTAAATTCTAGGATAATCCTCCCAATCCATCATTCCACATGGATTGCAAATATAGTGACTATAAGAAAGAAGAATGGTGAAATTTGCCTCTGTGTGGATTTCAGGAACTTAAATCAGTCATCCTTGAAGGATAACTATCCTTTGCCAATCATGGATCAAGTGCTTCAGACAGTGATGGGTTCAGAGATGTTATCAATGCTAGATGGCTTCTCAAGATATAATCAGGTTTAAATTAGTGAGGCAGACTAGCATAAGACTGCTTTCACCACACCTTGGGGCATGTTTACATATATAAGGATGCCTTTTGGCTTGATAAATGCTGGTGCCACCTTTCAAAGAGAAATGGACCTTGCCTTCAAAGATGAAATGGGTAAGTTCATTGTAGTTTATCTTGATGACTTGACCATTTTTTCTAAGCATCACCTAGATCATATACGCCACTTCCAATAAGTGCTAGAGCACTGCCACTAGAATGGCATTTATTTAAACCCTAAGAAGTTAGTTTTTGGAGTAATAAAGGGGAAACTTCTCAGACACATTATGTCTAAAGGAGGCATAAAGATTGACTCAGACAGAGTCAAGTCTATCCAAGAGCTTACCTTGCCCACAAGTAAGACTATTGTTCACTCCTTCTTTGGAAAGGTGAATTTCTTACGGAGGTTCATCCCCAAGTTTGCTGAGAAGACTAGGCACATTGTAAACATGATGAAGAATAAGGCCACCTTCAACTAGACTGAAGAAGACAAGTCAACATTTGAGGATATCAAGACTACCATTACCCATGCCCCATTTCTAGTTTGTCTAGATTATGCGAAGGATTTCCTCATGTATAGTTATGCTTCTAAACACACACTTTCAGCCATCCTGGTATAGTAGAAAAAATAAGGTGTGAAATCTCCTATTTCCTTCATGAGCTATCCTCTGAAAGCTCATGAGCTAAAATATTCAAAGATGGAGAAACATGCTTATGCAGTGGTCAAGGCAATGAAACATTTTCATTTCTACATCCTCAATTCATGAGTTATTGCTTTGGTTCCTGATACCATGGTCAAGTCCATATTAACTCAGTAGGAGTTTGGAACCAAAAGAGGTAATTGGATTGCAAAGATCCAAGATTTTGATCTGGTCATCATGCCAATAAAGCTGGTATGGGGAAAGGGTCTATGCCAATTGATTACTGACAACAAACCAGAAGAAGCTGAGGTGGAAGACATGCCAACTATCCTCTTTGTCTCCACCATAAATGAGTGGTATTCAGGTATTGCTCATTTCCTTACTTATGGTGAGTGTCCTACTCACCTATCTTATAAAGAATGGAGAACTATCAAGCTGAAAGCTATCCGTTTTGTCCTCTGGGATAATGACCTGTACAAGAGGAGCCTTGATGGAGTGTTCTTTCACTATGTGGACAAGGAGTAGCAAAGCCAAATTTTGAAGTCCTTCCACAATTTGGCCTGTGGAGGACATTTCTCTGCCCCTATAACTACCCATAAAATTCTATGAGCTAGGTATTACTAGCCAACTCTCTTTCAAGATGCATACAAGTGGGTAAGAAAATGTGAACTATGCCAGCAGTTTGTTGGAAGACCTAAGTTAACTGCCCTGCCTCTCAAGCCAGTGGTCATAGAAGAGCCATTCCAACAATTGAGAATTGATTTTATTGGAGCTATAAACTCATCTTCAAGTGTTGGACATGATTATGTCCTTACAGCAATAGACTACTTCACCAAGTGGGTGGAAGCGATTCCAACCAAGCATGCTACTTCAGAAGTATATGTAATTTTCTCAAGGAGAATATCATTTTCAAGTTTGGGGTCCTGACCAAGATTGTCACTGACAATGCATCTTGTTTCACTTCCCAAGATATTACTCAATTTTGTTTCTACTAAGGGATTACACTCTCCCACTCTTTTGATTACTTTCCACAAGGGAATAGACAAGCTGAATCAAGCAATAAGAACCTGGTGACTATCATCAATAAGTTGGTGGATGATAACCAAAGGACATGGCATAAAGCATTAGTTGATGCTCTATGGGTAGACAAAATTACACCAAAGAGAGCAATTGGTATGTCTCCTTTCCAACTTCTTTATGGTATCAATGCTGAGATACCAATCACCTTGGAATTACTAGCATTGAAATTGGCTAAGGCAATTGAGGGTCAAATGTATGAAAGTGCCCTTGATAAGAGGATCATGTGCCTGACTGAGCTGGATGAGTAGAGAACTATGGTGGTAGACTGAATTGCTGCCCATCAAAGTCTGGTGAAGAAGCTCTTCGACTAGAAGGCAATGAACCGTGATTTTTGGGTTGGAGATCAAGTCCTGTTGTGGGACAAGAGAAAAGAACCAAAGGGGATGCATGGAAAGTTTGATTTTCTTTGTAGAGGCTTGTTTATTATCCATCAGCTCAATGGTGAGAATAGCTTTTTTTTGAAATATCAAGATGGCACGCTCTTTTCTCTGCCTCGCAATGGGCAGCATCTGAAGCACTTCAATTCTTGAAGTGTCAGATAAGTTCACCTGTACATATGTATATCTGTATAATCTTTGTTTCTACTTTGTGTTGTTCATTTTCATAATTTGGAGACTTTATTTTTGGGTAGCATGACTCCATAACCTAATGACATGATTCAAGGCATTGGAGATTCTAGTTTCTACTCCCCTCAGTTCCTTCAAAATTTTAACTAAGGGAAGTTCCCCAACTAGAGCTAGCAAAAAGACTGTTGGGTGAATATTTTGTCAGTCAACAGTTTGATTGAGAAAAATAGGTCTTATCATCCACAGCTAAGGAGATTGGTCAGCCTAGTGTGTAGGTTTACTACATCAGAGGTGGACAAATCTCTCCTCTCATCAAGGGGAGGTTCCCTATAAATACGTAGGAGCTATATAAACTATAAATATACATAAAATAACACTTAGGGGTAGAGCACATCATCCATCTCTCTTCTTTTAGAGATGATGTTAACCAACAAAGGAGAAAATCCTAATGAAAACACTGAAGGCACTTCTCTCCTTTCAGAAGTGTTCTTGCATGAAATAGCAGGATTTTCTTTGAGGTATGATAAGTGACTGGTAACAAAGGATAAGAACTAGCAGGATGAAATGGAATACAAAGTATCCACCTCAACTACCCAAAGAGTGAAACACAGAGGATAATGGGGGCGCAAATTCATCCCAAAATCCTCAACATAGAAGGAAAAAAAAACACACACTAAAAACAATTGTGAAAGCACAAAGTCTTCCCACAATTGGCTTCAGGACACCTTCCTTATTACTTTCACTAATTCTGCTTGCCAAATTAAATAGATGAGAACACATTCATAAGACATACATAAGAATAATCTCCTAAAATGATACAATCCAAAATAGCACAAAGTCTGCAAACAACTTGCTTTCTCATTCAAATAAAATGAAATGAAATTACAATCTGAGCTCAAAGTCTCAGTATTCTCCTTTCAACTGGGCAGAGTTTCACTCATGTAAAAATGAAAAGTCCCCCTTCATAATAAGAGAAATTACAATATATAATGCTTCCAAGAAAGACTTGGACACTTTTTCCCATGGGACAGCCCATGCTGTAGTCAACGTCTTTAATGTGCCTTCAGTTCTATCTGGAGTGACCATGATGGGAATAATGCATTACCTTAACTATCGTGTGTCCCTTCATCTAATATGTCTCTTCCTTGGTATGGATTGTCTGGTCCTTTTCCTAATGTCTTCGCAGCTATCTAATTCATCTTTACTTCATGGAAGAAAAATAGGCTGCATCCTTGACTTGATGCACTCAGAAGTCTACTTGATCCACTGTTTCACCTACTAGAAATAACTCCCTTGAAGATATTTCTAATATTTTGCATTGATCTTCTCTCCCTTGTAGCAAATCGAGCCTTTGGGCTTTCTTTTTAACTAGTCACTTGATTCTTCCTTTAAATTATGCACTCTATTTGAAGTTCCATGGATATTCCCTTACTTTAAATTTGACGTCTATGGGGCCATCAATGGTCGCTAGCCGCTTGAACCATGTTGAACCTTGAACTTGTGAACCCACTGAAAGTATATTGGCTCATTGGTTCATTGGTTCATTATATCTCTTTTGTTCCATCACTTCCTGGTTCAATCGCTTTCTTGTTTCTTGGTTGAACCATCCATTGAACCATCTATTTTCCGCTTCTTTCTTTGACTGAGGCTACCTTTGAACTTTTGAACCTATGAACCATTAAACTTTGAACTCTTTCAGTTCAAGGTTCAATCGGTTCATTGATTCTTCCTCTGCCCATCACTTCCTTGTTCTTTCTAAGCTCTTTGATCTTCATCGTACTGGTTGAACCTTTAAACCTGTGAACTCGTTGAACCATCTGGTTCAACAGTTCAATGGTTCAATCGGTTCATTCTTCATTATTTGGCTAAGTCTTTTTGATATTTTGAACCAAGCGCATTGAACTGATTGGTCATTGAACCAACCTTGAAATCACCTAAGTATTGAGAGCTTGCTTCTTTCCTGTTGAGTCCATAGATTCAAGTTCATAAAACTAGGGAAGTCCATAGTTTTGAGTTCGTAGATTTGCTTCCTGCAGAGTCCATAGATTTCAAGCCTACAGAGTCTATAGTTTTAAGCCTACAAAGTTTGTAGATTTCTAAAAATCTTGAATAATGAATAACTTGAATGCTTAGAACAATTCTTGAAAAGGGGAGAGAGGACTTTGGTCTGTTGAACCAAAAATAGTTCATAGGTTGTTCTCAAAAAGAGTGATACTTTTGGGGGACAACAATTAGTTTATTTCTTTTATCAATAATTTAATTCTTCTTGCATTTATTGTCAGTATTTTCTATCATTTGATACAAGTACTTTATCTTTACTTCTTTCAACTTAACTAATTTAGGAGTGTGGATTGGCAACCTCCTAGTAAGCTTACGCTTCTTGGATCTAGCTCATGTTAGACAATCCCCTTGCTACCCATCTAACAACCCCTTTGCATGAGTTTTGTCTTATCTATAAGTCATTATTCCCAAGACAAAGAAGATCTCTTCACAATCATCTCGATCATACACGCATAAATAAACAGGTTCTTCTACCACACCCAAATAACTAATTTCTTACTTCTTTAAATAAAAATAAGTCTAGCACGCCCGATGGGACCTAGCAGCATCTAGGTGGCCTTTTCTTCCTTATTCTATGCTCATATAGAATAATCAAACATTATTTTAGGTATAAAATAATCCTTTTATACATTGATTACGTGCATGTTTAGCTCATTCAGTTAAATTAAAAGCAAAGTAGTCAATCATAGTTTAACTTCTTTATCACACACTATATCAAACCACTTAAATAAATTAAACATCAAAACAATTGACATAAGGCCTGACTAGGGTTTCATCTCCTAGTGGATCACCTTCACCCTTTGGTTATCTTACTCGGAGGTCATTACCAAGAAGAAAACCAAAACTCAACTCTATGGTTGATTCTAAACTCTAAAAATCAGTATATACTAGTGTTGTCACTTAGATTTACACCCCTTGAGGAGATGGAAAATATCTCCTCATCCAAGTGGCATAATGGAAATACCTCTAGGCTTGTGAGTAGTCTAAGGATGAGGTGAATCTCTAGATAGGGCTAGCACCCTTGATGTACCACTTTGGATCACAATTACAATTAACTTTGGGGGGTGAAAAGGGAAAAATATAACTAAAATAAAACTAACCTAAGGGATGTGATACAATAAAATAAATAATGAATTCCAACCAGCAACATGTTATACATAAAATCAAGAGACAAACTGAACATACACTTCTCCAATCTTCATCGTCTCACATCAATATTACATTATGAGGTTATAGATGAATGTGCAAAGCTATGAGGAATAGACAAGAGGTCTTGAATGGAAATAATGAAAATACTAACTCACTTAATCCTTGACATTTCGTAAAACACTTTACATGCCCTACAAGAAGAAGCTTTCTAACTGCAAATAGGGTGAAAGAATGAGACAACATGCTAAGGAATCTATAGTATTCACTAAGTAAGATCCACAATCCAAGAAAAAAACACTTATAAATAGTCAAGAAGAGATAAAAATTAGTTTTCTTATTGATCAAATAGTATGCAAATGATCAGAGCTTTTCCATACTCAGGAGAAGCATAAGTTACAATGGCCAAAATGGCTAGTTATTATAGAACTTGAGAGAGAGAGGATAAGAGAGAAGTCCAAGGGTTACAAGGACACTTGTCAAGATGAGAAAATTAGTTACTAATGCATGATAATATTATATGGGATGAACAATGCAAGGTCAAAAATCCCAAGTGTCAATCCAAGTCATAAAACCCTTACAAAGTGGGATGAAATTCCGTTAACTAGCTCAGAAAAATTACCTTCATGATTATCCATATTTGAACATCCCATAACAAATTATGGATATGTATTATGGTTGGGATGAAGGGGAAGGACTCTATGCATTTTTTGGAGGCATGGTCATATAGAATCAATTGGAAAGGAGTTATCCTCATCTGTAATCTAAAAAACTCCCCCTTCATGCATCCTGCATACTTGTCCTCAAATTTGAATTTTATTGCTCATGAAAATATATGGGATGGAGTGGATGAAAATTTTAAATACCATATATTTCCTTATAATCATCAGGCACACCTAAAAATCACCCCACTTGAAATTTTCTACCCTTCTCACTAGCATGTCTAATATGTCAATTTTGACTAGTTGAGATGAGAACTCATATTGAGGAATTTAGGAGTTGTTATGAGGCATGAAATGAACATGGGTAGTTATAAAAAGTCTTGATATTTCTCCCAAAGTTGTTTTCATCTTCATAATCTTCTTATAACCTGCACAACATAAAAAATGGTCAAAAATGCCCTATTTTCACCCTCTACGTAAAAGTACATACAAAAAAAATCATGGGGAGTATCTTGCATGAGTCCTATACAACTTCCAATATGTTCAATAGTAAAAATATTCCATTATATCAGCTATCTAAATCCATTTATCCAAACTAGTATTTACTAAGGGTTTACAAGGGTTTTAGGCCTATTTTGACTCTTAAGATTTGTTCATAAAGCTCTAATGTCCAACTTCCAAAAAAAATCATAAAAAATTTCCTTCAATACTTATACTAACTCATATAAACCTATTTGATTCCCATGAAAATCCTCCAAGAAGATATGAGCATTTGAAACTCTCTTATCGAGCTATTTTCCCCATTCTAATAGGCCTAATGTTGTCTAAAGTCCAAAAAGTGGCTTTTTTAATGTTTTATCTAGTTTTAAAAAGATTTTTCACCTCTGTATTGGCCTCAGAAACATTCTCCAATAGGTTTAAATTCTCACCTCATGTGGAAAGTAAAGGTGACCATCCATTTGGGGTTTATGCCAAAACCTTGCCTTTAAGACTGACTACAAATTAGAGGTCAAAATGACCTTTAATGGTTTTCCTTGCCTCATTATAGCTCAAAAACACCTATATTCATCCATTACACATGTTATAATCCATTATATATCTCACCTAGATCTATAATTGAAACTGACCCCTTCTTTAGCCTTTAGGTATAACCATGCCTCATGAGCCTGTCTGCAAGTTTAAGAGTGAAAGGTACCATGTTGAAATCCATATTCTTTTGGATGTTATAAAATATTGACCTATATGTTTTATAACTCTTGACACTTTCGTACAAGGTATCTCAACTTTTGGTTCATGTTTTCTCACCTCTCTTCTTCAAAATGCAAGTTTATGCACAAAGGGAGTGCCCTCTGTCTGAGACAAAATAGAGGGCATTCCCTTGCCTCCTTAGACAATGGTGAATGTTATATGTGATTATATAATTATTTTATATTCCATATATAAAATTTTAGTCCTTGGTGACATCACTTGATCCCTCAAACTTGCAAAAACCAAGACAAACTCCTTCAAAGGCTGACTGTGCAAGGTTTTGTCCAATTCTAACTGTGTATGCTTATTTTTGGGCTCCTTTATCTAGATATTTTCAAATATAAAGAGATTATAAACATTAACATGGTATTGATATATAATTACCAATATCCATTTATCATTACTCTATCCTTCTATTTTGCTTCCCATATAACTATCTAGGTGATTGAGTGTCTTGTTTGATTATGACTATTCCTTAAAACTCTACTCGTAGGTGTGTATGTTAGCTCATTTGGACCTTGTTAATTATATGTGAGGGTATAAATAGACAATTAAAACTAAAATTAAAGTTCTTCCAACTCACTTATCACTCCAACTCTTCCAAACACCTCACATAGTCCTTGATTTTCAACTTGATGGACTGTTGATTGTGTTTTCTATTTGGAATAGGCACCTATAGGTGCAATTTTATATTTCATGTATAAATAAAAATGTATAAGACATTATTTATATTTAGGTAATTTTACAATCCTATGGGTAATTTACACCATGATTATACCCTTCATATACACTTGAATTTCTCAACTAAGTTCTTCCCTGCAAGACTAAGACACCCTGTCCTTAGACCCTGTTATACGTGTGTATTGTCTCCTTGAGACATGATTATGATGTTTGAGAGACTCCCTTTAATATCCAAAGGCCACTTATAATTTAATTATACCTTCATTCACTTTGGATGACCTTAAACCATCACCAAATCTAGCTCATTATTTGCCTATAGTCAACTGACTATATTTGTTGGATTTGAAAGGTATCTGTAGGTGCATTGTGAGATCAAAGAATAGGATATAATATCCTCTAGATGTTATTTTGGGTATAAATGGTCTCCTAAAATATTATTACATATACAAATAATGGGAACAAGGAATAGTCTTGCAGGCTTGTGTTAGGCCTTGAATAAGATAGTGGCTATAGGTGGATGTTGGACAACTTATACAGACTATAGGTGAGTTTGAGGGACATGACACCACTTGTCATATTTTTTTAGTCTTTTAGATCATGAGTGCCACATTCACCATTTGGCATCATTCCATAATAGTGGTCTAGTCAAGTTTTGTAACCTTTGTATGGAGAAGGTATTTTTGGATCAAACCTTGTAGATGTCATTGCCTATTTGTAGTGTTTTTATGAACAATTTTGGGCCTCTCAATCAACATCCTCCACTGATCCTTTTCTTCTCAAACTTTTCAAGGTTATTGTCTATTCTATAGGATTATAGATAAACATATTTAGAGTCTTCCAACCACTTGATAACAATTGTTTAAGATATCCACAGAAAGGCTTGGAACTCTATTTTGCATTTTTTAAGAAAATGTCCCTGAGTTCATACAATCATCATGTTTTGAGGGTAAAAATACTTAAATTTGTCAACCTATCCTTTTAAAAGTTTTAAATTCTCCCTTAGTTAATTAGGACCATAAATGAGAGTTTTACCACCATGTTTCAACACTTGAAATTGGATATTTAACCTTCTAACAAGGCTGACTGTAAGTGACCATTCAGTGTACATAAACAGTAAAGCATAAACATGGACAATATGCATTGTATTTTTCCTTCAATGGGTTGTATATCCATTTTAAGTATCCAATATCACTCTTCACACCTCAAATTATCTGAAACATGTGTCAACATATCCTATTCAACATGAATGTCTCATCTATGCACTTGTAAGCAAGCATGTTCATGGTTGTTTAACTAAAAATGTTGCATATGATTGTAGTTCCGTGGAGAGTTGACTTTGAAAATATATTTAGAGGTGAAGGTAATTATGAGATAATTTTAAACATGTTAAATTATCTATCATAACCCCTTGAAACTATGAACAAGCATGAAGCTCTTAGAAATAGTGAAAAATTGCCTGCAACTCAAAAAGATGTATCTTCTTGTAACCTTGATGTACTTGGCATATTAAAAAAACATGAAAAATTAGAATAAGTATGGATTCCATACTATAAGTTAAAAAAAATCCTATAAATTCAACATCACCAACTAGTTCGTATGGATTTGACCAAAATGGAGCAAAACCTATAGGGTGCATGAAACAGCTAGCAAAAAAGTACAGTCAACTTCATAAGGATGGTTCATGAAGCACATGAATATATTATTCAAAATAATTATATTTAAATAAATCTCTCTTAGTTTACTTTAACCTCCCATAATCATTTGAATTGAAACCTCTTTAGCTATTCGTATTGAGCAAAAAACTTGAAGGTCACTTTTGCATGTCTAAGAAAGCAAAGATGGAACATAATAGTTTTGGGAAAAAAAATGGAACTTCAAGATAAAATAAAACATTATAATTAGTGTGATTAATATGAATGGACATTCCATGAGCTTTTCCTATGTGGCACACTTCCCCATGCACCATACAAGTGCCATTCTCTTCTCTTTTCTCAAGAAAATTGTCTTTTCTTTTGATGAACCTGAAAATTTTTAGTTATGTCAATTTATTAAGACCTATAATGACACAAGGGATGTGAAATAATGTTTAATATCCTTCACACTTCCCAATAAACTCTTAAAACTCATTAAATGCTCAATTTTGACCCTTAAAATGACCCAAAAGGACATGTTGGCTAATAAAATTAATGACCAAGGATAATATAACATTTAATAACATTAAATGACCTATGATATACCTTATGACCAAACATTAAACCCCATAAAACACTTAAAACTCAAGTTTTTACCTAGGGGTGCCCCAATTTGACTTAAAAGTCAAATTTGGTCAATAACTAGGTAAGCACCCGACACCCTTATCGATGTGGTGTGTGAAGTGAAGGGGTAGGCCCCAATACCAGGCCATGCATTTATTTACAATAAAAATCATTTTGAGAGCCTTGAACACTTGAAACCAACTATAGACTTCTTTTTTAGTACCTGTTCTACAAACCAATTTCATCTTCAACTCTGCAACTAAGGCATAAGCCAAAAGTGAGATAAAAGGCACCCTAAGATTTTTAAATGCACTCTAGTGTGTGTTATTGATTGACTTGAGATCTTTTCTTTTGTTTTATTTGTGTTTGATTTTTTCTTTCCTTTATTCCTCTTAGTTTCTCATATGGTTCTTACTAGACAATAGTTAAGGAACCAAACCAACCAGGAGCCACCTTCCTCTTCTTCTTCCTTCATGGAGTATACCTCGGATGTTGAGGGTTATCCCAATCCTTATACCCCCTACCATGCCTCAGATAGTTTCCCAAGGTGATGCATATTTTGTCACTTTCCTTGATAACAACCCCATGGCCCTCCAACATTACCTCAACACTCTCTCACATTGTACCCCTGCTTTGGTTCCTCCTGGTGATCGACATTATGGGATGACTCCCTAGCTTATGGTTATCACTACCTCTACCCAACCTATGATTACTCAAACATCTTCCTCTACCAATTAACCATCCAATACCTCCACCCAAACTCAATTAGATAACATAACTAATAACCAAGCACCCCCTACATCCACCAACAACACCTTCCACATAGGGACAACCCTACCTCTTGTTACCCATACTCCACCCATGGTGGGGATATATTCTACCTATATTTCCACTATTCCCCTTATTAATACCAACCCACCAATCTCCACTCCTCTTCAAAATGTGATGCTTTTTATACTTTATATCCTTCCACCTATCAATACTAGGGTTACCACTCACCCCCAACCAATTAACCATACCATACCTCCAATCTAATCCATATCAACTCCCCAATCTACCAATCCAATCATACCTCCAAATCAACCCACATCAACCCCTCAACAAATACCTATGACACCCTACCCATGCTCTATTCCTATCTACAAGGATATATAGCTCTATCTTCTACCTAATCTTTTGTTCCCATTAACCCATATGTGGCATCATCCCAACCATCAATGACCACATACTAATATGTGTCATCTTCTCAACCTTCTACTAGCTATCCATATATTTCATCCACCCAACCCCAACAAAATCTACCATATAATTATAGAACTACCCAACCTCAAAAAGATTTGGTCAAAATGTTGATGGACAAAATGACGAACCTAGAGTCATCTATCTCTGGGGCTCATAACCTTTTATCTTATGACAAAATTTGTAACAAACCTATTCGCCCATCCATCCCTATCCAACCTTACCCTCCTCAATGGTAACTACCCAAATTTTTTAAGTTCCAAAGCAAGGAAGACCCCCAATAACACCTAAGATCATTTTGGCATTCATGTTATTTGATTGCCTATGATGATGCTCTTCTCATTTGCACCTTTCCTATGTCTTTATCTAGACCAACATTAGATTCATAGAGTGATCTCACTAATCACTCCATCTTTTCTTTTTCCCAACTTGCAAAAACCTTTTTAAACCACTTCTCAATCAATATGTGTAAGAAGGTCTCCATCACCGACCTCTACTCCATTAGGTAGTTTGATGACGAATCAAATGCCAAATTTATAGCATGATGGAGAGGTATTATCAACCAACTCTCTTTCTCTTTGCCCTAACATGAGTTGATTGAAATTTTCTCTTGGGCTTGTGCCAAACACATTACCCCTACTCTATAGGTTCAAACTTTCAAAACCTTTTATGGGGCTTTCACCATGGCACACAAACTAGAAATTAGAGCCATTGATGAGGGAAAGTTAAAACTAAGGAATAAGAAATCTAGATTCAAATCCAATGACCCTTACCCATATAAAACCACCAATTAATCTAACTAACCTAACACCAAACCAAAGGTAGCCACAAACACAATTGTCCTTAAAAGTCCTCCACCTTTAGTTGTCAACCAACCCAACCAAATCAACTCCTCTAACTCCTATAACCAGAAAAATTGAAATCAAAATGAGGCTACTCCAAAACAATACACCCTGCTAGGGAAGTCATACACTTCAATTTTGGACAATTTGCTCAAATCCAACATCAAACTTCCCCCTATCAAATCTCCCCTAAAATTTGATGCTTCTCGCCCTGTGCCCTTTTGGTACAATGAGAATGATCTATGTGCTTTACATCATGTCATTTTACATGACATTATTAGGTGTAACATCTTAAAAACCATTGTTTACAATTTGATTGATAAGGGAGAACTTTCATTGGACAATCCCAATGCACCATCGAATCAATCACTTGACATCTTTTGAAAACCTTTTCCCAATCATGCCCCTTCTACCAACCATGATGACAACAAACTAGAATTATCTCATGCTCTGAGGTCCATATGATTAATTTAATTATTAGTGGACTTATCATTGAGGAAGTCATTACCTCAACTACCTCCTCCTCCACTCCATTTATTGAAGTAGTGGAATCACCTCCCATTCCTTTGGATATCCAAACAAAGGAAGCAACCACCTCCTTTCCTTAAATTGATAAAAAAAAATGGACTTACCCACCTCTCCTTTGATATAAATTCCAAAGGAGTCAACCATTTCCATCACACCTTCCTCCCCCTTCATGGGATCACACTCTCTCTCTTTGGAAACTATTTCATAAGAATAGATCGCCTTATCTACTCCTTCCATGGAGTAAATGTCTTCCCAAATCTTGGAACCTTTCATCAAACACTAAAGTAAAGCAATGATTCTCTTATCTAAACCTATGGGCCTAATCTTTGAATCTAATGCCCAAGGAATCAAACCAATTTATAAACCCTTCTCTAGATTGGTCTAAAGCCTAGAATTCTCTTTTCATCCCAATATGGACCAGGCCACCTTTTGGCATCATTTTGGGCTCTCCTATAAAAATAAACATGAACTTTCAACCTCAATTTTTTCCACCATTAAACTTATCATCACCTCAATCCCTTCATGAAATACCTCTTCCTCCAAAACCACATAAGACCCATCGAAACCATCTCCACCCAAAATTATCAAATCACCTTACACCTATTTAACCAAACCCATCAAGAACTTAGGGATACTCCATAATCCTAGCCTTATCCACCCATATTTGAAGTTAGATTTAAACCCATCTAGTCTACCAAATAAAACCTTAACCAAACCAACCAAGAAGGTGGAGCCACCCAAACTCATACCTAAAACTAGAACCATACCACCTCTTTCCCTCTTACCTTCTATCTTGGGACCTCATCCTTATTCTATCCTAGGATATCATCCTTCTACCAATAAGGTGAACCCTCCCAAAAATACCCAAACTAAACTTCCTCCTTTCGTTATACTTTACATACTCCTTCTAAAACATCAACCTCCCCATCATTTTTAACCAAACTATCTACCTCCACCTTCCCACATATCTCCAAACCTTCATCATCTCAATCATCCACCTCCAAATATTTCACCTTTAAACTTTACACCTAAAAACCAAGAAACCCCAATCAAACCCCCTACCAAAACCATTCCACTACCCACAACTTCTGTGGTGAATCCCACTTCTAAGAAGGCTCCCACCCCAAAAACCAAAAGACCATCATCCTTAAGACCTTTGCTTGAATATTATTCAACCATTTTACAAAAGTTGTTAAAAACCTCTTCCTTAAGCCTAGAACCTATCAAACCCTATGACCCTTCACATCTTAAACCATATTGGTTCAATGACATTTTAATTTGCTCGTACCATAAGACACCTAGACACAACACAAAGAATTATAAATATCTCCAAGAACTTGTCCATAACTTATGGGATGAGGATGATCTATTATCAAATGAACCTCTCTTGAGCCCATTACCAACCCAACCACCAAATGAACCTATCCAACATTTACCTACTCCCACACTCTCATCCAAGAGTGAGGAGGAACTGAATCAACCTTCTAGCCCAACACTTCCCCTCATCCACACTATCCATATGATCACCCGATATTAGGCCCAAAAAAAGGATAAGGGAAGGGTCAAAGTGTCCATTATATGGATATATCCTTCCACCCCTCAACCTTCCAACTGAACTCAAGCACCTCCACCTTCACCTTCACCAAAACCCAAAATATCCATTTGGGTGCATCTCCCCCCAACACTTTTGAATCTATCTAAAAAGTAGTTATGAAATAACTTTACCAGACACTGGTGAAGATGATATTATATGAACTAATCAACACCTCACCCCATCACCGCCAAGCATTTATAGAGGCTCTACATTCTATAGATGTCCAACCTAAAGACCCTCAACCTATTATAACCTTTGTTGAAACCCGTTGAATTTTTCCCCTTGTTATATTCAAGGATTCAAAAATACCTTATATTCATCTTGAATATCTAAATCCTCCCCTTTTCATCATTGAATACATCAATCAAACTCGCATCAAAATGGTGATGATTCATAGAGGATCTAGTATTAACATTATCTCCTCTCATGCTTATGACCAACTCTAGCTGCCAAAGAATATTATGTTGGAAACCTTAGTGGTCCTCCATTCCTTTAATGATATAATGGCTTCCCTTGCTTCCCAAATCCTATCTCAACCTTCTAATTCCAAACTCTTTATCACCATTTGTTATTTTATCACACCCTCTTATATCCAATCCAACCTACCTACCATATGTAGTGTGGAGGAATCTCCATAAGACATTTAGTATGAGTAAATCTTTGACTACCTCAACCTCAACATCATTCCTCCCAACCTCTCTTATAATTCCCAAAGAGATTTTTTTAGAGTACCTCTTTTTATACCATATTATGGGGAATCCTTTACAAACATGGTTTCGATGGGCTCCTTCTTTGTTGCCTTCATAGTCATGAAGCTTCTCATACTATCAAGGAAACACATGATGGAATCTATGGGGGACACTTTAATGGTCTAGTTTTTGCTAAACGTATCATTCACCATGGCTACTATTGGCCCACCCTCAACCAAGACTATTGTGATTATGTAAAGAAGTGTGTTAAATGTCAAGAACATGCCAACTTACATCACACACCAACCCATGGCCTTCAAGTATCTAAAGACTTTTAGCCCTTCTCACAATGGGGAGTAGATCTCATCAGGGAAATCAATCCTCATTCTTCATAATGGAACCACTCCATCATCACTACCATTGAGTATTTCACCAATTGGGTGGAGGCTATTCCTCTCATCTTGACTAAAGCTGAAAAGATAGTTGATTTCATCAATCATCATATCATCTATCACTTCAATGTTTCCCATAAGATCATCATTGATAATGGCAAATCATTAAAAAACAAGAAAGTCTAAGGTATTTGTGATGTATTTGGCATCAATTTCAGCTTTTCCTTCCCATTTAATACACAAGAAAATGGACAAGTGGAAGCCTCTAATAAAACCCTCAATAAAATTTTAACCCAAGTGGTCAATGGTTCTAGTCAAAATTAGCACTTACACATCCCTTTTGCTTTATGGGCCTATCACACTAGCATTCAAACCTCTACGGGTGCTACCCCTTTTTATCTAGTCTTCAGAATAGAGGTGGTTTTGTGTCTTAAAGTCTAGATTCCCTCTCTTCACATATCCTTGTAAGGCATTATTTATGAGAGAAACTATCATCAAGAGTGTCTATCACAACTTGAGCTACTTGATGAACACCACCTAGCTATGCTTAATCACCTTTGTGTCTACCAAAAATGAATTAAGAATGCTTATAAAAAGTACTTGAAAGAATGGGAAGTCAACATCAGAGACCTCATCGTGAAGTAAAATCAACATGTAACTAATATGGAGAAAATCAAGTGAGGTAAGTTTGCTTTCAATTAGCTTGGACCCTACATCATAACTTGAAGTCAAACCATAACTCAAGCCTCTCAATGCTTAATACATGTGTCCTTTCTTTTGTTAAAAAGGGATCAAACTTACCTTTTGTCTAACTTATGCTCATCCCTTGATTTATGAGATATTTCACCTTCCTCACACCTTCACATCATCCCCTTTAGGATAATTGATTACAACATAGAACCATGTGATTAACCATCATAGTCATAGCCCAATCCTAAATATGGGTACCATGGCTCTACCCATGGCATGGTTCTCATGGATGTTTTTCATCCTAATCAAATGGAATCCCATGGTCATTATCTCTCAAAACCTTCTTATGCTCTAGGTTTTGCCCTCATAAAGGTTAATCTCTAAGCCTATATAGACTTGTCCATGTCTAACCTAGCATAAAAACAATTTGGGATAGCAAAATAGAACTTGGGTCAAATATCTCTAACATACAGACTGCTCCCTTGAAGGACAACTACCCAAAATCTAAATTGCTTAAAAGATAGATTGTTCCCTTGAAGGACAACTACCAAAATAAACAAATCCAAACTTGGACCACTCCCTTGAAGGATGGTTAAGTCATTTTTTTCAAAATCAATCATTTAAAGCTTCCCACATCAATCAAGTTCACAAACCTATCAGAACAAAACAATAAAAGACCTTATCTTAAAATCAAAACAAACTATCTTAAGGAAGCTGTAATCAGCTTTCATGTATAGCATCAATAGACTTACCACATCGATCAGTCTACACCTTGCATTTAAATATGGACTTGTCTATTATGGTTCTTAGGTCACCTACAAAAGGGGAAAATGAATCCTTAGGAAGGTTACACTACCCTTCACATTACCTACCACCCATCTCCCCTTTGTACCATCTACAAATCAAGGGATTCAGAGCTTAATTAACATGATGTGATCAAGATACCATTTTGTCAACCAATGTATGCTAATGTGAAGCACTCAAAAGACTTATATTCTTTAAGAAAATATAACTTAAGGTTTTTTTTATCTTTTTTAGTGAAGAAGCAACATGCCTCCTCCTTATACTCTCCTAATTGGTTCATCTATTCACTTAGACCTAGGTCTCATGATTTTTCA
Source organism: Torreya grandis (assembly GCA_037957365.1). Classification (NCBI taxonomy): domain Eukaryota; kingdom Viridiplantae; phylum Streptophyta; class Pinopsida; order Cupressales; family Taxaceae; genus Torreya; species Torreya grandis. Next base: position 1,187,068 of record JARHVA010001663.1, read on the forward strand.
TCTCTTTTTCCCACATCTAATTTTGTTATCTAACTTACTTTATGTATTATCATCAACATCACAACCATAATCAAAACATCATAACTATAATTATAAAACATAACCATATCACATATCCATGACAACAACTATAATCAAAACAACTATAACCTTAAACATCATAACTATATTCATAGTCACATGAACAATAACTATTTACCATAAATATCACACCCATCAAATCAAAACATTGCAAATAATAACCATATCCATAACCATAGTCAAAACATCATAAAATCATCATGCCATTACCTCCATGAACCATAACCCCATCACATATTTAAGATCATAAACCATTTTTTCATAAACATCAAATCAAAATATCATCACCATACATAGAACAATAACCATTTATCATAACCATATCCATGACCATAGCCCAAACATCTATAATCATAAACATCATAACCATAATCTAAACCATAAACATCATAAACTATATTACATCTACAATCATAAACATCATATCCATCATGAAAAAAAGCATTACATCATCATAATCATGTATAAACATAACTCATCATAAACACCAGCCATGATCATCACATGCCTAAGCTAATGAGTCTACATCTCATAAGCATAAATCATGATGAATATAAACATTTAAACCATGAACCATGACCAATAAAATAACATCTATATATCATCATCACATAGTATACATCATATCTCATCAGCATAAAATAGTACATGTAATAATGTGCATCTCTCTCTCAAAACATATATATCTTGCTACATCAGCTTACAGGCTGATATTAAAATCATATACATCTATACATATCATAGCATATCATGACCCTGAGGCACCATTGCCACCTGGTTCCAACCTATCCACCCATCAAATCAACCCACTAATTGAAGTTGATACACCTGAACCACCTGCCAAGATGGCTCTGTACTCACCCCATCAGGGCTCCTGTGGACACTATGTCAAAACTATGGCCTCATAATAGTGTAACTCCTCAACTATGGCCAAGTACCATGCCATAGGGATACTACCTGGTGGTCTTATTAGTGATGTATCAGTTCCTCCTCTTTATCTCAAAGTATCACTCTCTTGGGTCACTAAGCCTAGTGAAGTCATAGCTTGGTCCCTCTCACCCATCACAGTAGTAACTTGACCCTGTAATGTTAAAATTTGGCCCTGAAATGTGGACACATACCCCTATAAAACTACTATATGTGCCTACATAGTGGTCAGTTCCACTCTTACCTATCCATCAGGGTCACCTCCCTATACTTGTACTTATGGACCCCCATTAGCAGGATCCACATCCATGGGCTACATGTCCCCATCATCTTAACCAAAATATATTGGTGCATAAAGTGCCTGGTACCATGTCATGTAACTGTCAATAAAAAATTCATCATCAATCTTTGCTCTAATAAATATCTCTTCATGATCAAGAACCACCTCCATTGACTATGGTACTGGAAGCAAAAACTTGGCATCCTCTTATTTATACCTTGAGAATAAACCTAGAATCCTTTTTACCAGGCCAAATTACCTACAAAATCTATCAAAATGGATGAGATCAGTCTCACCCTCTCTCTCGTCCCAAAAATACACCTATAGCTCTGTATCAACAAAATATGTTTAGTATAGTGGTCCTACCTCAGAAAGTTGACATATGGCCTCCAAACCACATCCCCAACCACTAGGTCCTCTAATGCCCCTCTAAACCAATCAATATCTTAAGCACCTCCTCCAACTCCTATGAGTGTATAATCACTCCTCCACCACATAAAACCCATCCTTAAATCCATCTGGGTGTATCCCTCTCATGACAACCCCATCAGTATTAGAACCTAGATATGCTCATAGGCCCAATAATGAAGCATAAACCCCACATTGATGCCATATCTCTTATGAGATCAGAACCCCTGTAGCTCCCTATATATCTATACCAACAAAGCTGGGGCCTACCAAAAAAATGTTTGACCAAGCAACATCTCTACCAAAACACCTAGTAGTAGATAAAGAAACCTCCCATTTCTCAAAATTGGTAATACAAAGCATGAGATTACCATCATCATCATCATCAATTGCCTATCATCTCTAGCCCTGTGATACAATGGCCTATAACTAACGTAGATATCATGCCACCTAATAAAGGCCTGATCCTCACCATATAGGAGCTCCTTATGATCATCTCTTTTCTCATTCTCCATATGATATATCAACCCCCCCGAATGGGTATCCCTATAATCCTATATACATCCTTTAGTAAGATGGTCATCTCACCCATCGGTAGGAGAAAATTTTTCATGTTCAGATCCCATCTCTCGATGAGGGCCATGATCATCATTACATCTCATGGTATGTTATAGAAGTACATCATCACACTAAAGATGGCCTCTTCCATGTACACTCAGTCATCATCTACCATCCCACCATGGATCTCTGTAAAGATCTAAGGAACCCAATCATGCATCTGGATTTGGTCTCATGCCTACAAAGTTCAAATTAGAAAACACATTTAGTTTTCTATTTAACTAATTCAACTACAAACACTATCATTTTTACCCCCCTTTACCCTACTTAATAACACCTAATTTTTCCTATCTCAACTACATCAATATATATTTTTAACCTTCCCTATGCTTAACCTATTGCCTTCACTACATTTCCATACCAAAACAAATTTTAAAATTAACCTTTGCCTTAAACCATTTTATTTAAAACATCTTACCCTCAACCTTTGCCTTAACCTTTTATCAACACACCCTTGACCCTTTAGTCAACCACCGTGGTCACTATGATCACTGATGTTCAGCTAGTCATTTAGCCTCAAGTCTTTGACCGTCGATGGTTAGCTACAACTATTGATGATCGGGTATGACCACCGATGGTCACTATGTGTGACTATCAGTGGAAAAACCCTAACCATACTTTACCTCCACAAAACCTACCCAAACTACTCCTTTTCCACACCTAATTACCCTAATCATTTTCTCTAACCTATCCCCAACCTACATACCTCCCCAACTTTGATTTTTACTTGCTATTTTTAACAAATAATAACAAAACCTCAAAAACTAGGTTAAAACCCCAAATCCCTCCCCCAAACCAATAAAAAACTAAAAAAAATCAACTAATAAATAATCAAAATCAACCTAACCAATCAATTTAATGCATCCCCTACCTCATTCCTTGATCGTCATTGAGGAGGAATCTCATGTTTCACCACTCGGCCATATCCCCATCCACCCTGCATCCTCAGTCCCACACTAGATCAACATAAGCACCAAATCACCAATTGATTTTCCCTTGCACAAAACACCAAAATCACCAACACATAGGAGTCAAAGAGTCAACAAGCAAATAGTGAAAATGATTTCTATTTTTTATTTTTAAACCTCCAAACTTATAGTGTTTCCCCCAACCTTTGATGGTCACGGTAACTATTGATGGTCAGTTTTGGGACCCCTAACCATCGATGATCAAGATCTCCCTTTCAAACATTTTTGACACCAACACCTTAGTGCCTACCTTTTAGAGACCACTTTCTCTACAAACCTACCATGAACCATTGGATAACACCCTCTCCAACCAACCATCTAACCATGTCGACCTTGATGATTGGCCATTTTGGCCCAAACTAATGCATATTTTGTGATGGCCTTGCCTTGGTCCTTTTGACCGCACCAACCAACCTTGCCATGTTGAACATTTGAATTTGCACCACTTAGTGCACACCAGACCATTTATGTTTCACTTCCTACCTTAGATACCATGAAAACACTGACCTTATCTAGGAGACTTGATAGGAACAACCTGATCAATTATGTGTAATGATGTGTCTTGATTACCTTATCACCAGTCCTTCTAAAACTAGCCTTATTTTTACCAATTATAGAAACTTAGTGTAGTGAAATCTTGAGTATCACACTTAGTCACATTTTTTGTGCATGTTTGCACTTTAAATGCCCAACCACCATTATCACGAACCTCATGACTCACCAAGACTACTTATCAAACTTGTACCTGATTTGGTTTTTCCTCATCAACTCTCAGTTTAGGGAGAAAACCTCCTACCATACTCAAGGAAACCAAATCTTCAACTCATAATCCATTTTTGTTTTACATCTTGATGACATAAACTGCATAATAAAAAGGGGGAAAATGTAAACACTAGAATTCTGCACACTATAGTTCTAAATGTCAAAATACCCCTAGACCACTTTAGGACCCCTTTGGGACCAAATTGACCCTTTAAACCCTAATCAAACCTAACCATGGTCAGTTTGACCAATTGACCAAACTTACCCATTTAACCCACTTAACCTTCAACCCTCAACCATGATGGTCACTTTAACCACTGACGGTCACCCTAACCATTGATGGTCAGGTCTTTTTCCCATTTGGCCAAAGATAACTCAAGTTGTGTGCAAGCTAACATGTCAAAATTTAATACAGATAGTAAGCTAACACATCATAACAACTAATTAAACCTCCTATAGAACCTTCTATCTCCATCTCTCTTTACTTATAAAAGGAGGGGAGTATAACATGAAAAAGGATCAATCAATCTAGGAATTTAAGAATCCAAGCATTCATCCATCTGGCAACCAACAATCATCAAGAGCTATCAAAATTATTTGTAGGTTCTCCCTTTATCAAGCTAGAAACCATGATAGATACCCAAATCTATACCCAGATTATTCTTCAAGTAAACTACCATTACTCTACCAAAATTACTCTAGGATTAACCACCAACTATCAAGTAACCAGCTAAGTACATTTCTTATTTTAAGTTTTGATTACTTGGTTTCTAACCTAGACCCCTATGATTATTACTCTAACCCCCTAACCTTAATCATACCTCTAACAATCCATCACTTGATCATTGACCCCTCTTTATAACCTGAGTTAGACACCTTTTTGAACATACCCATATCCCACAAAAATTGCTGATATTCACCCTAACCACCAATGGTCACCTTCAACCACCGATGATCACCCAATCACTGATGGTCAGCTTAACCATCGATGATCACCTTGACCATCAATAGTCACTATGGTAGGAAATAACAAAAAGTTATTTCCATCTACTTACCCTCACACAAATTCCATTTTCTATGTCCCTACCTATTCTTAGAGACCTCACCTATTTTTTGAACCCAACCTGAACTATTTAGCATTAGTAATGACCCGTTATTTTCTATAATTAGTCTATTTATTTTATCAAGAATTTACTTCTTCTTACATTTCCTTTCAATATTTTCTATCATTTGATGCAATTACTTTGTCTTCATTTCTTTCAGCTTAACTATTTTAAGAGTGTGAATTGACAGTCTCTTAGTACGCTTACACTTCTTAGATCTAGCTCAGACTAGGCAATCCACCTTGCTACCCATCTAACAACCCATTTGCATGAGTGATTTATTATCTATAGGTCATTCTTCCTAAGATAAAGAGGATCTCTTTACAATAATTTGGATCATGCACACACAAACAAATAGGTTCTTCTACCACACTCTTATTACTAGTTTCTTACTTCTTTAAATAGAAATAATTAAAAATTGAGAAAAACATATATCACTCAAACATTATTCTCACTAATAGAGACAATCAAATAACAAAAATAACAACATCATGGCCTAAATGAAGAAGTCATGCTAATGGAGGTACAAGCCAAAAATGACTTAGTACAACCTAAATATCCACACACTTCAGCCATTGATGGCAAATTTAGAAGGTCTCTTATATGGGAAGAACCTAAACTACTCCCATACCTCCTTAGCAACCAAAAAAATAAAGAGGATGTTATGTGTACATCCATCTGCATCAAAAAAAATTCCAATCGATTCATTTAATGATTAAAATAAATAAGTGTGTGCAAAGGGAAATACAATCGATCTATTAATCAATCCTAGATCAAAGAAGATAAATCCTACTTACACTTCTGATTATTAATACATTAGATATTCAAGGTCATGACCAAGATAGATTAAATGACCTAACCAAGGGTTATCTTACCATAATAACATCACTAGGGAGGGTTCCAAATCCTCTATTCAAGCAACACCATGTAATAACCCTAGCTAGGTCCTATGTTTTCATATTCACAAAAGTAAATGACAAGGAACGTAAAATCTAATTTAGTGTTCACCAAAGCTTGTGGCACATAGTGCGGGTAATAAACATAAAAACTAAAAATGCATAGAAGATCTATACTCACATCAATGTATAGGAAATATCAATGTATGGGAGAGAAGTACAAATGCAAATCTATCTACTCTTAAAAAGGAGGAACAAAGCTATGAATACTAACCTTTGAAGATAAACCCATCAAGCCTCAATCTCTCCCTTAGCCAAGGTACTTTGCAAGAGGTTGTTATGGTATGTAAAGATAAAAAGTATAAATCAACTCAAGGCTACACAACTTCTCTATGAAACCAAAAGACTCCTCCACAAGATAAGATTTATATCTCCAAATAAAGTATTAAAACCCTAAACTATGCTCCTCAAGTAGAATGGTGGATAAGCAGATACATAGTATAATATTCTTCTTCATCTCATCTCTAATAAATGACAAAATAAGTTTATATATATAGCTGAATCTAACCCTAAACCTTTCTAAAATTTTAGCCAATAGGGTCAGCCTAATCGACTCTATATTGTTATTCATAAAAACAAATTAGGTCTTAGTCTAGGTCAGCGAGGGGCTGACCTAGACCCGAAATGAGTTTTATCAATTAGAGTACATGGTTAATGGGGCTGATAGTGTAATGAAAACCATTGGAAAGGGATTTAGGCTTAGGGAGCGGATAATGAAGGCATAAAATTAATGGAAGAGGGTACAAAAGAGGATATAAGATTTATGGAAGTGTCCAGGATAACGTTGGATTGAAAGAAACTTGTGGTATAGGGGACAACAATCATGTGAATCACCAATGGTCTACCCACCCCTATCTTGGTGCACCCTTTAAAGTGTGTACTCAAAGATATTGAGACTCGAAGAGTTCCTATAAGATAAAAAACATTAGTAAATGATAAAAGTTTAAAATATTATTTGTATACAAGAAATCTCTACCAAGTTGGGTGATCAACACATTTTGGTATGTATTGATGCTCAACCCTATTCCTCATCTCAATTGTAAGTTTTGGTGAAGGTATTTCTCAAACCCTATCCCTCATGTTTTATGCAGTCTAGATGCAAACACAATGCATAATTTTATAGTCCTAGTTTGTTTTAACTGTATGAAAAGAACATAGATAAATCATTATGGGGTAGTGTATTCTATTGAACAGGAAAACATAGATGTAAACATATGCATCCTATTCTTTGGTAGGGTCTCTACCAATCTTCATAAAATATTGAAAATAAATAGGTCTCTAACTAATATCAAGCATGCATTTATTTGAAAACCCTTTTAAATACTTTTCTCTTTCCATTTCTTGTTTTTTTTTTTTTTTGGATTTCCTTTCCTACTTCCTTTTTTTAGTTTAGTTTGACTATCCTAATTTTATTAATCTTTGTTGTTAGTTTGGCCTCATCACTTATCTCTTTTGGATTTAGCCCATCTATTTTGCCCTGTAAGTTCCCCTATTAGTCAAAAAATAAATAATAGAAGGTTTGTAGGTAAGTGACATGAATGACATTCTGGTGTGTAATTACTCTAAATAATTTGTAGTGTTAGATTTTGTTTTTGAATCAATTTTAAAAACTTAAGTTATTGTGTGTGTTTTTTGAATTTGTTCATGTTGGGTCAAGTTTGGGTAAATATTTATTAAATGAGGACATTATCTCAAAATTGAGCACAAAAATTACATCTTAATGATTTTTGGGTTTTCCTTGGATGAACCTGTGGTGGTGAAAATCTAGCATGAAAAATCTATAATTATGTCTTTCACTTTTCACGGTGGTCCCAAACCCATAATTGAGATGCTAAGTAAAGAAAGAAAAGAGAAATAAAAAAAAAGAAAATCAACTTCCTAAAAAACTTGATTCTAGGTGATTTAGGAAATATCTACAAGGGCTATAGACATTTTGCTGATAGTAGAGCAAGGCCTTAGATGGGATTAGAGACAACTTTGTTAGGGTTATGGATGATTGGATGATAGTGAAGCAATGTCTAGACAAGCATTCTCAATGTATTATGCACTAGCCTGATGATTATATCCATAGTAACTAATCCTCGTAAGTCCTAAGAAGTGTTAATTAACTCATTTACACACACCAAGTCAATGAGAATATCAAATTTTGTCCTTTAGCCATTCCTATCTTCTCCTCTCATGAATCTATTCATGTTCCATACATTGTCTTAAACAAAGATTCTAGGCTCATAGATATTTCATTTTGTTCCAAAATACTCAAGAATATTTTCCATCAGATTCACCATTTGTGATTCCTTACACAACTATTGGAACACAACTATATATTGAAAGGGGGGGGTGAATTAGTATATTGATTAACTTAGCCTTTGAAACCTTTTTAGTGTAGATTAAAACTATATGCAGAGATTGCATACACATAAATAGACACAACACTAGATATACCGTGAAAAACCCAATATGGGAAAAACCACCATGAGAATAGCTTCTAGAATCTACCATTCTAATCCAACCTCACAATAAAGAAACTCACAGTTACAATGTTTAAGGGCACCAATCTTAAGGAGACATCAATCCCCTGATTTAAGAGCACCTACTCTAAGAAAGCACCCACTCCCTAACTGAGCACCAACTTAGATTATCTGATGGCACGTACTTATCAGATTCCACTATGGAGCTACAACTCCAAATTAAAAAAATATATTCATAAAATAATCCAATTCTCTATTACAGGTCTCATCTGTAACTGCTCATACTCCACACTTCATCTCTCTTCTCTTCCCTTCTCTTCTCTTCTCTACCCCTCTATCTCTATATCTCTATATTTCTCTATTTTACATAATTTAACTACATATAGTGGCATCAATAACTTCAATTTCCTAGATGTCATATATATAAACATTTGATCTAAGGTTTCATATATTCTTTATTTTCACACTAGTTTGCTAACACATCATGCTCAATTTTGCTAGACTTTAGTCCCTGTCTTTAATTACAAGTTTCACGCATCTTAAAATCATTCTTCACCATCATGATTCTTGGTCTCATTACTATTTACAGCACATACTAGGCTATATTTTTGATGCACATGAATTATTACATAAATTTGATCGATTACAACAATCAATCTCATTGTTTGTATCATAATTTATGGCTTAACTCCAAGTTACTACATGTTCTTATGCTTGACCGTTAGGATGATCATATATTTAAATACCGACTATTGATCTTAAGTTTGGTGCCATGAGTTGATGATCCACAATAAATCTTCTCAAATTTAAAACATGTCCATTGGATCAATCTCTGACAGGATTATGCACTCCATTTGATCTTTGTACACTTCCAAACTTTCACCTTTTCAAATTTAAATTGCATCCATTGATCTTTCTGATATGAGCTTCCATGTGTCATTATATCTTCATAGTTTCACAAACTTTATCTCTGTCTAAGGTTAAATATCAAGCACTTTATTCCATTAATTCCACTCGCTCTGTTAGATCTTCATTATACGATCATTCGCTCATCATTCAATCTTCTAACAAGCTTGATCTTTATCTCTGCTTAGCTCTTGATAATGTGAAACTTGGCATTAGTGCATGCCTTCTACACATTGCTATTAGTTCTCACTATTGAGACACTTGGCATCCTCACATTAATCATTAACTATTTGACTTTGAACTGTACCATGGATTTCTTATTCAATTTATGTGATTGTGACACTTATCACTATTTCGATCACTTGTAAGTGCCTTTAACATATTGAATTCACTACACATCATTAGATATTTAAATTATGATTAAGTGCTAACCTTTGGATCTTCAAACAAGCTTGAACTTTACCATGTGAAAATTTGATGGGGACCATCTTAATATACCTGGAAGGCTAACTTTGCACCTTCATATCTTTTGCTTTACTTATCTGATTGTTTTAAAATTTGGACCATATAAACTAGGCATGATAATGAAAAAACCCATATTATCATATATTCTTGAATCATTCACATGTGTTATATGTAAACCATTAATTTGCTCACTTAGATTCTTTTGTCATAGAGCTAGCTATGCTTAGAACTACCTAGAAGGCCATCTTTTTTCATGCATAACTTTTATTATGCTTCATTGTATGACCTATAATTTAGTGCATAATATTCTCTCACATAGGGGATTCCATCTATGTATTCATATTCTCTAGAAACCTTCATATGTGCAAGATATGACATAATAAAAGTGTCTACTCAGCATTTTCTTGCCATCTACAAATTTGACTATGGGAAAACACTATCAAAATACCTAGGAGCCCAACTTTGCTCATGCATATCTTTTATAATGATACATCACATGACCTAAGAATTAGCACATAGAAATTAGGCATAAAAATGAACAAACCCATATGATCATTTTATCCTCACACCTCCATGTGTGCAAACGCTAACATTATCAACATGCTTACTTGGATCTACTTGAACCCTTTTTAAAATTTGGCTAAGCATAGAAAATTAGTGAATTTTATCTGAGTAGCCAACTTTGCATCCTCATATCTTCTACCACGCTTCATTACATGACTTCAAATTTGGAGCATAACAACTAGGGAATAATGTGATCACAACCATGTAACTAGCTCTCCCTAGACTCATCCACATGTGGCAATGGTGACATCAAAAAATTGCCTATTCAAATTTTATTGTCATAGAACCAAAATGTCTAAATAAACAAAATAAAGAATTGTATGAATTACACTCATGCACAAAAGCACTCTAATCATCCTTGATCTCTGATATGAACCCTTGCATATCCTCTAATCACCATATTCAGTCTTTGAACATCAATGACATCCATAATTCCAATGATCTCCCTTTTTACATCAATGACATGATCATAATGTCCCTTTTGACATCAATGACAATCATATTTACAACAATCTCCTCCTTTGTCATTGATGGAAAACTAAATTCTCTGGTCTTCTAATATTCTACTCCTCTAGCATTACTTGCATTACCTTCTGATGAGTATGAACTGAAGCTGTTCATACCAAAATTTCTCTCCTTTAGGAAATGATACATTTACCTAAACTCAATTTGAACACATGCCCTGATCTTATTTAACATTTTCTCTTTTTTCTCTAACATTTTACAGAGAGCATTTTCACTTCTTCTCCCTCTCTAGCATCAATGGAAAAAGGACTCTTTCTCACTATTTATCAAATAAAGGAGTTTGTCCAAGAATATGCAACCATCAACTCATTAGAAATTTGAAAAATTATGCATACCTAAGTTGCCTTTTCTCTCTTCTTCCAGGGATTAACAAGACTTCTATGATACTCCCCCTAGATTCATGCCCTATCACTAAGATCTAGTGATGTGATGTAGGATCCACTACTCCCAACTTCTATCTCAAATACTCAAATTTTTCCTTGGGAAGAGGTTTGGTGAATATGTCTACAACTTGGTCTTGTGTTAGCACATATTCCATTGTGACCTCTTCATCTATAACCTTTTATATTAATAAGTGATACTTGATTGATATGTGTTTGGTTCTAGAATGCATCATTAGATTCTTTGATATGTTGATAACACTTGAATTATCACAAATAATAGAGATAGGTGTTTTGTACTCTACCTTGATGTCTTTTAGTGATTGCTTCATCCAAAAGACTTGAGTGCAACATGTCACTACTACCACATACTCTGCTTCTACTGTAGAAAGAATAGTTGACTCTTGTTTTTTGCTTAGCCATGAAACAAGTCTATTTCTAAGGAAAAATACACCACCACTAGTTCTTCTTCTATCATACACACTTTCTAGTCAATCAACATCTATATATGTTGTCAAAGTGAAGTCTTCACTTTTAGGATACCATAGGCCATAGTCAATTGTGCTCTTGATATATCTAAAGATTCTTTTCACTACATTGGCATGTGAATATTTAGGAGTTGATTGAAATCTTGTAGCCATGCACACTACTTGCATGCTATCAAGTCTTGATGTAGTTAGGTATAAAAATCTACCTATCATTGGTCTATACATATTCTAATTTGTATCAAGGGACTCATCCTCTTTTCTCAACTTACATCTAGTTATCATGGGAGTACTACCTGGTTTGCTATCTTCCATTCCAAACTTTTTGAGTATTTCCTTTAAAAACTTGGTTTGAGATATACATATCCATTCATCAGTTTGTGTTATTTATAGACCAAGGAAGAAAGAAAGTTCTCTAAGCATAGACATCTCAAATTCAATTTGTATTTGTGTAGCAAATTATTTACACATTTTTTTATACCACCAAATATGATGTCATCTACATAAACAACAATAATCAACATATGCTCACCTTCTGATTTGAATTACAGATTGTTATTTACACACCCTTTATTGAATCCTTGTTGTTGTAGGTACTGGTCTAATCTTGAATACCATGCTCTACGTGCCTATTTTAGACCATACAGAGATTTTTTCAATCTACACACATAATCTTCTTCCTCTGATAGATAAAAACCTTTAGGTTTTTATATGTAGACTTCCTCTTCTAGGTTTCCATTCAAGAAAGAAGACTTAACATCCATTTGATAGACTTTAAAATTGTTGTAAATAGAGAATGTTAGAACCATTATTATAGCTTCCAATCTAGAAACTAGAGAAAATGTTTCCTCAAAATCTATGCCCTCAACTTATGCATATCCTTTGCACACCAATCTTGCTTTATTTTTTATAACAAATCCATCCTCATTGAACTTATTTCTAAGGACCCACTTTGTACCTATCACATTCTTGTTTGAAGGTCTTAGAACTAATTGCCAGGTTTTGTTCTTTTCAATTTGGCTCAATTCTTATTCCATGGATTTTAGCCAATTCTCATCCTTGTTAGCTTCAACATAGATCTTAGGCTTAATTTCATATGTTAGAGCAAAACTTACTTTCTCCTTGTTTTGTGCAACTCTTCTCTTTATCTAAATTCCCTCATTCTTATTTCCAATGATTTGCTTTATAGGATGATACTTGTGAACAAATATTGTAGGTGCCTTTTCATTTACTTCCTCATGTTCTTCATTAGCTTATTCATCTTCAAAATCTAATTCTTTAATACATATTTATTTGTCAGTTTTAACATGTTTCAAGCCTTATTTAACCTTGACATTGATGCTCTCTACAATCTTGTGTAGCATTTTATTGTAACATATGTAGGCTTTAATTTGGATGGAATAACAAATAAATATTCCTTCATCACATCTTGACTCAAAGCTTCCCAATTTATCCTTCTTTCTCTTGATGTAGCAATTTCTTCCAAACACTTTGAAGTACTTAATAGAGATAGGTTTTCCATACCATATTTCATAGTGAGTTTTTTCACTATTTACCTGTAGTTGAACTCTATCCAAGTTATATATTGTTGTTTAGACTGCTTCTCTCTAGTATCTATTAGAAAACTTGGCCTCTTTTAACATTGTTCTGGCCATCTCCTTGACTATCCTGTTCTTTCTTTTAACAACTCCATTCTACTATGGAGTCTTTACTACATATTCATATCTTTTGATTCCATGCTTCTCATAATACTCTATGAAATCATTTGACATGAATTCTCCACTTTTATTAGATCTTAAGCATTTTATTTTTTGTCCAATCTCATTCTCCACCATGGCCCTAAAGATCTTGAATCTCTCAAATGTTTGTGACTTGTCCTTCAACAAGGTTACCCATGTCATTCTTGAGTAATCATATAAAAATAACATGAATTATATCTCTCTTTTAGATTCTCTTATCTTAGTAGGACCATAAAGATCAGTATGAACTAATTCTATAGGCTTTGTAGTTGCATACTCCTTTTTTTGAAATCTGACCCTTATTTGTTTTCCTAGTTAACATTCCTTGAAAGTAGCATCTACAGGTTTGGTTATCTTAGGAATGTGTCTATAACACTTATTTGAGCTCACTTTGACTAGGTTATCAAATTTGGCATGAACCATTCTTATATGCCATAACCAACTCTTATCAATCTTTCCTATCAGGTAGTTATTACCATTTTCCTCAACAAGATTATAGTAATTACTTTTAGTTCTCTTACCTTCTACAACTAGTCTTCCATGTCTCTTTAACTTGTATCCTTCTACATTAAATGTGACTTTATATCCATTTTCACACATTTGGCTGACACTTAGCAAATTATGCTTTAATCCTTTAACATAAAGGACATCATGTGTAGGCAATTTTCCATCTATGTTAAAGGTTCCTTTACCTCTGATATTTAATGCAATGTAATCTCATAGACTGACAGATCCTTCCTTACATTTTCTCAAGTTGGTGAGCCTACTCTTATCACTACTCATATGTTTTGAACAACCATTGTCGATTACCCACAAATTTTGATCCTTGGCATGGAGTGTAGTTTGAGAAATCATATATTGATCTTTCACTTTCCACACATCCTTGGGTTTCTTATTTGGCTTATTTTTCTCCTTTTCAAAGACTTGTGAACCTTTGTTCACACTGGGAAGCATGCCTTTCTTATTAATTTGTGTTTTTCATCTTATAAAGTTTGTTCTACATTATTTAGCTATGTGACCAAAATTATTACAATAATAACATATTACATTTGTATCTAACAAAGGATAAAATGAATCTCTGCTTACAAAATTTGTTCTCCTTTTAACTACAACTCTATAATCAATAACCCTATGACCAAATTGATTATATGTATAAAAAAACCATATAAAGATGAGGAATACCTAGTTATAGTTTTTCTTGGTATAGTATGAAGAGATCTTCCAAACTCTGGCTTCTTCAAGTCTCTTATTTTTGTGTATCTATTTGCAACAGCTACCTTTGTCTTCTTCTTTTCTTCAGGCTTGTTTTTTTCTTTAGCTTTCTTCACATTAGCTATGCTTGATTCTGTCTTTGTATCCTTGTAAGTTTTCTCTTTCTTTGCCCCTGATTCTTTTTCTACTTTGAAGTTGTCATATAGGTTAGTGGATGTACTATTTATGAAAATTTTTCCTTTTTCATAACTAAGACTAGATCCCTCTTTTGAAGGCTATTGAGATTTGATCAATTCATCAAGAATGTCTGATCCTCCTATCAACTTCAAACTTTTATCTAGTTATCCTTTAGCTTTCTCAAGATCTTTTCTCAAATCCACTATCTTTGTTTCTAACTTCATGGTCTCATCAAGTTTAGATTGTAGTTCTAGTTTGACTACATCTTCTATTCTTTTAGCCTCTTCAACTTGTGTCTTTAGAATAACCACCATCTGATCATATTTTTCAAGAATTTTAGACATTTTCACAATCTCCTTTTGTCCAAGCTTCTTCTATTTTGAGTTTTCTTTTCTCATCTTGTCTATTTCTTTTAGAGCATAGATGAGTTCACATTCTAAATCCACTTATCCTTCTTGTTCTTCATATGAATCTTAAACTTATTATTAATCCATAGAATTTGATCCTATTGACATGAATAGGACTTCCTTTTCCTCAACCACAAAAGCATAGTTATGATCATCATCAGAACTATCACTATCATCTATTGAATCACTATCTTCTTTTATGTATAGGCCTTTCTTTCTTTTTAAGAAGTTCTTCTTCTTGGAATAGTGAGGTTTCTCCTTTTTACTATTCTCTTCTTGCTCAGAGTTATCATTCTTGTTATAAGGGAATTTAGTAGCAAAATGTCCTACTTTACCATAGTTAAAGTATTTGAAGGGTAACTTACCTTTGTACTTTTCAAACCCTCTTCTCAATCTTCTAACAAAGTTGGCTTCTTCTTTATCAGTCTCCTTAGATCTAGATGTAGGTGCTTTTGCCTTCATTGTTTTGGATGCATTGAATGAAACCTCTCTCTTAAAGGTATCTATTTCTCCCATTCTCATCTCTTAGGCTATGAATGTTCCATGCAACTCATCAATAATGTCCAAATATCTTGCTTCCTCTATTACAAAGATTTTTGAGTCATACCTTGATGGAAGAGATCTTTGGACCTTTTTGATAATGACTAGATCTTTCATCTCTTCTCTAAGGCCTCTAATAGCATTGACTATTTCATCTAATTTAAGGAGGTAGTCTATAATTTTCTCTTCTTAATTCATTTTAAGGCTTTCAAACTTGCCTTTGAACATTTGTATCTTGTTTTGCTTTACCTTGTCATCACCTTCATAGATGATTTTCAATTTGTTCTAGATATCTTATGCATTTTAACAGTACATCACTTTGATAAACACTAAATTAGACAATCCACATAAAATATCATTCTTAGCCTCGGCATTGCTCTCATATGCTTTATTGATAGCTTGATCACTAGGAGTTGTAAGAGGAGCTATATATCCATCTACAATAGACATCCATACATCAAACCGTAATGAAGATAAATATGCTTTCATTCTTATGCTCTAAAATGCATAGTTTGATCCATCAAAGAGAGGTGCCTTGTTTGAGGAAGAACCTTCTTGACTAGCCATTTGTGTTCACCATCTAAGATATACCTAAG
This sequence comes from Torreya grandis, assembly GCA_037957365.1. NCBI lineage: Eukaryota > Viridiplantae > Streptophyta > Pinopsida > Cupressales > Taxaceae > Torreya > Torreya grandis. Next base: position 1,203,635 of record JARHVA010001663.1, read on the forward strand.
ATGATTAAGCTTCTTCTAAGAAACCAAGGATTTGATACCAACTATTGGAACACAACTATATACTAAGAGGTGGGGTGAATCAGTATATTGATTAACTTAGTCCTTTTTAAACCTTTTTAATGCATATTAAAACTATATGCAAAGATAGCATACACACAAATAGACACAACACTAGATATACCATGGAAAACCCAATATGGGAAAAACCACCGTGAGAATAACTACTAGAATCTACCATTCTAATCTAGCTTCATAATAAATAATCTCATTGGTTACAATGTTTAAGGGCACCAACCCAAAGGAGACACTGATCCCCTAATTTAAGAGTACCTACTCTATGGAAGCACCCACTCCATAACTGAGAACTAACTTAGCTTATATGATGACACCTACTTATCAAATTCCACTGTGGAGATATAACTCCAAGTTACAATATAGACTCATAAAATAATCCAATTATTTATTTTTTGTTACAGGTCTGATCTATAACAGCTCATACTTTGTACTTCATCTCTCTTCTCTTCCCTTCTCTTTTGTTCTTTGCCCCTTTATCTCTGTGTCTCTATATTTTTATATGACATAATTTAATTACTTATAGTAGCAGAAAAAACTTCTATATTCTAGATGTCACATATATAAGTATTTGATTTAGGGTTTCATATATTCTTTGTGTTCACACTAGTTTGCTAACACATCATGCTCAGTTTTATCGGACATTAGTTCCTATCTTTAAATACAAATTTCCTGTGTCTTGAAATCATGCTTCACCACCATGATTTTTGGTCTCATTGCTATTTATAGCATGTACTAGGCTTTAGTTTTGATTCACATACATTATTACATAGATTTGATTGATTACAACAATAAATCTCATTATCTTTCTCATAATTTATGGCTTAATTGTAAGTTCCTACATGTTATTATGCTTGACCGTTAGGATGATCATATCTTTAAATACTAACCATTGATCTTAAGCTTGGTACCATGATCTAATGATTCAAATTCAATTTTTTCAACTTTAAAATACATTTATTGAATAAATCTTTGATAGGCTTACACACTCTATTCACTTCCAGACTCTAACCTTTTCAACTTTAAAATGTGTTCATTGATATTTCTGATCCAAGCTCCCATGTGTGATTAGATATTCATAGTTACACAAACTTTTCTCTATCTAATGTTAAACATTGAGCACTTTATTCTATTAAGTCCACTTACTTTGTTAGATCTTCATTGTATGATCATCCGCTCATCGTTCGATCTTTTGACAAGCTTGATATTTATCTCTGCTCAGCTCTTGAGAATGTGACACTTGAAATTAGAGCATGCCTTCTACACATTAATATTATTTCCCACTATTGAGACACTTGGCATCTTCACATTAATCATTGACTATTTGACTTTGAAATGCACTATAGATTTACTATTCAATCTCCCTGATTATGACACTTGTCACTAACACATTTACTCATAGGTGCCTTTGACATATTATATTCATTATGCATCATTGGATATTCTATGTACAATTAAGTGCTAACATTTAGATCTTAAAACAAACTCAAAATTTACCTTATGTAGATTTGACTAAGTATGGGGACCATCTTAATATGCTTGGAAGGCTAACTTTGCACCATCATATCTTTTTCTTCACTTATCCGCTTGTTCTAAAATTTGGACCACATAAATTAGGCATGATAATGAACAAACCCATATGTTGATCTCTTCCTAAATATTTCATGCATGCTAGATATAATGCCATTATTATTCTCACTCATATTATTCTACCACAGAGCTAAGTATGCTTAGAATTGCCTGAAAGGCCAACTTTGTTCTTGCATAAATTTTATTGCACTTCATTGCATGACCTGTAAATTGAATGAGTGAGGTTTTATAAATTGAAAGAGTGTAAATTGATAGTCTATCTCACTTGAAACCCTTAAATGCTTACCATGTGTCATCTTTTGTGAACTAAGTTTGACACAACAATAATCAAATAAATATTTGTCATTTTGTCTATTAATCCCTCTATTTATAATTGTACATTGTGGAAGCCATAAAAACTCAACCATAAATTGTTACCCCCCATTCACCCATGTACTACATGGTATCAACATACTTCAATGTGTCCATCTATATTTAATCTTTATTACATCATGACGTAGATTTTAATCATGCATTGCCTCCCTCAATCCACTTAATTTATTTTTTTATTTTTTATTAAGTAATAATAAAAATAATATTATAAAAGGCTCAAAGGAAATCCAATGAGATTTTAAAAATATTTTTCATTATTTGTAGAGATATGTGTAGTTATTTACTTGATTCAAAGAAATATTTTGACCATTAATATAGTCTACGTTTATCTTCTGCACTCTCAATGTTCACATTGATAAATAACATATTATTTTTCATACACATATGTATTTCATGAGGTATATGAGCGTGATGCAGGACATACATACTATACATAGATTCCTATAAGCTAGACTCCCTTCTACCCAATGGTCATGTATATGTTAGCGGTGTCTTAATCTATAAGTTACATTATAATAATTTGTATCTATCTATGACCTCAAATACCATGTCGAGCTACATATCTCACAAGTGTATTTCTAATTAGTTGTAATTTCCATATATCATCACAAATTTAGTAAGATTTGGTTTTTTAGCTTGGCTACTTCTAAGACTTTCCTAACATGAAAATTGAATATGAAACTTTGATATAAAGGAATTTTAGTTGATTTGAATATTTTTAAAATACACAAGAAATCACTATTCAAAATATAGACAAAGAATAAATTACTCACAGTCAATTAAAATGTTGACGATTCCATGAAAATTATCTAAAATACCCAAGTAGCTAGGAATAATAGTTGTTTTTATAAAAGAGAAGAAAAATTCAATAAAACCATCCTCCTCATAAAGTATTATTTTTCATTATTTGTCGAGATATGTGTAGTTATTTACTTGATTCAAAGAAATATTTTGAAATATTTGGCTTGAAATGTGGAAACCTATTACATGGTTTGCATTATGGCTATATTGTTGGAAGTTTGAATGGTTTTGAAGGAATATTCATCAAAATAGTGTAGTATTATGTCCTTATTTTGAAATATTTTAAATAATTCCACCTCATTTTAAGAAATTTTGATGATGTAACCTAGTTTTCTTGATGATGGCCTGTTGAGGAAGATTTTGCATGAAATAGTTTCTTGAATAATTTTATTATAAGCATTATTTGTTTAGAAAATAAAATGGTTGGCTTGAAAATATCTGCATGGCTTGGTTGAGTGTTTTATTTTAAAGTTTGTTAACAATTTTATTTATCAATGGAAATTTATTTCAAAGACAAAAAGATCGCATCAAGTGTTTTATGATTTATTTGGCATAACAACAATATGTATGTTTTGAGGTGCTTAAGATATCAAATCATGGTATGTAGTAGAAGATAGGGATTCGATGGAATACATTATATGTCTCTAATGTAATGGTATCTTAAGCATTGGCTAACTAGTAAAGGGTATTGCCTATTACTTACCCTTTTTCAGTGAATTAGCCTTATTAAGCTTGATATCTAGTTGTTTGGGTATAAGTTTCTTTTTTTCGAGAGGATGATCATATGGAATTTTTAAAAGTGTAATTAATTGATTGGCATGAATGTATTTGACACAACCATGCACTATAGAAGGTACTATTCAAAGAGTATGTATCCAAGGTCTTCCCAATAACATGTCAAAGAAGCATGTGAAAGGGATAACTAAGAAAGTAGTCACCACATGTGTAGGACCAACATATAAAGGTAGGTCAATCTCACCAATAACCTTTTGGGAGGTCCCATAAAATGCTCTAATGTAATGAAATTACCTAGATGATTTTTAGTAATATAATTATATATCATAGAATTAAGAATGTAATAAGTAGATCCACAATAAAAATTAGTGAAAGAGTAGAATACTTGAACATTATGACTAAGCCACTTCAACGGAGAAACCTACACAAAAATGTAATAAGAACGTAATGCATAATATGATGATAAAAGACTAACCACTACCTCTCATATATACTCTACTTAGCTATGGTCATTCCATAGGTCGACCATACTAAGAACATCAATAAGTATAATAAGATAATATGAAGTTTCGTAAGCCACAAGTTGGCCACACATGTCCCTATACACATTATAGGTTAAGGGTGTAGTATGCCCCTTCTCTTCAAAACAATGTTGTCCTCAATGTTAAATCAAACTAGGATGTTGATGCAAGAATGCTTCATCCTCCCATGTTGTATCTCCAGAATGAAAGTTCTTCCATTTGATCAAATACTCTTTAATGGCTATGGTTCGTAGTTGCTTAGTGTGTATGTGAAGGATATCTTCAGGCTCTAGAATGACTCAACCTTCTTCATCAAATTTAGGTAACATAGTCTGATTAGAAACTCTATGTCTAATTACCTTCTTTAGGAAAGATATATGGAATATTGGATGTGTATGAGTGGACCAAGGTATTTCTAGCTTGTAAGCCACATTACCAATTTTATGCAAGATATAATAAGGTCCATAATACTTAGGTGACAACTTGTTATCCTTTTTATATTACTTCAAATACATCTACTTATATGGATATAGATACACAAATACCCAATCACCTATGTCAAAATACCATGCACTACAGTGTTGATCTACTTGTTACTTCATTTTATGTTGTGCCATTTCTAAATTATCTCACAAAGTGACTAGTATCTCTTATTAATAGTGAATGTGTTCCTCAAGAACTTGAAATTTAAAATGCACCATGAAATTTGAAGTGATGGATAGGGTGTGACACCCATACAATGCCAAAAACAAAGACATATTGGAAGAAGTATGAAAAGATATGTTATACCATCATTCAACAAGTGATAGCCAATGAATCCATTTGTCCTATTTATCAGAAACAAAATAATGAATCTACCCTTCTAGAATTTTTTTTACTACCTCTATTTTTACATTAGATTTAGGATGATAAGATGAGTTATCAGCCAACTGGGTTCCCAAACATGAAAATAATTTAGTCCAAAAATTATTAGTAAATATGAGATCTCAGTCACTTGAAATGATCATTGGAGTACTATGCATTTTATGAACTATATTAAAAAAGGAGAAGCTACTGTACTGGAAATAAATGGTTGTGATAAGGAACAAAAATGAGCATACTTGGTGAGTCAATCCAAAACTATCATGATAACTTTTTTACCCTTAGACCATGGTAACCTAGGAATGAAATCCATGGAAACCTCCTCCCAACACTGGATAGGGATGGATAAAGGTTGTAAAAGACTTTGGGTCTTAATGGTTTCACCTTTGTTTTGTTGACATATCATGAATTAAGCCACATATTTATAGACATCCCCCTTGATTCCTTCCCAAAAAAAATCTTTTTTGATTCTATGATATGTTTTTAAAAATCTTGAGTGACTTCCTAGTGGAGATGCATGAAGTTCCTGAAGGATTTTATTTTTGAGGAGAGAATGCTTACAAAGGTATAATTTATCTCTATACCATAATGCATTTCCCTTCCATGTAAATTTTTTACCTCCCCCATAACCCTAGTAGCACTGACATTCTCCCATTCTAATATTGCTTCTTTTAGCCAATATGCCTGCCAAAATAGTCATTTCACATAACAATGCCTCAATTGATTCATCCCTTTGGGATAATGCATCTACCACCACATTTTATTTTCCTTTTTTATATACTATTTAAAAATCATAGTCTAACATTTTAGTAACTTGTTTTTTTCTCTAGATGACAATCATTGTTCTAAAAAATATTTAAGGCTATTATGATCAATCTTTATTTGAAAATGATGACCCATTAGATAAGGTTTCCATTACTTGACTGCATGTAGAATATCCATCATCTCTTTCTCATAGATTAGTTTTAGCTTATTTCCCCCCTTAAATTGGTGCATTTCAAATTCTAGTGTCTTCCTTATTTCATGATCTTAGTTTCCATGCCATACATTGATGCGCCATACTCCACAACAAACATTTTTAAAAAATCTAGAGTAGACAAAATTGGATTTGTGCACATAGCCATTTTCAACTGTTCAAATGCCTTGGTAGCTGAATTAGTCCACTAGGAGTATTTCTTCAACAAATAGGTGAGTGGGGATGCAATGCTACAATAATTTTTGAAAAACCTATGATAGTAACTAGTTAGCCCTAAAAACCCTTAGAGGTTCTTGAGAGTCTTTGTAACCTACCACTCCATCATCACTTATATTTTTTTAGGATCAAATTTCACTCCTTCATCTAAAACAATATGACCCAAGTACTTCACATTTTAGACACCAAAAGCACATTAGGAAGGTGTGTCATAAAATTGATGTTGTACTAGAATTGAAAGTACCTATTTCACATGCTTCAAATGGTCATCCCAATTTTTATTGTAGATGAGGATATCATAAAAGACACTAATACAAACTTTCTCAAAAATAGCCTAAAAATAGTACTCATCACACTTTGAAATATATATGGTGAATTTGTGAGGCCAAAAGGCATGACCATAAATTCATAATGACCTTCATGAGTTATGAAAATCATTTTAGGTATGTCTTTATTATGTATTAAAATTTGATGATACCTAAAATGAAGGTCTAACTTGGTAAAATAAACAAAACCATGCAGTTCATCTAACAAATCATCAATTACTAGAATAGGAAACTTATCTTTAAGGGTGTACTTATTGAGTTCTCTATAGTCTGGTAACATCCTCCAAGTGTCAACCTTCTTCTACACCATGACCACATGAGAGTAATATTCACTTTAACTATGTCAAAGATTCTGACCTCTAACCTCTCATGTACCATATTTTAAATTTCACTCTTTTGGGTAAAGTGACACCTATAGGATCTGATGTTGGCTGGTGTACTTCCTAGAATGAGCCTAATAACATTATCATGAACATGGCTTGGAGGAAGTCCTTTTAACATGTCACCAAAAACAATAGAATGGTTATCTAACACCCTCTAAAAATAATGATGTGTAGACTCATCTATTGGTTTAACCTCTATGGAAAATAATTATGCCACAAATACCTTAGCATATTTTTTGATAATCTTCATCATCTTATGGAAACTAACTAGTTGTGGAGATTTAGACCATAATTCTTATAGGTAAAATAACTGAGAGTGGGGGAGGGGTGAATCAGTGAGCCCAAATATTTCAATTACAATTCCAATCCTTTCAAACTATTATACAATCAACATATATCAAATTGATCAAGCAACATTAACAAGAGAGAGCTCATTCATTCAATGCATACACAAGATCAAACACATAACACATAGTTTCTGTGGGAAACCCTCATAGGGAATAAAACCCACTCTCAAGGCTACAACACATAGACTACCTATCCTATAAGAAATTACAAACAAGATTTTGGTCAAATATTTTATACCATAAAACCTTGATCAAATCCTTTAGACCAAAGGTCTTTAGTGAAACACATGTTTCACAAGGAGCAACTGCCCCTAATGAAGATCAACTCCTTTCAAGCCTCTTTTGAACACCTCCAAATTAGAAATTATGTATTAAATACCTAATTATGGATACATTTTTTAACCCCTACACAAATTCCCTCTCTATCTCATATATGCCTCTCACATACACATGCCACAATCTCTCTCCTTCTTCACTCAAATTGTCCTTATATGCACACTCAGACCTCTTCGCATATCCTCAAACTAAAAGAGAACTATTTAAACATCATAAATATACCTACAAGTCATAAACATAGAACTCAATCTGCTCTACTCATTAACTCATCAACTAGGAACTCTACCTCTCCTTCACTCCACAATTCTCACATACACCTTGAACTTGTCTCACAAAGTCTCACTCACAAGTCTAGAAACCAACACATTTGGTTTCACCATTTATAGATAAATCATGAATTAAAAATATCACAATATTTCATGATAGCCACAACACATGCCTTCACCCTTAAGCCATCTAATATGGGTCATACTTAACCACAATATACTTTCAAATAAGCTAACTTTTGTAGAGTGAGGTTTTGTAAATTGAAAGTGTGTAAATTGATAGTCTATCTCACTTGAAACCCTTAAATGCTTACCCTATGTCATCTTTTTTTAATGAATTTTGAAGCAAAATAATCAAATAAATATTTTTCATTTTGTCTATTCATCCCTCTATTTATAATTGTGCATTATGGAAGTCATACAAGCTCAACCATCAACTGCTACCCCTCATTCACCCCTATACTATGTGGTATCAATATACATCAATGTTTCCATCTATATTCCAAATTTATTACATCATGACGTAGATTTTAATCATGCACTGCCTCCTTCAATCCACTTCATTTCATTTTTTAAATTTTTTATTAAGTAATAATAAAAATAATAGTATTATAATATAGTTTAATATAATATATAATATATAATATATCAGTAATAATATTAAATTATATTATATTTATAGTATTAATAATTATAATAAATAATAATATAATTGTTAATTATATTATAATATTGTATTATATTATTATTATTTATATTTATAAACTACATATATATATATATATATATATATAATTCAGGTTAAAGGGGAGGGATTTTTTTGAATTAGGGTTCCCAGACCCTAAGAGAAGTACATACACAAAAATCTCAACAGTATAACCAATATCAACCAATAAATAGGACCACCCAAGTCTAGAAACAACTTAAAAACAACCCAGAAACAACCAAAGAACTAGTCTAAATCTAAGCTACTAGAAACATCCTTCCAACAAGCTTTTATCTTTTTTAAGTTCATATCAATCTGAAGCAACAAATTTTATTGGTCCACATCATGCTGAGATCCACTACTCTGTCCCTTCTTTCCCTTCTCTTTGTTAGTCATATTGGGCTCAAAAATATCACTAAGGTGAGCTCACAGGTTTTCAACATTCTATATGCACTCATACATTGTTGTTTTGCTATAATTTAGTAAAAAAATTATTTTATTATGAAAATTCTCATTTAATTAATCTAACAATTCCACCTTGAAAGCTAGAGTCTAAATTTAGTGGTCTTCCTCCCTAGCTGTTAATATTTAAGGCATCCTTACATTTTCCTACTGTAGTACATTAACCTTACCCTTTAGCTCTGTGATCTCACACATAAACCACCGTATGATATATTTTTAGAGGTCAATCTCTTCCACTAATTTTTTAAAACTCTCATTACCTTTGAGCAAGGTAACTAAATTATTAAATGCCTCATTCTGATTCTGAGAAGTCTCCCTTTTCTCTAGAGGAGTATAAATAGGCTCCCTAATCACCTTCTCAGCTGCAACTAGATTCTGATCAGGTTTGCTTCCCTATTCCACTTCCTTCTGACTCTCCCCAGGGTCCTCACTGCCCTCTTCAACATCAATAAAAGTCCCTGCTCCCCTATTATTATGCAAATCCTAAAGACCTTGGTTCCCCTATTTCATCTAGCTCCCCTAGTTAGGCCCTACAAGCTTTAATGCATTATGAAGTCTTTGCTTTATGTGATCTCACACATAAACCACCGTATGATATATCTTTAGAGGTCAATATCTTCCACTATTTTTTTGAAACTCTCATTACCTTTGAGCGAGGTAACCAAATTATTAAATGCCTCATTCTAATTCTGAGAAGTCTCCCCTTTCTCTGGAGGAGTATAAATAGGCTCCCTAATCACCTTCTTAGCTGCAACTAGATTCTGATAAGGTTTGATTCCCTATTCCACTTCCTTCTGACTCTCCCCAGGGTCCTCACTGCCCTCTTTAACATCAATAAAAGTCCCTGCTCCCCTATTATTATGCAAATCCTAAAGACCTTGGTTCCCCTATTTCATCTAGCTCCCCTAGCTAGGCCCTACAAGCTTTAATGCATTATGAAGTCTTTGATTTATATTATCCTATTATTTTTTGTTCTTTTCATCATCCTTCTCACAAATATTTTCTGCAAGTTTCTTATTATTCCCAAAAACCTTTCTCAGACTCCTAGGATACTTTATCCACACTTTTTTAATTTTTCTAATATCGATAGGCCCCTCCTCTAGCTTTTCCTTTTGGGTATATGATATGTCTAAAATGATTTGATTAATGGCCTTAAAATACTTGAATATTAGGTAGGTCACTCCCTCGTGTCAAGGTGTAAAGTAATTTCCATGTTTAAATTTGAATATCGACACCTCCATAGATTTCAGGATTAAAAAAAAAGCCTAAGAAGCATAACATGCCTAAATTAATTTAACATTCTAAACAAGTACCATCTAACTACATTATACTTACCTTCCAAGGTGACATACTGCATTAAATGGAAGGCTACTTCAACAAATTCCCTGGATAAGAATTCCCTATCAAAACCATTGTATAGCTCCAGTTGTTTTCCTTCTTCTAAAAATGCCTCTTTATCTAATTTGAAATCCCTCAACGTATAATAGCTCTTTGTTTCCTCAATCACCAATCCAATAACATGAGAAATGAGTTCCTCAATAATATATAAATACTATTGTAAAATTATATATGGATAATATGGTGGAGCCCATCTTATTTCAATTTCTGGACTGAACAAGGGTTTTCATCTGCTTGGCATTTGGATTTCTTGCTATTTTTTATAATAATAGTAAGTGTGTGTGTGTGTGTGTGTGTGTGTGTGTGTGTGTGTGTGTGTGTGTGTGTGTGTGTGTGTGTGTGTGTGTGTGTGTGTGTGTGTGTGTGTGTGTGTGTGTGTGTGTGTGTGTGTGTGTGTGTGTGTGTGTGTGTGTGTGTGTGTGTGTGTGTGTGTGTGTGTGTGTGTGTTTATATATATAGACACACACACACACTTACTATTATTATAAAAAAATAGCAACAAATCCAAATGCCAAGCAAATGAAAACCCTTGTTCAGTACAGAAACTGAACTAAGATGGGCTCCACCATATTATCTATACATATGCATTTTGCTTCCATGTATCACTTGGGCCCTATTTCAGCTAAACTACTAGAGTAGAAGACTGGTACAAACATCTTCCCATTTTCAGTAGAAGAATATGGAAGCAAACTTTTAGCTTCTATATCATGAAGCTAAGAACATCAAAAGTTCAACATTTTCCTTCATAAAATATGCATTAGTTTATTTTCAAGTTTTTTTTCCATACATCAAACCTATTAATTGAGGCACTCGTATTCTTCTTGTCTACTACTCTATAATTTATTTCTCATGATTTCCCTATTCCCACCAAATAAATACCAACGTGTGGCTAAAAAGGTAGTGTAGAGTGAGATTACTTGTTCGTCATTGCTAGCTGTGCAGAGGGAGATCATCTATCCTTATATATGTTTGGTGAAGGCTAGTGGAATTGCAACTAATTGTAACAAAAAATAGTGGGGTTTGGTTTAATAATTTTTGTCTAAATAAATCCTTTTTCCATCAAGCTTATTTGTGTTATAAGAATCGTAGGCAAAAAAAATTGATCATTATGTCGTTGAGTAAAAATCCAAGGTTAAACATCATAATTTTGGCTTGACAGGAGTCTAGTCTTCACAGGCTCCCCCTACCTCCCTTGATGGTTGGTAGTGCAACCTGTAAAAATGTGGAAGATCTTGGGGATCTAGAATGGCTAGAGATTATGGGGCATAGAAGAGGTATAAATGTTTACAAAGTCTAGCATTAGAATATGTCGACATTGTATGCCCTCAAGGTCATCCACTCCTAGTGACCCACAAACATTTTGAGTGTTGTTGACACAGCCAAAAACAACATAACAACTAATATACTAGGGCTTCCTTTAATATGTTTGCATCACCTTTCTCTACAACGTATAACAAATATCTTCAAAACTATTGCACATCACATTAGAAACTCTTGAAAACCACTAAGCATCTAGAAAACCATGAGGTGAATCTATGCCCTTCATCCAATGTAATTAATCAAAATATATCTTCCATTAACTCAGTTGATTTGTAGAGAGTGAATTAATCCGTAGGGATGGAGATTTTTTTAACATTGAATCTTTTCCCTTGTAAAGGTGGATCTTCATCAATTAAGAATCAACTTTTCTAGTTTTGAAGTAAATCTATATCTCTTTATCCTCAAACAAAGCAATATAAATGGATTTTCTCAAAATAGTTTAGTTTGAGAATATATATCACTCTAATCCTTGTCCCCAACTAATGTGTTTTAGTGATTACAAAATAAATTTTAATTGCCAAAATAAAAAGGGTCATATAGCCATTAGTACCTATTATAAGTACTGGAAAATATTTATAATTATTCTTATGTAAAAGAATTGAAAGTTGAACAATATATTGTGGTTAGTTTTTATTTATTTTATAGCTTTTACATTAATTTTATAGTAACAATATTTATTATAATATAGAAAATAGATTATTATGGGTGCTACAATTATTTACGTGTTATAAATTATGCTATATATGAATCAATTTTATAGAAATTATTTTTTGATAAATACTACGAATAACATTCACCCTTATGTATTAAAGTATGTCACACTTAAAATTGGATGTGGTATTTTATTCAATTTCACATTTTAGTTTTCTAAATAAATAATTCCTTTGAAGACTAATTATATTTTTTTTAAACTATATAAAATATATATAATATAAAAATAGATAATATCAACATTTATTTGAAGGAAATGGCCACCTTGCTTGTCCACAAAAAAATTATACAACATAATAACATGTACGCATTTATTTGGCAAATGAATGGGTTCTCCACTCTCTATTCCAAACCTAAAGCATTGGGCCAACGCTGTGTGGAGCTCCTTGCAAGCCCCTTCCTTCACCTTTATTAGCCACATCTTCTTTTACGTGGTCTTTAGTTGCTCTTCAAATCATGATTTCATTTCATCCTTAGAGCCCTGATTTGTTGGCAAATATGGGGTCTTCTTCTCTTTGTGGACTCTATTTTTGATCCTACAAATGCTATGGTGACTATGACACCCCTTTGGATTAGGCTCTAAAATATACCCCCTCATTTTGAGAAAGGAAGAACACATTATGATGTTAATCAATCGAGTGGTATCATTTGTGAAGTTGGACAAGCATTCACTAGAGAAAAGATTCATGAGAGTTTGTGCGATTGTGGATATCTCTAAACCTCTTCAATATTTCATTCACATTTGTTCTTCATAGGGCTCATGGATATAATTTTTTAACTTTGAAGGCCTTCCATTCATATGTTTTCACTACAATCTCATCAAGAACTGAGCTACGGGGTGATCTTCTAAGGGTGTTGCCAGTGCTCCTCACTCTCGGTTAGTTTAGAGGAAAAAAGGAGCCCCCAATCAATACATTTTATGACATAATCATGGCATATTATATTGGTCATTGGGATTTTCTCCTCCCCCTCCCTTTCTAGGGGATCCTCCTCTGAATACTTTGGTATCTTCCTAGAGTGATGTTGATTTGGTTTGGCCCCATTCCCTTCTTGACCTACTAGCCTACTTAGTACCCCCCTCTCATTCCCTATAAGATAAGCTTAAATCCCCTTTCGACACAACTGGCAAAAGGAAGGGTCAAAGGACAAAAGTAGAAAGGCTAAGGTTCGATGTTGAATACATGGTGACAGAAGGGAACCAATGGACTATCAAAGGCATCATCTCTCATTGTCATGGGAGAAGACTCACCCAACCATTGGCCGATTTGTTGCTAATTACTTTTGGGTGTTTTCACCAGTTAACTTTTGACGCTCTTGATTGGTTTTACTAAAAACACATTGCCCATTCTTGGCTTCTCCTCTACGAAATTTTGGATGATGATTGGTTATTGATGGTGTCATTTTGATCCACTTGGTTATTTTTTGTGGTCATTTTGGTGGTTTTATTTTTGGTTGGTTGTTTACTCTTTATTTTCATGAATTTTGTTTGTCGTGTCTCTTGTTTTCTTATTAGTTTTGTTTGCCTTTGTATCATGTTGAGTGGTCCCGTCAAAACCCTATATTTTACTTAGTCAAATAAGAAAACATGTACACTAACCTAAACATGCATTTATAAATTTAAAAACTTAAATGAAATAGTTGATATGTTTAGGTGCAATGTCAACGTAAGGAGTTATAAATGCTAGTAATTGTCCATCTAGAACATTGATTCTAATGGGTAGATGTACTACAAGAATTAAAGTTAATATATTGATGAGATTCATTATTTGAATTTAATATTACATTTAATATTTACATAATAGACATACCTCCCATTTAATATGCATGTGACCTATTGAAATTTAACGTACTACAAATGTAAAATTGCATTTATAAATAGCAAAATGTTAATTTTATGTTTAAATATGCATTTGGTCTTTCATTAATTTAGTCTCAATATTTTTTCATCCCTGAACACTGTCATTTAATAATATCATGCTCTGACATACATTAAATTTAACAAAACTCGATGGAATAGGGTTCGATTTCAAAAAAGATATATAAATGTTTGTAATGATAAACTAACAAAAACTATAAATATTATTAAAATGTGAAAAAATAAATTTTATTACATTTGTTAATTATAATGTTGATAAAAATGGAATATTTTATGAGAATAAGTATATGAATATTCTTTAATTGTTTTTTGATTGAATGTCTAAGCATTACAGGGAATCACTAAATTGTTTAAAATGTTGGCATCTCTGCCTACATTTCAAGAGTAAACATATAGAAGCTTACAATGATGAGTAAGCATACATCTAAATCAATGAGTTTCTTGGCTAAGTAGCCACAACTAAGGGTCATCCACATCATCAAAATCACCTAGGTCATGATCCCAGCCTTAAATACTTGACTCTCCATGTTGGGTATCTAGAGGGATTTGTACATTGGTGGATAGATATAAGCAATCATCATCTTCGCTAACTAAACTACAACCCTCTTAATATTCTTTAAAATTTGGGTACTAAATTTTAGAATTGTTAAATTCATGTCTTATTAAGAATTCTCATTGACTAGAGCAAAAAAAATTATTTGCTCAAATAATTCCTATAGTACCATACCTTTTGTAAGTACTAAAAACACTATTTCAAAAATTAGCAGTGTTTGGAAGTTCATAAATTTGACCTATCACTCATCGAAAAAGAATGTGTGCCTTTAATCCCTTTGTTTTTCTGGTAAAGATGCAAGCATTGATAAAAATTTTACCCATCCTAGCCCATCCAAGGGCTTCAACCCCTATAGAGTGTCGAAAATTTAAGGAGCCAATATAAAGGATTTAACACATGCAATAAAGAAATTGATGTTGCAGAACACAGAAAGCATAGGAAATAATTTAATCACATAAATAATAATTTGCTCTATTAAATTCATTTGAACATAATACAAATATATAGGTTAATATTTCCTATAATAATGGATTAGATATCTCTACAAAATCTCTCTTAGAAAACCTCCAAATCTCCTTTAGTAGCTCATAGGTAATATATTGTTGTTACCAATAATATATAAAACAAACCAATTATTGTAATAGTATTTATGATAATATTTTAATAACTAGCTATTACCAAATACTAATTAACCAATTACTATTTACCTTTTAGTAAATACCCACAATATAAAAGTTAATCCCTAACATTCCCCCCCCATAGTTTTTACATGGTGAAAAAACATTCACACTCTCACTTGCAATATGCTCACCCATTGTAGCATGCCCTATTTGGCTCATGACCTTGATACAAAGAGAGCCTCACTCCTCCCATAGTTTTATAGTGTTACCACAAACCTTGACATGAATAGGACCCATAAATTGTTCACCTCCTGTGGTTTTTTAGATCTACCACAAACCCTTTCAAGATCCATAAACTGACTTACATTGGTGATTTTTGTCCTTTCACAATGTTTTCACATCAGGGAAATATGTCTAGAATTTACATACACATTACATATCCTGAGCAAGCATATTCTTTTGTTCTTATTTTGAAAAACACATAGCAAAAATTATAAAATCACACCACACAAAATGTCACCAAAACATTGGCGCAACCCCATTGTTGGCGACTGATGAGAGGTCGCTAAAAGATGTCCATCCTCTATATATCCTCCAGCCTCCAGTGTATAGCTCAAATAGCTAGATCAATGAAGAGAATTCCTCCCCCCACCCACACTCTTGACACATCTTTCACAAAATGGACATCAGTTACCTCGATAATGCATCTATGTACAATTTTGATTTTTGACATAAAACTTTTGAGACAATGAATCAATATTTATTATAATAATAAAGACCATTATATCAATAATATTGACTCAATGACAAAGGTCTACTAACTAATAGAGATAGTTTTATCATAAGCATACAATTTTACAATCGACCTATACCTAAATTGTATGACTTTTACTTACAAAACCAAAACTAGAGAATTAATGAGTAACACTATGACCAAGAGAGAAGGCTCAAACGTACAAGGTAATTAATGATGGGATTGATTAATATTGATGCACATCACTGAAGATCTTGGGAAAATTGTAATGTATAGTGGTAAATGGGGATGCCCATATTGAATAACATACAGGTTTGGTTTGATGTCGCACTAATATTTCTTTGAATGGCTGATGAATTGTGAGTAATTTTGACAATGCACGAAGATATAATTGCTTCAATTGACTAACATATAAATGCTCAGAGCAACATGTCGATGTGGATAACTTAACCATATCAAACGCTTTCATATGTCAAGCACATCGAGATGGTCATCTATCTGTTAAGATGGATGGCAACACGTCGAGATAGTCATCAATCTATTGGGATGTAGAGTGTAATCTAGATGATTTTGAATTTGGAATCCCTGGTTGTTTTATACATGGTTTGGTGGACTCATATCATTCCCAATGCCACTATGCAAGAAGACGATTGGCAAATCTCATGGAAAACTGATTGATCTGATCAATTTGAGTGTAGTCAATCCAAAACTGACTCAACATAATATGTGAAATCAATAGAATCTATTACATGCCTAATACCAACATAATTATTGAAGCTACAAGAATGATTAAAGGAGCTTAGATAAATGAATTTTGAGTTGGCATAGGAGTTTGAATAATCAAATGCACATATTTATGAAGGCGTGAGGGTGGGACGTACTCATAACACCAAAGCAAACCATAAAACTTCAAACTTAACCTATGTTACAAAGCTTTTCTTAATATATATATATATATATATATATATATATATATATATATATATAAGAGAAACATATGAAACAATGGCTCCTCTATTGTTTTAATCCTCTATCACAGAGATTGAACACTGATTTGATACCACTGTTGGGTATTTAAGGAGCCAATATAAAGAATTTAACACATGCAATAAAGCAATTAATGTTGCATAACATAGAGCATAGAAAATAATTTAATCACATAAATAATAATCCACTCTATTAAATTCATTCAAACATAATAAAAATATATAGGATAATATTTCCTATAATATTGGATTCTAGATCCCTACAAAATCTCTCATAAAAAACCTTCAAGTCTCCTATAGTAGATTGTAGGTATTAATTTGTTATTACCAACAATATATACAATAAACCAATTATTATAATATTATTTATGATAATATTCTGATACCTAACTAGTACCAAATACTAACTAACTAGTTACTATTTACCTTTCAGTAAATACCCATAATGTAAGAGTTAACCCCTAACACAGAGGGATCGTCAAAATAAAATCAAAGTCTATAAAATGCTTGACACTATAGAAGTATAAGTTCATATTAAAATTCATTTAAATTAAAAAATGTTTATCAACACCACATCATTGTCAATGCACGGTTAAAAAAAAAATGAAAACTAGAAGTGTTTGATATAGTTGGCCATCAAGAGATTAGTCACCAATTATAAAGGTCTCACAATTAAAGATGAGATGAAAGCATGCCATGTTTTTACATAAAACCCAACCACAAGGGGGACTCAAAGTGGGCCGCAACTAACAAGAATGGATAACCAATACCCCATTGATTGAGCTATCAACACAAGATGTATTAAGCTAATTAATGAATACAAAGCACGAAAAGGAACAATCCGTAATTGCAAATATATAAAATAAATTAAGATTAGATTAGGAGTTTGTCCCTCAAGGGTCTACTTTAATTTCCAATAATATAATAAAATAAAAAGTATGTGTCACTTGAGGTAACTCCTTACTAACATTCAAATTCATCTTTCAAAAATAATTATAGAATAGGAAATCACCTTTGTTGTTATTGAAGAAATTAAGAATAATCATGTAAATGACACACAATACAAAATTGTATGATTATGCCTTGAAATAATTTATCACCTGATACAAAAATTCTTATTTTTTTGTTATCAAGGATGAGAAATTATCTTCAATTTGCTCATCATTATTATTGTGTGTTTCTTAAAGTGAAAAATATATAATATTTGAATGACACAAATCATGGCCTCTTTAAACCCTTTGTTGACTCTGTGAGGAAGAGATTGCATGAGAAAGTGGCATCATTTCAAGATGAGTAGTGAATACCATTATTTTCTTGCCTTGTTTTACAAATCCCCTATATTAGGGTCTCTTTTTTCAAATAAGCTCGTAAAAAAAGACATAAAATGAATAGAAATGTAGTTACAAAACTATTGTTTTAATTCATCTTTTTAGTTTAAGTATCTTACTTCAAGCTGAGTTGTATCATGTAGTGTTTTCTTATAGTCTTTTGCATGTAATTGTAAGATTAAGTATTTAATATTTACACTTCTTTTCTTTGGTTAATGCATATACCCTTACTAAGAACCATAACTTTTATATTTTTGCATTAAATTAGAATTCTCTATAATGAAGGATATAGCTAGGTTACACCATTTCTTCACATATTTTAGCATGTTGAAGTAAATCCAACATTATTTTGTATCAAAATTCATAGGAGTTTTCAATATTCATTTACAACACTCTCATTTTATGTTTGTATTAGTTACCTTGATGTCATTGTAAAATGTTTATATGTTGTGCTTTTAAGTGACTCTTCTTGCATTGCTTGCATCTAAACTTCATTAGTATATGCATCTTCAAAACATGATGGTTCAAAATCAGCCTTGGTAAGTAAAGCAAAATTCAGTGTCTCACCTCTTGGATTTTTTTCATGTGCTTGATTTGAACTCCTTTGATAAATGTTATTCAATCTTCTTACCTTCCTTGTAGAACTAGGACATGAATCTGGACTTACACTTGGAATTGTATAACTAGATGAGGGGTTACTTGGTGGATTTGTAGCACTTGAAACATAAATATTAGTGGGATGTCCATGATCAATATCATCCATAATAACTTCATTTAAAATATATTTTGAATTCTCCATATGGCCTTTTTGATGACCATAAACTCCCCCTTCATCAAAAATCATATCTCTTGACACAATAAGCCTACTAGTGAGAGGATTATATAACCTGTAAGCCTTACTTTCCTCACTATATCCAACAAAAATACATGACTCACTTTTGGGATCTAACTTTTGCCTCTTTTGATCAGGAACATGAACATAGGCTAAGCAACCAAAAACTTTGAAATAATTAACATTTGGATTTTTCTCATACCAGGCTTCATACGGAGTCATCTTGTCAAGTGCACTAGTGGGACTCCGATTGAGAATATATACTGTTGTAGCAACTGCATCTCCCCAAAAATAATTTCTTAATCCATTTGTTTGTTGCATGTTTCATGTCATCTCCACCACTGTACGATTCTTCCTTTCAGCTACACCATTTTATTGAGGTGTGTATGCAGTGGTGAGTTGTCTTTTGATGCCATGTGTATCACAATAACCTTGAAAGGCTTTTGAATAAAATTCTCCTCCATGATTAGTCCTTAAGCATTTGATTTTGCACCCTTTGTCATTTTCTACAAGGGCTCTAAACCTCTTGAATGTCTCAAGAGCTTCACCTTTGGTCTTCAAAAATAAACCCAACACTGTCGTGAGTAATCATCAATAAAATTAATGAAATATGATGACTTACCTAAACTCTTTCTCTGCATAGGACCACAAATGTTCGAATGAACTAATTGGAGTGGATAATGAGCCCTCCATGCATTGCCTTTTGAAAATTTCTCTCTTGCATGTTTTCCTTTAGCACATCCTTCACAAACTTCCTTGTGCTCTTCAACCTTAGGCAAGCCAGAAACTAATGTTTTTGATGTTAAAATTTTAAAACTATGAAAATTTAAATGCCCATACCTGAGATGCCACAACCAAATTGTATCCTCATATGCCATATTGACAAGGTTCTTGTTATGTTCGCCAAACTTCAATGGGAACATCTTATTCTTTGTCATAGGCACAACTAATACCACCCTATTTCCTAGATTCTTATCATAAATTATACATTGTTGATTTTCAAATATAACTTTATAATTCTTTTCACATAATTGTCCAACACTCAATAAATTATGCTTTAACTTTGGAGTGTAATAAATGTCTTTAACACTCTTCATACCTTCTTTTGTATGGACTTCCATAGCTCCTTTTGCAGCAACCTACAATGATTTGTCATCACCAAGCTTGATCTTGGATTTTTAAAAAAAAATCATTCCCTGACATGTGGTTAGAACATCCCGAATCTATATACCAAACATCTTTGGAAACATTTTCAACTTTGTCATAAGATAAAAATAAATAATCTAGAGGATTCTCATCACCTTCTTGAGCATAATGAACGCTTTTATCATTATTACCTTCTTTTAATCTACACTCATAATTAAAGTGGCCATACCTATTACAATGATAACACTGGATATTTCTTTTATCAAATCGGCCTCTACCTCTTCCTCTGAAACCACCTCTTCCTTGAAAACCACCTCTGCCTCTATTTCCTCTTAAGTAATTCTGATTTTGACCTCTAACTTGGCCTTGATTACTTTTGATGCGACTATTGGCATCTTCATTCTTTGTGATTTGTAATTTGGAGGAAAAAGCTTTTGCATAACTTTCTCCAAATGGATCTCTCTATCTTTCTTCATGAGACATCAAAGATCCAACTAGATGATCAAATTGAGGGGTAGAATAATTCTTGCTTTCTTCTATGATTATGGCAACATGGTTCCACCTTGGTGTGAGAGTCCTCAACACCTTTTTGATCACAACCTCATTGTTCATAATTTCACCAAGTGTAGCCATCTTATTGGCCACATCTTTTACTCCGACACAATAGGTACTCACACTTTCAGCTTCTTGCATCTTCAAATTTTTGAATTCTCTCTTCAATGTCTATAACTTGACAACTTTGACTTAATCACTACCTTGGTAAGCTTCTTTTAGAGTCTTTCAAGCACCCTCTGTTGTCTTTTCTCCTGCAATTCATATAAATAAGCTCTTATCTAGAGCTATTTGATTATGAAATAAGGCTTGAGCATTCTTCTTCTTAGCCTCCTTCTTAGTTGTTTTATCATTTGTTGTGAGGGCATTCCAATCAGCTAGCTCTGCATAACATGATTCAACAATCTCTCACAAATCTTTTCCTATCAAAAAAGTCATCATTTTGATACACCAATAATCATACTCATTTCCATCAAATTCTGGAATGGGCAAGGAGTTAGAATTTGACATGATAAATTTTTGGTAAAATTTCAACTACTAAATCTTTAACCCAAAAGAAAAGTACCTGCTCTAATACCAAATGTAAAATTTTAAATAAAATTAAATCACAGCTAAATATATGCAATATTCATAATACAGAAATAATAAAAATTACAAAAAAAAAAAAAATACTTCTTCAAATTATTGGAATCATTCACCTTCTCCCTTGAAAATAAAGATCGATTACAATGTATTAATAGAATTGCATGTGAACATGATTTTCTAATTATTAAATAAAATATTTTAAATTTATCTAAATAATAATTTGCATATAATATCAACTAAAACTAACTCTAGCCTTTCTAAGTTTTTATTTTTTCCAAAAATATATTAACTAAAAATTAAGTGTCTAAATTTAGCTCCACAAAAACTGTTCATGCAAACTAAATTTACACTAATAATCTAAAAATAGAACTGAGTGAACTGCACTTCAGCATCACTTTTCAACAGTGGATTGAAAGTCATGGTTTGAGATTAAAGCAAAGTCAACAATTTTTGGGTGGAATCAGAATATGTTGGCAACACCTTGGCAAGTTCGGACCCACTAAAAGGAGATAACGAGCTGTACTTGTGAATTGACATAAGGTACCTTGGAAAACCATGGAGATAGAGAGTTGAAACAATAATTAATGCACGACAGTGAGCTCAAGTTGTAACAACAAACCAGAAAGGAAAACTATCAGGCAGTGGCGGAATCATGCTTTTGGCAAACTAGCTCAAACTATTGTGTTCTCATTGAATATACTATGTTAAAAATGCCCTCAAAATCTTTGGACTTTGAAACGTATCGCATTTGTAGTAATGGCCTTAGTAACTGGGTCGTTTGACTTTCTTTGTTGTGCTGGACCATCTTGTTGAGAAATCTCCATAAAATAAAAAATAGTGAGATCTTTACTTCTTACTGGATTTATAAAATATTGATACTCTTTATAAATGTATCCTCCATTGGTTTTACCAGTTTAGATTTACTTGAGAAATTCCCATTAGCATGTTTTTGTTGTTCTTCCTCATTCATATCTACGTGATGGTTTGTTGATATGGGCCTCCTAATCTCGGCCAAATTCCTTAAACTTTCCCTACCTCGATCATTTTCGGTAGAAAATTTGGATTCGGAGCATTCAACATCACTCTTCTATAAGCCCTCTTGCAAAGTAGTTGATGATTTTATTTCATTCTATTTCTTTTCTACTCTATGTTTGGGTTCGATACGATGGATTGGCATTGGCTCACTGCCCTATGGGTAAATGATTGATATATTTCTATCTTTCTCATCTTTTATAAAAATATTAGGTTCTTTACATTTAGTTCTCTTCCAGATGCCTTTCATATAAGACATCTCTTTCTTCTATTTCTTTTCACTTAGATCCTCGAGTATAGAAGTATTTGACATGGGATCACTAAATGGTAGGAAATTTGAAGACCTCTTACAAACTCCCCTATGTTCATGAGAAGGACCAACTGCCTCATCTTGAATACTTAATATGTTCCGCTTGCGCTGTTTATTTTGTTCAACATTACCGATTTTTATGGGGATACTTGGCATGGAATCTTTGAACTAGGAATTTAAAAATAATTCATTTTCCCATATCTTTATCAATTTTTGAAGGAAAATTTATTTCTAGAAGTTGGTGTTTTCTCTTCTGGATCTCAGTGGATCGTATATGAATGGTTTCTACAATCAGTGGCTTCGAAGAGATTATGTCAAAAAAAAAAAAATTATGGATCATACTAGTTTGTGGAAGACGCGTTTCTTTACACACAATCTTTACAAAATTTAAGTTTTAATGCTTCTGTTTTAATTGTGTAGGAATGGTTTCTACGTTCAGTGGCTTCAGAGAGGTTGTGTCCAAAAACTACTGGTTTTTCTTGTGGATCATACCAGTTTATGCGGGACTAGTTTCTTTACACACAATCTTTACAAAATTCAAGTTGCAATGCTTCTAGTTCTTATTCTCAATCTTAATTCTGGGGCTGATTTTGATGTTGATTATCATTTCTCTACACAATTAAATCCACTTTATCTTCCTTTTGTGGCCTTTTCAGATGCAACATTATACTGGATCCCTCTGCATCTTGACTCTCACAAGGAATACTGATACCCTTCTCCTCTAGATACTAGTCCTCCTTTTCAGGCCCTGTCTGATATGCACCACGGAATCTCTTTTTATTCGGCAGTCTTCGATTTGCAATATAGGAGTGCTAAATTGTCCGAATTCCTTCTTGAGCTGGCTATTCTACTAATGATTTCTCAACCGATTCGCGATCTCCCTTTATCTTTTAGGCAATCTCGGTCTGTCGAAATTTCGATCCCCGGGCAATGTTGGCCTAGTCAAGTTATTGTTATTTTATACTTGATATCTATAGAATAAATGCCTATTCCATCCAAAAACTCATTTCTAGGCCTTAACGGAGTGCTTGACACTTCCTCATCCTCCTCCATATGTTTGAAGTCCTTAAGCTTTTCTGAATTGTCAAAGTGCTCTAGAATCTCAACATTGGGGACTCTCTTGAGCTTTATTGAATTACTATAAGATTCTCAACTACTCTCATTTTGGTTAACATCCAGTCTTGCAGGAATCCGAGGCCTATCAAGCTCTTCAATGTTACTTTTCCAATTCTGGTCTAACCAATGCCAGATAAATGGAACTGAAGTCCCAAACTGATTAAGCAATTCCTTTCTTCAAAATGTGGTAACAGAAGCTCTTTTCCTCTAAGATGCAGAAATAAGATTCATAGGATCACAGATTTTTGAATGCCAAATTGCCATGACTGTCAAAACCTACATATCTACGCTCCAAATTACCCCCACACGTAGAGAATTTAATGAGTGTATCAGTGCCAACTGTGATTTTCCCATCTCCAACCATCAAATCCTTTTCTTTTTCTTCAGTGACTTGTCTTCCAAGAAGAAAAACAAACCTTCCAAAATCAAGACAAGGAGTAATATAATTCTGCAAACAAAAATAGAAAGCTAATTTATTTTTATTATTCTGAGGACAATAATCTATAACATAGTTCATATGTAGTGACATTATACGAGTTGGATGTAAGTAGAAGTTTCAAGTAGAGTTATGAGGGATGGCTTTCCTCATTTTGCATTCAAATGGATATTTGGCTATCCCTTTGTTTGTAATTACTAGATTATTTTTGATATTTTTTATATATATGGAGTGGATCAGAATTAACAGTAAATGGGCCTTTCTCTGCTTCTAGAAAGCCGACAACAGACTCGTCAAAGGCTACACTTCTCCTAATGAGTTTATGAAATTGTTCTATTTGCTCATTCTAGTGAACAAGAACATCTTAAAAGTAATTTGAGATGTTCTATGCAATGTGTTACCTACAGAATAGGGCTTTGTTTTATAAGTTTAGCATCTTCTTCTATAATTAAATTTTATAGTACTCCAGGTTGTAATTTTTTTAATAATAGATGCTTATTTAACATTGCTCATCAAATGTTATCATAGTTTGTAGCAAAAGAAGGAAACATTATTTAGTATAAATATGATGTGTATTTATTATATTCATTTACAATATTTTTAATGATCTTCCCAAAATTATAATTATATTTATATAATATATTAAAAAATTAACTTTATTTTTATTTCAAAATAATTCAAATTCGATAATACAACTATCAAATATAACCTCTCCTTTCACAAAAACTTGCACTTTACACCTTTGTTATTGCATTGATAGACTACTTGTCCAATTGAATAAATGCCCACAAAACTTAATAATTTAATTGCATGTTTTTTAACATTTAATTCAATCCTTCACTCGAGAATAATTTGTGTGCGCTGATAATCATTTGGTTAATTTTATGTGTCACTAAAATTGTCCTCAAGATAAACTTATTTCTTCGAATGTAACTCTACGGTTCTCTATTATTTTAATCATTTCGATCAAATTAAGGTACTGCACTTTGGTTGCTCTACTATTCTATTAAATCCATTCTAATATTGAATTATGAATTATTAAGAATGTTGGGAGGCCATTCTCAGCTAGATATTTTTATAAATAGGGTGCAGAACATATCTATTTCAGTTCTACATTTTTGTAATTGATTTCTTTTTATATTATAGTGTAAATTGCCAAGTACATGGACCTCGTCAAAATCATATGTTCTCATATGTATATAAATATTTTATTTTATTTTATGATGGTGATAAAAATAATATTTTTTCTCAATGCAAAATCATTTAATATAGGGGAAGGAGACAAGTAGTTGGGGGGACACCTAATTTCAGGGTTTTGTATCTTTCATTTTACACCACTTTCAAATGTAAAAAAATAGGATTTAGTTAGTTTAAGGTTTTTTTATTTTAAATAAGTCATTCGAGATGATTTTCTACATTTTTTGATTCCGTACGATAATTTCTATATCGATTAATACCACCAATAGTCGTGAAGGGAGTCCAATTGTTGAACGTCTTATGTGATAATTTGTGATTGATTATTATAGATACACGTTATTGAATAATGTAATACTTCTACAATAACTATTAATCTTATTTTATCTTACAATTGATTGAGTCATCAACAATTCATATCACAACTATTATACCACCCAACTATAAGTTACTTGGTGGGAAAACCTCATTTCATAAAAAAAATTCAACACTTCTAAATTTGAATATATATAAACATATTACTTTAATGTAAAAATAAATTTTGTTCTTTTTAGTTTTAAAAAGCACACATAACCTACTATTCAATATAATATAAAAAATAAAAATTTGAATGAATTATGGAAATTTGTTTTAAACATGTTTCTACCTACTTGAAAAAAGATTTTGAGAGTGATCGAAAGAAAAGGAGAAACATAACAACACAAAAATAAAAATTAAGCATCATCACCCAAGTTGGAGACCACAAAGGAGAGTGTTTGTTCCATTTCCTCTTCTTCCAAAGTGACAATAACGAGTGTTTTAGTCAATTGTGAATCCGTAAAGGTGGCATAACTAAAGCCCAAATTAACATAGAGGGCATCTATCTTCTGGGCCTTAACAATATCTTCCACAACTATAGCTTTGAGCAACGGTGAAACTTAATCAAGTTATTACTTAATTAAGTGAATAAATTAAGGTAAATCAAGGAAAAATTTAACGGTAAATATTTGTAGTTAGGTGAATATTAGATAATTTTAATGATGAATATTTTTAGTTAAGCGAATATTAGAGATTTCGAAATTTGGGATTGGATATGTAGATAATATCGAGATGTATAATAATTTGGCAAAAAACCCATGCATATTACTATTACTTGATCGAACAACAAAACATTTCTTCCCTCAAAGGGTTTTTATTCTTAGATCACCAAGAAATTGGTAGTCTAAGATTTTAAACAATTTTTGGATCACCATACACTTTATGGGTCTTAGAATCACACTCACCAAAATTTTAGAGGGAAAATTTGAAATGTAACTAGATTCACCAGTTATAACCAAACTAGATGTTATACACACACACACACACACACACACACACACATGAAAGCAAACGCTATTTTTCATCCTAGGGAGATTTGACTTTAGATTGTTTGGTGATTTGGAAGTGTAAAAGAATTCAAATAAATCAATCACTAACATATGTAAACTAGGAAATTTATTCATCTAATTCAAAACTCATACGTTGACATGGCTTTGACCAATAATGAACTCTAATCGAGTTAGCAATTCAGGGTAATTCAAAGAAAATTCTAACGATGAATATTCATAGTTATGTGAATATTAGGGATTTCCAGACTTGGGATTGACTATGTGGATAATGTTGGGCCGCATAGTAGTTCGCCAAAAAAACCATACATGTTACTATTTCCTACTTGAATAGCCAAAGAATTTCTAACCCCAATAGGATTTTGTTTTTGGATCGACAAAAAAAAATGTTGTAGGATTTTAAACAATGTTCAGACTAACATACACTATAAGGACCCTGGGATCATACTCACCAAAATTTTAGATGGGAAATTTGAAATGTGATTAAATTCACTAGTTATATCTAACTTGTTTTAAATATACATACACACACACACACACACACACACACACACACACACACACACACACACGCACACACACACACACATGAAATCAAATGTTATTTTTCATTTTAGTGAGATTTTACTTTAGATTGTTTGGTAATTAGGCAAGTATAAAAGGATAAGAATGAATCAAGCACTAATAGATGCAAACCAAGAAATATATTGATCTAATTCAAAACTCTTCTACTATTGTAGTTTAAAACCTACAAGTAAATCAATTTGTTCATTATAAAGCATGCTATACATTTATCAAATTTTATTAGATAAGGATCTTTTCTAAGCCATGATGATTTTCCATCTCTAAAAAACTTTTATAGATAGGCAATGTTTTTCCATCAATTGATGTTTTTTAAAGCTTGTGATTATTTTCTAAGTAATTATGATGATTTTTTATCTTGTGATGTTTTCATAGCCATGAAATGTGTTTACATCGATGCAATGTTTTTTTCTAATCCTGTGATGTATTTACATTAATGTGATGCTTTTTTAAGTTTGCTTTGATTTTTTAAGCTTACAATGCTTTTGATCCACTATGATGATTTTTTAACCTTGTGATGCTTATATAAGCCTGCGATGCTTCTATAAGCCTGCGATGCTTCTCTAAGATTTCAAAGTTTTTCCATGGAAAGTGATAATTTTCCAATGTACATGTGTTTTTCCAATGCATTGCAATGGTTTACAAAAAAGTGATGGTTTTTCAGGTGCGTGATGATGTCATATGCGAGTGATGCTTTTACATTTTAGTGATCCTTTTACAAACATACAAAGATTTTACAAGTATGCAATGCTACTCTAACATTTAAGTTTTAATAGTAATATGAAATTTTTCCTTACAAAAAATGATATGTAATAGGGAAATATCAAGAAATCAAACAAGTGCAACACTTTCCGAGATACAAAATATTATCTTTTTTTTTAGAAACCATATGTGTCAGTTGATTTATCTCCACCATCGTTAGGGTATGATGATACCATTTTGAAATAAAACTCATGATGAGTTAAATGATAATTTAATGACTAACACTATTGGTGATTATGAGCATGAAATGCCTCCAATTGAATATTTCCCATTAAATGAGCTCATCCCCATCATTATAAGGATTGGATAACAAATCTACTTCTAAAATGTCGATATCTAACAAATTAAATATTTGAAGTGGAAATTCTAGCTATCAAAGAAATTGCAGCATCACAAATACTTCAAGGACATCAAATTCTACTAGAAAAGGAAAACAAAGAAAATGGGATTTGGGAAGGAATTTTAGGTTAGAGTGGGTGGCCAAGTTTTCACTCATTGTTGATGAATATGAAAATAAAAATAAAGCTCCCAAGGAATGAAAATGCACAATTTGTAGCTAGAAACTTGGGAGCAACTAAGCAATGTAACTGAAATTGGATATTATTGAGAAGCATGTACAAAAGATATATGAAAATAGAACTAAAAATGGAGTTTGCAGCATGTTTTCAATTGGAAGAGTGTTGATGTGTTTAACCCTAAAAATTTAGATTGGGGTTATCTACAGTTCAATGGGATAGAGATAGCCTAAGGTATAGGAGTGATAAACTATCTTTATAGTAGGCCAATTAAATGATAAACTAAGATATAACATATGTTGAATTCATTAAACTGAGATAGGCTTAAAATAGTAAGTATAACTATGCTACATATGAAAATGACAGAAATAATGTACTTCATTAGTTGTAATGTTAAAACAATTCTGGATCTAGAACAAGCAAATAACAGACTGAAAGAAGAATCTAGAACATTCTAGAAGAATCAATTCAACATGAACCTACAATGTAATGTGTAGCCAACAATAATGCTAAGTAAAATACTCACATCAAAATTATCTCCCATGTCCATTGCACATCCATAAAACTAGTATCAAATTAGAATGAAAAAAATCCAATGATGAATAATTTATAAATCATATATGATAAATTTGGTCCACATCAAACTTTTTATTCATTCTTAAAAAAATAAAACACGAGATATAAATCATGTCCTTTTTTTTTTTTTTTTGGTGTGAAATGATCAATCCTTAAAAGGCCTTTCAATTGCCAAAGGGACACTATAACCACTACATTTATTATGAATCTTACGAGAGTTTCTCATGAAAAAATCTGATAATGAATATTAACTTGTTTTAACACATAAATTTGTAAATAATAACAATGAATAAATATATATGAAGATAACATTTGGATACTTAAACTTTTTTTTTTCCTTTGGTTTATCATGGATTGAGTTTATTATTTCATTTAGATAAACATTCTCTTTTATTTTCTATGGTATATTATTTGTAGTGAATAGTTTAGGTTGTACTTTGTGAACAGTGAGTTGATTTTGATAATTTCTTTTAATAAAGATTTAATTTTTTATGTGATTTTGGGTAGAATATTTTTAATGTGATCCTATCTCAACTTTTAGTATAAAGATGTGATACTTAATTTTGAATTAACTCATTTCAATATAAATATAATTGTTTTTATGATTTAGGTAATGCTTTCACTTATAAGAATAAGTTTTTTAAAAAAATTAATTACAAAATAACTGTTGTTGGGTATTAAAATTTTAATTATTATTATTTTTTTTAAAAAATTTATCATACAATAAATACAATAATTTAAAAAAAATTAATCTAATTATAAATAAATATAATATTTCATAATAACATCTTAAAAAATATTTTAATATTTTAAAATCTAAAATTTTATATTTATTAAAATAATATATTAATTCAAACTTTTTATTGATTAAAACAATAAAATTATTTATTTTCAATAAAAGTTAATATTATAATAATTCAATAACATACATTAATTGAATGAGACTCTTAATTGAAGTTAACTTCACTTAATTTATTTTTTCTATAAACTCATTTTTAGGTTTTTAATTTTACCTTTAATTTAATAAATAGCTGAGCCTTTTTTTTGAATTGTTCAAATTTAAAATTAATAATTTATTTAACCAACCCATATTTAACTAATTAGCATTCTCATATATTTATTTGTGTCACATCATTGGCCAAATAATTGATCTAAATGAATCATGCCGTGAAAATTATATTAATCTAAATATATCTTCCGTTGACTCAATGGAGGCATTTTTGACATGGAATTTTTATCTCATTTTATATCTTAAAAATAAATAAATATATATTAATTAAAAATCGGCATTTCTATTTTGAAGTAAATTTCTATCTTCCTATTCTCAAAAAAAAAAGCAATATAAATGGATTTGCACAAAGTATGAACAGAATTTATACCACTCTCGTCCCCGTCCTCGTCCAGTACTTTGGTGATTATAATATAAAAGGGTTACGTAGCGATTAGTTAAAAATATTATTTATAATTGTTATGCAAAAGAATTGAAAGTTGAATGATATATTGCAGTTAGTTTTTGTTTATTTTACAATTTTTATGTTGATTTTATAGTATTAATATTTTAATAATAATATTTTATTATAATAAAAGAAAATAGATTATTATCGATGTTACAATTATTTTCGTATTATAAATTATGTTATATATAATTATTTATATATAAATCAATTTTATAGAATTTATTCTTTAATAAATATAATAATTTACATTTACTTTTATGTATTAGAATAGGCTACATTTAAAATTTGAATATGATATTTTATTCAAATTCAACTTTTAATATTAATATATTTAATTATAAAACATTTTTAATTTTTTAAATAAATAATTGCTTTAAAGATTAATAATATTTAAAAAATGGATATTCTTTAATTTCTTTTTGATTGAATATTTAAGCATTACAGAGAATCACTGAATTATATAGAATGTTAGCATTTTTGTCTACATTTTAGGAGTAAACATATAACGAACTAAAATAATGAGTAAACATACATCTAAATCAATGAGTTTCTTGGTTAAGCAGTCACAACTAAGGGGCATCCACACCATCAAAATCACTTAGGACACAATCATAGCCTTAACCACTTGACTCTCTGTGTCGGGTATCTAGAGGGATTTGCACCTTGGTGAATAGATATAAACAACCATTATCCTCATTGATTGGACTACAACCCTTTTGATATTCTTTAATATTTAGGTATTAAACTTTAGAATTGTTTAATTCATGTCTTATTAAGAATTCGCATTGACTAGAGCAAAAATAATCATTTGCTCAAATAATTCTTATAATACCATACCTTTGTGAGTACTAAAACACTATTGCAAAAATTAGCAGTGTTTGGAAGTTCAAAAACTTGACCTATCACTCATTGGAAAAAAATGTGTGCATTTAATCCATTTGCTTTTTCTAGTAGAGACGTGAGCAATGATCAAAATTGTACCCATCCTAACCCATCCAAGGTCTTCAACCCCTTCAAAAGAGTGTAATTCAAAAACAAATCGTCAAAATAAAATCAAAGTCTATAAAATGCTTGACAATGTAGAAATATAAGTTCATATTAAAAATGACAAAGAAAGTATTAAAATAAAAATTGTTTATCAACAACACATCATTATCAATGCAAGGTAAAAAAAAATAAAAATTATAAGTGTTTGATATAATTGTCCATCGTGATATTGGTCATCAGTTATAAAGGTCTCATAATTAAAATGAGAAGGAAAAGTGTCATATTTTTACATAAAACCCAACCACAAAGGGTGTTCAAAGTGGGCCAAAACTAACAAGAATGCATAACCAATACCCCCATTGATTAAGCTATCAACACAAGATGTACTTAGCTAATTAATGCATACAAAGCACATTTATATAATTTATAAAATCAGGTAAGATTAGATTAGGAGTTTGTCCCCCACGGGTCCACTTTAATTTCTAATAATATAATAAAATAAAAAGTATGTGTCACATGAGGTGACTCCTTACCGTCATTCAAATTTATCTTTCAAAAGTAATTATAGAAAAAGAAATCACTTTTATTATTATTGAAAAAATTAAGAATAATCGTATAAATGACACACAATACACAATTGTGAAATAATTTATCACCTAATACAAAAAAATCCTATTTTATGTTATCAAGGATTGAAAATTCTCTTCAATTTGCTCATCATTGTTACTGTGTGTCTCCTAAAGTGAAAAATATATAATATTTGAATGATAGACTCATGAGTCACAAATCATACCTTCTTTAAACCCTTCATTGACTATGTGAGGAAGAAATTGCATGAGAAGGTGGCATCATTTCAAGGTGAGTAGTGAGTACTATCTCTTTATTTTGCCTTATATTACAATCCCTTATATTAGGGTCTTTTTTTTTCATATAAGTTTGGAAAAAAAAGATAAAAAATGAATAGAAATGTAGTTACAAAATTATTGTTTTAATTCATCGTTTTAGTTGTTTATGTGTCTTATTTCAAAGTTAGTTGTATCATGTAGCATTTTCTTGAATTTTTTTGCACATGGTTGTAAGATTAAATATTTAATATTCACACTTGTTTTTTGTGGTTAATGCATATACCCTTACTAAGATCCATAACTTTTATATTTTTGCATCATATTTGAATTCTCTACAATGAAGAATGTAGCTAGGTTACACCATTTATTCACCTTTTAAAAGCATGTTGAAGTAAATCCAACATTATTTTATATCAAAATTCGGAGGAGTTTTCAATATCCATTTACAAAACTCTCGTTCTATGTTTGTATTAGTTGCCTGAATATCGTTGTAAAATGTTTATATGTTTTATTTTTACTCAATACTCTTACCACATTTTTGAGACTCGAGGTGCCTTTTAAATATACACCCATCATGAAGTCTATGTCCAACTTGTACAATGGTAAAATTTCCAAATGATTGGATTGAGGTTTGTTGTTATGAAATTATAATAATCTAAAAATAATGTTGTCATGTCCCCTTTCCAGTTGACATCTTCAGAGTTGATGATTAGCCTATTATGCGACCTTCGTAGGCTGATATGATGGATAGAGGGTCATGATGGAGCTTGGCTTGGCTTCGCTTAGCAGAATTTTTCCAGTGGGCTTTCGTTCGGGCTCGATAGGACATGTATTGAGGGAGATATTAATATTTGATTGATTTAATTAAATATTAATTATTTAACATATTTTAATTATGAAACCCTTATTCTTAATTATGAAACCCTAATTAGGGCAAACACACCTTTTTTAGGATATAAGGGTTTCTTATTGGAGAGAGGCCATAATTATGATTATTGATTATTGATATTGAGGACAAATTTTGCTAAGGATTTTTCTGAGAAGAAGGAGCCAAGGGTTTCCAGTATTCCAATTGCATTGGAGAACGTACACTCTTCAGTGTGTGCAATTCAGAGGTTGTGAGAGATTAGCTGATCTATTGCCAGTTTGAGAGACAACCCCATACAGAAGTTATCACAGAGGTTTACAGGTATTTATTCCATTAGGTTTTGTTTGAGAAATAAGGATTTTTTGTATTAGGACCATATTTCTACAGATCAGGTGTCCAGCCTACAAGGCGGACTATATTCTATTGCTTCGGTACGAAATCTGAACAGATCCATGTAAATCCATACTCATCAACCACAAGCCGGATAGTGCCACAAGAAGATCAGAGACCGACATCCGCATCCAGGAGATCGACATCGGCCGACTTCATACCGACGTCAGCAGAATAGATCGACTGACAGAGACCGATGTCGACAGTATATCGACCGACAATGGCAATATAACCGACGTCGGTGACTGTGTTTTTACACAGCAACCCGAGCCATTCCAGATTTAGGGTTTATTTCTAGATTGCAGAATATTCAGGTTTTTTGAGACAATATTTGTATTATTTTATATGCATGACAAAGACTGAATACTGTAATCGTCTAGAAGGATAATGAGATCATTGATTTGTCAGTTAAGAGATTATACTGCTGTTTATTTATTTATTTGAATTTATCTCCAAAATCATATCTTTATTCATGCAAAAACATAAAAACATCAAAATACACAAAACAGTTCAAAAAATATTCAATTTTAGAATGCAAGGGAAACAGGGGTTTCTACAGTGGTATCAGAGCTAAATCCTGCCATCCTGAGGGTTTAGAGATCTTATGCAGCCACAAGAGTTGGGACCACACAGGTACTTTACACGCAGTAGAGCCTTGCTTGGAAGCGATCAGGTGTTAGAGCAGCCAATCACCATGAGTGATAGGCGTGACGGTAGCCCACCCAGGGGCCATAGACATAATGATGATCAAGACACCAGAGAATTCTTTCGTGTGATGATTACAGGTCAGCAGCAGATGACATAGGCACTTTAGGCACTTACTACTATGGTAGAGAGGATGAACCCACCTGTTAGATAGAATGGGGAACCAAGAGATAATACGAATGCTACTGTTAATCAGAGACCATAGCTAACTCATTCTAGGACTGTTGATAGGCCTACATGTCTTACATTTGTTTAGGATGAACCAGAAGAAGCACCAACAGAGGAGGCGACAGGATATTCCCTATTTGCAGATGCCCTCATGGCTATAAATGATGAGTGGGACTTATTAGCTCCTCAGGTTTGGGAGAGGATGACCTTTGATCATTTTGTTAATTAGAGGAGAGAGCACTACAGATCAGTGAGACAGGATAGGAGGCCTAGAGGTCAACTTAGTGAGCTGAAGAAGGCTACTGGCAAGCTTTCTTTGACTACTTTTGAGGGTAGCGGCAAGATGAAAGCTCAAGCTTGGGTTCATAAGCTTGACACATTCTTGGCATTGAGGCCAATGACAGAGATAAAGGCCATAAAATACACCACTTTGCACTTGGAGGGGGTAGCACATGATTGGTGGTACCATGGTATGGTCACACTTCAGCATAACCAGGTGACAGAGTATCAGGACTTTGTGGATAGATTGGTTGAGTGGTTTGATAGGAAAGATCCTGAGGTTTACTTTCGATATCTAGCACAGTTGAAACAAACAAGTAATTTGGAGTCCTTCATTGGTGAGTTTCAGCGGTTGGCAATCATGGTGCCAAATATTTCAGAGCGTAGATTGGTAGTTTTCTTCATCGAGGGCCTATCTGAACCATTGAGAGATTGGATCAAAGCCTTTGATCCTCCTTCATTACGGGAAGCTATGAAGAAGGTGTGTAGTATGGAGATGGCAGCCCCATCCAGTAAATCTAACTCCGGAGGTAATTCTTCATCTAAGGACAATAAGGGTTTCAACAATAATAGAGAGAGACTGGATTTTAACATAGATAAATTAGGTGTTAAGAATGATTCGAAGGCAAATCCAGCAGCACCACCTTTGGATCGTGAGGCTATTAATGATCTACGTAGGAAGAAGCTTTGCTTCTACTATAAAGGTCCCTATGATGCCAATCACGATTGTCCTTTGAGGCCTAAGGGCAAGGCAAATCGTGTGATGTGAGCTTTTTATGAGGATTCAGAATCAGAGGATTCTGAACAGTAGGATAGTTCTGAGGAGTCAAAGGTAGAGGCTTAAGAGCCTAAGGTAGAGGCAAATTCAGAGCTTCACATATAGGAGGCACGCCTATCCAGCATTCAGTCGGATGATTCATTCAGACTCCGTGGAGTTTTGGCAGGATAGAGGGTCATCACCCTTCTTGACACAGGAGCCACACATAATTTTATAGATGCTAGATTTGTGGAGAAGCGTGGACTCAATACTGAAGATTTTGAGGGCATTAGAGTTAAGGTGGCTGACGGTCACACTCTTAGGTGTGAGCGGATGATTAGAGACCTTCCATTGCACTTGAACAACTATGAGTTCAAGGTTGATTATTATGTGGTAAACATGGGGGATATAGACTTAGTCTTGGGTATGAAGTGGCTTCATTCCCTTGAGGAAGTCACTCTTCGTCTCAAGGACATGGAGGTTCATTTTGATGTTGGTGGGAAGACACATATTCTTAAGGCAATACGGGGCAGCAAATTCAAAAATATGTTTTTCATCAGATGGAGAGACTCATACCACACGATATGGGAGAGTGTGTTGCCGAGTGCACATTGGCACCAACACAAGGGAGATATGTGGACGAGCTTTGTCTTGAGGTGAGTTCAGTTCAGGAGTTAGCACATGTGGCAGGGACTCGGCTTTCTTTTACAGGTGGGTCACATGTGGATGATGATATGAGTATGTCTAGCATTCACACTCTGGATTCAGAGATTGTCGTGGGTACAGGAGATAGGTACATGAAGTCAGTTGGTATTGTTTACATTACTCTAGGGAGGAGTTTACTTGAGTTGCCAGTTGATTTCTGTCCATGGATTAGATGTTGGGATCCTTATTTTGGTACTTGGGATGATGTGACGCCATTGGATGAGAGTTGTGAAAGACATGGCATGGAGTTTGCGTTGATTGACAGTGGTGTAGATCATGACTACATTTGGGATCCAGGTGGATTGATTGGTTTATCATTCAGCGATTGCTTGAGGACAAGCAATTTCAGGAGGGGTGGATTGTCATGTCCCCTTTCCAGTTGACATCTTTAGAGTTGATGATTAGCCTATTATGCGACCTTCGTAGGCTGATATGATGGATAGAGGGTCATGATGGAGCTTGGCTTGGCTTCGCTTAGCAAAAATTTTCCAGTGGGCTTTCGTTCGGGCTCGATCGAACATGTATTGAGGGAGATATTAATATTTGATTGATTTAATTAAATATTAATTATTTAGCATATTTTAATTATGAAACCCTAATTAGGGCAAGCACACCTTTTTGAGGATATAAGGGTTTCTTATTGGAGAGAGGCCATAATTATGATTATTGATTATTGATATTGAGGACAAATTTTGCTAAGGATTTTTCTAAGAAGAAGGAGCCAAGGGTTTCCAGTATTCCAGTTGCATTGGAGAACGTACACTCTTCAGTGTGTGCAATTCAGAGGTTGTGAGAGATTAGCCGATCTATTGCCAGTTTGAGAGACAACTCCATACAAAAGTTATCACAGAGGTTTACAGGTATTTATTCCATTAGGTTTTGTTTGAGAAATAAGGATTTTTTGTATTAGCACCATATTTCTACAGATCAGGTGTCCAGCCTACAAGGCGCACTATATTTTATTGCTTCGGTACGAAATCCATACAGATCCATGTAAATCCATACTCATCAACCACAAGCTGGATAGCGCCGCAAGAAGATCAGAGACCGACATCGACATCCAGGAGACTGACATCGGCCGACTTCATACCGACGTTGGCAAAATAGACCGACCGACGGAGACCGACGTTGGCAGTATATCGACCGATGATGGCAATATAACCGACGTTGGCGACTGTGTTTTTACATAGCAACCCGAGCCATTCCAGATTCAAGGTTTATTTCCAGATTGCAGAATATTCAAGTTTTTTGAGACAATATTTGTATTATTTTATATGCATGACAAAGACTGAATACTGTAATCGTCTAGAAGGATAATGAGATCATTGATTTGTCAGTTAGGAGATTATACTGCTGTTTATTTATTTATTTGAATTTATCTCCAAAATCGCATCTTTATTCATGCAAAAACATCAAAATACACAAAATAGCTCAAAAAATATTCAATTTCAGAATTCAAGGGAAACAGGGGTTTCTACAAATGTCTTCTTCTTCAAAGTTGCATTGTAATGTAGGAAGTTTCAACATATATGATGTAGTTGTGTTTATATATAAAGTTCTCTTCATGGAAATGTGGAGATCTAGTTTTTTGAACATTGTTAATCTAGTTGACTGACCTAGTATTCTTTACATGACAATTGTGAGAAAGGATATAAAATGACACTCTACATTTATGTCTTAATTTAGAGGAGTAAAGTTGAATTATTGTCATATCAAAATTCCGCAGGGTTGAAAGGAAATGGAAATGAAATATTAATAGCTTTGAGTATATTATTTTGTTTTCTTATTAAAAAAGTTTTTTATTGTGAATAATAGTGTTGAAATTGTGTGTTAGATGAGATGGTATATAAAGGTTGTAGTTTTTGATACAAGTTTTTAAAAATATCAATTTTAGCTATGATGAGGATAAAATACTTATTTTATTAATATAAAATTCCTTAATATCTTTATTTTTGTGTATTAATATGAAGATCTAAATATTATTTATTCTCATAATATAAATGATGCTTGTTTTTTTTATTGTCCTGAGCCTCATTTTCTGAGCCTCATTTTCTTTCTTCTGAGTGTGTTTAGGTTTACAATCCTAAAAATGTATGCTCATATTGACACAACTAAAGATCCTTATTCTTTATATCTTTTATTTAATCTATTTGATGACCAATACATTATTTATCAGTATCTCAATGCTAACCAAAAGTGTAGTACCCATAAAATCCTTAAAATTATGATAATGAAAAAATCAATAATAAAAATGCAAAAATTAATAAATCAATGCTCCACCTAAATTTGTATCTTAGACAAAAATTAAGATGTAGAAAGAACATATAAAGAGTCAAACATCACACAAAACCTTAGTTTTATCACAACTTACCAAAAATACTTTCTTTGCTCTAATTTATAAAGCTCATCTCTATAAACTTACAATTCTATCTTTTAGCAATGATGACAATTTATGTGGAGTTAGGATAGTTTATGGTTTGAAATCAAAGGTTTTGGATGGGTGAAAAGACTTGAAGATATGTTTTCAAAATAATTGATGAGAAAACAACTGCTAAACAAATGTTTACGCCTTTTCATAAAGGCAAAATAACAGATCAAGCATTAAACCAGCTGTTCAACAAGTTGTTACAGACCTATCAAAATGCTTAAGTCTGATGCAAAAATATCCTCCTTCAAGCCCAACAAATCCAGGGATGTCCACAACCAATCTATTACATCTTGTCCTTTTGCAAATTTGATATTTGAAGCTTGATATGTTGAAGTTGACTACCTATTTATGTATCTTTCTTTGCCACCTTCTGTAGCTCCAAAAACAAGTAATTCTCAGAAAGACATTTGAGTAAAGCCTTATAATGTTGCCTTCTTGATAATATATGGAGTTAGAAAAAATTGCCTTACACCTACTCTTCCAAATATGCATGAGGATATCCTGTCTAATAGAGTTAGCAAAAACATTACGAACACCCAAGCCCAACATAGCCTTTTTTCAATTCAAATAATGTTCAAAAAACCATTAAAAATAGCTTTCCATTGATTTTGAGCAAAGGAACATTCCCAAAAGATGTTTTCATACTCGAGATTGACAAAATGAGCATTTAGGTGCTTGAACCCTGAAATAATTAATAGGCAATTTACAATACAATTTTTTTCCAAAACAACCCTGCACATCCGCATCCAATTTAGATTTCCAGATTTGAGTGCTCAAAAATTTCTCGCCAAATCCATTATTTTTGTATAACTTGTTGTATTATTATAATTGTTGTATGTTGTTTTATAATCTTCTTTGGACTGTTTTTTCTTTTTGTAAATTTACATTCTTTTAATAAATAAATAATAATAATCGATAAAATATTTATGATTATTTTTGATAAGATTCTATAATTTTTAATAATATATATTAATATACTTTTGACAATCTAAATACAACTATTTCTTACAACTTTTTATTATAAAACTGTTAGATTAATAAAAGATCATTCAACTTGAACTTAAGACTAAGACTAGCCCTTCAAATCAGATCTTTTTGCTAGTAACGAGAGTTAATGCCCTGTTAATGTACTTGCATACTTCGGTGTAGGTCTTCGAAAGGCACAAATGAATTTGCCAAAGCACCAAGACAGACATCAAGAGATGAACGATACAGTTGAATGGTGACAGTCCCGTGCACGGAGGGATACAAGGAGCCAAACATGAAAAGAGTTGACAGAGTATATCAAGATTATGTAGCTACTCCCATGGCCGTCGATTGAAAGTGATGGCTCGAGATTAAACCGAAATCAACAATTTTTGGGTCAGAATATGTTGGCAACACCTTGGCAAGTTCAGAGCCGGTAAGAGGAGATAACGAGCGATACTTACGAATTGACATAAGGTAACTTGGAAAACCATGGAGATGGAGAGTTGACAGATTAAGTAACACAGTGAGCTCAAGTTGTAACAACAAACCAGAAAGGAAAACTATCAAGCAGTGGCAGAATCATGCATTTGGCAAACTAGCTCAAACTATTGTGTTCTCATTGAATATGCTAGGTTAAAGATGCTCTCAAAATCTTTGGAC
This sequence comes from Torreya grandis, assembly GCA_037957365.1. NCBI lineage: Eukaryota > Viridiplantae > Streptophyta > Pinopsida > Cupressales > Taxaceae > Torreya > Torreya grandis. The sequence continues at coordinate 1,244,371 of JARHVA010001663.1, forward strand.
TTTGGAACGTAACAAATTTGTGGTCATGGCCTTAGTAATTGGGTCGATTGATTTTATTTGTTGTGCTGGCCCATCTTGGTGAGAAACCTCCATAAAATAAAAAATAACGAGATCTTTCCTTCTTACAGTAGTTATAAAATATTGATACTCTTTATAAATGTATGCATCCTCCATTGGATTTATCAGTTTAGATTTACTTGAAAATTTCCCATTAGCATGTTTTTGTTCTTCTTACTAATTCAGATTTAAGTGATGGTTTGTTGAGATGGGCCTCCTAATCTCGGTCAACTTCCTTAAACTTTCCCTACCTTGATCATGTTCGGCATAAAAATTGGATTCTAAGCATTCAACATTACTCTTCTGCAAGCCCTCTTGCAAGGTGGTTGATAATTTTTCCTCGTTCTACTTCTTTTCTTCTCTATGTTTGGGTTTGATACGATGGATTAGCTTTGGCTCCATGCCCTATGGGTAAATGATTGATCTTTTTCCATCTTTCTCATATTTTATAAAAATATTAGGTTCTTTACATTTAATCCTCTTCCAAATGCCTTTCATATATGACGATATCTCTTTCTTCTATTGCTTTTCACTTAGATCCTCGAGTATAGAAGTATTTGACATGGGATCCCTAAATGGTAGAAAAGTTGAAGACATCTTACAAACTCCCCTATGTTCATGAGAAGTACCAACTGCCTCATCTTGAATATTTAATATGTTTCGCTTGCCCTGTTTATTTTGTTCAACATTACCGGTTTTTAAGGGGATGCTTGGCATGGGATCTTTGAACTAGGAAAATTTATTTCTAGAAGTTTGTGTTTTCCCTTCTGGATCTCAGTTGATTGTATATGAATGGTTTCTGCGTTCAGTGGCTTCGAAGAGGTTATGTCAAAAAAGTGTTGGTTTTTTTTTGGATCATAATGGTTTGTGCAGTACGAGTTTCTTTACACAATCTTTGTAAAATTTAAGTTTTAATGCTTCCGTTTTGATTGTACAGGAATGGTTTCTACGTTCAGTGGCTTCACAGATTTTATTTCCAGAATGATAGGACCTAGGTTCCCCAAAGCTCTGACACAACTTGTCAGATTTAAGAGCACACTTGATTACCTTTGTATTAGCAATTAAATATGTGGAAATAACCAGAAGTACAAGTAACTAGAAATAAGAAATAACACAGAATATGAGCGGCAACACACAATTGTATTTAACTCATTCCAGAAGGAAATACAATGAATAAAATCACACTTTCTTCTCACACCTCTTAGATGTATAGATCTCTTTCCCTCAAGAGTTATCTTCTCTCAATACAGGTCACAACAAACGGCTAACACATACCTGTTGTTCACCTCAACCAGTCAGTACAATACTGCCAGTACAACCGAGTATGAACTGGTACTCCAAGTAGATCTTCCCTGATCTTGCTCCTTGATGTGTTGTTGTCACCTTGGATCTTGCTACCCCACAGATCTCCTTTTGACCCTCGCACACACACACCCCTGCAGATCAACCGATCTTACTCACCCATGTAGATCTCCTCCATGATCTTGCAACAACCTGCAGATCAAACCTGATCTTACATACCTGGAAGAACCCCTGTGATTCCAGTAATGGACGAAATCTTCTGGTTCTACACTTTACAATACAGCCCCATGGGTCTATTATATAGATCCCATGCATACAATAATTTAGACAAGCGGCTCAAGACTCGAACTAGTCTTTAACATGCAAACAACTGGTTCGTTAACTAACTGTTTGTCAATAGGTAGTTTTGGAACCGCACAGGCGACTGACGTCGGTCCCTGTCTACCTGGGGATGACCAATGTCGGTCGACTCCTGCCGATGTCGGTTGCTTTCTGTCGACCCCTGCCCAACGACGGTGTGGCCTGCCGATGTCGGCGACTGTGACACTCAGCAACCCTCCATGTTTGCATCCGGGTGAAGCTTTTAGCTCCACAACCTAACAATCTCCCACTTGGAGATAAACAGCTGCACCTATACCAGTACATTGTCTAATCTGTATCCTAGCTTGTATTCCTCTTCAAGCTCAATCTTGAAGACCAACCACCACACATCCTATGGTGCAACCCCTGTGTCTGAATTTCTCCATTCTCAGCTTACCTTCTTCTGTCGTTGTTATACTCCCACTCAATCAGAAACCCCTGAGAGTGACCTGTAATCAAAAACACTAACCAAATCTAAACCACCTGTTAGTCAACCACTCTGAGAACCTCCAACCTTGCTCTGATACCAATTGATAGGACCTAGGTTCCCCAAAGCTCTGACACAACTTGTCAGATTTAAGAGCACACTTGATTACCTTTGTATTAGCAATTAAATATGTGGAAATAACAAGAAGTACAAGTAACTAGAAATAAGAAATAACACAGAATATGAGCGGCAACACACAATTGTATTCAACTCATTCCAGAAGGAAATACAATGAAAAAAATCACACTTTCTTCTCACACCTCTCAGATGTATAGATCTCTTTCCCTCAAGAGTTATCTTCTCTCAATACAGGTCATAACAAATGGCTAACACATAGTTGTTGTTCACCTCAACCAGTCAGTACAATACTGCCAGTACAATCGAGTACAAACCAGTACTCCAAGTAGATCTTCCCTGATCTTGCTCCTTGATGTGTTGCTGTCACCTTGGATCTTGCTACCCCGTAGATCTCCTTTTGACCCTCGCACACACACCCCCCTGCAGATCAACCAATCTTACTTACCCATGTAGATCTCCTCCACGATCTTGCAACAACCTACAGATCAACCCTGATCTTACATACCTGGAAGAACCCCTGTGATTCCACCAATGAAAGAACTCTTCTGGTTCTACACTTTACAATACAGCCCCATGGGTCTATTATATAGATCCCATGCATACAATAATTTAGACAAGCGGCTCAAGACTCGAACTAGTCTTTAACATACAAACAACCAGTTCGTTAACTAACTGTTTGTCAACAGGCAGTTCTGGAACCGCACAGGCGATCAATGTCGGTCCCTGTCTACCTGGGGATGACCGACATCGGCCAACTCCTGTCGATGTCGATTGCTTTCTGTCGACCCCTGCCCGACGTCGATGTGGCCTGCCGACGTCAATGACTGTGACACTCACCAACCCTCCATGTTTGCATCTGGGTGAAGCTTTTAGCTCCACAACCTAGCACAGAAACTACTGGTTTTTCTTGTGGATCATACTAGTTTGTGCACGACTAGTTTCTCTATACACAATCTTTGCAAAATTCAAGTTGCAATGCTTCTACTTCTTATTCTCAATCTTAATTTTGGGCCTCAGTTTGATGTGGATGATCATTTCTCTGCATATTCAGTCCACTTTATCTTCTTTTTGTGGCCCTTTCAGATGCAACATTATACTGGGTCCCTCTGCATCTTGATTCTCACAAGGAATAATGATACCCTTCTCCTCTACATATTCGTCCTCCTTACCAGGCCCTGTCTGATATGCACCACGAAATCTATTTTTATTCAGCAGTCTTCGATTTGCAATATAGGAGTGCTAAATTTCCTGAATTCCTTCTTGAGATGCCTATTCTACTAATGATTTCTCAACCGATTTGCGATCTCCCTTTTCATTTTAGGCAATCTCGGTCTGTCAAAAATTTGATCCCCGGGCAATGTTGGCCTAGTCAAGTTATTGTTATTTTATATTTGATATCTATAGAAGAAATGCCTATTCCATCCAAAAACTTATTTCTAGGCCTTAACGGAGTGCTTGACACTTCCTCATCCTCCTTCATATGCTTGAAGTCCTTCAGCTTTTCTGAATTGTCAAAGTGCTCTAGAATCTCTCCATTGGGGACTCTCTTGAGCTTTATTGAATCACTACATGATTCTCAACTACTCTCATTTTGATTAACTTCCAGTCTTGCAGGAATCCGAGGCCTATCAAGCTCTTCAATGTTACTTTTCCAATTCTGGTTTAACCAATGCCAGATAAATGGAACTGAAGTCCCAAACTGATTAAGCAATTCCTTTCTTCAAAATGTGGTAACATAAGCTCTTTTCCTCTAAAGATGCATAAATAAGATTCATAGGATCACAAATTTTTGAATGCCAAATTGCCATGACTGTCAAAACCTACATATCTACGCTCCAAATTACCCCTACATGTAGAGAATTTAATGAGTGTATCAGTGCCAACTGTGATTTTCCCATCTCCAACCATCAAATCATTTTCTTTTTCTTCAATGACTTGTCTTCCAAGTGTTAATTTCTATAACCCAGCAATAGATTAATTCCACAATAAATTCACAGACATAAATGTAATTTATAACGATTAATACAAATGGGTTAATTAACAACTAATAACAGCGGAAACAAAAAAATAACAATAAGCCAATACAAAAAGACAATAACATAGATATACCCAGGAAACCCCAATGCGGGGAAAAACCTGCAAATATTGGATCTTCTATTCAGCCTAACAGCCAACTTTTCTTTCAAAAAAATACAATATATGAGTTTGCTACAACAATCTTACTTTTATAGGAGAGCCTCGTTGTTTTACTTAGCATGCAATAAAAGAAACTTTTCTTGTTGCTTTACTTAGCATGCAAGAAAAAGAAACTTTTCTTGCTTTCTTTGGCTTTTTCCTTTTTACACATAAAATCACTCTAGGATTTATCTTATCCTTACAAACTCAGAAACATTCTAGAAACTACTGTTGCTGAAAATCCAACTCGAATTGTTTTAAAGCATTTCTAATCTTGAGTTGCTTTAAAACAATTCCACCTTCCACCTTCTGAGCTACAAAAATCAACACTCCCTCTTAGCGAGGAAGGTGTTCTACACCACACCCAACTTGTCCCTAAAGAAATCAAACCTACTCTTCATCAAGGCCTTCGTCAGGATATCTACAATTTGTTCATCCATAGGAATGTAATTGAGCTTCACTATCCCCTTCTCCACACAATCTCTGATGAAGTGATACTTGATCTCAATGTGCTTTGACTTGTCATGAAACACTGGATTCTCAGAGAGTTTGATACAACTCTGATTATCACAATAAATGACTGTAGGATCCAACTCTTGATTAAAGATCCCAGCTAGAAGTTTCCAAAGCCAGATAGCCTCACATGTAGCCATATTGGCTGCCATATACTCAGCCTCTGCAAAACTCAGTGCAACTGACTTCTGTTTCCTCTTATACCAAGAGACTGCTCCTGATCCCAAACTGAAACTACACCCTGAAGTGCTCTTTCGATCAGCTGTATTGCCTGCCCAATTTGCATCAATAAACCCCTTGAGCTTCACTCCATCCTGCTGAACATACTTCAGCCCATAATCAATTATGCCTTGGAGATATCTCAAAACATGCTTCGCAACTATCCAGTGAACACGTTTAGGTTCCACCATAAACTGACTGAGTGAGTTCACTGCAAAACAAATGTCTGGCCTGGTGTTGACTAGATACATAACAGAGCCTATCAACTGTCTATATAAAGTAGGGTCCACTGCCTTTGATCTAGAAGCATCAATCTTCTTCCATTTGGTCACAAGTGGCGTTGACATAGGCTTACAGTTTTCCATCCTGAATCGCTTCAAGATATCAATTAAGTACTTCCCTTATCCAAGGAAGATTTCTCCCTCTTTTTGCCACAACTCGAATCCCAGAAAGTAGTGCATCAACCCCAAGTCCTTCATCTCAAACTCTCATGCAAGATCCCACTTGCAGTGTGCTATGAGCTCCTCTGACCATGTGAGAAATAGGTCGTCAACATATAACAACAATATGAGAAGTTTACCCTTCACCTGAACATAGTACAGGTTTGAATCTGCCTCACTCTTGATGAAGCCCACACTCTGCAAGCAACTATCAATCCGTGAATACCATGCCCTAGGAGCCTGCTTGAGTCCATACAGTGCTCTTTTCAACCTGCATACATGAGAATCCCTCTCATGTGCTTCAAACCCTTCTGGTTGCTCTATGTAAATCTCTTTCTCAATTACCCCGTTGAGGAAGGTTGTCTTTACATCCATCTAATGAATCTTGCAACCCATCTGTGCTACTATAGAAATGATAGCTCTTATGGATGAGTACCTGGCTACTAGAGTGAAAGTCTCATCATAGTCGACTCCTTCCTTCTATGAAAACCACTTAGCCACAAACCGAGCTTTGAACTTTTCCACACTACCATATGTAGCATGCTTAATCTTATACAACCATCTCGAGCCCACCACAGACTTATCTTCTAGTCTTGGTACTACCTCCCACACACTGTTCTTCATGATGGAAGAATACTCTTCCACCATGGCATCTCTCCATACTTGGTGCTTGGATGCCTCTTGAAAGCTGGAAGGCTCTACTTCAATTAATTCACTCATATGTGCCACATAATCTGAATAACATCTGGGATCCCTTCTTTGTTTGACTGAATCTTGAGGATCACCTACATATTCTTGAGCCTCTCTTAATGTTTGCTCAGCTACCTTGTTTCTCCTCTTCTCACTAATAGGAATATGAGGCTGGGGAATTATTTGTTCCTCTATCTGATCATCCTACTTGTTCTGCTCTCCAGCTTGCATGACTGAAGTTTGAGGAATTTGTGCTACCTCAACTATGGATGTTTTTTCCTCCTCATTCATCAAGTTACTTGACTTTTGAAGAGCCCTCTCTTCCTCAAACTTCACATCTCTATGAATCACTATTTTCCTAAGAGTAGGAATATAAACTCGATAAGCCTTAGAAGTTTCACTGTACCCAACAAGGATACCCTTCTCTGAAGTAGGTTCCAACTTGGTTCTCTTTTCATCAGGAATGTGACAATACACAAGACATCCAAAGATGTGAATGTGCCCCAAATCTGGTTTCTTACCAGTGAACGCCTCTTCTAGAGTCAATTTGCCCAACACTTTGTGAGGGCTCATATTCTGCAAATACACAGCTGTGTTGCAAGCTTCTACCCATAGAACCAAGGTAGATCCTGATCATGAAGCATGGCTTTGGCTGCTCCAATGATAGCTCTATTCTTTCGTTCAACAACCCCATTCTATTGAGGGTTGTATGGAACTATCAACTCTTTCTTGATACCTTCTTGAGCACAAAAATCTTTGAAGGCATTCGAGGTATACTCGCCTTCATTATCAAACCTTAGTATCTTGATCTTCTTCCCAGTTTGGTTCTCCACGAGAGCCTTAAACTCTTTGAACCTAGTGAAGACCTCATCTTTATTCTTCATGAAATATATCCACGTCTTCCTGGAGAAATCATCAATAAAGGTAACATAATACTCACATCTATTCAAGGATGTTGTTGACATAGGTCCACACACATCTGAGTGTACGAGATCCAAAATCCCTTTGGATCTAGTGTCGCTGCTTGGAAAATTGGTTTTAGCATATTTCCCAAGAGCGCAACCCTTGCACACCTCATGCTATTTTGTCTTTATCTCAGGCAGCCACATCACTATTTCCTTAAGAATATTAAGTGCTCCATGGTGAAGGTGAGCCATCCTCCTGCGCCACAATTCTCCTATCCCTTTACAGCTACTAACCAATGCATGTGCTGGCTCAAACTATAACCGAAATAGGTTGCCATACCTGACACCAATCACTTTTGCAATCTTGGAATCTTTGGGACGAATATAGACTTTTCCCCTCTCAAAGGTCATGATGTAACCCTTGTCTTCCAAGGCAGGAATTGAGATTAAATTCTTTGTCATGCCAAGGACATACAACACATCCTCCACCAACAAAGGTTTGCCAGACTCCCTCTGAAACTTGATGGTGCCAACACCAGTTGCATGGTACTTGGCATTATCTCTGAGCTCAATATAGAAATCTAGCTTCTTCTCCTCCAACTTGGTGAAACATTCTTTGACTCCCGTCATGTGGCGAGAAGCCCCACTGTCAATATACCATACTCTGTTGGCACTTGAACTTGAGAGACAGGAAATGAGTGAAAACTCATTCTCAAATTTTGATGCAAACTCATCCACCTCTGTTGTAGTAGCAAATTGCTTCTTTTGCTTGTCCTTATTTTTCTTATTCAAACATTACCTGGCATAGTGACCCATCTGATGGCAGCAAAACATTCAATCTTGCTCAAATCTTTCTTCTTCCCACTCTTGGAAGAAGAACCTTCCGATTGCTCTTTATTGGACTTCTTCTTACCCTTGCTTGCAAGAGCATGATTTTATTCATCTTGACCCTTCTTTGTCTGATCTCCTCGATGAGCACCTTCACAGATCTCCTCCTGAACAAAATCATCCCAAAGTCTTTCCCAATCAGGTAGCCGATCTCTACCAACAACACACTTGACAAACACTTCTCAGTGCTTTGAAAAACCATTCAAGGCTATACTCACCAACTCATCTTCTATAATCGTCTCTCCAATAGTAGCAAGCTCATCCCTGACCTATGTCAGCTTGGACAAGTAAGAGGTCACACTCTCACCTTTGGACATCTTGGTATTATGCAATTTGTCCTTGAGCATCTTCTTACGACTCTGATAGTTACTCAGATAAAGTTTTGTGAGCGTATCTGACATCTCCTTGGTGGTGTCTTTCCCTGATAAATGAGGAACTAAAAGATCTCTTACTCCATGCAGGATAATCCTCTGAGCCTTGGCCTCTTTAACTTCATGTGAATCTAAGGCAATAGGATCATTTGTTGGTGGAGTCACTTCTGTGCTAGCATAGATCCACAGCCTGTTCTCCTTGAGAATAGATGTAATTCGAATCTTCCACTGCAAGAAGTTAGACACACCCTCGAGCTTGTCCTCATATTGAATGCTGGTTGCCATAGCCATAAAAAGAACTGAGGATGAAAGAACTGATTTTTTTCTTGAAATCTATGTTACAAATCTTGGCTTCGTATAAAGTTTAGAGCTCTGATACCATGTTAATTTTTATAACCCAGCAACAGATTAATTCCACAATAAATTCATAGACATAAATCTAATTTATAACAATTAATACAACTGGGTTAATTAACAACTAATAACAGCGAAAACAAAAAAAATAACAATAAGCCACTACAAAAAGACAATAACACAGATATACCCAGGAAACCCCAATGTGGGGAAAAACCTGCAAATGTTGGATCTTCTATTCAGTCTAACAACCAACTTTTCTTTCAAAAAAATACAATATATTAGTTTGCTACAGCAATTTTACTTTTATAAGAGAGCCTAGCTGCTTTACTTAGATTGCAAGAAAAGAAATTTTTCTTGCTGCTTTACTTAGCGTGCAAGAAAAAGAAACATTTCTTGCTTTCTTTGGCTTTTTCCTTTTTACACATAAAATCACTCTAGGATTTATCTTATCCTTACAAACTCAGAAACATTCTAGAAACTATTGTTGTTGAAAATCCAACTGGAATTGTTTTAAAGCATTTCTAATCTTGAGTTGCTTTAAAACAATTCCACATTCCACCTTTCGAGCTACAAAAATCAACACTAGGAAGATAAACAAACCTTCCAAAATCAAGACAAAGAGTAACAATTCTGCAGACAAAAATAGAAACCTAATTAATTTTTATTATTCTGGGGACAATAATCTATAACATAGTTCATATGCAATGACATTATATGAGTTGGATGTAAGTAATCTATAACATAGTTCATATGTAATGACATTATATGAATTGGATGTAAGTAGAAGTTTCAAGTAAAGTTGTGAGGGATGGCTTTCCTCATTTTGCATTCAAATGGATATTTGGCAATCCCCTTGTTCGTATTTTATAGAATATTTTTGATATTTTTTATCTATATATGGAGTAGATCAGAATTAACAGTAAATGGGCCTTTCTGTGCTTCAAAAAAGCCGACAACAGAATCGTCAAAGGATACACTTCTTCTCGACGACAGACTCGTATATACATTTTTGTAATTGATTTCTTTTTATAGTATCGTGTAAATTGCCAAGTACATGGACCTCGCCAAAATCATATGTTCTCATATGTATATAAATATTTTATTTTATTTTATGATGGTGATAAAAATAATATTTTTTTGGAGTGCAAAACTATTTAATTAGGGGAAGGATGTAAGTAGTTAGGACACTTAACTTCAGGGTTCTGTATCTTTCATTTTACACCACTTTCAAATGTAAAAAAATAAGATTTAGTTAGTTTAAGGTTTTTTTAATTTTAAATAAGTCATCCAAGTTGATTTTCTACATCTTTTGAAGTCGTATGATGATTTCTACATCGATTAGTGTGACCAATAGTTGTGAAGGGGGTTCAATTGTTGGACGTCTTATGTGGTAGTTTGTGGTTGCTTATTATACTAGGTAAAAGTTGTTGGATAATGTGATACGTCTACAATAACTGTTAGTCTCATTTTATCTTACAATTGGTCCATTCATTCATAACTCGCATTACAACTATTAGACCACCCAACTATAAGTTTCTTAGTGGGAAAACCTCGTTTCATAAAAAAGTTCAATGCTTTTAAATTTGGGTATATGTAAACATATTAATTTAATGTAAAAATGATTTTTTTTCTCTTTTTGAAGAGAGGTTTAAAAAGCACATATAGCCTACTATTTAATATAATATACAAAACAAAAAATTTGAATGAATTATGGAAATCTGTTTCAAACATGTTCTACCTACTTGTAAGAAGATTTATGAGTGATAGAAATAAAAAGGAGAAACATAACAACACAGAAATAAAAATTAAGCATCATCACCCAAGGTGGAGACCACAAAGCACAGTGTTTGTTCCATTTCCTCTTTTTCCAGAGTGACAATAACGAGTGTCTTAATCAATTTTGAATCCGTAAAGGTGGCATAATTAAAGCCCAAATTAATATAGAGGGCATTTATCTTCTAGCCCTTAACAATATCCTCCACAACTATAGCTTTGATCAACAGTGAAACTTAATCAAGTTATTTCTTTATAGTTAGGCGAATATTAGATAATTTTAATGATGAATAGTCTTGGTTAGGCAAATATTAGATATTTCTAGACTTGGGATTGACTATGTAGATAATGCCAAGCTGCATAATAATTTGCCAAAAAACCCATGCATATTACTATTTCCTGATTGAATAATAAAATATTTTATTCCCCAAAGGGTTTTTATTCTTAGATCGTCAAGAAATTGGCAGTCCAAGACTTTAAACATTTTTTGGATCACCATACACTTTATTAGGATCACACTCGCCAAAATTTTAGAGGGAAAATTTTAAATGTAATTAGATTCACTAGTTATATATTTGAAAGCAAACGCTATTTTTCATCTTAGCGAGATTTCACTTTAGATTATTTGGCGATTGGGAAGTATAAAAGAATTCAAATAAATCAATCACTAACATATGTAAACTAGGAAATTTATTGATCTAATTCAAAACTCATACGTTGCCATAGCTTTTAGCAACAATGAGCTCTGATCGAGTCAGCAACTCAGGGTAAATCAAGGAAAATTCTAATGATCAATATTCATAGTTATGTGAATATTAGGGATTTCCAGACTTGGGATTGACTATGTGGATAATGTTGGGCCACGTAATAGTTCACCAAAAAAACCATACATGTTACTATGTCCTACTCGAATAGCCAAAGAATTTCTAACCCCAATAGGATTTTGTTTTTGGATCGGCAAAAAATAAATATTCTAGGATTTTAAACAATGTTTGGATTAATATACACTTTAAGGACCCAGGGATCATACTCACTAAAATTTTAGAGGGAAAATTTAAAATGTGATTAAATTCACTAGTTATACCTAACTCGTTTTAAATATAGTAATACACACACACACACACACACACACACACACACACATGAAATCAAATGTTATTTTTCATCTTAGTGAGATTTAACTTTAGATTGTTTCGTAATTGGGCAAGTATAAAATAATCAGAATGAATGAAGCACTAATGGATGTGAACCAAGAAATATATTGATCTAATTCGAAATTCTTCTACTATTATAGTTTACGACCTATAAGTAAATCAATTTGTTCATTATAAAGCATGTTATACATTTATTAAATTTTATTAGATAGAGATCTTTTCTAAGCCGTGATGATTTTCCATCTCTACAAAGCTTTTATAGATAGGCAATGTTTTTCCATCAATTGATGTTTTTTAAAGCTTGTGATTATTTTCTAACTAATTATAATGATTTTATATCTTGTGATGTTTTCATAGGCATGCAATGTGTTTACATCGATGTAATGTTTTTCTAATCCTGTGATGTATTTACATCAATGTGATGCTTTTTTAAGCTTACAATGCTTTTGATTCACTACAATGATTTTTTAACCTTGTGATGCTTATATAATCCTGCGATGCTTCTCTAAGCTTGAAAAGTTTTTCCATGGAAAGTGATAATTTTCCAATGTACATGTGTTTTTCCAATGCATTGCAATGGTTTACAAAAAAGTGATGGTTTTTCAGGTGCGTAATGATGTCATATATGAGCGATGCTTTTACATTTAGTGATGATTTTACAAACATGCAAATATTTTACAAGTATGCGATGCTACTCTAACATTTAAGTTTTAATAGGAACATGAAAGCTTTCCTTACAAAAAATGGTATGTAATAGCGAAATATCAAGAAATCAAACAAGTGAAACACTTTCTAGAATACAAAATATTACATTTTTTTTTAGAAACCATCTGTGCCAGTTGATTTATCTCCACCATTGTTAGGGTATGATAACATTTTGAAATAAAACTCATAATACATTAAATGATAATTTAATGACTAACACTATCGGTGATGATGAGCATGAAATGCCTCCAATTGAATATGTCCCATTGGATGAGCTCATCTGCATCATTGTAAGGATTGGATAACAGATCTATTTCTAAAATGATGATATCGAACAAATTAAATATTAGAAGTGGAAATTCTAGTTATCAAAGAAATATCACCATCATAAATACTTTAAGGACATCAAATTCTGCTAGAAAAAGAAAACAAAGAAAGTGGGATTAGGGAAGGAATTTTAGGTTAGAGTGGGTGGTCAAGTTTTCAATCACTGCTGATGAAAATGAAATAAATAAAGCTCCCAAGGAACGAAAATGCACAATTTTTAGCTTGAAACTTGGTAGCAACAAGGCAATGCAACTGATACTGGATATTATTGAGAAGCATATAAGAAAGATGTATGAAAATAAAACTAAAAATGGAGTTGTGAAGCATGTTTTCAGATGAAAGATTGTGGATGTGTTTAAACCTAAATATTTAGATTGGGGTTATCTATAGTAAAACGGGATAGAGATAGCCTAGGGTATAAGAGTTATAAACTATCTTTATATTAAGCTAATTAAATGCTAAACTAAGATATAACATATATTGAGTTCATTAAACTAAGATAGGCTAAATATAGTAAGTATAACTATGCTAGATATAGAAATGACACAGAAATAATGTACTTCATTAATTCTGATGTTAAAATAGTTCTTGATCAAGAACAAGCAAGTAGCAAACTAGAAGAGGATTCTAAAACAGTCTAGAAAAATTAATTCAACATGAACCTACAATATAACGTGTACCCAACAATAATGCTAAAAAAAAATACTCACATCAAAATTATCTCCAATGTCCACTGCACATCCATAAAACTAGTATCAAATTAGAATGAAAAAAATCCAATAATGAATAATTTATAAATCGTATATGATAAATTTGGTCCACATCAAACCTTTTATTCATTCTTAAAAAATAAAACACAAGATATAAATCATGTCCATTTTTTAAGTGAAATGGTCAATCCCCAAACGGCCTTTCAATTGTCAAAGGGACACTATAACCACTGCATTTACGATGAATCTTACCAGAGTTTCTCATGAAAAAATCTGATGATGAATCCCAACTTCCTTTAACACATAAATTTGTAAATAATAACAATGAATAAATATATATGAAGATAACATTTGGACACTTAACTTCTTTGTTTCCGTTGGTTTATCATGGATTGAGTTTATTATTTCATTTAGATAAACATTCTCTTTTATTTGTGGTGGGATATTACATGTAGTGAATAGTTTAAGTTGTACCTTATGAACAGAGAATTGATTTTAATAATTTTTTAAAATAAAGATTTAGTTTTTAATGTGATTTTGGGTAGAAATTTTTTAAATGTGATCCTACCTCAACTTTTAGTACAAAGATGTGATAGTTAATTTTGAATTAACTGATTTCAATATAAATATAGTTGCTTTTATGAGTTAAGTAATGCTTTTACTTGCTCTTGAGTAAGTAAAAAAAAGTCAACTACAAAATAACTGTTGTTGGGTATAAAGATCTAAAGTCATGTTCTTTTTTGAAAATTTGCCATGCAGTAAACTAATTTAAGAAAATTTAATCTAATCATAAATAAATAAAATATAATATTTCATAATAATATTTTTAAAAATATTTTAACATTTTGAAATCTAAAAATTTATATTTATTAAAATAATATATTGATTCAAACTTTTTATTGATTAAAACAACAAAATTATTTACTTTTAATGAAAATTAATAATATAATAATTCAATAACATACATAAATTGAATGAGATTATTAATTAAATTTAACTTCATTTAATTTATTTATTTTATAAACTCATTTTTAGGTTTTTAATTTCTATTTTATCTTTTAATTTAATAAATAATTAAATTTTTTTAATTGAATTGTTAAAATTTAAAATTAATAATTTATTTAACCAACCCATATTTAACTAATTAACATTGTAATATATTTATTTGTGTCACATCATTGGCCAAATAATTGACCTAAATAAATCATGCCGTGGAAATTATATTAATCTAAATATATCTTCCGTTGACTCAATGGACGCATTTTTGACATCTAATTTTTTCCCCATAAAGGTGAATCTTCGGAATTTCTGATTTTGAAGTAAATTTATTTCTCCCTATCCTAAAACAAAGCAATATAAATGGATTTGCTCGAACAAAATTTATACCACTCTCGTTCTCGTCCTCGTCCAGTACTTTAGGGATTATAATACTAGCAATTGTCCCAAAAGTGCAAAGAAACTTTGAGGAATTGTATATTTTTTTTTACGATTATATATATATATATATATATATAAAGGTAATGACTTCATAATTGTTGAGTTGTTCACATGATATTTGTTGATTTGTTTTGCCTAATTCAATATCAACTTTATTATATTAGTTAATCAAAAACACTACAAAGAGAAATTTAATAAATATTTATATTTTAGAAGAAATAAACATTCAAATTATGTAAATCTATGTAACAAGAATTACCAATCATAACAATTAACCAAATTTTAATTCCAAAATAAATATTAAATTAAATGAGAATAAATATTTTCAGCCAAAACAAATTCCTCCTAAAATTGTAATGTATTCTAACTAAAGGCTAATGGAAGATTGATTAGATCAATAAACAAAGACCAAACTTGGTTGTGAAGATCCCAACAAAACAACCCACAACAACCAGTTGGAAAGATGAAAGAGACACTCCATAACTTCTCAAAGTGACAATAAATGTTATCTTCCCTTTTGAAGATTTTAACCCTACCATTTAATTCCCAAATAGAGCCCCCAAAACCAATCATAAATTATATTAACCAACTAAATGTGGGTCTTCCTCTACCCTTCCCGTCAATTCACATTAACATAAAATAAAATATGCCTCGACCAACGTATAATCAAACTCGTGACAAAATCGAAGAAAGTCACTTTCATGATATAATTGTTAAATGCAGGAAACAGACGTGAAACAACTCACACTCCCAGAAAGAAACACGACCACAGTACATATATATTATATATATGTCATGTCTAGACATGGAGATAAATGCATATTTGTAGTCTGTTGAAAGCGCAGAGGGGCTTTCTGAGCCCATTGAAATCTTTGACTGAAATGGAATGTGGTTTTGCTTGAGTTGAAACAACTGAGATCAATTTGAATTAGATCCACTTATCTAATCTAATGAGAGTTGAGGTGACATTTTCAAAAGAAAATATAAACAATGCCCAAAAATACAAATCCATAATGAAGTGTGATTGTCATCATAATTAGTTTCAGTGCAACATAATCTCCATTCTCCATTACGTGTAGTCCACAAAATCATCTTTAGGTCAACAAAGCTCTTGAGTTTTAGAATATTTCTACCAAACCCTAACCTTAACACTGACCTCGATCTTTTCAAAAAGGACCTTCTCGCTCATTTTTTCCCACACTAAGTATATTTTCTAACAAGAAGATGGAGGATTTACTCTGCTTCTCAGTGGACTAAAATAGTACAAGATTAGCATCTAAGAATCCCATTGTTAACGTTAGAACAAAATTGTATATAAGATTTATCTTAACACACAACTGATTAAGATAGATAAAACTAAAATTGTTAAGTCGTTATAGCATAAATTTCACAAAAAGCACAACACAATAACAAGGATTTGACCAGAATTGTAAATTTGTTACAACATGAAAAACATTAATTTGATTTGGTATTGTGACGTGCGCTCTCCACAATGGGAGATGTTAGGCAGAGCCCCCTTTAAAGTGCAATGAAGATGCCCTCTATAGGCCATCGACCTTCATAATAATGGATTGACCCCACCCAAGTAAGTATAATATTTCGTTTCCCCATCCCCTTTCTATTATACGCTCCCTTCTCCCTTTGAAAAAATTATGCCATGCATATGGAATCAAAAATATTACCTTCCTACTATGGTTTCATTATTGCTCCTACAATTATCCTAGCCCAACACAACACAGTGTAACACTGCCCTCTATTGAAATATAAAATCAATTACTGAATGGCTTGCAGATTACAATTTAGCCCAGGGTTCAAATCTCTCGAAGCAGCGTTTTCATCCAACAGCATTAACGTTGTTTCCATATCAAGTTATGTTCTTTTGTTTTCTTTAAATCAACCCAAGAGCAACATCACCACCATTCTTTCTTATCTCAACTATTTTAACTCAAGCGCAACTGCATTCCATTTCAGTGAAGGATTTCAATGGCCTCAAAAAGCCCCTTTGTGCTTTCAACAGACTACAAATATGTGTTTATCTCCATGTCTGGATAGGACATATATATAATGTATATGCACTGTGTTCTTATTTCTTTTTGGGAGTATGAACCGCTTCACATATATTTTTTGCTATGCGCTACCAAATCGCTCTGCACCACCACCTCCCCCAAACCACCACCATTCAAATCCAAGGTGTTTATAATGGCATATGTCATTTTGTCTCTTTATGAGACGAATCTAGGGGCTTCGTCTGCTGTATAAGCCTCTGTTTAATAAAATCTAATTACCAAAATAAAAGGGTTATGTAGCGATTAGTTAAAAATATTATTTATAATTGTTATGCAAAAGAATTGAAAGTTGAATAATATATTGTAGTTAGTTTTTGTTTATTTTATAATTTTTATGTTGATTTTATAGTATTAATATTTTAATAGTAGTATTTTATTATAATATATAAAATAGATTATTATCGATGTTATAATTATTTTCATATTATAAATTACGTTATATATAGTTATTTATATATAAAACAATTTTACAAAAATTATTCTTTGATAAATATAATGATTTACATTCACTTTTATGTATTAGAGTACGCTACACTTAAAATTTGAATATGGTATTTTATTCGAATTCAACTTTTAATATTAATATATTTTATTATAGAACATTTTAAATTTTATAAATAAATTATTACTTTAAAAGACTAATAATATTTAAAAAAGAGATATTCTTTGAATTTTTTTAATTGATTACTTAAGCATTACAAAGAATCACTGAATTATAATAATGAACATTTTAGGAGTAAATATATAGTGGATTATAATAATGAGTACGCATACATTTAAATCAATGAGTCTCTTGGCTAAGCAACTATGACTAAAGGACATCTACAACGTCAAAATCACCCAGAGCACAATCCTAGCCTTAACCACTTGACTCTCTATGTCAGGTATCTAAAGAGATTTGTACTTTGATGAATAGATATAAGCAACCATTATCCTCACCAATTAGATTACAACCCTTTTGATATTTTTTAATATTTGGGTTTCATTTCTTTTTAAGAATTCTTATTGACTAGAGCAAAAATAATTATTTGCTCAAATAATTCTTATAATACCATACCTTGGTAAGTACTAAAAATACTATTGCAAAAACTAGCAGTGTTTGGAAGTTCATAAATTCGACCTATCACTCATCGAAAAAGAATGTATACCTTTAATTGCTTTGCTTTTTCTAATAAAAATAGGAACAGTGATCAAAATTGTATCCATCCTAACTCATCCAAGGGCTTCAACCTTTTTAGAAGAGTGTAATTCAAAAATATGTCATCAAAATAAAATTAAAGTCTATAAACTACTTGATAATGTAAACGTATAAATTCATATTAAAAATGACAAAAGAAGTATTAAATTAAAAATTGTTTATCAACACCACATCATTGTCACTCTAGGTAAAAAAATGAAAATTACAAGTGTTTAATATAGTTGTCCGTCGAGAGATTGGTCACCAATTATAAAGGTCTCACGATTAAAAATATAATGGAAGAGTGTCATATTTTACATAAAACCCAACCACAAAGGGTATTCAAAATAGGTCGCAACTAATAAGAATGGATAACCAATACCCCCATTGATTGAGCTATGAACTCAAGATGTACTTAGCTAATTAATATATACAAAGCATGAAAACGAACAATCCATAATTGGAAATTTATAAAATCAGCTAAGATCAGATTAAGAGTTTGTCCCCCAAGGGTCCACTTTAATGTTCAATAATATAATAAAATAAAATGTGTTATATGAAGTGACTCATCTTTTAAAAATAATTATAGGAAAGGAAATCACCTTTGTTGTTATTGAAGAAATTAAAAATAATCTTGTAAATAATACACAATACATTTTGTATGATTATATCTTAAAATAATTTATTATTTAATAAAAAATCTTATTTTTTATTATTAAAATAAGAAATTCTCATTGTTATTATATGTCTCCTAAAATGAAAAATAATTAATATTTGAATGATAGACTCATGAGTCACAAATCATTGGTTCTTTAAACCTTTTCTTGACTATGTGAGGAAGAGTCTCCATGAGGAGGCGACATCAATTCAAGGTGAGTAGTGAGTACTATTTTCTTCTTCTTTTTGTTTGGGTTTTCTTCAATTTTTTTTGTTTGGGCCTTGTTTTACAATATTCAATATTAGGGTCTCTTTTTTCATATTAGTTTAGGAAAAAGCACCAAAAATTAATAGAAATATATTACAAAACTATTGTTTAATTCATCTTTTTAATTATTTAAGTGTTTTATTTTAAGTTGAGTTGTATCATGTACCGTTTTCTTGTAATTTTTTGCACGTGGTTGTAAGATTAAATATTTAATATTTACAATTCTTTTTTATGGTTAATGCATATACCTTTACTAAGATCCATAACTTTTATATTTTTGCATCATATTTGAATTCTCTACAATGAAGAATACAACTAGGATACACCATTTTTTCACCCTTTTTTAGCATGTCGAAGTAAATCCAACATTGTTTTGTATCAAAATTTGGAGGAGTTTTCAATATCCATTTGCAACACTCTCGTTCTATGTTTGTATTAGTTGCCTTGATGTCATTGCAAAATTTTTATATGTTGTGCTTTTATTCAACTCTTATCACATTTTTGAGACTCAAGATGCCTTTTAAATATACACGTGTCATGAAGTCTATGTCCAACTTGTACCATGGTAAAATGTCCAAATGATTGGATTGAGGGTTGTTGTTGTGAAATTATAATAGTCTGAAAATCATGTATTCTTCCTCAAAGTTGAATTGTAATGTAGGAAGTTTCGACATATATGATGTAGTTGTGTTTATATATAAAGTTGTCTCCATGGAAATGTGGAGATATAGTTTTTTGAGATATTGTTAGTCTAGTTGAACGATCTTATATTCTTTCCATGACAATTGTACAAAAGGATATTGAATGACACTTTACATTCATATGTCTTAATTCGGAAGAGTAAAGTTGAATTATTGTCATATCAAAATTTCGTAGGGTTGGAAGGAAATGGAAATGAAATATTAATAGCTTTAAGTGTATTCTTTTGTTTTCTTCTTAAAAAAGTGTTTGATTGTGAATAACATTGTTGAAATTGTGTGTTAGATTAGAGGATATATAGAGGTTGTAGTTTTTCAAACAAGGTTTTAAAAACATCAATTTAAGTTTTGATAATGATAAAACACTTATTTTATGAATATAAAAGTCCTCTATATCATTAGTTTTGTGTGTGAATATGAAGATTTAAATGTTGTTTATTCTTATAATATAAGTGATGCTTGCTCTTTTTATTGTCTTGGGCCTTATTTTCTTTCTTTTCGGTGTGTTTAAGGTTACAACCTTAAAAATGCATGCTCATAGTGACACAACTAAAAAGCCTCATCCTTTATATCTTTTATATAATCTCCCTAATAATCAATACATTGTTTATGAGGATCTCAATACTAACTAAAACTGTGGTACCTAAAAAATTCTTAAAATTATGATAATGAAAAGATCAATAATAAAAATGCAAATATATAAAAAGTCAAACATTACACAAAACCTTAGCTTTATCACAACTTACCAAAAATAATTTATTTGCTCTAATTTATAAAGCTCATCTCTATAAACTTAAAATTATATCTTTTTAGCAATGATTAGAATTTATGTGAAGTTTGGATAGTTTATGGTTTGAAATCAAATGTTTTGGATGAAAAGACTTGACATTATGTTTTCCAAATAATTAATGAGATATTTATGATTGTTTTAATAAGAATCTATAATTTTGAGTGACATATATATTTAATATAATCTTGACAATCTAAATACAACTACTTCTTACAACTTTTTATTATAAAAAATTAAAATGTTAGAGGAATAAAAGATCATTCAACTTGAACTTAAGACTAAGACTAACCCTTCAAATTTGATCATTGAAATTGAGTACCCTAACTCAATTTCTGCTATGGCCCCCACTGATCAAATCAAATCTTTAATGGAAGACACCTACCAGTGGCCTGCGGGACACCCCACTGCAATGCCGCAGCATAAAATCATGTGCGAATGGCGGTAATATGATGTGAGCGCGTTAAAGTTTAAAGCGTTACGGATCAGAAAGGGCCCTGCACATGTACGGAACGAAACCATTAATAGAATTTTGACTTTTAGGGTACGTTACATTGGAAACCACTCCAGACCCCGTATGCGGTATTTACTTCAAAATAAAACCAAGGCTCGACATGAACTCCTGAAGGACCGAAATGAGGCAGGGGTGACCATGAGTTTTCAAGGGTAGTTTTCTCATCCTTTTTAGGGCTTGTGTGTGTTCTCCAAGCGGGGGAGGGGTTTGCTGAAGAAAGCTCAGGAGATGTTCTTTCTATGCGAAGCGGATTTGGCGTACGTATTCATCCTCATTTTCGTGCCGCGTTTACCTCTTGCAATGGTTGATGACTTTTCCTCGTTCTATTTCTTTTCTTATCTATGTTTGGGTTTGATACAATGGATTAGCATTGGCTCCCTGCCCTATGGGTAAATGATTTATATTTTTCCATCTTTCTCATATTTTATAAAAATATTAGGTTCTTTACACTTAATCCTCTTCCAGATGCCTTTCATATATGACGATATCTCTTTCTTCTATTTCTTTTCACTTAGATCCTCAAGTATAGAAGTATTTGACATGGGATCCCTAAATGGTAGGAAAGTTGAAGACATCTTACAAACTCCCCTATGTTCATGAGAAGGACCAACTGCCTCATCTTGAATACTTAATATGTTCCGCTTGCCCTGTTTATTTTGTTCAACGTTACCGATTTTTATGGGGATGCTTGGCATGGGATCTTTGAACTAGAAAAAAAAAATCATTTTCCCATATCTTTCTCAAATTTTCAAGGAAAATTTATTTCCAGAAGTTGGTGTTTTCCCTTCTGGATCTCAGCTGATTGTATATGAATGGTTTCTACGTTCAGTGGCTTCGAAGAGTTATGTCAAAAAAGTGTTAGTTTTCTTATGGATCGTACTAGTTGCTGCAGGACGAGTTTCTTTACACACAATCTTTGCAAAATTTAAGTTTTAATTCTTCCATTTCGATTGTATAGGAATGGTTTCTATGTTCAATGGATTCAGAGAGGTTATGTCCAAAAACTACTGGTTTTTCTTGTGGATCATACCAGTTTGTGCAGGACTAGTTTCTCTACACACAATCTTTCCAAAATTCAAGTTGCAATGCTTCTACTTCTCATTCTCAATCTTAATTTTGGGCCTCATTTTGATGTGAATGATCATTTCTCTACATATTAAATCCACTTTATCTTCCTTTTATGGCCCTTTTAGATGCAACATTATACTAGTTCTCTCTGCATCTTGACTCTCACAAGGAATAATGATACCCTTCTCATCTACATACTCGTCCTCCTTTCTAGGCCCTATCTGATATGCACCACGGAATCCTTTTTTATTCAACAGTCTTCAATTTGTAATATAGGAGTGCTACACTCCCGTAAATTCCTTCTTGAGTTGCCTATTCTACTCATGATTTCTCAACTGATTTGTAATCTCCCTTTTCCTTTTAGGCAATCTCGGTCTGTCAAAATTTTAATCCATAGGTAATGTTGGCTTAGTCAAGTTATTATTCTTTTCTACTTGATATTTGTAGACACCTAAAACTGACCACAACTAGCCTCTGATTGGACTTTACACTGATTCCTACTAACCATTGCAAATGAAGCCTAAGAATCACTGAACATCCCAAATTTGCTTGCGCATCATTCATGCAAGATCACAATCATGTTGAGACATCTTTAATTGGGGTATTTTATTGTATGCAACAGTAACCTCTCACATATTCATCCTTAATCAACTTACGGCATTACAATAGTCAATTTGGCCTATGGACCTATTAAGTGGGGCACATGAACAAATATTAAATCTTGAAAGAGCGAAAATACTAATCAAAATCAATTAACAAGTTAAACAAGATTACATGCCAAGTTGAATTATCCATTTGAAATTAATGAATATTTAAAAAATGAAATTCAAAAATTCAAAATATTATAACCTTTCATCATGAACTTTATGAGTTGTCAAACTCTTTGAAAACATCTTAAAATATCTATTTTAAGAGTCATGCATATTTATTGAAAATCATAATTGCTTGACAATTATTAACACTACTGGAGTTAAATTTTACTCATCTAGGTTTAGTTTGAATCTATTTCAACCCTCAACCCTAACTCACTTTGGGTGAGAGTTAATTCCAAAGGTTATAAATACAAGGCCTTGCCTATTGAATCTCAAGCTATTTTGGTGCAAAGTTATCATGCACAAATATCTTCAAAAAGCTCTCATAAGCTAAAATTATAATGCAAATTTGGAGAGACATAAGCTATTTTATTGCAAGTAGTGTTATAATGTCAAAATATTAAGCCAAGCAATCACAAGCGACATCAAAGCCAAAGGTGCCAAGAACAGGAGCCAACAAACTTCATTTGCCAAAGACTTCTTGATGCACAAGCCTAGGAAGCCACTCAACAAAGCATTTGGAGCTTCCAGGGAAGGTAGATAATTTATTGTATTTTACGTTTTTATTGTGAGCTTTCATTTAGCTTTTGTTACTAAGTTCTCCCTAGTATCTAGGATACAAGTGTAAGTTTTAGTGTGTTTATTTAAGTCTTATTTGTTTGAATTAAAACTATACTAACCTCCTTTCTTGGATTCCTACGATTTAAAATATCTATAGAATAAATGCTTATTCCATCCAAAAACTCATTTCCAGGCCTTAATAGAGTGCTTGACACTTCCTCATCCTCCATATACTGGAAGAAGTCTTTAAGAGTTTTTGAATTTTCAGAGTGCTCTAGACTCTCTCCATTATGGACTCTCTTGAGCTTTATTGAATTATTATAAGATTCTCAACTAATCTCGTTTTGATTAACTTCCAGTCTTGTAGGAATGCAAGGCCTATCAAGCTCCTCAATGTTACTTTTCCAATTATGTTTAAACAATGCCAGATAAATGGAACTGAAGTCCCAAACTGCTTAAGAAATTCCTTTCTCCAAAATGTGGTAGCAGAAGCTCTTTTCCTCTAAGATGCAGAAACAAGATTCATAGGATCACATATTTTTGAAAGCCAAATTGCCATGACTGTCAATACCTATAGATCTATGGCTCCAAATTACCTAATACGTAGAGAATTTAATGAGTGTTTTAGTGCTAACTATGATTTTCCCATCTCCAACCATCAAATCATTTTTTTTTTCTTTAGCAACTTATCTTCCAAGAAGAGAAACAAACCTTCCAAAATCAAGACAAGGAGTAGCATAATTCTGTAGACAAAAATATAAAGCTAATCAATTTTTATTATTCTGAGGATAATAATCTATAACATAGTTCATATGTAATGACATTATACGAGTTAGATGTAAGTAGAAGTTTCAAGTAAAGTTATGAGGGATGGCTTTCCTCATTTTACATTCAAATGGATATTTGGCTATCCCATTATTCATATTTACTAGAATATTTTTTATCCATATGGATTGGATCATAATTAAAAGTAAATGGACCTTGTGCTTCAAGAACGCTGACAATAGACTCGTCAAAGGCTACACTTTATCTCCTAATGAGTTTATGAAATTGTCCTATTTGCTCATTCTAGTGAACAAGAACATTTTAAAATTAATTTGAGATGTTTTATGCAATGTGTTACCTACGGAATAGGGCTTTGTTTTATAAGTTTAGCAGCTTCTTCTATAGTCAAATTTCATAGTACCCCATGTAATTTGTTTAATGATAGATGTTTATTCAACATTACACATCAAATGCTATCATAGATCGTAGCAAAAGAAGGAAACATTATTTATTATAAGTATGATGCATATTTATTATATTCATTTACAATTTTTTAACAATCTTCCCAAAGCTATAGTTACATTCATACAATATACTAAACAAATTAATTTTATTTTTATTTCAAAAAAGTTCAAATACAATAATATAACCATCAAATCTAACCTCTTCTTTCTGTAGGCACTTAATGCTTTGCACCGTCATCTATTCTATTAAATTCATTCTAATATTTAATGTTATGAGGTCATTTCTCAGCTAGATATTTTTATAAATAGGGTGCAAAACATATATGTTTCAGGTCTACATTTTTGTAATTGATATTCCTTTTATTTTATAGTGTAAATTGCCATTAAAAGCAAATCACATGGACCTCGCCAAAATAATCATGTATATAAATATTTTATTTTATGATGGTGATAAAAATAATATTTTTTTGATGTGAAGAACCACTTAATATAGGGGAAAAGGGACAAGTAGTTGGGGCTCCTAACTTTGGGGTCTCGCATCTTTCATTTTACACCACCTCTAAATGTAAAAAAATTGGATTTAGATAGATTAAGGTTTTTTTAAATAAGTCATCCGGGATGATTTTCTACATGTTCTAAAGTTATATGATAATTTCTACATCAATTAGTGCAACCAATAGTTGTGAAGGGGGTCCAATTGTTGGACATCTTATGTGGTAGACTATGATTGGTTGTTATAGGTACAAGTTATTGGATAATGTGATACTTTTACAATAACTATTAGTCTCTTTTTATCTTATAATTGGTCCTTTCATCCACAACTCACATCATAATTATTAGACCCCACCCAATAATAAGTTACCAATGGGAAAGCCTCATTTCATAAATAAGTTCAGCGCTTTTAAATTTGAGTATATGTAGACATATTAATTTAATGTAAAAATCATTTTTTTCATTTTTGAAGGGAGTTTTAAAAAGCACATATAGCCTATTATTTAATATAATATACAAAATAAAAATTTGAATAAATTATAGAAATTTGTTTTAAACATGTTTCTACCTACTTGTAAGAAAATTTTATGAGCGATAGAAACAAAAAGGAGAAACATAACAACACTAAAATAAAAATTAAGCATCATCACCCAAGCTGGAGACCATGGAACACAATGTTTGCTCCCTTTCCTCTTCTTCTAGAGTGACAATAATGAGTGTCTTGGTCAATTGTGAATCTGCAAATGTGGCATTATTAAATTCCAACTTACCATAGAGGGCTTCTATCTTCTGGCCCTTAACAATATTTTCCATCACCATAGCTTTGAGCAATGGTGAAACTTAATCAAGTCAATAATTAAAGGTAAATTAAGGAAAACTTTTAATGGTGAATATTTGTAGTTATGTGAATATTAGATAATTTTAATGGTGAATATTCATAGTTAGGCAAATATTAGACATTTTTAGACTTGGGATTGGCTATGTAGATAATGTCGAGCTGCATAGTCGTTTGCCAAAAAGCCCATGCATACTACTATTTCTTGCTCGAATAATAAAACATTTTTTCCCTAAAGGGTTTTTATTCTTAGATCACCAAAAAATTGATGGTCTAGGATTTTAAACAATTTTTGCATCACCATACACTTTATGGGTCCTAGGATCACACTCGCCAAAAATTTAAAGGGAAAATTTGAAATGTCATTAGATTCACCAGTTATACCCAACCCAAATTTTCTAAATGTAGTAATACACACACACACACATATTTGAAATCAAACACTATTTTTCATCCTAGTGAGATTTGACTTTAGATTGTTTGGTGATTGGGAAGTATTAAAGAATACAAATAAATCAATTACAAACATATGTAAACTAGGAAATTTATTGATCTAATTCAAAACTCATACATTGTCATAGCTTTGAGCAACAATGAACTCTGATCGAGTCAACAACTCAGGGTAACTTAAGGAAAATTCTAACGATGAATATTCATAGTTATGTGAATACCTAGGATTTCTAGACTTGGGATTGACTATGTGGATAATGTTGGGTTGCATAGTAGTTCGCCAAAAAAACCATACACGTTACCATTTCCTACTCGAATAGCCAAACAATTTCTAACCTCAATGGGATTTTGTTTTTTGGACTGGCAAATAATCAATGGTGTAGGATTTTGAATAATGTTTGTATCAACATACTCTTTAAGGACCCTGGGATCATACTGAAATTTTAGAGGGGAAATTTGAAATGTGATTAAATTTACTAGTTATACCCAACTTGTTCTAAATGTACTAATACACACACACACACACACACACACACACACACACACACACACACACACACACACACACACACACACACACATGAAATCAAATGTTATATTTCATCTTAATGAGATTTGACTTTAGATTATTTGGTAATTGGGCAAGTGTAAAAGGATCTGAATGAATCAAGCACTAATGGATGCTAACTAGGAAATATATTGATCTAATTCAAAACTCTTTTATTGTTGTAGTTTACAACCTACAAGTAAATCAATTGGTTCACTATAAAGCATGTTATACATTTATCAACTTTTATTAGATAGAGATATTTTTCTAAGCCATGATGATTTTCCATCTCTATGAAGATTTTATAGATAGGCAATGTTTTTCCATCAATTGATGTTTTTTAAGCTTGTAATTATGATGATTTTATATCTTGTGATGTTCATAGGCATGCAATGTGTTTACATCGATGCAATGTTTTTCTAATCATGTGATGTATTTACATCAATGTGATGATTTTTTAAGCTTGCTTTGATTTTTTAAGCTTACAATGCTTTTGATTCACTACAATGCTTTCCTAACCTTGTGATGCTTATATAAGTCTGCGATGCTTCTCTAAGCTTGAAAATTTTTTCCATGGAAAGTGATAATTTTCTAATGTACACATGCTTTTCTAATGCATTGCAATGGTTATACAAAAAAGTGATGGGTTTTCAGGTGTGTGAAGACGTCATATACAAGCGATGCTTTTACATTTTAGTGATGCTTTTACAAGAATGTAAAGATTTTACAAGTATGCGATGCTACTCTAACATTTAAGTTTTAATATTAACATGAAAGCTTTCCTTACAAAAAATTGATATGTAATAGGGAAATATCAAGAAATCAAACAAGTGTAACACTTTCCTAGATATAAAATATTACATTTTATTTTGAGAAACCATCTATGTTAGTTGTTTTGTCTCCACCATTGTCAAGGTATGATGATTATATTTTGAAATATAAATCATGAGTTAAATGATAATTTAATGACTAACACTATTGGTGATGATGACCATGAAATGCCTCCACTTGAAAACGTCCCACTGAATGAGCTCATTTGCATCATTGTAAGGATTGGATAACAAATCTACTTCTAAAATGTTGATATCTAACAAATTAAATATTAGAATTGGAAATTCTAGCTATCAAAAAAATTTCACCATCACGAATACTTTAAGGACATCAAATTCTACTAGAAAAATAAAATAAATAAAATAGGATTTAGGAAGGAATTTTAAGTTAGAGTGGGTGGCGAAGTTTTCAATCACTACTGATGAAAATGAAAATAAAAATAAATCTCCCAAGGAATGAAAATGCACAATTTGTAGCTATAAACTTGGTAGGAACAAGGCAATGTAACTGAAATTGGATATTATTGAGAAGCATGTAAGAAAGATATATGATAATAAAACTAAAAATGGAGATGTGAAGCATGTTTTCAGACAAAAAATTGTGCATGTGTTTAACCCTAAAAATATAGATAAAATAAAATTACAACTAAGGGATAAAGGATGACCACCATTGCAAAAGTAATATAATTGAAGATAACCACCATCGCAAAAGTAGTTGCTAAAAGGTAGTTGATGTAAAGAGTAGTTGTAAAAAGAGGATTAAAGAGATTCTTCTAAGCATGAACAAGTTTTTAATGCTACTAACCAATCAAATGAACCTCAAAACTATTGCATTCTTTGTCTATATAATATCAATAACATTATTTATTTATATAATATTTTTAAATTTGATTTATGTTTAAAACAATGGCTAGCTTTACCACATTCCTTAGAGTAGGGTTTAAATATCATTCAAAAAATCTTTTAAGAGACAGTACATTTATGCAATATGTTACAACATGTGGGTAGTCTAAGAGAAATATTCACCTTAAAAAAAGGGTATTTATTTTTTTTTTACATGCATTTATTGTTGTTACATACATTTATTATTGTTATGCTATCACTGAAACCTATAAAGGGTTACAATCGAGATGTATTATCTCTATTAAGTCCACCCCTATCTCACTTCACTACCCTATTAAATTTGTCATCACAGACTTGTCATTTTAAATTGTTATGAGGTGGGTTTGGAAAAAGTGTGCTCTCTTGTGACATGCTCTAATATCAGTGTCTATTCATATTTTCTATGAAGTCTTTTTGTCTACGGGTGGAAGTTTCATGCCCATCCTACATTTTTTGGAATGGATGAGGCATTGAGTGTTGTGCATTCAATATTGCCATCCTCTGTACCTTGTTGTAAACCTATGCCATATATTTTTTGAAAAA
Organism: Torreya grandis; assembly: GCA_037957365.1. Lineage (NCBI taxonomy): Eukaryota > Viridiplantae > Streptophyta > Pinopsida > Cupressales > Taxaceae > Torreya > Torreya grandis. The sequence continues at coordinate 1,273,735 of JARHVA010001663.1, forward strand.
TGCCATAGTTTCTACGCTTCAATTCATTGCACAACATATATCAAATATCTCTCGTTCTCTGCATATCAGGTCCTCAACATCATCAACTCTGGCAATATACAGGATATATTCATAGAGTACAAAACATCTAGTTAGAAATGCCAAAAAATACAAAAAATATGACTACAATAGTTATTATACTTACAATATCATCTCCCCTCAACTGGTCTTCAGTGTCATTTGCCAGATTTGCTACAAAACCTATTACATGGTTTGATGCTTGCATATCCATATCCGATACACACTGTCTTTTGATGTGCAAACCTTTGACATCCATGCCTTATCCTTCATTTTCAATTCAAACTTCGTTGTCTTTGACCTAGGCAATGAGAGCATATTACACAAACTACAGTTACCTTAAAGTTTTCAATGCATACAATATGAGGGAGAATCAAAGCTTACATGGTACTTAACATCGATGTTATTGATGCTCTCGTTCACACTATGCATTGTGGCTGCATCCTCTACAACTACCTAATTTGTCATCTTTCTCATCAGGGCCACCTTGAGCACATACTTGTAAGTATATCCTTGGATTGAAAATGAGCAATTACACATTGACATAGAAGGCATTACATTGAAGATGCAATAATGTAATGTCTCATCTTTAATACTTTTCACCCATGTAGTACGAGGGTCACTATTGTTGAAGGTAACATGAGAATCTTGGATGTTCAAAGCCCATACCCATGAAATATTTTCATTTCTTTCTACTTTGAAGTTCCTATGGAAGTCGATGTCCTTAAATAGTTGTAGCCACCAATAATGTATGTAAACCGATGTTAGTTTTTGAACCAACTAATCCACCCTGTAATGTGTAGAAATCCGTAATGTGCTTAGGAAATGACATTTCAAATGGGAATGGTAAGATTCTATAAATGCATTGATGTCTCACCTAACATACGAAAGTATCTGACAACATTTCAACCACATTCCAACCCTGTATGCCCAGTGTTGTTCCCAGTATTTGACAAAAGTGAACTAAGAGGAGTGATATCTTTATATAAAATTTATGGACTCCCTTGTAGCCATGTCCTCATCTTCATAACTATGCATTATGAACCCTAAGTCCTCAAACATTGCATGCCTTACATCATTGTCTTTCACCTTTGCTATCAAATTTTTCAACCACGCATGACGAACATGCCAAATGCATAAGTAGACCTCATAGTCGAATGTCTCCCTGAATAACATAATATTTTTGCATAAGTTAATGGAATAAGGTGGGGATAGTGTCTATGAACATACAAATATGAAGTCCATGATGCGTGTAGGAATAACGATGATGCACCTAATAACTTTTATCTCTGCACCAACATCGTCAACCATGAAGGAATTAATTGTCCATTCAATGTCTTTCAAATGCATTCTTTGAAGAAGAAATTGCATCCATTATCTTTTGTTGATAGTACATGACCGAGACATAATGACCCATGTAATGGGCACACCTTTGTGTTTGATATCAAATGCCAACAATGTGTACAATTAAAACTATATAAGAAAAAAATAAAAAATATTGGAACAACTATTATTATTACAAACATCAGAACAATTAATATTATCAACTACTCTTACAAACATTTGCACAATACCTTCATTGCATTCATTCCAAATGTTTCATCTATCACCAATAAGCTACGCTTTCTAAATATCAACAACCATTCTAACTGTTGTGAGAGTTGGATGCCCAAGATGAAGGGGATTTCCCCATCCCCATCAAGCTCTCTCACATTGTAACCCTGACATAGAAACCACTTGTCAGGATTTGTTAACACCCACTCCCAAACATTTTTTGTATCATCATCATTGTACACATATTTTGCCTCTTTGATCAATCGCTCTCTGTTGTATATATCATCCTTGCTTAAGAAATCATCCCGCTCTAATTCACCATTAAACAATACAAGTTTGTCATGCATCATCTCCCAATGTTTAAGGTGGATAGCATCACTAGACATTCCCAATAATAGTTGCCTATGAACCCATTCATTAAGTTGGGCGCTGATGTGAAGAGCAAAAATATATTTCTTGCCCTTGAATTGTTCATATTATTGGTCATGGCAATAGTTGTGCTCATTGTTTATGTGTTCTACTTGATTATATGTGAGAAACATATGATCAAGGCTACAAACCATCCATCATGTGCTGAAATGACAATGATAACTACACCTTCTATGCCTTTGAATCAGCCAGCAACTCGTTCCAAACTTGGGCATTAAATACTTATCTTTTGGCATGGAATCAATTTTCCAAAAGTCATTGGGGTCATATGAACAACAATATTTGCATGATTATGGTGAAAAAATAAACAGTCATGCAAGATGAAAAAAATGTACATGAATAGAACATAATAGCATCCAAACAAACATCAACTTGCAGTCTATAGTGTGAGGTGACTCACATGACATATTTAGAGGTTGTAGTGATCTTGATATCCTCTCTAGTAAAATCTAAATTTCTTTTGTGATGTGAAACACAAAAATTTGTAGGGGACAACACTCTTCTCGATTCTCCTTTGAGAAGTCGTCAACCTTGTCCTTCTCAACCAAGACAACCCACAAGTCTTCCTCATTGACATTAGGAAAATTAGCTCACTTGATACAACTGCAATCAAATAGACCTTCACCTAACTTCTATAGTTCAAGGTGCATTATTTTTCCCACCTTTTTGCCATCTATTGTAGCCTACAAGGAGAACATTTTATTAAAGGAATTAAAAATGCACTTTTCGTATTGAGTGAATGTAAGTTTCCATGTATTACAGATGACATTTTTTTCTATTGAATGTTATTTCTCATATAACGTAATGTACAAAGGACAACGATTGAATAATGCACATATAAATTAAAATATGAGAATTCAAACCACTTAAGAAAAATATCACATAAACCATGAACAAAAGTTATAAGAATGTACAAAACCTCATTAAAATCAATATAAAATCTTTCATAAAACATATCCAAATAAATGCATCAAATTGTATAAATGGACAAAATAATGCATACATGAGGTAGTTAACTTTATAGACGATCTTAAGTGGCACACAGTAACTACATGCATGTGGGTGGGGTGCAAGAATGTGATTTTTCTACGAAGCCCAGAGCTTCAGGAAAGGGTTAAAAAAAGAGAAATTGCTAGGAAGCCCATAAAATAAAGACATGGTTTTGAATTTGCTATGAAGCCCATAAAATCAGGTGAAGATTTTTAAAAAAGTGAAATTGATAAGAAGCTCACATGATGTTCTCATTGTCCATCAACTAATCATGTGATGTATTGAATTAGAGGCATATACATACTCGTATTTATGGATAGTGTGTGAAAGGAAATGCTAGTAGGCAACACAAGAAATATTTATATGACATGTGTGCATTAAAAATTATATGAGCCCATATGGGATGCAATTTATTCCATTCAATTGTAATGGTAGGTTACATTATCACCCATAGTAAGGTCAGGGTATAACCCGTATTGAGTTATTAGAGCTTTAGTGTAGCAAAATAGGCCGCCAATTTTTTTAAAATGATTTTCTCATAGACCACCACTACCATATTTCCCACCTACCGGACCATAATTTTTGGCCCCTAAAGTTAGGGAGGCCCATGATACGACAAAACACAATTATGAAACTAAATGAAAGCTTATTCTTCATTACATATAAAAAATTATATAAAAAGTTGTCATGATCAAAAAGCTTTTTCTTTATTACATGTACAAAATTATACCACTGTCCAATGTCAGTTATTTACAACTAATCTAAGTAGTTCCCATCCTAATCACGGGTATTTTTATTGTCCTCATATTCTTCTGATCGTGTTGGAAAATAACTTCTTTGCCACATTGCTTCTTGGTATGTAAGCTCATCTAACATGTGTTCGGATCTAATTCAGGATTTGAATCTAGAAAATTACACAATTATCATGAAGACCATCCCACATTAAAATTTGAAATCTGATCACAAGGTGATATGTACGAAAGAATCTTTTTGGCAAGAATGTTGCATAACTAGTTCTATCAAAGAATCTGTCAAACCAACTTTTCATCATGAGATTCAAAGATATTTCATGCTATGGAATAATTAATTCTGATAAGAGATTAGACTTAAAAATTATATCCAACACTTCCATTTGTTGATGTGATCAATTTCTTTTTAACATCTCCAAAATAAAAGCATTATTAGTACTCCAACAAATCCTAGCAATGTCATTTGCATGAGTAGTCCAAGAAGGTGGTGGCCAACTAAAAATTTCATTCAATTCAACTAAAACTTGATCTAAGTCTCTTCTTGTTACATCTCTATGTTGGATTAGGGAATTCCATAAGTGATTGGAATGCTAACTGGAGAGGGGTTCCGAAAATAATGACATACTGCAAATAAACACACAAATCACAGAAAATAAATTATATACAGGATCCACTGCATCGTTGTCATATCGTTGTTGTTATGTGTTAAGAATATGAATATATAATTTTGTATATTAGCAACCATAATGTAGGTTAATATGAATTCATTAAAAATTACATTTCAAATAAGAGATTGCAATAGAAAAAGGGGATATTTAACATAAAACACAAGAGTTAAGTTCTTAAGATATTTCTCCTAACAACTTATGTTTGTTAAGTAGAATAATGGGTATGTTTTTGCCTCTAAAATTGAGATTGGAGAAAAAAGTCTAAATTTGAACAATAAAATAAATAGTTGTGTTGAAAAATCTTAAGGAGGCCAACTCTATGTTGGGTTATATCTCTAATGAGTAGAGCTACACATATTTGACCTTCATAATGAATAAGATCTCATATGGAGCAATGATTTCCTCTAATGAGGCAGTAAACCCTTCCATGAATGTCATAATAAATTAGAAATATATATACATAACGTTCCTTTGACTTTGGTTATTTATTACAAATTTTACAAATACATTTATGTGTGGAATAAAGTCATTTGAATTTATGAAATGCTAATGAGATCATACTAGTGATTACCCAGAAAGAAATCTCAATCTAAAAGGAAGAATGGTGTATTTGGGATTTTTAATAAGTCCATCTTATATTTGAAGATAATGAAAAAAGTAGCGATGCAATTTTTTATAATAGTTTTAATGGTTTTGTCCAGGTTGATTTATATAATATTTTTATATATCATCTCTTATGAATTTCTGAATATCAATATGTATGGTGCCTTGATGGAAAATGTATTAGGAGCCACATGATTAATATCAATACCAATTTCCTACAAAAAAAAGTACATTGGGGATACCAATTTTTATTGATCCTTTGTTGACATAATTTTATATAGAATTGAAGATCCTTGAAATAATATCTATTATTCTCAATTCTTGTATCTTACATACATCTTAACATGTGAACCAACAAATCACTACATGGAAAATAGTTGAAATATGACAAAAATGGATGCCAAAATCAACCAAAAATAACTACATGTGGAGTTAAATTTTACTCACAACTTTTTGGATAACATAGAAGTAATAATTTTATTAACATGATCCCATCTGGGACCATGAAGTATAGGTCCCTAAATCTAAAAGCCATGCAATATTATTTGTGACACTAGAGTTTAGAAGATAAGCAATTTTTCTTTGGCATCCTAAAACTAGTGTGAGATATATCGTCTCTCAATTGTACTAAGTGTAGTATAACCCTTACATAATCTCTCTTATCTAATATGGAACATATTGAAGGGAGGTCCTTTGAAAGGCATGCCAAGTTATGTATAGGAAAAAAACAATTCAACCAAACATCCTTTGTAAATAAGATTAGTTTCCTATAATTTTTTCTTAGTTGTGTTGAAAAGCATGATCTTTGTAGTTCACTTTTAAATTATAAGTATAAAAAAATAAGATTTGAATGTCAAGATGTCTTTTTTAGGCCTACAATAGTATGTGATATGACATTAATGTAATAAAAAACTAATAAATATTTAGTGATAATTATATCATATAAAATGCCACCATCACATGTTTTACCTAAATTTGAAATGACGTCCTCTAATTCATCTATGTAGAGACCAAAAAAGTAGGATAAAGTGGAAAACCCTATTTAACACTAATGGTACTATTGATATTTATTGAAAAACTAATAGGATTTAAGAACTACTCAAACACCTTTTCATAAATAGTTATCACAAGAACAACAAAAAATGTGGGAGGATTCAACTGGGGGACGAATGCACCAATGCAAGTCTCCAATGACGTCTGTTACTGTCGATTCAAATCCAAGTATTGAGGGTGAAAATAGGGCTGAAATTTTGATTTAGTGTTTATGGTTTTATTTTTTTATTTTTTGGGGGTTGAAAAAGGGTTTATACTTTTTGGTGAAAAGATAATTGAAATTTTAATGACCAACGACTTTATAATTATGAAATGACATCGCCATCAATTTTCCAAGGACAGTAGGAGGCATCGAAGCATACAAGTGTTTATGTTTTTTAGTGAAAAGACAGTTGAAGTTTAATGGCCAATCAATATACAATCATGAAAGGATAAGACAAAAGAATAGTAGGAGGCATTAGTGAAAAAAAGTGTTTATGATTTTTAGTGAAAATATAATTAAATTTTAATGGTCAACTAGTTTACAATCATGAAGTGACAACACCATCATTTCTAAGAATAATAGGAGGCAACATAGAGAAAAAGTGTTTATTATTTTCGATGAAAATAAAAATAAAATTTAATTACCAACCACTTTACATTTGAAGGCTACATGCTTGTAATCAATCTTTTGATTTTATACCTAGTCATCAAATGTAACTATATCGTAAGGTGGAGAGGCATAAAATCCATCATCAATCATGAAACTATATCATAAGGTGGAGAGGTATACATGAACTCTACACAATCATGAAGTGAAAATACAATCATGAAGCGATGATTTAATGTTATTGCATGTAACGGTGGAGATGTATACATGAACTCTACACAATCATGAAGTGACAACACTGTCAATTCCAAGAATAGTAAGAAACATCATAACGAAAAAGTTTTATGTTTTTTGGTGAAAAGATAATTAAATTTTAATGATTGGCCACTTTACAATCATGAAATGATAACAACATCAATTCCAAGAGTATTAGGAAACACGGGAGTGAAAAATTATTTATGCTTTTTAGTGTTAAGATAATTGAAATTTAAAGTCCAACCACTTTAAAATCATGAGGAAACAACACCCTCAATTCCAAGAATAAGAGGCACTGGAGTGAAAAATTATTAATGATTGACAATTAAAATTTAAAGATCAATGACTTTACAATCATGAAGCGACAACACCGTCAATTATAAGAATATTAAGAGGCAGGGGAGCCAAAAAGTGTTTATACTTTTAGGTGAAAATATAATTAAAATTTACTAGTGACCAAAATTTTTATAATTATGAAGTGACAACACCATTACTTCCTAGAATTGTGGGAGGCCCCACAACGACAACAGAGTCATGGTTTCTATAACTCCAATCTAGCTATGGTAGCAAGAATGGCATATTAAATTAAAGTAAAAGACAAATCATAAATTATGTATTACTCTATATTCAAATTTATTCATGGAAATAAATTGATAGATCTTGCCTCTCCACCTTACGATATAATTATAGAATCAAAAGATCAATTATGAGCATGTAGCCTTCAAATGCAAAGTATGATTCTCACATGAAATGTAAGTCTGCAATGATGTCTGTTATCACCAATTCAAATCCAAGTGTTGAGGTTGAAAATAGGGCAAGACCAAAGTTGATGCAACACAAAAAGTAATGTCAAGTTCAAAAAATATAAATGAATCCTTAACAAGTGCTAAGATTGCTGACAATGCAAGACCACAATATAAAAATAATACAAAAATAACCCAATGTAGGTTGATCAAATCCATCAGTGGAGCAAATGAGATAAAGATCCGTAATCCATGTCTGATTCAGGTTACTATAAATACAGTTGAATGCACACACAGATCAAACAATACATGCTTGCAACCAAATAAATTCAATGTCAATTATAGTGTAGAGGGTTCTCGAGCTGAGATATAGTTTGATGCAGACATTGAATTTAGGGCATTGGTAGGAGAGTTATAATTATAATCTTGATGTAGGATGAATCGAGCATGAATATTTCATTAACATAAACATATACTAAATCGAATCCTTGACTCAATAATTAATAGAATATTCAGTATTTATAAAAATGAGTGCAGTACATCTGTCACATATGAATTTAATGTCCATTCATTTTATCACTTGGACTATTCTAATCTATACAATTATGATGAAATTATACAAGTGACATTAGAAGAACCTTACTCATTTATATATTACAAATATTATTAATATTTCTAATAAAACAAAATAAGAACAATTTTTTGATTGTGCGAGAAAAATTTGCAGGGAATTATAAATTGGGAAAAATCAAATTCATTAATAGTTAATATTATATATCCTCTAATGGTCACAAAAAGGAAATGGATGGTGGCCATTCAAAATAAGAGAAAATAAATGACATCTAACTCATTTACATCCTTTTGTTTAGGCATGTGCTTTGGATGAGAGAGAGACAAACACAAAGCTTGTTGTCATTGATTTAGATGATGTGAGATTGAGTCAGGACAAAACCTCATGGGTATTCATGTTACACATCTATCCTTATTATATATTTTGTATAAAATAAAATATAATATCAAATTTTCCCTCATCCCATTTATTTTAAATCTCTACTCGAATTTGTATAACAATTGTAATTTATGGTTATCATCAATAATTACAATATAACCCCTAATTCAAAAATTTGGTAGGGTATTGCCATGATTTTAATGTTTTAACTATTCTATGTAATAGCTTATTTTAAATCCATAGAATAGGCTTATGGTGTGTTGTAGCCATAAAATCATCCACAATGAAAGATATGATTAACAAAAATTTCATAGTTTTTATTGTATTTGCAGAAACCATACATTTAACAAGAGATTTAAATAATTTTCCCAAATTTACAATAACAATATATTTAAAAAAATATTTATAGTTTTTGCCATGTATTTACAAAGATGGTACAAGGGTAATAAAATCTTTTGAAGTTTGCTACCTTGTATGCACAGAAACAAAACATTTGACTAAATCTTTTGAAGTGGGTTACCCTGTATTTATAGACATTGTATATCAGATGACATCTTTACAAATTGCACTTGATATGGTTCATGTTTTAGCAATTTTCACACTTATTTATTATAAAAAGAGAGATTAACCCATACATTTGAGGAATTAAAGAGTAAGAGGACAAACTTAAGGCAAAAGTGTAAAATTGGCAAACGTTGAAAATAATAGTGTCTGAGTGGTAGGAGGACAACAACATAAGATAAGTTGTAAGCTCCATTAAAATATTTAAAAATAATAATGTAGTTTATTTATAGTGAAAGAAATGTAGCTTGAAAGCTTGTTTGAAAAAATTCGCACTAAAGACCACAAAAAACTAATCACAAAAGCAAGAGAACACCCCACATTAAATGTGCAAATCTACACAATACACAGTGAAAACAAATGTAATGGATCTATAAAAATGAGTGCACTACTCACAATGATAGCAATATGAAGGATTTGATTGAAGCTTTGTAATCTTGAACCAACCCTGCCTTATTCTCTTCATTCCCTAGTGCTATCACTAATCTCAAACCAACACGTTCCTCACTATCTCACTTCAAAGATGGGCACAGGGAATTGAAATGGTCGTTAATATTTGGAGATAAATTGAATCGGGTCAACAATAGCGATTCCCACCCTTTATTTCCTGCCTAGAGAGTTAACTGTGTGCTTGACTATGGGTCAAGTTAACTGTGGGTTACCATGACCACACATGGAATCGTGAATGTTGGGTTTAACTTTCATCGGGTTTTAGTTTAACGTCATCAAATTTTACTGGTGAAGACTAATCACAGGCAACCAACACATGCCAAAAGTTGGTGCATGCCGGTTAAGCTCATCGCTCAGATTCTTCTTATCCTATGGGCACTCATATTATTTTTGTCTGTTGCTCTATAATTTATCTATTCTCACCAAATAAATACCAATGAGCGACTAACAAGGTAGTGTAGAGGGAGATTGTTCATCCATCATTTCCAGCTGTGTAGGGGGAGATCGTTTGTCCTTATATATGTCTGGTGAAGGCCGGTGGAATTGCAACTGTAACAAAAAAATAGTGGGGTTTGGTTCAATAATATTTGTCTAAATAATGCCTTTTTCCATCAAGCTTATTTGTGTTACAAGAACCGTAGGAAAAAAACATTGATCATTAGGTTGGGGAGAAAAATCATTCATTATGTCTGGGATAAAAAATTTGTGGTTGAACATCACAATTCTGGCTCATATCCAATGACCCACCGATATTTTTAGTGTTGTTGACATGGCCAAAAACAACTTAACAACTCATATACTGGGGCTTCCTTTAACATGCCTGCACGACCTTTCCCTGTAACATATGTAACAAATATTTTCAAAACTATTGCATCTCACATTATAAACTCTTGAAAACCACTGATGAAAACTGTTGAGCATCTAAAAAACCATGAGGTGAATATATGCCCTTCATCCCACATAAGTAATCAAAATATATCTTCCATTAACTTAGTTATCTGTAGAGAGTGAGTTAATCCGTAGAGATGGATATGTTTTTAACATTGAATCTTTTCCCTTGTAAAGGTGAATTTTCATTAATTAAAAATTAACTTTTCTAGTTTTGAAGTAAATCTATATCTCCCTATCCTCAAATAAAGCAATATAAATGGATTTTCTTAAAATAGTTTAGTTTGAACATAATTTATATCACTCTCGTCCTTGTCCCCGTCCAGTGTTTTAGTGATTACAAAATAAAATTTAATTGCCAAAATAAAAAGGGTCATATAGCCGTTTGTACCTTTTATAATTATTGGAAAATATTTATAATTATTCTTATGTAAAAATATTGAAAGTTGAATAATATATTGTGGCTAGTTTTTATTTATTTTATAGCTTTGAGTTAATTCTATAGTAGCAATATTTATTATAATATAGAAAATAAATTATTATCGGTGTTATAATTATTTTCGTGTCATAAATTATGTTATATAGTAATCAAGTTTATAGAAATTATTTGTTGATAAATACTACGATTTACATTTACTTTTATGTATTAAAGTATGTCACACTTAAAATTGGATGTGCGTTTTTACTCGATTTCAACACTTAACATTAGTATATTTTATTATAAAACATTTTTAGTTTTCTAAATAAATAATTCCTTTGAAAACTAGTCATATTTAGAAAAAACTATATAAAATATATACAATTTAAAAATAGACAATATCAACATTTATTTTTAGGAAAGGGCCATCTTGCTTGTCCACAAAAAAATTATACAACATAATAACATGTATGCATTTATTTGGTAAATGAATGGGTTTTCCACTCTCTATTCCAGACCTGGAGCATTAGGCCAACGTTGTGTGGAGCTCTTTGCAAGATCCTTCCTTCACCTTGATTAGCCACAACTTCTTTTAGGTGGCCTTTAGCTGCTCTTCAGATCACAATTTCATTTGGTCTTTGGGGACCTAATTTGTTAACAAATTTGGGGTCTTCTTCTCTTTGTGGACTCCATTTTTGATCAAGCTTATGCTATGGTGACTGCGACGCCCCTTTGGATTAGACTCTACAATATCCCCCCCTCATTTTGAGAAAGGAAGAACACATTGTGATGTTAATCAATCAGGTGGGATCATATATGAAGTTAGACAAGGATTCATTAGAGAAGAGATTCATGAGAGTTTGTGCAATTATGGATATCTCCAAACCTCTTTGGTATTCCATTCACATTTGTTCTTCGTAGGGCTCTTGGATCCAATTTCTTAACTTTGAAGGCCTTCCATTCAGATGTTTTTGTTGTAATCTCATCGGGCACTGAGCTGAGGGGTGTTATTCTAAGGGTGTTGTGAGTGCTCCTCACTCTCGGTTGGTTTGGAGGAAAAAATAAGAGCCCCCAATCAAGACTTTTTATGACGTAATCATGGCATATTATATCAGTCATTGGGCTCTCCTCCTCCTCCTCCCCTACTAGGCTCTAAATACTTTGGTATCTTCCCAGAGTGATGCTAATTTGGTTGGGCTCCCTTTCTTGACCTATTGGCTTGCTTAGTGTCCCCCTCTCGTTCCCCTCAAGCTAAGCTTAAATCCCCTTTGGACATAATAGGAAAAAGGAAGGGATGAAGGACAAAATTAGAAAGGCCGAGGTTCGATGCTAAAGACCTGGTGAAAGAAGGGAACCAATGGAGTATAGAAAGCATCCTCTCCCATTGTCGTGGAAGAAGACTCACCCTAGCCATTGGTTGATTTTTTGCTAATTACTTTTGGGTGTTTTCACTAGCTAGCTTTCAATTCTCTTGATTGGTTTTGTTGAAGACACCTTGCTCGTTCTTAGCTTCTCCTCTGTAGAATTTTTGCTGATGATTCGTTGTTGAAGGTGGTATTTCAATTCTCTTGATTGTTTTTGTGGTCATTTTGGTTATTATTTTTTTGGTTGGATGTATACTCTTTGTTTTCATAAGTTTTATTTTTTGTATCTCTAGTTTTCTTGTTGATTTTAGTTGCCTTTGTATCGAGTTAAGTGGTCCAATCAAAACCCTCTCTTTTACCCAATCAAATGAAAAACATATACACTAATCTAAACATGTATTCATACATTTATTTATTTTTAAATGAAATAATTAATATGTTTAAGTGCAATGTCAACATAAAGAGTTATAAATGTTGATAATTTTAGATCCGGAGCATTGATTCTAATGGGTAGAGCTATTAAAAGAATTGAAGTTGATATATTAATGAGCTTCATTCTTTGCATGTAATATTTGCATAATAGACATACCTCCCATTTAATATGCACATGACCTACGAAATTTAACATGCTACAAATTTAAAGTTGCGTTTAAGAATGTCAAAATGTTAATTTTATTTTTAAATATGCATTTGGCCTTTCATTAATTCAGTGTCGATATTTTTTTAATATTATGCTTTCACATTCATTAAATTTAACAAATGTTGATGGAATCGGGTTCGATTTCAAAAAAGACATACAAATATCTGTAATAATAAAATGATAAAAATTATAAATATTATTAAATTATGAAAAAATAAATTTTATTATACTTATTAATTATTATATTGATATAAATGGAATATTTTTTAATTATTTTTTTGATTGAATGTTTAAGTATTACAAGGTGTCATTGGATTATATAGAATGTCAACATCTCTATCCACAATTAAAGGGTAAACATATAGCGGATTACAATGATGAGTATGTATTTAAATCAATGAGCTCCTTGGTTATGCAATCACAACTAAAGGGTATATAAATTGATAAAATCATCCAGGACACAATCCTAGCCTTAATCGCTTGACACTCCATGTCGAATATTTAGAGGGATTTGTACCATGGTGGATAGATATATGCAACCATCATCTTCACCAATTGAACTACAACCCTTTCGATATTCTTTAATATTTAGGAACTAAATTTTATAATTTTTAAATTCATGTCTTATTAAGGATTCTTATTGACTAAAGTAAAAAAAAAAATTATTTGCTCAAATAATTCATATAGTATCATACCTTGGTAAGTACTAAAAACATTAGTGCAAAAATTAGCAATGTTTGGAATTTTATAAATTTGACCTATCACTCATTGAAAAAGAATTTGTGCCTTTAATCCCTTTTATTTTTCTAACAAAGATGCAAGCAGTGATCAAAACTATACCCATAGTAGCCCATCCAAGGGCTTCAACCATTTCAGAGGAGTGTAATTCAAAAATAGGTCATCAAAATAAAATTGAAGTTTATAAAATGCTTGACAATGTAGAAGTATAAGCTCTTTAAAATTTGACAAAAGAAGTGTTAAATTAAAAAATGTTTATCAACACCACATCATTGTCACTGCATGGTAAAAAAAATGAAAACTATAAATGTTTGATATAATTGACGATCAAGAGATTGGTCACCAGTTATAAAGGTCTTACAATTAAAAATGAGATGGAAGAGTATCATATTTTTACATAAAACCCAACCACATGGGGTATTCAAAGTGGGTCGTAACTAACACAAATGGATAACCAATACCCCATTGATTGAACTATCAACACAAGATGTATTTAGATAATTAATGCATATAAAGCATGAAAAAGAATAATCCATAATTGTAAATTTATAAAATAAGCTAAGATTAGATTGGGAAAATGTCCCCCGAGGGTCCACTTTAATTTCTAATAGTATAATAAAATAAAAAGTTATGTGTCACCTAAGGTGACTTTTTACTCTCATTTAACTTTATCATTCAAAAATAATTATAGAAAAGGGAATCACCTTTGTTGTTATTGAAGAAATTAAGAATAATCATGTAATTGACACACAATACACAATTGTATGACTACGTCTTGAAATAATTTATCTTCTAATACAAATTTTTTTATTTTTTGTTATCAAGGATGGGAAATTCTCTTCAATTTACTCATCATTTTTATTATATATATACTTTAAAAATATATAATAAAAATGATGAGTAAATTGAAGAGAATTTCCCATCCTTGATAACAAAAAATAAAAAAAATTGTATTAGAAGATAAATTATTTCAAGACGTAGTCATACAATTGTGTATTGTGTGTCAATTACATGATTATTCTTTATATATATATATATATATATATATATATATATATATATATATATAATTATAATATTTGAATGACAGATTCATGAGTCACAAATCAAGGTTTCTTTAAACCCTTTGTTGACTCTGTGAGGAAGAGAGTACATGAGAAGGTGTCATTTCAAGATGAGTAGTGAATACTATTTTATTTTTTTTTGCCTTGTTTTACAATTCCCTTATATTAGGGTCTCTTTTTTCAAATAAGATCGGGAAAAAAAACATAAAATGAATAAAAACATAGTTACAAAACTATTATTTTAATTCATCTCTTTAGTTGTTTAAGTGTCTTACTTCAAGCTTAGTTGTATCATCTAGTGCTCTCTTGTAGTCTTTTGCATGTGGTTGTAAGATAAAGTATTTAATATTTACACTTATTTTATGTGGTTAGTGCATATACCCTTTTAAGATCCATAACTTTTATATTCCTTCATAATGAAGGATATAGATAGGTTACACCATTTATTCACCTTTTTTAGCATGTTGAAGCAAATCCAATATTATTTTGTATTAAAATTTGGAGGAGTTTTCAATATCTATTTACAACACTCTCGGTCTATGTTTGTATTAATTGCTTTGATGTCATTGCGAAATGTTTATATGTTGTGCTTTTACTCGATTTTTACCACATTTATGAGACTCGAGATTCCTTTTAAACATACACCCATCATGAAGTCTATGCCTAGCTTGTACCATGGTAAAATGTCCAAATGATTGGATTGAGGTTTGTTATTATGAAATTATAATAATCTGAAAATAATGTCTTCTTCCTCAAAGTTGCATTGTAATGCAGGAAGTTTCAACATATATGATGTAGTTGTGTTTATATATAAAGTTCTCTCCATGAAAATGTGGAGATCTAGTTTTTTGAAACATTGTTAGTTTAGTTGACCGACTTTGTATTCTTTACATGACAATTGCAGAAAGGATATCGAATGACACTCTACATTTATATGTCTTAATTTGGAGGAGTAAAGTTGAATTATTGTTATATCGAAATTCCGTAGGGTTGGAAGGAAATGAAAATGAAATATTAATAGCTTTGAGTGTATTCTTTTGTTTTCTTCTTAAAAATGTTTTTGATTGTGAATAATATTGTTGAAATTGTATGTTAGATGAGATGGTATATAAAGGTTATAGTTTTTGATACAAGTAAAAAACATCAATTTTAACTATGATGAGGATAAAATACTTATTTTATTAATATAAAAGTCCTTAATATCTTTAATTTTATGTATTAATATGAAGATCTAAATATTATTTATTCTTGTAATATAAGCGATGCTTGTTCTCTTTAATGCTCAGGGCCTCATTTTCTTTCTTTTGAGTGTGTTTAGATTTACAACCGTAAAAATATATACTTATATTGACACAACTAAAAAGCCTTATCCTTTATATCTTTTATTTAATCTTCGTATGACTAATATATTATTTATGAAGATCTCAATACTAGCCAAAAATGTACTACTCATAAAATCCTTAAAAAGATCAATAGTAAAAATGTAAACATTAATGAATCAACACTCCACCTAAATTTGTATCTTAAACAAAAATTAAGATATAAAAAGAACATATAAAAAGTCAAACATTACACAAAACCTTAGTTTTATCACAACTTACCAAAAATAATTTCTTTGCTCTAATTTATAGAGCTCATCTCTATAAACTTAAAATTCTGCCTTTTTTAGAGCAATGATTAGAATTTATGTGGAGTAGGATAGCATGTGGTTTGAAATCAAAGGTCTTGAATGGTGGAAAGACTTATGATATATTTTCAAAATAATTAGTTATATATTTATGATTGTTTTGATAGAAATTTATAATTTTAAAAAAATTGATATTTTTTAATGATGGATCTTATCAATCCAATTTATAACTTTCCATTATAAAAATATTAAATAAATAAAAAATGATTCAAAAATTAAGACTCGTTGAAGGCGAGTACCCTAACTCAATTTCAGCTATGGCCCACTCTGATCAAATCAAATCTTTAATGGAAGACACCCACCATTTGCCTGCGGGACACCCCACTCCAATGGCGCAGCGTAATCATGTGCGAATGGCGGTAATACGATGTGAGCGCTTTAAAGTTTAGAGCTTTACGGATCGGAAGTGGCCCTTCACATGTACGGAACAAAACCATTAATAGAATTTTGAGTTTTACACTGGAAACCACTCCACACCCCGACGCGGTATTTACTTCAAAATAATACCAAGGCTCGCCATTAACTCCTGAAGGACCGATGCATACACCATGAGTTTTCTCATCCTTTTCAGGGTTTGTGTGTTCTGTTAAGATGGCAAGCCAGCGAGGCATGTGACCTTCTCCAAGCGGGGGAGGGGTTTGCTGAAGAAAGCTCAGGAGCTGTTCTTTCTATGCGAAGCGGATGTTGCCCTTATCATATTCTCTGCAACGGTGAAGCTCTTCGAATATTCATCCTCATTTTCGTGCCCGCTTTTACCTCTTGCGAGGTGGTTGATGATTTTTCCTCGTTCTATTTCTTTTCTTCTCTATGTTTGGGTTTGATACAATGGATTAACATTGGCTCCCTGCCCTATGGGTAAATGATTGATATTTTTCCATCTTTCTCATCTTTTATAAAAATATTAGTTTCTTTACACTTAATCCTCTTCCAGATGCCTTTCATATAAGACGATATCTCTTTCTTCTATTTCTTTTCACTTAGATCCTCAAGTATAGAAGTATTTGACATGGGATCCCTAAATGGTAGGAAAGTTGAAGACATCTTACAAACTCCCCTATGTTCGTGAGACGGACCAACTGCCTCATCTTGAATACTTAATATGTTCCGCTTGCACTGTTTATTTTGTTCAAAGTTACCGATTTTTATGGGGATGCTTGGCATGGGATCTTTGAATTTGGAAAAAAATAATTCAATTTCCCATATCTTTCTCAATTTTTGAAGGAAATTTTATTTCCAGAAGGTGGTGTTTTCCCTTCTGGATCTCAGTTGATTGTATATGAATGATTTTTCTTTATGGATCATACTAGTTTGTGCAGGACTAGTTTCTCTACACAATCTTTGCAAAATTCAGGTTGCAATGATTCCACTTCTCATTCTCAATCTTAATTTTAGGCCTCATTTGAATGCGGACGATCATTTCTCTACACATTAAATCTACTTTATCTTCCTTTTGTGACCCTTTCAGATGCAACATTATACTGGGTCCCTCTGCATGTTGACTCTCACAAGGAATAATGATATCCTTCTCCTCTAGATACTCGTCCTCCTTTCCAGGCCCTGTCTAATATGCACCAAAGAATCCTTTCTTATTCAACAGTCTTCGATTTGAAATATAGGAGTGCTACACTCCCAAAATTCCTTCTTGAGCTGCCTATTCTACTCATGATTTCTCAACCGATTTGCGATCTCCCTTTTCCTTTTAGGCAATCTCGGTCTGTCAAAATTTCGATCCTCGGGCAATGTTGAACTCCCAACCATCAAATCCTTTTCTTTTTCTTCATTGACTTGTCTTCCAAGAAGATAAATAAACCCTCCAAAATCAAGACAAGGAGTAACATAATTCTGCAGACAAAATAGAAAGCTAATTGTTTTTTATTATTCTGAGGCCAATAATCTATAACATGGTTCATATGTAATGACATTACAGGAGTTGGATGTAAGTAGAAGTTTCAAGTAAATTTATGAGGGATGGCTTTCCTCATTTTGCATTCAATTGAATATTTGAATATCCCATTGTTTGTATTTACTAGAATATTTTTGATATTTTTAACAATATGGAATGGATCAAAATTAACAGTAAATGGGCTTCCCTGTGCTTCAAGAAAGCCGACAACTGAATTGTCAAAGGATACACTTTTATCTTCTAAGGAGTTTATGAAATCGTCAAAGGATATAAATTGTCTTATTTGCTCATTTCATTGATCGAGAACATTTTAAAAGTAATTTAAGATGTTGTATGCAATGTGTTACCTATTAAATATGGGTTTGTTTTATAAGTTTAGCATCTTCTTCTATAGTTAAATTTCATAGTAATCTTTGTTGTAAATTTTTTTAATAACACATGTTTATTCAACATTGCCTATCAAATGTTATTTTAATTGTAATAAAAGAAGAAAATATTTTTTATTATAAATATAATGTATATTTATTATATTCATTTATAATATTTTTAACAATCTTCTTAAAATTATAATTATATTTATATAATATATTAAAAATAATTTTATTTTTATTTTAAAATTATTTAAATACAATAATACAACCACCAAATCTAACCTGTTCTTTGCATACATTAATAGACTACTCACCCAATTAACTTAAACACTAATAAATGCCCACAAAACTTAATAATTTAATTACATGTTTTTTTAACATTTAATTCAATCCTTCACTCGAGAATAATTTGTTTGTGTGCCGATGATTGATAATCATTTGGTTAATTTTAGTTGTCACTAAAATTGTCCATGAGACAAACTTATTTCTTCCTATGTAACTTTAGAATTCTTTATTAGTTTAATCATATCAATCCAATCAAGGTATTGCACTTTGGTTGCTCTACTATTCTATTAAATCCATTCTAATATTGAATTACGAATTGTTAAGAATGTTGCGAGGCCATTTCTCAGCTATATATTTTTATAAATAGGGTGCATAACATATCTGTTTCAGTTCTAAAGTTTTGTAATTGATCTTCCTTTTATTTTATTTTATAGTGTAAATTACCATTAAAAGAAAAATATATGGAGCTTGCCAAAATCATATGTTCTTACATGTATATAAATATTTTATTTTATTTTATTTTATGATAGTGATAAAAGTAATATTTTTTTTGGAATGTAAAACCATTTAATACAAGGGAAGGGGTCAAGTAGTTGGGACCCCTAATTTTGGGGTCCATCTTTAAATATAATAAAATTGGATTTCAATAATTTAAGGTTTAATATTTTAAATAAGTTATTTGGCATGATTTTTTACATATTCTAAAGTCATATAATGATTTCTATATTGATTAGTGCGACTAATAGTTATGAAGGGGTTGTTAGACATTTTATGTGGCAGATTGTGATTGATTATTATAAGTACAAGTTGTTGGATAATGTGATGCTTCTACAATAACTATTAGTCTCTTTTTACCTTATAATTGATCCTTTCATCCATAACTCGCATCATAATTATTAAACCCCACCTAACTATAAATTCCCAGTAAGAAAGCCTCATTTCATAAATAAATTGAATACTTCTAAATTTGAATATATATAAACATATTAATTTAATGTAAAAATAATTTTTTCATTTTTGAAAAGAGTTTTAAAAAACATATATAACCTACTATTTAATATAATATACAAAATAAAAAAGTTGAATGAACTATGGAAATTTGTTTTAAACATGTTTCTACCTACATGTAAAAAGATTTTATGAACGATAGATACAAAAAGGAGAAACATTACAACACAAAAATAAAAATTAAGCATCATCACCCAAGTTGGAGATTAGAGAACATAGTGTTTGCTCCCTTTCCTCTCCTTCTAGAGTGACAATAATGAGTGTCTTAGTCAATTGTGAATCCCTACGGGTGGCATAATTAAAGCCCAACTTACCATAGAGGGCATCTATCTTTTGGCCCTTAACAATATCCTCCACGGCCATTTGAGCAATGATGAAACTTAATCAAGTTATTGCATAATCAAGTTAATAACTTAAGGTAAATCAAAGAAAATTTTAACGATGAGTATATGTAGTTAGAAATATTAGAGATTTCTAGATTTGGGATTGGTTATGTAGATAATATTGAGTTGCCTAATAATTCACAAAAAAATTCATATATATTATTTTTTTCTTGAATAATGAAACACTTTTTTTCACCAAAGGGTTTTTGTTCATAGATTGTCAAGAAATCGATGGTCCAGGGTTTTAAATAATTTTTGGATCACCATACCCTTTATGAGTCGTAGGATCACACTCACCAAAATTTTAGAGGGGAAATTTGAAATGTAATTAGATTCACCAATTATGTTTAACCCAAATGTTACACACACACACACAAATAAACGCTTATTTTCATCCTAATGAGATTTATATTTAGATGTTTGATGATTGGAAAGTATAAAATAATACAAATAAATCAAACACACACACACACACACACACACACACACACACACACACACACATATTTGAAATCAAACACTATTTTTCATCCTAGCGAGATTTGACTTTAGATTGTTTGGTGATTGGGAAGTATTAAAGAATCGAAATAAATCAATTACACACATATGTAAACTAAGAAATTTATTGATCTAATTCAAAACTCATACATTTCCATAGATTTGAGCAACAATGAACTCTGGTTGAGTCAACAACTCATAGTAAATCAAGGAAAATTATAATGACAAATATTCATAGTTATGTGAATATTAGGGATTTCTGGACTTTGGATTGACAATGTTTGGATCAACATACACTTAGGACCTTGGGATCATACTCGCTAAAATTTTAGAGGGTAAATTTGAAATATGATTAAATTCACTAGTTATACCCAACTCGTTCTCTCTCTCTCTCTCTATATATATATATATATATATATATATATATATATATATAGAGAGAGAGAGAGAGAGAGAGAGTGGCTTAGTTATACCCAACTCGCTCTCTCTCTCTCTCTCTCTCTCTATATATATATATATATATATATATATATAGAGAGAGAGAGAGAGAGAGAGCGGGTTAGTTATACCCAACTCGCTCTCTCTCTCTCTCTCTCTATATATATATATATATATATATAGAGAGAGAGAGAGAGAGAGAGCGAGTTGGATATAACTAGTGAATTTAATCATATTTCAAATTTTCATACACACACACACATAAATATATACATATACTCAAAATCAAATGTTATTTTTCATGCTAATGAGATTTGACTTTAGATTGTTTGGTAATTGGGTAAGTATAAAAGGATCCAAATAAATCAAGAACTGATGGATGCGAACCAAGAAATACATTGATCTAATTCAAAAATCTTATACTATTACAGTTTACAACCTACAAGTAAATCAATTGGTTCACTATCAAGCATGCTATACATTTATCAACTTTTATTAGATAGAATCTTTTTCTAAGCCGTGATGATTTTCCATTGATTGATGTTTTTTTAAGCTTATGATTATTTTTTTAGTAATTACGATGATTTTATATCTTGTGATGTTTTCATAGGCATGCAATGTGTTTACATCGATGTAATATTTTTCTAATTTTGTGATGTATTTACATCAATGTGATGTTTTTTAAGATTGCTTTGATTTTTTAAGCTTAAAATGATTTTGATTCACTACGATGTTTTTTTAGCCTTGTGATTGTTATATAAGCCTGGGATGCTTCTCTAAGCTTCCAAAGTTTTTCCATGGAAAGTGATAATTTTCCAATGTATATGTGCTTTTCCAATGCATTGCAATGGTTTTACAAAAAAGTGATGGTGTTTTAGGTGCGTGATGATGTCATATGCAAGCAATGCTTTTACATTTTAATGATGCTTTTACAAGCATGCAAATATTTTACAGGTATACGATGCTACTCTAACATTTAAGTTTTAATAGTAACTGTAACATCCCATTTTTTTGTGCTAGATTTTAGGGCACTTGTCGGTGATACCCTCCTGGTGATTTATTGTTCTTTTGTTGATGATGGTGTACGTGCCATTTGTGATGCATTGGTTGCAGTACATGTTCATGCATTTTGAGTAGGATATCTTGTTGGTGTTAATGTAGTCCAACGAGACCAAAAAACTATTATATAGAGTCATTGCTTGCCTTGAGCTATTTGGTAAGTGCGTTGATTCAGGTCACAACATTGACAATTATGTCTTGAAACTTATTTAGTTGACATAGATAACTATATTGACATTGATGTTAGTATCTTGGAACATAATATACATTTGGTAAAAGGGGATATTTACCATGGAGATATGTAGAAATTGCTTAAAAATTGTTTAAATGTTGGTCATAAGAAATATGTATGGCAATTCTCCTCATCATACTTGTCTTGGGATATAAGACATTGTTGTGATACTTGGTTTAATGAATTAACTACCAAATCAATTTGTAAATCTACTAGTCACTTATCAAATACGTTTTTAAATGTCTCATCTTCATTTCTAAATATTTTATTAAGTTAAATTTAAATTCAAGTTAAATAAAATACAACAAATATTTATAGAATGGAATGACATTTAAATAAATAATAAAGTGGTGTAGTGGGTGAATGTAAAAAAAAGATAGTGGAAGATAAATTAAATGACCCATCTACTCCACCACCCTTGAGGGACAAAAAAAAGTTGGTATTATATTCCAACATTAATTACAATTAATATTTTAATCACTCTCACCCATTGCACCATATGGGGGAAGAGTGAAATAGATGAATTAAATAGTGAAGTGGGTGAAAATAATTGAATGCTTGAATCTATTTATTGTAGCCTTTGAACAAAAGAGAGAAGAAGAAATGGTGGTGAATGCACAAACAAGGAGTCCAGGGGCTAGTAGAAAGCACCCATAAGTAATGAATTGTGAGAGTTTGTTTTCAGTTGTACATTTTATTGTACAGGGTATATATGGCACCTAGGGGGAACATTCATGCTGAAAGAGATGCTGAAAGAGAATATGAAAATTTAAATGGAAGAAGTATCATTTCCCAATTTAACAACAAACCCAGGTACATCTCTATGAAAACCAGTTTACCAGGCAATTGAGTTCAAATGTTATAATCAATCATGTTTGCAAATAAATTGATTTGTTGGACTGTTCCTCAAATAAATTATCCGCTATAATCTTTGATTACTGTAAAGTCTTGGATAAAGTTTGAATTGCTTCCTATTTAAGTGTTTTGATAAATCACTATTCATTGTGTGAATGTATTAAATCCCATAAATTTGGGTGCAATGCTTGAAGAGTAGCACCATTTTTTCTTGAATAATGCAGCTACAAAACAAGACCTTTATCTTTATAGTTTACCAGTTAGAGGGAACATTGCAGTAGTGTGGCGTAGTAATAGGAAGTTTGTCGCTGACAATAAATAATAAGACCAGACAAAAATTGTCTGTTAGGTGCTAAGGCTGCAGCATAAACAGATTTGGATTTCATTTTTGGTGTCCCATTTTAACTCTTGTACCCACCTCTAGTCGTTCTTCTCACTGTCAAGATTTAAAACTGAATGAACTCAGAGAGGGGAAGCCAATTGTGTTTTTATGTTAGTTTCATGTGTTTGAGCAGAGGGGCAACATGGTATGCATTGCCAGTCATAAAGAGTTTAACTTTAGTGCTTTTCCCTCAAAAGAATTACAAAATTTTATAATCCATAAACTTGTTTTATAGAACTTGGCGTCATATATACTCACTCATATATATTCAAATAAGATATGCACCATGGTTTCTACTGTTATGTCTTCTCTTGGGCAAAACACCTCATTAGACTATCTAAACAATGGGTAAGAGATAATAATCCCTTAGTGTAGCGTGAGAATTGATTTGATCTTTGTTTTGAAAAACTTGGAATCCGAGTTCAATCTTTGACGTACTAGAAAAATACACCTTTTGGGAAATCCGGGAAAAGATATACTAAAGTATAAGAAGTTGATAAATGTTTTCGGATATATTTTGAATAAATGCTTATGAAGTATTTATTAAACTAAGAAGCAACTCAATCTTTATTATTCCTACGAGTAATATTTTTATAAGTGATAGATATAATGATAATAAATTATTACATTTATGTAACTCTAGAATATGATCAGGTTCAGAATGTTAATTTTGTAATGCTTTTTAATAAGTTGCGAAGGGCAATTTGATAAGATTAGAACATCAATTATATTTTTATATTCATTGAAGTGGGCTTCATTTCTATTATTCTATTAGCATTTAGATTGTGCTTCCCTCTATAATTACTAATTTATAAATTAGATAATATTATAATATTAAATTAAAATATTTCTTCACATCTAAATTATTAAAAATTGTTGAAAGATTATATAATTTTATTTTGGATGAAAGACAATAAAATAAATTAAAAAATAGCCTATATATATCATATGGAAATAAACTATACAAAATACCAGTTGACATTTAAAATGCAGCCTGTCCTAAAACTATTGTTAGAAAATAAAAAAATATGAAAACAAAAAATAAGAACACACAGATAAAAACACATTCAGATTGCTACAGCAATCAGGGAACAAGATTTTTAATAATTTTCTTGATCTTCTGATCTTCAATTTTCCTTGCTTACAATGCTGTGCTCAAGCGTCTTTAAATAGATTTGAATCCAAACAATAATTAGAAAAACAAACCGAAGACTAATTTTAGTCTTTCCATGCAAACTAATTCTCTAACAATTTAACTAACTGTTTGTTAACTAACTGATAGTTAACTGCTGCATGCATGAAGAGTGGAGAAATTAACTCCAGTCTCCAACAACTATTTCAGCAACATTTAAATGTTTTGTGGCGACATTTAAACTTTTGTCTCAGTCACTTAAGTAAACATACATACAACCCTATGAACAAAGCGTGCAAAATCAAATGCTAAAAGTTTTGATACCTAACAATCAATTTCGAATAGAAATTCAAACCCATGTGGACGACAATCCAGTGGTCGGTAGGGCCTTTTTTTTTTAAAGAAAAATAAAGAGAGCTTTACTAGAAAAAATTTCCACAGAATGCCATCGCATCGCAATAGAAAATTTTTCCACAGAATGCCGTCGGATCGGGAAGTCTCGCGCTTATCATGTCAGCTTTGTGGTCGGCCGGGCCTTTTTTTTGGAGTATATGTCAGCTTGACGTCCAAATCATATTTGATCAATGGAAAGGACTTTTACTCCACGCTTAAAACTTTGTGGAATTTTCAAAGGACAGCACGGACAAAACTGGAGTGACTAAGTGTGGCGTAAATTTGACGGGCGAACGGCTGTAATGAATGGTTTATTTATTTGTACGTATTTGTAGTTGCCGACGTTGTGAGTTTGTTGGCTTTGATGAAGGTCGGTGTGATTCTTGGGACTGTGCCATCCTTCCATTAAAAGAATCTTGTTTTGTTTTGCGAGTCAATTTTGTGCACAGCAGTGGGATTTTCCGCACTGGCTTTTCTGTCAGGAGTGTATGTGTTGGTGCCGTCCACTGGAAGGACGATTGCTGTCGCTGCTGGTGTTGGAACCATAATGGCCATGTTTTTCCTTTTCTTTTATTTCATTTCATTTAACTAATTACTATACATGTAAATCCACAGCGAACTTAAATTATAAACTTTTAAAGTGGGTTTTATGCAAGGAAATTTTCTACAAGTAACATGATTATGATTAGAATTTATGTGGAGTTAAAAGATAGTTTGAGGTTAGAAATCAAGGGTTTTGGATGGGTGGAAAGATTTGATGATATGTTTAATTGGTTAGATATTGATAATTGTTTTGGAGGAATTTATAATTTTATTAATATTGATTTTTTTAAAAGTAATGTGTGTATTTAATTTATTTTTTGTCAATTCAAGGATAACTATTTCTTACAACTTTTCATTATAAAAATATTAAATAAATAAAAATCATTTGACTTGAAAATAAAATTAGCGTTTCAAATTTGATCATTGAAGCTTAGGCGAGTACAGTGACTCAATTTCAGCTATGGCCCACTCTGATCAAATCAAATCTTTAATGGAAGACACATACCGTTTGCCTGCGGGACACCCCACTGCAATCGCGCAGCGTAATCATGTGCGAATGGTGGTAATATGATGTGAGGGCTTTAAAGTTTAGAGCTTTACGGATCGGAAGTCGCCCTTCACATGTACGGAACAAAACCATTAATAGAATTTTGAGTTTTAGGGTACATTACACTGGAAACCACTCTAGACATTACACTGGAAACCACTCCAGACCCCAGACGCGGTATTTAATTCAAACCAAGGCTCGCCATGAACACCTGAAGGACCGAAACGAGCCAGGGGACACCACGAGTTTTCAAGGGTAATTTTCTCATCCTTTTTAGGGTTTGTGTATCCTGCTAATATGGCTTGGGAGAGAATAGTGATAAATAAAATAGAAGAGAAGGCAGCGAGGCATGTGACCTTCTCCAAGCGGAGGGGGGTTTTGCTGAAGAAAGCTCAGGCGAAGCGGATGTTGCCTTTATCGTATTCTCTGCAACGGGGAAGCTCTTCGAATATTCCAGTTCCAGGCATACATATTCATCCTCATTTTCGTCCCTGCTTTTACCTCCTGAAAAGACTTAATGTTGATTTTGAGATCTGTTAAAACAGTCTTGTTTACACGGAAAACTCAACATTTTATTTATCTATATTTCAATCATCTCGAAATATCATTTTTTGTATTGTCATTACTTTAACTATTATACTGTAACAATAAATTAAATTATTGTCGTTACCATATACTCTCTAAATGATCATTACTGTAATAATAAATGTTCCTATATGATTTAATAATAATTACTTATTAATTATTATTAGTGGCAAATAATATATTAAAACAATCTAATCTTTGATTAATATGTCCTTTGTCCACCAATTAAATTTTTCTTATATAATTATATACAAGCTTTTTTCACATTTGATAATTAAAAATATGAAAAAAATTATTTATTTATGTTTTGATTGGCTAAAGTCCTATACATTTTACTATAGGGCAGAGTGTTGATGTTATACACAGTGTCCGTCAGTTTTGCTGGTAATGAGAGTTAATGTGCTGTTAATATACCTGCATGCTTCCGTGCAGGGCTTCGAAAAGCACAAATGAATTTGCCAAAGCACCAAGACAGACATCAAGAGATGGACTACACAGTTGAATGGTGCACAGAGGGATACGAGGAGCCAAACATGAAAATAGTTAACAGAGTATATCAAGATTATGCAGCGAGTCCCATGGAGGTCGATTGAAAGTGATGGTTTGATATTAAAGTGAAGTCAACAATTTTTGGATGGAATCAGAATATGTTGGCAACACCGTGGCAAGTTCGGAGCCAGTAAGAGGAGATAACGAGCTATACTTGTGAATTGACATAAGGTAACTTAGAAAACCATGGAGATAGAGAGTTGAAAAATAAGTAATGCACGACAGTGAGCTCAAGTTGTAACAACAAACCAAAAAGGAAAACTATCAGGGAGTGGCAGAATCATGCATTTGGCAAACTAGCCCAAACTATTGTGTTCTCATTGAATATGCTATGTTAAAAATGCCCTCAAAATATTTGGACTTTGGAATGTATCGCATTTGTGGTCATGGCCTTAGGTTGACTTTCTTTGTTGTACTGCACCATCTTGGTGAGAAACCTCCATAAAATAAAAAATAGTGAGATCTTTCCTTCTTACTGTATTTATAAAATATTGATACTCTTTATAAATGTATGCATCCTCCATTGGTTTTATTAGTTTAGATTACCTGAGAAATTCCCATTAGCATGTTTTTGTTCTTCTTCTTGATTCATATCTACGTGATGGTTTGTTGATATGGGCCTCATTGTTTTTCTTATGGATCATACTAGTTTGTGCAGGACTAGTTTCTCTACACAATCTTTGCAAAATTCAAGTTGCAATGCTTCTACTCCTCATTCTCAATCTTAATTTTGGGCCTCACTTTGATGTGGATGATCATTTATGTACATATTAAATCCACTTTATCTTCCTTTTATGGCCCTTTCAGATGCAACATTATATTGGGTTCTTCTACATCTTGACTCTCACAAGGAACAATGATACCCTTCTCTACGTACTCGTCCTCCTTTCTAGGCCCTACTGATATGCACCATGGATTCCTTTTTTGTTCAGCGGTATTCAATTTGTAATATAGGGGTGCTACACTCCCTAAATTCCTTCTTGAGTTGATTATTCTACTCATGATTTCTCAACTGATTTGTAATCTCCCTTTTCCTTTTAGGCAATCTCAGTCTATGAAAATTTTGATCGTTGGGTAATTTGGCCTAGTCAAGTTATTGTTATTTTCTACTTGATATTTGTAGACACTTAAAACTGGCCACAACTGGCTTCCGATCGGACTTTAGACTGATTCCTACCAACTATTACAAATAAAGCCTAAGAATCATTGAACGTCTCAAATTTACTTGCACATTCATGAAAGCTCACAATCATGTTGAGACATCCCTAATTGGGGTATTTTATTGTATGCAACAATAACCTCTCGCAGATTCATCCCTAATCATCTTGTGACATTAAAATAGTCAATTTTGCCTATGGACTTATTAAGTGGGGCACACGACCAAATATCAAATCTTGAAAGAGCTAAAAAGCTAATCAAAATCAATTAACAAGTTAAACAAGATAAAACGCCTAGTTGAATTATTCATTTAAAATTAATGAATATCTAAAAAAAGAAATTCAAAAAATTAAAATATCTTAGCCTTCATCATGACCTTTATGAGTTGTCAAGCTCTTTGAAATTATCCTAAAATATCTATTTTGAGAGCCATACCTATTCATTGAAAATCGTACTTACTTGACAACTATTAACTCTACTGGAGTTAAATTTGACTCACCTAGGTTTAGTTTGAACCCATTTCAAGCCTTAACTCAACCCTAACCTTGGATGAGAATTAATTCCAAAGGTATAAATACAAGGCCTTGCCTATTGAATCCCAAGCTATTTTGATGCAAAGTTATCATGCACAAATATCTTCAAAAAGCTCTCATAAGCCAAAGTTATAGTGCAAATTTGGAGAAAGACATAAGTTATTTTGTTGCAAGTAGTGTTATAATGCCGAAATCCTAAGCTAAGCAATCACAAGCCACATCAATGCCAATGGTACCAAGGAGAGAAGGATCCAACATAATTCATTTGTCAAAGACTTCATGATGCACAAGCCAAGCAAGCCACTCAACAAAGCATTTGGAGCTTCTAAGGAAGGTAAAGGATTTGTTATCTTTTATGTTTTTGTTGTGAGCTTTCATTTAGATTTTCTTACTAAGTTCTCCCTAGTATCTAGGCTAGGAGTGTAAGTGTTAGTGTGTTTATTTAAGTCTTATTTGCTTGAACTGACACTATACTAAACTCCTTCTTAGATTTCTATGATTTACAATATTTATAAAATAAATGCCTATTCCATCCAAAAACTCATTTCTAAGCCTTAACAGAGTGCTTGACACTTCCTCATCCTCCTCCATATGCTTGAAGAAGTCCTTAAGCTTTTTTGAATTGTCAGAGTGCTCTAGACTCTCTCCATTAGGGACTTTCTTGAGCTTTATTGAATCACTATAAGATTCTCAACTAATCTCATTTTGAATAACTTTCAATCTTGCAGGAATCCAAGGCCTATCACCTCAATGTTACTTTTCTAATTTTGTTTAATCAATGCAAGTTAAATGAAACTAATGTCCCAAACTGCTTAAGAAATTCCATTCTCCAAAATGTGGCAACAGAATCTCTTTTCCTCTTAGATGTAGAAACAAGATTCATAAGATCACATATTTTTGAAAGCCAAATTGCCATGACTATCAAAACCTATAGATCTACGGCTCTAAATTACTCCATATGCAGAGAATTTAGTGAGTGTATCAATGTCAACTATGATTTTCCCATCTCTAATTATCAAATCCTTTTCTTTTTCTTTAGTAACTTGTCTTCCAAGAAGATAAACAAACCTTCCAAAATCAAGACAAGGAGTGGCATAATTTTGCAGACAAAACTAGAAAGCTAATTAATTTTTGTTATTTTGAGGATAATAATATATAACATAGTTCATATGTAATGACATTATAAAAGTTGGATGTAAGTAGAAGTTTCAAGTAAAGTTATGGGGGATGGATTTCCTCATTTTGCTTTTAAATGGATATTTGGCTATCCCATTTTCGTATTTACTAGAATATTTTTGATATTTTTTTATCTATATGGAGTGGATCAAAATTAATAGTAAATGGGCCTTCTTATGCTTCAAGAAAGCTGACAATAGACTCGTCAAAGGCTACACTTTATCTCCTAATGAGTTTATGAAATTGTCCTATTTGTTCATTTTAGTGAACAAGAAAGTCTTAAAATTAATTTGAGATGTTCTATGCAATGTGTTACCTACAGATTAGGGCTTTGTTTTATAACTTTGACATCTTCTATAGTTAAATTTCATAGTACTCCATGTTGTAATTTTTTTAATAACAGATGCTTATTCAACATTACCCATCAAATGCTATCATAGTTTGTAGCAAAAGAAGGAAACATTATTTATTATAAATATGATGCATATTTATTATATTCATTTACAATATTTTTAACAATATTCCCAAAGCTTTAGTTACATTCATACAATATACTAAACAAATTAATTTTATTTTTATTTCAAAATAGTTCAAATACAGTAATATAACCATCAAATCTAACCTCCTCTTCCTGTAGGGACTTAGCACTTTGCACCCTTGTCTATACTATTAAATCCATTCTAATATTTAATTATGAATTGTTAAAAATGTTGCAAGGTCATTTATCAACTAGATATTTTTATAAAAAGGGTGCAAAACATATCTATTTCAGGTCTACATTTTTGTAATTGATCTTCCTTTTATTTTATAGTGTGTATTGCCATTAAAAGCAAAGTACATGGACCTTGTCAAAATCATATGTTCTCACATGTATATAAATATTTTATTTTATTTTATGATGGTGATAAAAATAATATTTTTTGGAGTGAAGAACCATTTAATATAGGGGAAAGGGGACAAGAAGTTGGGACCCCTAACTTCAGGGTCCCGTATCTTTCATTTTATAACACCAAAATTAGATTTAGATAGTTTAAGGTATTTTATTTTAAATAAGTCATCTGGGATTATTTTCTACATGTTCTAAAGTCGTATGATGTTTTTTACATCGGTTAGTGCAACCAATAGTTGTGAAGGGGGTCCAATCGTTGGAAATCTTATGTGGTAGATTGTGATTGGTTGTTATAGGTACAAGTTGTTGGATAATGTGATGCTTTTACAATAACTATTAGTCTCTTTTTATCTTATAATTGGTCCTTTCATCCAAAAATGGCATCATAATTATTAAACCTGACCCAATATTAAGTTAACGATGGGAAAGCCTCATTTCATAAATAAGTTCAATGATTTTAAATTTGAGTATATGTAGACATATTTTTTAGATAGATATGAGGCTTTTGATTGGATCAACAACCGGCTACAATAACGACCACAACCAACCAGCTGCCATAACCAAAAAATTTCAATAATACCATCACAGCCGGCGAATACCAACAATACCACCACAATCGGTGAATACCACTAATACAACCAAAACCGGCGAATACCAATGAAACGACCACAACCAATGTTCAATACCTTCAAGATTTGAACCTAGGTGGAGCATGTAACAACTAAGTTGCTTTACCAATGCACCCCCATCTCATTGGTCAGTATATGTAGACATATTAATTTAATGTAAAATTATTATTTTTATTTTTCAAGGCAGTTTTAAAAAGCACATATAGCCTATTATTTAATATAATATACAAAATAAAAATTTGAATGAATTATGGAAAATTGTTTTAAACATGTTTCTACCTACTTGTAAGAATATTTTATGAGCGATATAAACAAAAAGGAGAAACATAACAACACACAAATAAAAATTAAGCATCATCACCCAAGATGGAGACCACAGAGTGTAGTGTTTACTCCCTTTACTCTTCTTTCAGAGTGACAATAATGAGTGTCTTAGTCAATTGTGAATCTACAAAGGTGGCATAAATAAAGACCAACTTACCATATAGGGCATCTATCTTTTGGCCCTTAACAATATCCTCCGTGGCCATAGCTTTGAGCAATGGTGAAACTTAATCAAGTTATTGCTTAATCAAGTGAATAACCAAAGGTAAATCAAGGAAATTTTTAATGGTGAATATTTGTAGTTAAGCGAATATTAGATAATTTTAATGGTGAATATTCATAGGTAGGTGAATATTAGACATTTTTAGACTTGGGATTGGCTATGTAGATAATGTCGAGCTGCATAATATTTTGCCAAAAAGCCCATGCATATTACTATTTCCTACTTGAACAATGAAACATTTTTTTTATCCGAAGGGTTTTTGTTCTTAGATCACCGAGAAATCAATGGTCCAGGATTTTAAACAATTTTTGGATCGCGATACACTTTATGGGTCCTAGGATCACACTCACAAAAATTTTAGAGGGAAAATTTGAAATGTAAATAGATTCACCAGTTATACCCAACCCAAAATTTCTAAATCTAGTAATATATATATATATATATATATATATATATATATATATATATATATATATATATATATATATTAGTAGATTTAGAAATTTTGGGTTGGGTATAACTGGTGAATCTAATTACATTTATATATTTGAAATCAAACACTATTTTTCATCCTAGTGAGATTTGACTTTAGATTTTTTGGTGATTGGGAAGTATAAAAGAATCCAAATAAATCAATTAATAACATATGTAAACTAAGAAATTTATTGATCTAATTCAAAACTCATACGTTATCATAGCTTTGAGCAACAATGAACTCTGATCAAGTCAACAATTCAGGGTAACTTAAAGAAAATTCTAATGATGAATATTCATAGTTATGTGAATATTAGGTATTTCCAAACTTGGGATTGACCATGTGGATAATGTTGGGTTGCATAGTAGATCACCAAAAAAAACATACACATTACTATTTCATACTTAAATAGCCAAACAATTGTTAACCTCAATAGGATTTTGTTTTTGGATTGACAAAAAATCAATGGTGTAGGATTTTGAACAATGCTTAGATCAACATACATTTTAAGGACCTTGGGATCATACTCGAAAAAATTTTAGAAGGGAAATTTGAAATGTGATTAAATTCACTAGTTATACCCAACTCATTCTAAACACACACACACACACACACACACACACACACACACACACACAATATCAAATGTTATTTTTCATCCTAGTGAGATTTGACTTTAGATTATTTGGTAATTGGGTAAGTATAAAGGGATCTGAATGAATCAAGCACTAATGGATGTGAACTAGGAAATATATTGATCTAATTCAAAATTCTTCTATTGTTACAATTTATAACCTACAAGTAAATCAATTGGTTCACTATAAAGCATGCTATACATTTATCAAATTTTATTAGATAGAGATCTTTTTCTAAGCCATGATGATTTTACATCTCTATGAATCTTTTATAGATAGGCAATGTTTTTCCATCAATTGATGTTTTTTAAGATTATGGTTATTTTCTAAGTAATTACGATGATTTTATATCCTGTGATGTTTTCATAGGCATGCAATGTGTTTACATCAATGAAATGTTTTTCTAATCGTATGATGTATTTACATCAATGTGATGATTTTTTAATCTTGGTTTGATTTTTTAAGCTTACAATGCTTTTGATTCACTACAATGCTTTTCTAGCCTTTTGATGCTTATATAAGCCTACGATGCTTATTTAAGCTTGAAAAGTTTTTTCATGGAAAGTGATAATTTTCTAATGTACGTGTGCTTTTCCAATGCATTTTAATGGTTTTACAAAAAAGTGACGGGTTTTCAAGTGTGTGATGATGTCATATACAAGCGATGATTTTACATTTTAGTGATGCTTTTATAAGCATGTAATATTTTACCAGTATGCGATGCTACTCTTAACATTTAGGTTTTAATATTAACATGAAAGCTTTCCTTACAAAAAGATGATATGTAATAGGGAAATATCAAGAAATCAAACAAGGGAAACACTTTCTAGGATACAAAATATTACATTTCATTTTGAAAAACCATATGTGTCAGTTGCTTTATCTCCACCATTGTCAGGGTATGATGATAACATTTTGAAATAAAACTCATAATGAGTTAAATGATAATTTAATGACTAACACTATTGGTGATGATGACCATGAAATGCCTCCACTTAAAGACGTCCCATTGAATGAACTCATTTGCATCATTGTAAGGATTGGATAATAAATCTACTTTTAAAATGTCGATATCTAACAAATTAAATATTAGAAGTGGAAATTCTAGCTATTAAATAAATTTCACCATCACAAAAAATTTAAGGACATCAAATTATGCTAGAAAAATAGAATAAATAAAATGGGATTTGGGAAGGAATTTTAAGGTAGAGTGGGTGTCCAAGTTTTCATTCACTAGTGATGAAAATAAAAATAAAAATAAAGCTCCCAAGGAATGAAAATGCACAATTTGTAGCTAGAAACTTAGTAGGAACAAGGCAATATAATTGAAACTAGATATTATTGAGAAGAATGTAAGAAAGATATATGAAAATAAAAATTAAAATGGAGTTGTGAATCATGCTTTCAGATGGAAAATTATGGATGTGTTTAACCCTAAAAATATAGAATGAGGTTATCTAGGGTTAAATGTGATAGAGATAGGCTAGGGTACAAGGGTGATAAACTATCTCTATTGTAGGCCAATTAAATTCTAAATTCAGATATAACATATGTTGAATTCATTAAACTGAGATAGGATAAAATTTGTAAGTACAACTATGTTAGATATGGAAATGACAAAGAACCAATGTACTTCACTAGTTCTTATGCTAATATAGTTATGGATTTGGAATGAGTAGGTAGAAGATTGGAAGATTATTCCTATTGGGTTTTTATTCTTACTAATTTTTCCAATGTTGAAGTGTATCCCTAATGAGCTAGCACACTGGCCCTTCACACAATACTGTAGTCTTGTGCGTTCAGCTGAAGCACAAAGCTAGAGACTAGTTCTTGTGGATTATGTTGCATAGTAACATACCAGTCACAATATTTGGGTTAAAAATTATATTTGATTAGAAGTTACATATAAAAAGAGATACAACACTTTAATCCTAGTATCATTATGCTCAATAACCATAATTATGCAAAAAGGTGCCATGACGTTTAGACATTATTATTCAAAAAGAGTAAATGTTTGCACAGAACTTGTTTTAAGTACGATGACAGTAATCAATACAAACCTAACACATGTAAAATTATTAGTGTATTTAGAATAGGAACATCAAAAATGACTATAATATCTAAAACTCTTATATTATGCTTCAACAATTGATATCCAAAATTTGTCACACACAATGCTTTCATATAAGGGTATTTATACTTGTTTATCCTTGGCCAAGTAGTTTACAACATAAATGACGTGAGTAAGTGGCCAACAGACTCTTTATGAACTAAGAGTCATCTCAGTCTATTAACTAATGTCTCCTAAGGACTTGGGCCTGTGCACCCCCTATATAATTGTTATATACTAGATCCTTTCTACCATATGTCTATATCCTTACGGGTCAGAGTAAAACTCCTAATGGATAAGGTCTGGGTGATCCTTAAGAATCTCTCCTTAACCATCTCCCACTTCTTATGCACGCCCCAAGTCTTTTGCTACTGTTCTGAGTCCTATGCTCTATGGTTCCTCATGGTTAATTCTCCTATTTGACTGGTTCCTCTCATGCTGATGTCTCCATGCCCTTATCTTTTCACACCCTACTAGTTCTGTGCCATAGTGCTTCTACACTAGTTTACTTCCATGGCATAGTCTTTTTGCACTATGTTCATTCAATGTCATGTCAGTTCTACACCAAAATATCAAAATACTTAACCAAAATTTTAGGTCCAATATCACCCTACACTATGCTCTTAGTCCTTCCTAGATTAAGTCTTGGTGGTGGCCTTTGTCAAAAAATTAGGCCCCATCTATTCGATCTACTTCTTGACATTGTCCCAACGTGATAATGTGTCAAGTAGCTTTGCAGTTATATCTTCAATGGCCACTTTAGACTTCTTCATCTCCTTGGGTTATCTAAAAAATTCACTGGCCTTTTTGACCAATTCATCCAAGGATGAGTTGTTATCCTTCTAGACTTCCTCAAATATCGAGACTTCACTGATAAACTATCCTCAAAGGAATACAAAACTGACATTCAATTATCAGTGATGTGCATTTATTTTCTCTTCCATGGTTTTCACATCTTTGAATGTTTTTGTGCACTTGGTGCGATCCGTTATTAAGAGGTAAACATCAGCCATTTGCTACCTTTGGGATTACTTTGCATGGCACCGAGATTTCAAGATTTTATTTGGGCATGTTAATCTTTTAAAAATCTCAACCAAGATGGGGATGACTTCCCCAACTCTTTTGAGGGCACACTTGCACACTTCCACCACCTCGGTAAACTATTTTTCTAGTACCAGTGCCTCATTCCTTGATGTAGGTTGATCTTTGTAACACTTTAAAAGGAGATTCACTAAGGTCTCCAATTTATTTATGGCATCCTCATCTAGAGGCATTCCTTATACTAGTGCTAGCTCTTGGCCCAAAATTGTCTTGCATAAATTCATTATTTTAACCTTGGCCTCCATGGCCTCCTTTATTTATTGCTTCAAAGTAGCCACTTCTTCTACAAGTACCTTCCGGGTGGCAACTTCCTTCTCATATATACCCACCACCTTGGCATGTTTCTTCTCTATGTCATATGTATTAGAGTGTAACAATATATTTTGGTGCATGACTTCAAAATCCATCTTCAAGAATGTCATGCTAGCTTGCAAAGGGGTGATCTTTTGGGGATCAACCCATAGTGGTTTTGACAGTGCTGAAACATGAGGACCTAAGTGGAGGCTATCTTAAGGGAGCTCAAAATGGCACTCCTTATTTCACATGTCTAATGGGAAGGACATCTACCTCCTTATATCCAAAACTGCATCTTGGAAGAAGAAGTATGGCCATAAGTATAGCATCATATCAGGGACACCTATTTGTTACTGTACGCATAGATTAACAGATGCATCAATGAAAGGTTCTTCCTCAGGCCTGACCAATTCCTTCCCTTTATTTGGGTTGTACTCTAATATCTTAACCTCTATTTCAATAGCTAAATAAGTGCTATTGATAGCCATTATACTCATTTATTGATCATCACCATCCCCCTCTTTGCCATATGGATCCCCAATGTCCAATGACAAGTCTTTGAAGGTGGACTCCTCATGTGTTCGGGATATTCACAATTAACAAATTTATATTTGGTTATATTTCTGACTAAGCTTGAGATTTATGCTATTTCAGGATAATAGACTGTTGCTTAGTTAGATGATAATACATGATTGCTTATATTGAATTAGATGATGTATGTGTTTACATTTTAAAACATATTGATGTATTGATTCAGTTATATATTATTGCTGATGATTATCATGTGAAAAGATCTAATTACCTATGTATTGTGAGGTGGATACATGAGAATTTATCCATTGAGCATACTAGAGGGAGAGTATCATTAGACAAGATGATGTAGATGGAGACATCGTTGGTCAATAGAGAGCTAGCAATACCTTGCACACACCACGATAGTTAATTATGGTAGAAAATGCACTTTAAAATGATTTCTTCTAGTATCTGTTTAAATTGTTATTTATTCTGTGAATTCCTGAGTAGGTAAATTTTAAAAATAAATTCTTTATGTGCTTAGTCTAATGTGTCATTAATATACGTAAAGACAAAATTAATAGAGGTAAAATTTAATACGATTATTATTTATGATTTTACCACTAAATTGCTAAAGTATAAATATATGTTAGATTTATTTAATATGAAATTAGAATTTCATATTAAAATATAAAAAGGAAATTATTATTATTTTTTTAAAAGATAGAAAAACATTGAAAAAAGAAAAAAGAGAGAAATAAAATAAAAAATAAAATCTAGAGAAAAAAGGAAAAGAATTAAAAGTCTTAAAATTAGTAAAAACAAAAAAAGAAAACTAAAAACAAAACTCTGGAAAAGATTTTAGCATCTATTTTTCTATATAAGAAAAAGAAGAAGAAAAGTGGAAAACAAGAAGAGGCGTCATTGGAATGAAAAGAGAAAAAAAATACCGAAGGAATATTCAAATGCATTACAAAGTAGGGGTTGTTTTTAAATTCTAATTATTTGATGAGTTCTGAAATTAGGCAATGAATTCAAGAATTTAAAAAGAGTTTGCTGTATATATTCCCCTTATTTCTTGTAAATATGATAATATATCTTAGAGACTAGTCGACACAACTTTGAGAATTAAATACTTAAGAGTTGAATATTGTACAACTATAGTAAACTGTGTACTTTCTTATACCAGTAACAATCATTAAAATATATGAATATATAGTAAACAAAACATATTATTGCCATTTATAACCTAGTTCCATGCTATTATTGCAATTCATTCTAAGAGGATGTCTAAAAATTGATAACTATCGAGTTAATCGACTTATATAAACAAATATTTAGGCAATATAACTATAGTTTAAATAAATTGGGGATGTATGTAAAAGATGTAATAAGGTAGGCAAAAACTTAGAAACTTTTATAATGACTTACCGAACTTTCTTATGCCAGATCCTAGTATTTACCATTTACGGGTCAACTTACTAAGATAAGTGACCTAATACGGTTGAGTGGGGATATCTTATTACATATGTATACATTTCAATAATTATTTATATTATAATATAGCATTTAATATTACCACTTTTAGCGTAATATTATTATCAGAATAATGCAATAATAAAATTATCGTTCCATTATCTAGTGTTTAACATTATCACTTCTAGCGTTTAGTATTAACCATGGAGTCAGAGACTAAGAAAGATAATATGAGATTTAATAGTGCTAAGATACTTGATTTTATATACAAAATTAAATAAATATGAGGCATTTAATAGACATACCACAATTAAATTTCATTTCTGAGAGGATTATGATTGCAACAGTTGGTATTCGACCCACTTTCATTAAATTAAATATACAAAAATTTAGATTTGTTTACCAATATTATATATAAGTTAAAAACAATGAAGTATGTCCAATTATTCACATATGTATCTGAAAAATACACCTAGAAATTGTATATCAAGATCCCTTGCTAGAATTAGCAATTTAATGGACTAAGCGAATTGCTGGAATAGGTAATTCATTGGAAATTAAGTAGCTATGTTTTGTAGCAACTTTTAAGATTACAGTTATATAGAACTCTCTTTATATTGGAATCATATATATGTCACGTTTTATTTAAAGTAGAACAATCTATTTAAAGTGGAATGCCATATTATTGTTTTATGGCAAATTTTATATGGAAGGCCACATTATATATTGTAATGAAACAATTATTTGGGGGAAAAGAGATTGCGTTAAAAAGAACATTGACTTAGTCAAATTAGTTATGGATAATTGATGACATAGATTTGTATTATGAGTAATTATAAACAATAAGAAAGATTGAAGTTAATATGGTGGGTTTAGTATATATATATATATATATATATATATATATATATATATATATATATATAAAAGTCATTATCATTTTATAATATTCTATAATTAATTATTTAAACAATGTGAAATAGTAGGTTATTTTCTAAGATTATTTGAATGCTTATGAGAGAATATATTTAACTCAAAAGAGTACATTTGAGTGGCATCAGAAATGTACGCATTTAATCTAATTTAATTAAGCTTAAAAAAAAATCTAAAATTAGTAAGGATATTATGAACTATTATAATCATAAACAAACATAAATTTAATCATATGGTATAGACCTTGAAACATAGTTGATTTATATCAGGGTAATATACCTCCTCTATGGGCATTGGTCAATGCCTATAAAAATGTTATTAGAGAGAATTTATAATAAATCATCTTTTGCAATGTACCTCATATGGGATTTGTGGCTTGATTTATATAACAAAGTAAATTTGGATTTTATTTTAAACTTGCAGAGCTTATAGATTCCTTAGATCATGAAAACCCATCACATGAGATGTGACATTATATCGAGTTATGACTATTTTCATAATTAAACCTTGTGGTAGATTTCTTTAGTCAATATTCTCGAGAGAAATATTAACGAATAATTGAATGGATTGATTAAAGGTAGTGAATGATTGTTTATAAACCTCCAAATATAATTGGTTTTGAAACTTGATTACTTGTGTTTTGAAAAATGAAGTTCTAGTTTTCTTGGTCTATTGTTTATAATGAATGTTTTCCATGTATTTATAATTATTTCATTAGTTGATTTATATGCTTAGTAGTTACAACTAAAACACTAAACCATGGTTTAGAAATTGCATGGCATTAAAATACCTACATGTGGTGCACATTAAGATGTGCAAGTACTAGTATATAGAGGTTATACTTGCACTTCATTAGATGTTTTGAATAAGTCATTAAGTTTTTGAGAAATCAAGAACCATAACCTGTAGAGCAAGCTCCTAGAAGTAATGAGTCATTAGAGTGTAAAGTCATAAAAAGATTTATGAATTAGCTGAATCATAATTAGTAATGCGCATAAATATTAGTCATATGTATTTAGAATGGAATACTTATGTGAATTACATACTATGAGTGTGTTAAATGTATAGTTATACTTAGTGCATAATGGTGTATCACGATGCATATTTTTATGTTGAGATACCTTGGTATGTTTGTATGTAAAAAATGCCTGGGTAGTATAATACTTTATTGTTTTCTTGTTATTATCTACATGAATCAGTTGAGTCTTGAAATTCATAAGTTTAGTTTTTATGGTATTATATAGTTAGAAACCTATGATAGTATGGGATATCATAGGGCACTATAATATAAAAGTATGTTGTACCTAGATGGTACTTAGTTATTATACCTAACTCACATCTATATTTATTTATGTACTGTATACATACTAGTTATTGTTGTAGATAGCATATATTTTTACAGTTGGTACACTTGTGTATGCATGCATGTAAACTCTAAGAATTTAGAAAATATTGTGTTGGAATGTTATTGTGTTCCATAGGAATGATGATTTAATTAATTGATTAATTTTATATATATATATATATATATATATATATATATATATATATATATATATATATATAATGCTTATGTTTCTGTGTATTTGAGACTACATATGATTGATTATGGAAAACTGGTAGTTAAATCTTAAAACATTGGACTATGGTAATATGGGTTACCATAGGGTGTAGATAACTGAAAACCAATTATATTATTAAATTGTAAAGTTAAATTGTATGTTTACTCAGATGGTATATTTATAATCATTATTTCTAGTATAGGATAAAATATAATGAAAGATTCATGCATATATTTGACAAACTAAATGTATGCTCTTATTATTCCTATGTAGCGTGTCGTGTGATGTATTTGCTAGTAGGATGTAAGTTGATGAATCTTGTAGTTGAATTATAAATTAACTAATCTGTATTGCTAATGTAGAGTGAGGAGTGAGACAAACTTCACTGGCTTATTGGCAATGTGATATTAGATGAAGGCAGTCCAATCAAGTGGTGTGCATGAAATTGATAGATCTATAGATCATTTTTATATTATTATTTGTAAAACTTTAGGAAAAAGTATGTTTAGTGAGACATTATTATTTCATAAGTGTGATTCACATGTTTATGTGATATCTTACAATAGAATAGATTTTTATGATACACTGCATGTTTAGTATAGAATCATATAACACACATGTATTTGCTAGTCTCTCTAGATTCCCATGCTGTCATTATCTACCCATCCATGAGGGGAGGGCCATTCCCTAATGAGAATAGTGTTGGAGATTGTTGTTCTGTGGTTAGTGTGGAAAATCACTAGGACGATGCTTTTTGTCCCCATAATAGTACTACTTATCCAGATGATACTTGAGATTGCCACAAATATTTGAAAGTTCAAGGAATTCATGCTCTGAGGAGTCAGGTATCTAAATTAAGTACATTGTATTAGATTGAATATTATTGTTGAGTATTATCATGAAGAATTATAATTACTTATTATTGTATATTTACAATGATGATTACATAGTTGTATCAACCATGGTTGACTTGCAACATTACTTTCTATATTTATTTTATGAAGCATTTTCATGACATTAGTGATATGTGATACAATATATAATGTGTACTTATTGTTATCACTCGAGTATATATGTGATCTCTATTAGACTCTCAGGATGTAGTCTACTTTTGTATATATATTTTATTAATTTTTTTTTACATATTTCTATGTCTAATCCAACAGGGTTGTTACATCCCTCCAAGCCTTCTTGCCTGGATAGATGTACATATTTTGGAGAGTGTTTATCTCCAAGTCAATTTTGTTTGCCTCTAGGGAAATAGGCTATGCATAAAATATGTAGTTCACTAAGTCGACAAAGTACCATGCTAAAAAAGCATAAGGCAGCTTCATCCACATAGAGAGTTCTCTAGAAGGGACCATATTGATACACACTAGAGAGAAGTGCTACTTCACAATGAACTGAGCTTGTTCACCAACCAAGATGGGTAAATCTTTCTAAATGCACCATTTATTCCTGAATGCCTCCTTCATCTCATCAAACCAAGACTTCATTTTTATTTTGTATATGGGGGTGATGTGCCTCGAGCATGTGAATGCATTATATTTCTTAATAGAGGACTTATTATTGGGTGGGTATGCCCACTTTAATGCTCCTATGGTGTAATTAGGTACACTGATCTTATCAAATACCATCAATAGAAAAAATACTCCTCATAGAAACCTATGATCAAGTATCCTATGGGTATTCTCCACATCCTCAATGATATTATGGCTAAAGTATATCACTCATTTATACTTAAAACCTTCAATAACTTAGTGGGTGATGTAGAGGTGGGCCATATCTACCTCTTTCCAGTGATCAGTGCCACCAATCTTGATCATTATAAGATGCATTGCAACCTGGAGGGCATGATCCTACAAGTTTTTGATTGCATGATGTGGCCTTGCTTTTGATACATTAACATCATGGCCATAATCTGGATCTCATTAGTTTCACCCAAGTTATATGCTACATCTAACCCCAAACACTGTAGCCCTGACACCTTACTTATCCTCTTGGGTGTGATCTTCATGCTACACTTGGCAAAGTATAGGTAGTCCTCATGGACATGAGAGAGTAGGAACTTGATTGATTTCATGGGTTTTACAAAGTAAGGAAGTTTGAAAAATTATAATAACACCAAAGCATCTAAAGTGTTAAATATCTTGAGGTCATACACCAACTAGTTTTTGGTGTTCTGACATTGAACCCGGTAGTCATTCTACAACTTAGCCTCATTTCTAGGTTGATGATGGTTGTAATAAAAAATTGTGTAGGTTGGTGCCCTTAAGACCTAGTTCTCCATGTATATAACCATCTATAGGTAATGCATTTATTTAATCATCAATGGTG
Organism: Torreya grandis; assembly: GCA_037957365.1. NCBI lineage: Eukaryota > Viridiplantae > Streptophyta > Pinopsida > Cupressales > Taxaceae > Torreya > Torreya grandis. The sequence goes on from JARHVA010001663.1 coordinate 1,317,715, forward strand.
GGGGTGGAGATGATTATGTCTTCTTTGCCTGACATACCATACTAACTTCTTGTCTTTCCATATACTGTGTCTATTCTTTAGGTGTTTCTTCTCTAATAAAAAATACTTATCCTCTAAGTGCTTCCTCTTCCTATGGTATCACTAAAAATAGATCAATCCTCAAGGCCTTCTTCTTAGGTTTAATCACCCTTTGAGGAGCTTGAAGGTCGAGGCACAATTGTCCAATGTTCCCTAAGGAATACATGATTGTTGTGTCAGTGACTTCAACTTTTCCTATTTCACTACCCTCTAATGCTAGGCATCCACCTCTAAAACTTGCAATGACAAGCTTCCTTATCATGTTAATGTTTTGGATTTTTCCCTATGTGTATATTGTGTAGCTCGATGTTGAGCTCACTACCTATTTATAGACTCTTGATGCTTATTTACTCAGTCTAGAATTGCTTTATTTTTCATCACTTTTGGCTCTACAATTGCAAATGAAAGCAAAAGTAAAATGTAAAAATGAGATAACTTGTCCTTTTATAGGTTCAAGGGGGTTAATGTGCATTTACTACCCCCTTTTCTTTCATCCATCACTTCTCATCATAAATGCATTTTTAATGGCCGTCATTCTTTGACCATTGCTTCTCACCATTAATATATTTTACATTATTATCTTGTTATGTGGTTGACAAATTTCTTGTAACCACTATTTTTTTTTCTTTAATAACATATCCCATCTCATGCCTTCTCTTGAAGTAGACAATAGTTATATCTCATGCTTTTCTTTAGAGTGGATTCCAACTGTGGAAGCTAGATGTTGTTTATCTCAAATTTTCAAACTATCTGGCAAGAATACTCTATCTTTAGACTATGTAGTTTGTATGCCTCAAATAAATTACATGCCTTAAATAAATTGTGTGCCTTAATTAGATTGAATACCCTAGGTATATTATACACCTATGCTTAATCATGAATTCAGATAAATTTTTACCCCACACTAAAATTGAGTTGTGATCCTCCTTGAAAATACAAGTACAAGACCTAAAGAAGTGTCATACACAACAAAGGTAGTACTTTTATTGAAAATAATAAATCCTATACTAATGGCATAAGCCTCATTATTAAAAAATATTAACTATTCAGAGGTGAAATATAGCCAACTTTCATTGTATTGCCCAGGAAGTAATTAGCCATCCAACTTTTGTAATCGATAAGCACTGATAGGTCAAATGCTATGTATTATAAAAAGATCATCCCAGTGAATTCAAAGTTTTTCAAAATGATACATGAACTTGGAGTCATATAGAAAGACTTTCATTACAGGGGTAAATGTTTTATGCTTGATGTGTCAATCATGTCATGATTTGTGTTTGTGCTTTTGTACATCCTAATTCTAATGAGTAAGGAAATGAGATTCATCTAGTTGTGAAAAAGTATCTAGGCATGCCTTCAAGGATGAATCCTCATCTAAGTGTCCAACACATGTAATACAAAGATATGGTACCAAGAATTGAAATGGTAGGACTGCCTCTTTGCAATATACCAAATTAAATGATGTGTTCTTATTTAGGTGCTTATAGGTTATTCAGTAAGCCCACATTATCACATATACTATATCATCCCAATCAGTTTGGACAATATTAAAAAAATTAATTAGTGTTGTGCCTAAGATTTTATTAAAGGCCTTAGTAGTTTTATTGGCTTGTGGATGATACAATGTTGTTTTGTGATGAGTAATAATAAACTCAACAAGTAAGATGCAAATAGTTTCATTTAGGAACTGGGTGCCATGATCACTAGTAAAGCTTAGTTGGCATCCAAACTAAGTTATGAATGTTCCCAAATGAAGTGTGCATTAGTAGCAGTAGTACAATCCCTCATTAGTGGAGCTTCAACTCAGTGCATAAGATAGTCAATGACTGTCATGATATACTAAGAACCTGTTTGTCATTCAGATGGAGATGGGGCCAACAAAATCAATGGCCCACTTTTCAAATGGTTTTTGAGAGATAATTAGATGTAGAGGCATGAAATCTTGGTGTTTTGGTTTTCCTATGCACTGATAAATATCACACTTCTAGACATATATCTTAGCATCTTGAAAGAGAGTAGGCCACCATAATCCAATCAGTAGAACCTTACATGTGGTAGCCTCTCCAACATAGTGTCCACCTATAATACCTTCATGAACTTATTAGAGTACCTCAAAATGATCATGTTTCATGACACATCACTGAATAATTTCATCTTGACCAAGCTTGTAAAGGTCCCCTCCTATGAGCTGAAAGGGTATGACGTAGATCATGAGTTATTTCTTGGCTTACAGAGTTATATAGTTGGGCATTGAGATAGTGGTTAAAAAGGATGAAATATCTTCCAACTCCTCTAGTACATGATTAACATGAAAGAGTTGAACATCAGGTGAGTCACCTTTAATACCATGTGGTGGTTCTTTGAAATCAATTCATGAAAGGTGATGAAGGTCATAATTTGTTTTTCCAAGTTTGACCATGACAAAAATTTTAAATTCTTGGAACAACACTATCCATTGGTAGATTCATCCATGCAGTACAAGCTTGTTCACTATGTACTTTAAAGCCTCATGATCTATATATAATACAAAAGGTGTTATCAATAATTATTGTCAAAATTTTTATAGATCATAGACCATTGACAATGCTTTGCACTCTGTGGTGGTGTAATTCTGCTCAACCAGAGTAAGTTTTCTACTAGTAAAGTAGATTGAGTAATCAAGGTGACCTTCAATTGGTTATGCAAGGATTGCACCAATTGTCATTGTAGATGTATCAACATGGACATGGAATGGGCTTGTCTAATTAGAGAACTAGAAGATTGGAGTGGTAACCAACTTGTCCTTTAAATATTCAAAAGCTTCTTGGCAAGAATGAGTCCAGATGAAGTACTCTTAATGTTTTAAGAGTTCCTCTAGAGGCATGAATTTTTTTGCATATCCATGGATGAATTTCCAATAATAACCTATATGTCCCAAAAAGGCACATACCTCATATTCAGTATTGGGTGCTAGGAGGTGAAGAATGATAGATAATTTTTTTTGGTCTACCAAAAGTCCATCCTTACAAATAATATGCCGTAGAAGAACACCGAAAGGTGTAGCAAATAGACACTTCTTTAGATTTAATGATATTTGTAGGATTCAACAATGCTTAAGTATGAGCCATAGATTAGAGCAATGGTCCTCGACCAAGCCATAGACTATCCAATCATCCAAGCAGACTTGAAGAAACTTATGGATGAAATCCTTAAAGGCTTCAATAGCTATACGTGAGAATACAACTAGTACATTTTTCAGTGCAAAATGCATGATAATATATGTGAATGATCCCCATTCGATGGAAAATGTCATATTTGGTTGATTTTCCTTAGTGATCTAAACTTGATGGTACCCTAAAAATCCATTTGTGAAAGTATATATTTCACACCCAACAACACCTTCATGTATTTCCTCTATGAAAGGTATTGGGAAATGATCATTGATGCAAGATGCATTAAGTACCTGATAATCAACATAAAATCAAATACATCCATATTTATTTATACTGATCACCATGGGACTAACCCATTCAGATTATTCAATTAAGTTGATTACTCTAGTGCATAACATACTGTAAATTTCTTCTTTTATGCATGTTGATAGGTTAGGATTCATCCCTTATGGCCTTTTCCTAACTGGTTGAGTATCATCAACCATATTAATATGCATCTTACCTAGGGATGGATGAACTCCTTTCATCTCACTATAGCTTCTTGTAAAGACATATTGGTATTCTTTTAACAACTGAAAGATCTTTAAAACTTCTATGTCAGTCCAATATTTACCTATAATAGCTATTTTTGGTTCTTTCTCTATGTTGATGTTGTGTTGAATAGTTTGAATTAGTCCTAATTAAGGGTGGTCTATGTTAGGAATAGTGTCATGAACAAATTGTGTGCCATAGTCCATAGGAACATGTAAATAATTTGAAAATGGGTTAAGTGGTTTGGACCCTTTACCCTCTTCTACCTGAAGTACTAGCTTTTGTTTCCCTTGGCATATCTCTTCCCATCGATCTTGATCAAACACTAGTTTTGGTGTAGGAACAAGTGAATATGGTTCATCAAAGAGAACTAGACCTTCTTCAGGGACATTATGGATATTCCTCACATGATCTTCAATAGGACTAGGGTCGCCAATAATTACTTTGTACATGGCCTAGAGAGTGAGGCACAAATCCATTCTTGGATAGGAATAAGATAGTGTTGAGTTCATGTTTTCCTTCAATAGGTGCCAAAATTGGGTACCCATATATTATTATTCATAAACATACCATGGTGATGCCTAGGTGTGTAAATTTACATAAAATGCATGTGCCATAAGTACTCTAGTAAGACTCTTCATATCTCCATATTGACTCATAGGCCATGGGGTTTAGGTGCTTGTACTATACTATAAATGATTATTCCCCTAACTTGGTTGTCATGATAGAACTAGTAATGCAAAGTAAAACATACTTGATCCCATTAAAGAAGTCTCTCATGATGGGTTAACCACCACCTTGTAATTATACCATCAAAGAGGGGAACCAAGGATCCTATATAATCATTATTAGAGTTATATAAGTCTTCAAGGTGTTGGATAAAATCACTTGATTCCATTTATCCATGGAAGCATAGGGCTTCACCGAGTCTTTCTAAATGTGAATCTGTTATTAGTCCCCTCATGACTTGGTCAGTAAGAAGGTGAATGAACCTATGGAACTTATGATATTGGTGTGGGATGTTATCCTGACTACCAATGGCACTACACACTCTTCTTGTGAGGTCACAGTCACTATGCACCTAACAATTACAAGCATTTCTTGTAGTATTAGAAAGGGACTGAGTGTCCATACATCAAAGGATGCCATCATAAGTAGGATTACATTTCTCACCATCTCTATTAGTGACATTATAGATGTGATTAATATCCTCTTCCACATTAATAGATTCTACATATGGGGGCCCATGTGTTTGATCGAGGGGAATAATAATGCATTGATCAACATTATCAAAACTTATGTAACACTTTTTGAAACTTAAGTTTGCATTATTTTCATAACACTAGGGTTGATCCAATAGAGATGGAAAATCATCTACCTCAGCTAACTCAAGAACTTAAAAATCAATTTTGAAAGGTACTCTAAGTATATCAACCATTACATTCTTGAGGACACCAATTAGTAGAGCTCAAGTTTTATTAGCCATAAAAACATGTTTGATGAAGGTTATAGTGATGGCCTAGCCATTTTGTGCCATGCATCTTTAGTGAGGACATTAAATTCAGCACCAATGTTAACTAGGATGTCCTGAATTACCCAACAATCGATGGTAACATTCATTATTATTTCTTTGTCCTTTGAAGGGCTAGGAAGAATAGGGGTTTACTATCATTGAGCATGATTTAAATGATGATCCTTAGTCTGCTAAGTCATTTGAGGTTAAGCATAAGTTGTTATTGGTACCTAATTATTAATCCAAATGCTTAGTTGTGGGACAAAATCTTCATTTAGCATACACTTGCAAAGATCTTGAAAATCATCTTGTGCCACATTTTGAGGCTCTATTTCTTTTTGCATATCAACACATTGCATTGCTTCCTTGTCCTTAAGGAATTGGATTTTTACTTGTATATATCAAACTAGTATCATAGTGTCTTGGAGGACATCCTTCTATTTTTGGGCATCAGGATACTTCCTTGCCTGAGGCTCTTCATGCTATACCTTCTCAATAGGAGGATATGTAGACTAAGATTGTCCTTCACTATGCATAATGATATTCACTTATTGAGATGTTGGGGTGATTGAACATGTACACTAGTGTGGTTTCTCAATATAAATCATACCTATACCCTTTTTATTTCTCTCCTTAGTGATGGCCATATATAAGTCAAGACATTCTTCCAACTGATGGTCCTTTTAAAAATCACATGTAGGGTAAACTGGACAATATCTTTAATATTGGTCCAAGGATCCACACTTATAACATCTTATTGGTGTTAAATGACCACCTTCTCATCTTTTCCCTTTAACTCGATAGCCACCATTACCTTGATTATTGGCCATAAAGGTTTGGCATGTATTGCATGCATGTGCTTCATGGATATCACTAATCAGTCGATAATAATTTGTGTCATGGATGTAGGCATCACATATTTTCCAATAATCAAATACCTTAGAATGTGTATCTTATTTCGAGAGAGGACATGAGCATACATCATGTTATTCATGGTAGATTTCACATGACTACTTCAATATAGTGTGGATATTTTTGTGCAGATAGTTGCTTTGGTTACGTCTATTAGACTTGCAATCAATGTACCAAGGACCATTATGAGTATCATACACATTATTTGCAGTTAGTTTTTCAAGCTATGATGCCATTGAATCTATTTGGGCTTCCATGAAGAGACTAATGCCAATGTTAATATTACCAACAACTTCAGTATGGAGGGCATATTCTATATCATTGTGCAGGCTGGTAAAGGTCTTTTAGGATAGTGTTCATCAAAAGGGAAGTAATAATCCTCCCATGAACTGCTGTACATGTTGAGCAACATTGATTTCAAAGGATAGTTTTGACATAAGTGTTTTGAATGTTGCATCATATTACTATACACTTTCAATGAGTCTGGATTTATATTCTTCAGTGTGGAAATATTTTGTTGCTCAAATTTGAGAATGTCAAATTCTTAAAGGAATGTTGTTTTGATATGATCATAGTTAATTACTACTTGTTGAGGGTTGAAATTCTATACCATTTATGCACTCAATCTAAAAGTGTATTCATTAATTGTGTGGCCTTTTGATAAGAAGAAGTGATGATTTTCACCCTCCATATAAGTTCACACTTATGGACATGTTTAATAATGTTCTCCATGCCTCGATATTTAGGCAGGTAAAACATCATTTCATAATAAACTATTGGTAGCTAAGGTGCTTACATTGAAGGTTGTTGAGATCCCATAGATCATATTCCTTGAGGGAGAAGTCCTCCACTTCTTCCCATGCCACCTCCTAGTCTGCCTCTAACACCTCCAACAACAACACTCATGTCATCGTGCATGGAGCTAGTTGATTAATAATATTTTAGCCCATACTCTATCCACTCTAAATGCCAGATCCTCCATGTATTATAAGTTGATGCATGAATTTCCCTTGAGGAGGGAAATAAAGTGTTAATTTCATATGATTTACAATTGGCTCAGCTACAATATCCCTTATAGGATCAATTTTTGATTCTATGCTATTTGTATGCCAATTATGTATACTTAATTTGTCTGATTTAAAAGCATGAGCATGCACTATGGTTGAGGAGCTTGGTTGGTTTGAACTTGGTTATTTAGTCTATATTTTACATCTTATTTCTCCTTCATATGATAAAAGTGGCATTAGGCATGATTCAAAAATGATGGGGTCATCTTTATGTGTTTTCACTTCCCTGCAAATCCTAACAACATTTCTTGAGTTCTCCTGGTCTCTTATCATGCCTCTTACTCCTATTATCCTGTATTGAGCTTCATCATATTTTTGATTTCATAATTCTCATTGATTGGATACCATTCCAAATATAAAATCCTTCACTAACTCATCTCTATTTTCCTTCCAAATGTGTGGCTCATGCAAATACGGATTTAGCTTTCCATTAGCATAGAAATTTATAATATAATGGTCACATGGATCTTTAAAGAACTAGAACTTAGATTCTTCAGGACAAGAATAAGTGGTTAAAACATACTCCAGAATATAGCTATTCAATACTTCTCTCCACCAAATGTTTACATCCCATGTCCATGGTGTTTTGAGTCATGATAAAGCTCTTTGTTGTTCTATCATCCAAAACTATCTTCTCCCAAACGTTCATGATCGACCTTGAGCATAAGAAGATAGCTAAGTATGCAAATGAACTAGGATTTCAACAAAGAAAGTTTTGTATAATGCACTATAGAGATTCCATTCTACCCACTGACATGTGGAAACTCCTAGTTCAAGGTAAGGAACTACAAAACTATCCTTAACCCCAGTAATCCATTGCTCAATAATCTCAAGGGTGATTAATTCAAGCATCTTCCATTACTATGAAAAAAATAGTATGGGTCTTGACAATGAAACCAAAATGTTGGGTTATTATTATAATTAATGTTTTTGGCACTGAAGTATAGCCGTAATGACCTAGTGTGTTGGCCCTTCACGTAAGACTACGGTAGGTTTATGGCACTTCTTTTCATAATTATGGTTGTATAATTTATAATAATAATACTCATAATTTATGGCACTTGTATTAAGTAAGATTAAAATACTCAATGTAAACCTACCACATGCATAATTTTTAACTTATTTAGAATAGGAACATCATAAATGACTATAATATCTAGAACTCTTATATTATGCTTCAGTAATTGATAACCAAAATCCATCACACACAATGCTTTCATATAGGGGTATTTATACTTAATTATCCATGACCAAGTAGTTTACAACATAAATGACATGAGTAAGTGGCCAATGAACTCTCTATGAATTGAGAGTCGTGATGGTCTATTAACTAGTGTTTCCTAAGGACTCGAGCCTGTGTGCCTTCTATATGCTCATTTTATGCTAGATCCCTACTACCATGTGTCTATCTCCTTGTGGGATAGTGAAAAAATCCTAATGGATAAGGTTTGGGTGGACCTTGAGAATTGTTCCTTAACCTTCTCCCACTTTCGATGCACTCCCTAAGTCTTTTGATATTATTTTGAGTCCTATAATTTTAGGTTATGTATACTTATTTCTCTTCTTTGACTGGGTCATCTCACACTAGTGCCTCCATGCCCTTGTCATTTTCTGCCCTACTAGTTCTATGCCATGGTGATTTTGCATTAGTCTAGTTCTGCACCATAGTTTTTTTGCACTGTGCTAGTTTTATGCCAAAATATCAAAACACTTAGCCAAAATTTAGTGTCTAACATTCTAAAATAGTACCCAAATTATGGATTAGGTACCTTTGGATCTACATACACTAGCATCATCCTAGGATGGTTACATCGATACTACTGTCTAAGATAGATGTAGGTGTCCAATATAAAATACCTGATGGAAAAGGATGCAACCACCTGAATAATTTTGGGTTTGTCTTTTCTTTCATTTTGGTGCATTTAGATATGGGTCATGGACTATCATTCCTCATGAAATAAAAAAACCCTAGTTTTTCATCTTCATTGTGACCTTAGAAAAATGGGTTAGTGGGCACACAATGTTGAGATAACCATAAATATCTCTCTATCAATGAAAACTACCTACATAGCTAATGCTATGAAGATGGCCTCAGACTGATGTAGCTCTCCCCTACATGATGGCTTGTGTGTGAATGATGTAACATATGGAAAACAAGTACTATAATGACATAGATTTTAATTTGGAAAATCAAGCTCTTAGGCTATTCCTTTGATACTTCAAACCTATGCATGTGTTGTCCCTATGACTGATATGAAAATAGGAGAAAATAGGGAATATCTTCTTTATCAAATGCTTGGTTGAATGCTTTGATAAGTTGACATAGGTGTTTTTTAGGTGTATGTTAGGTGAGGAATGAATGAGGAGTGATTGTTAATATATACCTCTCCTATATGGGAATAAATCACATTAAATCACTTAGGCCAATCATTAGGATACATTTCATTTATAAATTAGACAATTTTAGGGCACTAGACACTTGTGTCAAAGCAGGACACTTATGTTTATGTAGGTGTCTATCCAATTAAGTAGTGTCTAGGGAACATGAAAGTAAGAATAGGATTAGAACTTGCAGAGGTGGAAGATAAGTAGGTTTCAAGCATTCTAATTAAGATAGTAGGTCTACGTCATCAATATAAGATTGGTCAGACCAAGAAATAAGCCAAGGAGCACAAGATAGAGTAGATGTGAAACTTTCAAAAGAATAAAAGGTCTAGGACTGAGAAAAATAGCCAAGGTCTAAGTTTTCCAAGTGTACAAGACTGAAGTTCTATATAATCCATAAATATCATCTACGTTTGACCCCCCTTTAACCTAAAAATGAAATTATTGGTTTAAAAGAGAAGATATGCATACTTGGGTGTGTATAACACACCTTGCCTTTCCTTAAGTCCAACTTGAGTGTTTTGTTGGTGACTACCTTACAACTAAAAAGATGTTACACTATATAATTAGTGCATATAATATAAAATTAGAAGTATTGAAAAGATTGAAATTTAGGGATCAAGGTTTAGGATTACATATGTGTATCGATGTAATTGCCTTGCCTATTGACAAGTTAATTTGAAATGTGTATCATTGTAAGGCCCTAAGACTTAGATTAGGAAAAATATATACAAATTTTAAAAGTGCATATATCTAAGGATATAAAGTGATATTAGAAGTCATATGCACCCAACCTTGGAGAAAAGGTGAGTTATCACCCAACAGTTGAGATTAGCTCAACCATGCATCCTAATCATACTTATAACCTGGTGAGCATGAGTGAACAAAGTTAAATCTTATTATCAAAATGGTGAGGCTAGATGATATAATTAAGTCCAAGCCAAAAATTTGCCAAGATCAAGTGATTTAATCATCTTAACCATACCAAAAGTGAACCAACTACTACAATAGATTGACTCAGTATAGTCCGTAAAAATCTGACCTAATGGGTGACGACATTCCCTAAGAGTGTTTTGAAATATGAAATTGATTTTTATTTTGTAATATTATGCACACATTACATATGATATACATCTTAGATATGTCTCATGTTGAAACTCTATATAACAATGGTACCAATGTATATAATTCTTCCACAACTGTGAATCTAAATTTATATAACTATGTGCTTTGGCCAATTTTAAAATTATGTAAGTGCAAAGAACATGATTCCAAAGCATGCCCCGACTAAATCTAGGTGTGATTAATATTGAATAAGTGTGGAGAACATGCTTCTAAATCATGCCCCCTCTAAATCTAAAAATTATGCTAAATATGGAAAACATGATTGTATGACATGATGCCAATGATATGCCCCGCCGCCCCCCCCCCCCCCCCCATTTAGGTGAGGGAAGAATATAAACCGGTAGTTACCTCACCTCAAAACAATAAGACAATTATATAATATGTGAACGGAACCATGTAGTATATAAAAGAACATGTCTAGATAAATGTAACATTGAAGCACATAGAATAATGTAATCACATGAAGCCTACTATGCATGATAAAAATCATGGTAATGTATAGATAGTAACATTACATGATTAACAATCAAACAATCACACACACATGAGAACTCAAAACCAAGTCAACATACAAGGGTCCTAGGGGACCATAAACAAAGAACATGTTCAAATGCTACATAATCGAAAGGACATGACTTAGTCAAATGTCCAAAAAAGAAAGGATGACATATTAAAATATCCTTAAAACAAACAAAGACATATTAAAATTTCAAATAAAGCACACATAGGCATGGGGGATATAAATATAGGAACATATTTAAATAAATGAACAAATAAGACAATAACAAGGCAAAACACTCAAGAAAGTTCATAAAAGAAAGTATAATAAATCAACATAAACATATCATAGTATCCCATGTATCAAATGTGTTAGTAGAAAACATAAAATGTATAATGTAGATGTAATTTTGAATAAAATAGATTTGAATGTGCAATTATATCAAGACACCCAAAATATCAAACTACCTAATAGGAGAGATTATGGAAGAAAATCAAAAAAGATAAAGAATATCTTACCAATTCCTTGATTCAACTAGCCTCTCCCAAAGATATTCAATTGGATTATTGATTTTAGATTGCCATGGACTCATAATTTTGACATTATGATAGCTTGATTAATAATAATGGATTTATAGATTAAGTGGATTCATAGATTTGACATAGAGATTGTATGGCTTCCTTAAATTTCTTCTAATTAGTTTCCATGGAGGAGTGGATTGTATAAATAATCCAAGGAGGTAACATCTATAGATTATGTTCAAAGTTGAGCCATGAAGATCAAGAGTCGAGCAATTTCCAAGGAATTAAAAATTCCTTGGAAGCCTCTAGTATAGAGGCTTCTAGAGAGGATGGGTCAAGTTAGAGGAGGTTCTATAATTAGAGAATTATAAAATATCCTTAGGTATTAATTAGGATTAGTGAGGGATTAGGATAGGGATTAGGTGGCTGATTATGGACTAGGGGTGTAGGACATCCTAGAAATAGGCATGGTAGGAGGGTAGGTGGGTTGTGGGAATTTTAAATTCTCAAATAATGGATAAGTGGGATTAGGATGGGTTAAGACATGATTTAGGAGGATTAATTGATAGATGAAATAGGGATAAGGTTAGCATGGTAAATAAGAATGAAATGGATGTTAAATAAATGACTAGAATGGGTGATATTATGATGTAATTAGAGGGGATAAATGAGATAAACAAAATTAGTGTTGATTAATAGTAATATTAGTGATGATAAATTAAGTGAGTGAATTTTGGTGCATACATTTTACCACTCTTTGAAAGGGTATAATGAGTGAATGAAGTGGAAGGAGTAATGGTCTTGCAAAAAAAAAAAACCATTTCATGAATGAATGTTAGTAAATGACATTAGTGGATATGATGTCCCCCTGAAGGGGACATGCAAATAAGAATGAGATGGATGGCCACTTTAAAGAGGAAATTAGGGGTGGGATGTGATGGATAGACAATGGGATTGGGCGCTAGATGTGAGATAGATGATGAATAAAATAAATTTGACCTGAGCAGTGAGCAATAAAGTGATGATGCCCTTAGAAAGGATATACGTGCATGGAATGGAAATTATAGTGTCATAATTATCAAAACATCCCAATGGGAAATCAATTATAACATGGTGATGATAGGATAAAATACCACAATCTTTCAATGTATGCCAAATAAGGATGCATGCAAGGGAGAGTTGTTGGCTAGGATAAAATAAGGATTTGATAAGATGAATGATGAGTGTATCTCAATGCTAAATTTGAGTGATATAATGAAGAGGATTAGAGAGAATAAATGATATGATCAAGTGATCAAAATATGAATGAGAATAAATAGATGGAATTACATTAAATTAATGAGCCACAATATGATTATTATCAATGATGCCCCTAACAAAGACAAATTCAAGGGAGTGATAAATGATAAATTGAACAATTAGTGATGATGGATGATTAATGGAGGAAAATATGTGTGTTTTGATTTTTTGGGCTTGATCAAAATGTGTGGATGATTGATAAAAAATATTAGGGAGATGATTATGGGGATGGTGATTGATCAATAGATTGATTGATGAATTATTGATATTATATCTCAAATATTGGAATGATGTAGGACTTGAATATGATGAGAGATAAGATAGATGTGATAATGAATGATGGGGGGAAAAAAAGAGAGAGTGGTTGAGTTGACCTCAGGCACACCATGTGACTGAGCACTACCTACATAGTCTAAAAAGACCTTAGGTCAATGTAGTTCAAACTAGATGATAAATGAAAATATATACTAGAAGATGATGATAATGATGGATTAGAATATTAAGATGATGAGGGGTTTTAGACATGTTAGTTGTTAGATAGATGGTAAGTTTGATGATTGCATTGAAATTTGAGTGAAGATGGTGATGAGGTGGACTACTAGAGAAATGATAGATGATCGGATATGGGATGCGAAATGATTAGATGGATTAGAAGAAATGATCAAGACATAATTTCTATAATAGGGCTCATAATAGTCTAAGAAATTAAATAAATATAATACTTGTTAGGATGCCCCATGATATACACATGATTGAGGGGTAATTTTTCCAAAGTACATGCACAAAGAATAAACTCTACATCATTAAGGGCACCCAAAATCATAATTGAAGATTTGGTGTCATCATATCATCCTTATTCTTTACCCAATTGATAAAAATATACATGACTCAAGATGAAAAATAAACATAGATAAAAAAATGAAACATAAGATAATGATATATACATGATGTAAACAAGTCAAGTAACATAGAACATACAATTAACACACACAAGTATCTACATGTAATGTCATTGTGTCTTGATGAGAATCAACATAAGGAGTGATCATGTGATGAGTTGGACTAGGTTATTCATGACAATCATGATGTGAATTTGGATCAAGGTTATATACTATAGAAAAGGGGATGGACATGAAATAGACTAGTGACTTAGATTAGGTTAAGTAAGGATTTGGATAAGGATATGGATGTCAATGAGACTAGGTACTTGGATAAGGCTGTGGAAGACATAAGACAATATGAATAGGAGGTTGATACAAGGTGAGATGAGAAAATGATAAGATGGATAAGAATTTAGATAGGATGGTTGGGACAATGAGGACATAAAACAACGAAACATAAAACAAGACAACTTAAAATGTTTTTAGATTGGGTGGATTTTATAATTTTTTGGTATTTTTTATGTATTTCTATTTTTAGGTCTTTTTGGAATATGTATGTACACTTTACAAATGGGGTTACTAGCAAAGGGAATATCGATCCTAGCAACTAGGATAAGGATGGATGGAATGATGGATGGGATGATAAAAGGGTGAGGATGATGTCGAAAAGGGGATGATGATCAAGGAAGAATGGAATAGGGATTTCTAATGAACACATCATGAAAGAATCAAATTTTTAATTACCCAAGTGTCCATTGGAGGATATGTGAAGATGATTCCAAAATATTTCTCAAGACATTTACCAATTCCTTATGAAGGTTAAGATAGGAAGGAATGAGAGAGATAAGATACATGATATGATGGTAGATGATGGGTATAAACAATGGTTAAGGGAAAATGACCCAGATGCGATGGAGGGGATTGACAAGGGATATAAATGGATGGATTTTGCCCTAAGTGTTGAGGTACAATGTAGACAAGAGATTATTTTACCATGACACTAGAAAGTAGTTTTCATCATGGTACTTTCCCAAGGTACTAGTAAGTTAGTTTTCACCATTGGATGAATGATTTTTTATTTTGTATTATTATTATTTTAACTTTTTGATTTTTGAATTTTTGGCATCTCAATTTATAAGACATGGGTGTGAGATACAAGAAATGCTATCATTTTCATGATCTTCAACCAACACCTATTCTGAAGTGATGTGATGCTAGGATAATGTTGTCACTATTGGATGTATCAGGGTCTATTGGCCTTTGATGATTCTTGGTTGATACCCTTCTAGACATCTAGACTAGGTATCTTTGTCACCCCTATGAGAAATGATGCTACTTGGGAAGGTGATGTGAGGTATGGATTAGATTAGATCTTGATCTGGATGGAGGATAGGAAGATATGATGGGTGATTAGGGATTAGGACTAGTAATCACACACATCATTAGAGATGTTAAACATTCTATATTTGATTGGTGCCATATGACAAAAGACTTTAAGAGATCCAAGACACTTTGACTTTATGGTTCATTTTTGATCCTATTTTTTGAAGGATTAACAACCATCTTGATACTTATTTTGACTTTAGTTTGAATTTCTAATTGGATTATATCTTGACTACCCATAGTGCCTAACTTTGGGATTCACTAGAGGAGATTGATTTTGGACTTGATAGATGATATTATTTTGACTTTGACATTCCCCTAGTGCCTGATTTTGGGATTAACTAGGGGAATACACTTTTGGATTAGGCTGATGATTTAACTTTTCTTAATTTGGATTTATGGGATCAAAGATTATTTGATCATATTAGATGAATTTTTGAATATGGTCCTAGATCTTTGTATTTGTGGCACATATTATATTACTTGGGGAAGAATACAACAACGTATGTTCCTATTCATCCATATAAATGGAGGTGATTAAATGATTATCAAGGGGGAGAAAAGGATCTATAATGGATGAAGGTGGTGGAGATGGTATGATGAGGTCAATGAGGGGTGGTGGGGCAGCATGGTACTCATAAGGGTTCTTAGGAGACCTAGTTTTGTCATCAAATAAAATCTCCTCAAGATCAACAAAAGGATCACTAAAACCATCTGAAAGACAAACATCCAATTTGGGATCAATTCCACTTTGACTATCTTTGATATATAAAGCTTATGAAAACTCTATCATGACTTCATCATCCTGATTGGGATCAAAGGATATGCCAGGTGATTGATTTTTGTCTAAATTAGAGGTATCTTTAAAAGGGAAGACATTGTCATCATCTGATGTAATATTTATGAGGGATGATGTTGGTGTTGAACATGATCTTTATGTAGATAACACTTTTATTGACTCTGATGCTAAATATGATATACATAATGCAATTCTACTAGTAGAAGATTCATTATTTGTAAGTGACCCCTCAGCATGGGGGTTTCAAGATGGTAGATAAGGGGGAGATGATGGATGAATAATGAATTCATCAATGATAGGACCATGAAAGAAGGACTCATGAGGGAAGTGAGGATTAAGATTATGGGGAAAAAACTCATCTTCAACAAAGGTTTTATCAAAGATGGGGGGACCATGGAAGATGGAGGTGGTGTCTTGACCTTGGTTTGGAAAGGGAAGGGCTTGATCATGATCAAGAATGAAATCTTGGCATTCCTCTTACTATTCACCCAGGGATGTAGACTCATTTGATTCATTCTTGAGTTCTATGTCTCCATGATCGATGAGGTCTTAGACATACTTTTGGAAATCATGACATTGATTAATGGTATGCACCCAAGTTTAATGATATACATAATACTGGTTAGCTTTATACCAAGAGGGCTTAGGCTTGGTAGGATTAAGATGTCTTATGGTTGGATAAACCATCATGTCAGTGGCAATGGATTCTAGGGATATAAAAAGATGAGTATAGGGGATTTATTTACTTCTTGACTTAGATGAGGAAGCATTGGGATTTGGATCATATGGTTGTTGATGTTATTGGGTTAGTGGTCTAGTAATAGACAAGGTGGATAGGATAGGATTCCCTTTGCTAGTGTAGGAAAGTATAGATGATTGGCCATGATTGGTGGATGGAGGATAGGACTCACATGGATGGGTGAAAACTAGAGGTAATGTTAGATAGACTGAGTCAAAGTTTATAGGGCATGGAGTGCTCATATCAAGGAGGAAAAAAAGGAACATATACCTATTGGTGATGAGGTTTTGTTCAATCAGGGTATTCACCAAATTTATTTTGGATGCCATAGATAAAGATGGGAGAAAGTATGGATGATGTGGTTTATCAACCCCAATCGATAGGTGTAGGGGATTGAATAGAAAGGCCAACGTATCATGATGGAATGTGTGGAAAAAATCTAGATAAAGGCTTGCTTTAATGCAATTTTAGGTTTGACTACGATGTTTGATGGGATATGACAAGATCAAATGGATTAAATTAGGACATGATCTAGGCCTTGATGATTGGGATTGGATCTAACTAATGAAGATATGACAAAATATAAGATTGGATCAGGGGATAGACTAGATCAAGAAATTTATTTTAACTAGGATTGATAGGATGAAGGATATCTCAAGACTAAGATGATCAACTCAAATAGGATGAGATGATTTGATTGATAGGATTATGATTATGATTCAAAATTGATTAGACACAAGCAAGATAATGATGAGGAACCTTATTATAATGTTTTACCAACATGGATGAAGACCAAAAGATGATTACAAATTTGATGGTGGGATTATTATAAACAAGAAGATGAATTAGGTTGGACTATGATTAGGACTAGGTGGACAAGTTGACTAGGCAAGACAAGATCAAGACAAATGATTGGTTAAGGATAAAAGTTATCTTAGGATAAGATGTCGATGACAAAATGTGATTAGGATATGTAGGTGATGGAGGTATGACCAATGATTTGGTGGATATGACTAGACTAGGATGGGATTAAGATAAGAGAGTGATGGGAGATAGGATGAGACAAGTAATAGGATTTACAAAGACAATATATATAAGAGTATGATGATAAGGATTTAGAAAATGATATAATGATGAGTAAGGATACACAAGATGACAATATGTGAAAAAGACCTAGATAGGTGTGTATAAGTTTGGGTAAAAATTTGAATTGGTTCATAAATAACACGGGTCTAGCACGACACTCACCAAATCAAGCAAACCATAAACCTAAGACTAGTAAACTGATTATGGGTGTGTAACCCAATAAATGCACCATCTAATGGCTTCATGGGTGAGGATATTAGTTGGGGACCCATTATAGAATCTCCTAAATCCTCTCAACCCCATCTTCACATGAATGTCACTTAAGAGTTGATACTAACTCTAATAAAAAATCACCTGTTACGACTGAAAGGTCCTATGTTATGCTGAATGAGCTCTCTAGGAGCATCCCTGATATATGATAGGTAGAATGGGGCCCAAGTCCATGTAGGGTAATGTCTAGTGCCTAGTTTAGAGAGTTAACTCTTCCCTTCTATACAGGACCTGTATGAGGGCAACCACTTAGCCTAACAATAACTATCCTAGATATTTATACTCCACTAGAACATTGAGTGTGGATTAGTGCATTGGTGGTGAAATCCATGATCACTATCCCCCTAAGACTATGGTAAGCGTGTGGGTGTAGATTCTATGTCATGTTACCCCTAAAAAAATGGGTGGGTTTATTAGTGGTTTTTTTCCTTTAGGAAACATCTTAAGGATGCAAGGAGGAGAGAACACACCACTGTATCCCTTGGGTGATAGACAAGCAGACCAAAAAGAGATTATTTAATTGATTAACTAGATGTGAGATATTTACAAGATCAATAATATATAAGATATATATAAATGAATTTAGACAACAAAATAAAGTGATTAAAATTCAAAATGGTTTTCAAGATGCCAAAATGTCTTTGATAAGTGACCTGCAATAAAATGATTACTAGTTTGATTGGCAATCTTGATGGGTAACTTACAAGACAAGACATTAAACAAAATATATGAATTGCAAGAGAATATGTTAGCAAGTCAAAATTGTTTCTAGATTTACCCCTATAAGAAACCAAATGCTATTTTAATAATCCTTAATAAAATCCACCTAAAAATTATGATTTGGCTCTATAACTTCTTTAGGTGAGGGGGCCATGATGCAGGGGTTTAGGGGCAATATCCCCCAATAGGGTCAAGGGAAAGTGCCCCTTATAGGGTTAAGTGGTAGTGCCCCTTATGGAGTCAAGTGGTATATATTCTTTCAGGGTTTGGGGGTAATTCCCCCAATGCCAAAGGTAATTTGGGCCTCAGGATGCTTGGAATGACCTAAAAATCATTGAAAATAACTAAAAAATGCACTCAAAAAGGACTAATTAAAGGCAAAAATAAGTGCAAAAACACAATTATAGAAGATGAAACCATAGATACACCATCATGCTAATGTAATACTACTTTTAGAGAGTGTAATATCATGACTTTTATACAATATCATGACTGGAAAGTCATGATTTTGTAGAAAGGGATAACCACTAGCAGTTACCATGTGTTTTTTTTCAAAACCATGATGTTTTAGTAATATAGTAGATTTTATTGCAAAATCATAATTAGTGGTAATGTGAAGGAGAGATAAAATGACATATTTTGGACCTAGAACTTATTTACAACACTAAAATGATTAAAATTTAAGATGATATGAATATTGAGAGAATGACAAAAATAGATTCAAGGCCTAGATTTAACAAAAGTTATTACTATCATAGCCTTGTGATTTCACAATAGGTGGTTGAGAGGGGCTTTTAATATGTTTTTAGCTGATTTGGGACAAGGTCACCCTATTTCCTATGTATAGAAAATGATTAAATAAATAAAGATCAGGAAATTAAAAAGTTAGCAGGTTAATTTAATAATTTTAATTGAAAACATAAAATCATGACTTGTGAAGACAATATCACTATTTTTGAGGTAGAATTGCAAGTTTTGAGTTATGATTTTGCATGTTGGAATTCAGGCAATTTAGAATTGATGAGTCTAGTTTTTCAACACATAGAATGCCAATTTCCACTCCAAGGAAAAATTAATTGATATAAACCTGTAAATGATGAAAGATTGAGAAAAAACTAACTATATTTGGTTATATAAAATATCTCATAAAAATGAAAGTTAAGTGACAAAACCATAGATTTTATAGAAAAATGCTAATCTTGAATTAGTAATATTTTAGAAAATCCAAAAACCTATCAAAAAATAATCAATTAACAATCAATAGGGTAGTTAGGAAAAGATTACTTAACTTTAGCAAAATCGTAACTTTAATGGTAGTATCACAGTTCATGGATTCATGATTTTGTAGTAGAGTGTTAACCTGTAAAAAATTAGATGTTAGTGGTTAAAGTCTAGAACTCAATGCAAAACCACAACTGTCAAGGATAATATCACAACTATGAATCAATGATTTTTCAAAGGAAAACCATAATTCACCTGGGCATGACTATTTTACAAAATCTGGTGCTTGTTCCTTACCCAATCAGTCCTGCCAGCTACCAAAAACAAATCTAGGATGCAAGATTTTAAAATTAAATGGATGGTCCTATCATGGTCACCAAAAATGTAGATTAAATTTTTATAAAAATGGATTTGATTGTGAAATTACATCAAAACAACAAAAATATCAAACTACCTAATATGAGAGATTATGGAACCAAATTAGAAAAGATGAAGAAGATCTTACCAATTCCTTGCTTCAACTAGTCTCTCTGCAAGATCTTCAAGTGGATTGTTGAATGTATATTGCCATGGACTCAAAATTTTGAAATTATGATAGCTTGATCAATGATTATGGATTTATGTATTAAGTGGATTCATGGATTTGGCATGGAGATTGTATGACTTCTTTAGATTTTTGCTAGTTAGTTTCCATGGAGGAGTGGCTTGTATAAATAAGACAAAGATGGGATAAGACAGATGTATTTATAATTCCTATGATTATATATGTAAAATTCAAAGATAAAATGTATGTAAATGATGTAATATGAAAAATATATGTATGAAACTAAGATGCAATAACAACTATTTTAAGGTGATAATCAAGTTCTTTCATTAACATAACATATGAATTTCAATTTACAACAAAGGAAAGAAATGGAAAAGTGGGATATACATGATATGGTAAAATGAAAACTATACATCAAAACTTCACATGAAAAAGGAGAATGAGATAATCCTTATGTGAAAAGGGGTATACTGATAAACATACAAAATAATAACTTTATTGGCTCCATATAGAGGTAACTAGCCTTGACATAATTGATAAATGGGATAAATTTACCCTATTAGGTATAGACACTAGACAATATTCTTGAAAAACTATTATTTTCATTTTAATTTGACATTTCTTTTTATTTTACTCTTTATTTGTGACCCCCTACACTTAGTCTCATGTAACTAGGAAGACACACGATTTCATCACCAAAGACTAGATGTATGCAAGTAAGGGCATCTTTCCCCAATGCTAACCCCACACAACTAGTAAGAGTTTAGAGCTCAACACTAAAGGTTAATGAAGGGTGAGATATTTGATACTTGAATTTTGTTTGCATAATATTTTTATATTTACGTGTCTTTATTTTTGTTTATTGGATATTTTTCAAGGCCCTTAGCCTAAAATCTTGGCCTAATGAAATGAGTAAGATGTAAGGGATCTTCACCAAATACCAAGATAGGTGAGAAAGGTAAATGGTTTTGAGCATGCTAATGTTTTCTATTGAGGACACCATAAGAGGAGACTCTACCATGGACAATCTTCTAGACTATGCTATAGGGTAGTATTTTATAAGTTTTTCAAGAAGGTATATGGAAAGAGATATATACTCTGCTCAGAATAACTAAGACAAGAACTGATGTGATGTTGATTTTGAGATTTTTTTCCATAAGATACTATGCTAATATGAAAATTAAATATGATGATAAGTTACATTTTTAAAGTTTTATCATGCAAACTGACAACTAAATAATCACCAAACAAGACAATTGATATGAACATATAACATGTAGACAATGGAAAATACAATGCACTAAAGGAAATGTGAAATGCAATGAACAAATGTAGAAGTGTTTAAGATGAAAAGATTTCATAAACTCACCAAACTCCTTTCCCTCTAGAGTGCATAATTGATAAGCTCCATTCTTAGAATCTTCAGTCACTAAATAAGGACCTACCTAGTTGGGTCTAAACTTTCAAACTTCTCCTTCTTCACTATTTGAGTGTCAATCTTTAAGACAAGGTTTTTAGAGGTACAATCACTAAAATGGAGGTGAATTAGTGGTTAAAAAAAATCTAATTCAATTTCCAAACCCTCCAAACACTTTGGCATTCAATAAAACCATTCATGAAGCATACAAGATGTTTATAGAAATGAACAATGAAGATAATGCAAGATCAAAAACATAACATAATATCTATATGGGAAACCCTCTTAGGGAATAAAAAACACTGTCAATATTTCAAACACATGGGCTACTTTTCCTATAAGATGATCACAAACATGAGACTGGTCAAGTCCTTCTGACCAAAATTTAGTGAAACACCTATTTCACAAGGAACACCTACCCCTACGATGATCAATTCCTTCTGACCAGCTTTTGGTCAAATCCTTTTGATCAAATTTATTGAAACTCTTATTTCATAAGGAACACCTACCCCTAAGATAATCAAGTCCTTATAACCACCTATTGGTTAAGTCCTTCTGACCTATATGTTGATCACCCTCCCAACACCTATGAATTGAACATCTCCTGATCATTGATTGCCTGCCAATTTGATAGAGATATAATGTTTATCAACACTCCTTAACTCTACACAATACATAGTCCAAACTCTAATATTTATCTCAAATCAACCACCAAGCTCACACAAACATCATCTATCCTTTGTTCACACTCAAGGCATCTAAAACATCCTGTTGGATCACTCTAGACCTCTTCACTCATCCTCAATATTCAAACCTGCAAGAACACTATTATGATATCAAAAATATGACCTATAGGTCATACACATAGTCAATAAATTACTCTAATATAAAATCCATACATTTATCACACACCCTTTCTTATTTCCTTTGATTTTTAACTCTCTCACACACCTCTTCTCTCAAGTCTATCACCTCTAAAAATCATCATCTTTGATTTCACCATTTATAGAGCCTTCATGATTATTTTATTCTTAGTCAGCCTTTAGAATTTGCTTAAACCTTAAGGATTATATCATATGAAGATATATTTCAATACCATTCTCATATGTTAGACATAACATCCATGGGTCACCTAAGTAACTACACCTTACAATTAGGCCTTAGTAGCTCTTATAGGTCTCATGCAGACCTATTCACCCATTTAGCACTCTATCAAGAAATTTATAATTAAAGGACAACTTAAAAAGCATAGGTCTACTCCACATGACCCCTTCAGCATCCTCAAATGATCACAAACATCACACCACTCTTATGCATATGCTTAATCTACTCAAACATTAGCCTTGTACACAAGAACACCATGAATTAACAAATAATCAACTTATAAGCATTTTTTTCATATAGAATATGGATTGGTAAAACCTTTAAAGTCTATACAAATCATCTTTAGAGAGTCTAAAACACTCTCTAATATCTACTTTCACTTTGAACATCCAAATAGCATCAAGAAAAACTCTATTACCCTTCTCAGGTTACTTGTAGAGCAGGAACGAACACAGTCAAATTTAGAGATCCATAACTTTGACTATAAAAATATTTAAACCTTTAAATTAATATTTTCAAATTCACCTTGAAATCCTCTAAATTTTTTTATTTTTACTAAGACATCAAACTATACACACATCAAAAGTTATGGCTCAAAAACCAAGCACTAGTCTTTCCTTCATTAAATTCAAATATTTAAATCCAAATGGTCATAGTTAAACCTCAATCACTTAGAACACATATCACGCTCTTTGCTCAAGTCACACCATAAATATTATTCAAAATTAGCTCAAAATTTAACTCAAAGTGATCCACTTTCCAAATGTTAAACCTCAAACATGTTGATCTCTTCTCATGCACCCTTGCAATATTGACCAAATGCATACTGTCGATCTCCAGGATCAGCCATGACTTTATCTTGAAACACTCACCATTATAACTTGATCAAAAATCTTGAGATTATGACACTTGGTACCTTAATGTTCCTTCTAATAATTTTAATGATAGTCCCTTTCACTTGTGCCACTTGGTAGTCTCACATGAATTGTTGACTCTTTGACTTGTCCTGCACCGTTGATCCTCATCAATATGAACCACTACTCACTATTGATCTTTTATCAGACTAATGAGCTTGTGACACTTGTCACTAACACATGAAAAATTTATCATGTTTAATTTATACACACCATTGATATCAATATGTATTATTAAGTTCTCACTATTGTATCTTCTAGACCAATGACCTCAAACTTTAATGTGGTTAAACTTACCTTGCAAGTACAACTTTGAAGATTTATATCTTGAGCTAGAAAACACTTGAGGACTCTAGATATTTAGGGTACCTTCTTGGCACTAAATACAACATCTCTAAGAAATCCTTTGACCTATTTTGACTTTATAGGTGCCTAAAATAAATGCACAGACTTGCTAGTTCATTTATGTCTACATGAC
Organism: Torreya grandis; assembly: GCA_037957365.1. Classification (NCBI taxonomy): domain Eukaryota; kingdom Viridiplantae; phylum Streptophyta; class Pinopsida; order Cupressales; family Taxaceae; genus Torreya; species Torreya grandis. The sequence goes on from JARHVA010001663.1 coordinate 1,342,356, forward strand.
ACACTATGACAGTCTGGCTAAGTATAGAAACTTAGTGAACTTTTGTTTAAGAGGCCAAATTTACACCCGCATATCTTTTTCTCCACTCAAATTCATAACTTGAAACGTGGAACATAGAAACTTGGGAATGATGTGATCACATCCATATGACCAACTCCCCCTGACTCATCCATATGTGGTAATGGTGATGTCAACAAATTGCCTACTCATATTTGTTTGTCATAAAACCAACTATAACAAGATGAACATAATGAAGAACCAAATGAATACCATTTACTTCCATAAGCTCTCCAATCATCCTTGACCTCTGATAGGAACCCTCACACATTCTCAATACTTTAGACCCATCCCTAATCATGCCAAAAATGAAGATCAACCAAGCCTACTTCAAGTATACTAGGACAAGCACACTGTACATTTTTTTATTGACACTTATAATATCAAAAAATATCATCCACTCACCTGGACATACCCATGAAATTACTAAAACCTCTCCAAAAATTTCTCTTTTGTCATTGATATCAACACCCATCATATAGCTTAGCTTCCTTATCTCTCTTCAAGAACTCTCACAATAGGAACCTTTTGCCCCTTTGACACAATGATAATGTGGTCACTACCTGATCTTGAGGACCTAAAAAGACCACCAACAAGAGAGGACCACCTTAGAAAGATGATACAAACTCCCCCTTACCTTGAGCATATCTCTTCTTTACCTTGACAACTTCCTCTTGTTACATGCCAACACTCTCTTTAACCAAGCACTGCAACCAAGGAAGAAAGAACACAAAAAAAGAATTAAAATATTATGAAACTCACCAATAAACATTTGAGAGGGAATCCCCATAATATCTTTGATCCATTGCACCTTTTGAGCATCTTTAGATCTCCACACACCATGAAGAACCACCATTCAAGACTACTAGCCTTCTCTCTCAAGCCACCTCAAGGACCACCAACAAAACTTAATTCCACTCAAAAAATAGGAAACATGCTCTAAACCAACCTAAAAACTCACCTTGAAACACTCATGCCTTTCTCTTTTGGATAAACTAAGCAAAAACATCAAATCTTTATACTAGGCATGTCTATACTCCTTATATCCCTACCTAAGACTTGCATAGCACACAAATTTTAGTAAAAATACTTTGAAGACCTAAAAATTCATATATAGATCAATCTCTTATGCCCCCTTAGACACACCTATTTTAATCACCTATCTAATCCTCTGTAACATACTTCCTTCACAAACCTATTAGCCAATTAGGCCTCCATCTTGACAAAATCATGAATAATTTGAATACCACAAATGTCTAGATCTTTGGGAAGATTTATTTTAAAATCCATTTGGCCCATTAAACATATCAATAATACTCAAATCTCAGTTAATAATTCAAACTACTTTCTTAGCATAGCCCAAAACTCTAGAATCTCAAAACAAACAAGGTCAACAATCCTCCTTTTGGTCAATGCCCACCTCTGAAACTTATTTCACACCTAGAGATAACCATTACATATTTCTAGACCAATATTTGAGCCTTCACACCTTTTGTATCCTTGACTTCCTATACCATAGCTTTGATCTATAATAAAAAAGATAAACCTAGGAACACATAAAAACCCCCAAAAGGCACAAACATGATCATCAAGACATAAAACCACCTAGAACACATAAAAAATAAGTGCAAAAACATTATTGAGCACAAAACTCTTCTTGAAATTCCATCAGTCTCATTATGCCACCTAAAAATACCCATTTTAATCTTATATACACTACATATATAGCAAAAACACCTTATGACATAACTATGACCTCTTCACAACACTTCTCCCATCTTGACACATCAACTCCAACTAAAAACAATCATCTCTTACCTTCTAGGACCTTTTTAAGAACACCATATAAAAACTTGCTTCTCCACTAAAAGGAGTATCTTAATAAACATAGGTAGAGACACCCTACTTCACATGGTTCCTTAGAATAATGAAAAACCAAGAGTTGCCATAAATCCTCATATTCATTATCCTCCTTGGTCATCTGATACTAATAGTTATTCTTCTTAGGCTTAAGGGAAACAAATTACCCATCCACTAAAACATTATCCTTCTCTTCTAAGACTATATTGATAACACATGGGGATAACATTGATTCATGGCATACCTTTTCAGTTAAAGAATCTTTGTTACAGTTTGGAACCTCATCACTAGGTATTGACAACTAATGTTCTTTACATGAAACTTTATCAACAATAACAAGATGTTCTCTTGAATCCATACACACCTTAGAACTAACCTCAATTAACACCTTGAGCTTGGTCTCTTCACTCACAACATGAGTAGACAATGAGAACTCTTGGCACTTTCCAAATTCTGTAGCATTCTCCACCATATAAAATAGATTACTTGGACCTATAGACTCATCATGACTCATACTTACCACCTTTACTTTCCATGAGTTAACTTTCCTTCTTTCTTGATCTCTAAGATCCTGATTAAACCTATTCTATCTTATAGGCCTTTGCTTGTAGAATCTAACAATGTGACCTCTCTATTGACAGTTGAAGCACAATATACCTTTTACAAGAAGTTGATCTTACCTTTATTGATTAGATTAAAATATTACAATTTGTCCATTCTTTTGATAATTAAACAAACTACTCCTTTAAAAGAAGACTCACCTTTTGAATGATGACCCCCATCATAGTTCCATTCAAACTCATTTCTAATAGGTCTCTTGTATTCTCTAGCTCTATGCCCAAACTAATTACATGTGTAATTATAACCATTTAAATTTGCATATCTCAAGTCATTTGTTTGTCTAATCTTCATTATGCCAACATATTCATTCTTTGACTGATTGTTGACCTTCAAGGTCTGATTTACATTAGTCTTAATCTTGTCTTGAGTTGCATTTTCTAGTTCTTCTTTGTATCCAAGACTAGTTCTATCAATTGCATGCTTTTAACCAGTTAGAATATTATCTAGATCACTTGTGCTCTTTTAAAATCTCACAAATGACTTCATATTACTATATTTATTCTCTAACTTAGCTTTTAATGACTCATTTTCAATTACATACCTTGAACATTCATCTTCTTTAGCTTTCAGGCTTGTAGACAAGATTTCCAATTGATAACTGAGATGCTTGACTATATCTTCATGCTCCTTAGTGTCTTCATTCATTCTTGACTCAAACACACTGAATTGATCTTCATAGTCCTTAATTTTAGACTTCATCTTATTTGCTAATCTTCTTCTCAATCTTTAGTTCTTCAAGAGAATTCATCAATTCAATCTCATTGTCCACCTTATCTTTATCATCATTTGAATCACTCCAAGTAGACTCCTTTTGATTTGAGAAAATTCCTTCCTTATCCATGAAGAGGCCTTCATCTTCAACATGACCAACATATTCATGATCATACTCTGAGTCACTATCTTCACTCTCATCTGATGAGCTATAATCTTCTTTGGTGTAGAGACTCTTCTTGTCCTTGAAGTACTTCTTGTTTTCAAACCTTCTAAATCCATTTTTACTTTTATTAGACCTAAATGATCTCTTTCCATCATCATGAACTTGACCATGCTCTTCATCATCATTCTTAATATGCATACGAGGGCACTTATTAGAAAAATGTCCTACCTCTCCATAATTGAAGCATTTGAACAATAGTTTACCCTTATACTTGCCTAACCTTGTTTTCAATTTCCTTATAAACAAAGCAATTAGTTCATCTTCATAAAAATTAGATATGTCATCCTCTTTGAGTCTCTTACCTTTGATCTTCTTCTTTGGCTTAATTTTTGTTTTGAATGTTGCTTCCTTCTTTGGTGGTATATCATCATTTACTCTTATCTCATAAGTAGTAAGGCTGCCACCCAATTCATCCATCTTAAACTATGTAAGATCATGACTTTTTTCTACAATAGATACTTTAGAATCAAACTTGAGAGAGAGATCTTAATACTTTTTGAACTATAGTAGCTTCTGTCCAAGACTTTTGATGATGTTCACAATCTCATTAACTCTCTACAAAAAGGATGCCACATAATCTGCTTCTTTCATCTTAAGACTCTCAAATTATCTTCGGTGAGTCCACAACTTTGCCAAATTAACCTTTAAATCTCATTCATAAATAGTATTAAATTTATCCCACATTTTTTGGTAGATATATAATGGATTACCTTGGTGTATTAAATCTCTAAAAGACCACAAGTGATAGCATTTATTGCCTTAGAATTATTCTCAAACAACTTATTATCTACAATACTAGATGGAGGAATAGTAGGTGCAAAATAACCATCCACAATAGATTTCTAAGTGTGAAACCCTAGGGACATGATGTAGGTCCTCATCCTCACACTCCAAAAAGCATAATTGGATCCATTGAACATTGGTGCTTTTTTAGTGGAAAGAACTCCTTGCATTTGATGGCTACCCATATTGTACCTTGGATCTCCTTCAAGATTTCAAGCCTTTACCAAAGGACTTACTCTGATACCAATTTTTAGAGGTATAATCACTGAGAGGGGGGGGGTGCTAAATTAGTGGTGATAAACAATCCAATTCAATTTCTAAACCTTTAAAACACTTAAGCATTCAATATAACCATTCATGAAGCATATAAGATGTTTATAACAATGAACAATGAAGATAATGCAAGATCACACACACAACACAAGATCTATGTGGGAAACCCTCTTCGGGAATAAAACCCACTCTCAAGATTGAAAACACATAGACTAATTATCCTTTAAGATGATCACAAACATGAGATTAGTCAAGTCCTTCTGACCAGACTTTAGTGAAACACCTATTTCACAAGGATCACCTATTGCTAGGATGATCAAGTCCTTCTAACCACTTGTTAGTCAAATTTTTTGACCAACTTTGGTGAAACACCTATTTCATAAGGAGCACATACCCCTAAGATTATCAAGTCCTTTTGACCACCTATTGGTCAAGTCTTTCTGACCTAGATGTTAAGGATCATCCCAACACCTATGAAATGAACATCTCCTAATCACTGATCTCCTACTAATTTGATGGAGATATAATGTATATCATATCTCTTCAACTCTAAACACTACATATCCCACACATTGATTTGCCTCTCAAATCAACCACCAAGATCATAAAGACATCATCTATCTTTCACTCACACTCAAGGCATCTAAAAAATCCATTTGGATAAATCTAAACCTATTTGCTCATCCTCAATTTTCAAACCTATAAGAGCATTATTCTGACATCAGAAATATGACCTACAGGTTACACACATAGTCATCAACTTGCTCTACTCTAGAACCCATCCATTGGGAACCCACCCTTTCTTATTTCCTTAGCTCTTCAACTTTCACACACACACCTCTTCTCTCAACTCTATCACCTCTAGAAACCATCATCTTTGATTTCACCATGTATAGAGCCTTCATGATTATTATCTTCTTAGTCAACATTTAGACATGCCTTAAACTTTAAGGATTATATCATATGAAAATATAGCTCAATACCATTCTAATAGGTTGATAATAACATCCATGGGTCACCCTTAAGTAGCTACACCTTTCAATTAGGCCTTAGTAGCACTTATAGGTCTAATGTAGACCTATTCACCCATTTGTCACTCCATCAAGTAATTTAAAAACAAAGGAACACTTCCTAAAGCATAGGTCAACTCCACATGACCCATTCAACATCCTCAAATGCTCATAGACATCAAAACACTCCTCTTTTTATGCTTAATATACTCAAACATTAACCTTGTACATAAAAACACCATGAACAAACAAATAATCAACTTATAAGCATTTATTCATATAGAAGATGGATTGATCAAACCTCAAAAGTCTATATAGTTCATCCTAAAAGAGTCTAAAACACTCTTAAATATATAATTATCATTGAAACATCTAGTTACAATCAATAACAACTCTGTTACCCTTGTCGGGTTACTTGCAAAGCATGAATGAACATATAGTCAACTTTAGAGATTAATATCTTTGAATGTACAAACATTTAGACCTTCAAATGATTATTTATAGATGTACCTTTAAGTCCTATACAACTTTTATTTTTAATATAACATTAAATTATACATAGATCAAAATATATGTCTCAAAAACCAAGAACTAGTATTTCCTTCATTAAATTCAAATATTTAAATCCAAACGGTCACATTTAAACCTTGGTCACTTAGAACACATCTCATGTTCTTCACTCAGCTTGCTCAACTCACACCATCAATATTATTCAGAAGTAACTCAAAATTTAACTTGTAGTGATCCAATTTCCAAATGTTAAACCTTGAACATGTTGACCTCATCTCATGCACCCTTGTAATATTGACCAAATATGCACTGTTGATTTCTATGGATCAACTAGGTCTTTATCTTGCAATGCTCACCATTAAATCTTGCTCAGAAATCTCTAGATTATTAAACTTGGCACCCTTGCATGCCTTTTGAGAATTTTAATAATAGTACCTTCTACTTGTGCCACTTTTCAGTCTCATGTGCATTTTTGAATCTTTGAATTGTCTTACATCATTGATCTTCGTCAGTACGAACTACAACTCACCATTGATCTTCTATCAGATTAGAAATCTTGTGACACTTGTCACTAGTGCATGCAACCTCTGACATTTTAAATTCATACATACCATTGATATCAATATGTATGATTAATATCTCACCATTGGATCTTCTAGACCAATGTCCTCAGACTTTAACATGATTAAACTTGATGGTATCTGGCCCATCACAATCTGTAAGTGTAATTTTTAAGATTTATATCTCAAGATACAAAACACTTTAGGAATAGAAATATTTAGGGTACCTTATTAGCACTAAATAAAACATATTGATGAAACCATTTGAACTAATTTGACTTTATAGGTACCTAAAATAAATTTGCAAACTTTCTGGTTCATTCATGTCTGCATGATGTGTAGTGACGGTTTGGCTAAGTATAGAAACTTAGTGAACTTCTATCTAAGAGGCCAACTTTGCACATATATATATATATTTTTCACTTACCTAAATGAATTGAAACCTAGACCATATAAACTTGGGATGAATGTGATCACACCCATATGACCAACTCCTCCTGACTCATCCATATGTAGAAATGGTGATGTTAGAAAACTACCTACTCACATTTATCTGTCATAGAACTAACTATGCCAAGATGAACATAATGAAGAACCAAATGAATACCATGAACTTAAAAAAGGTATCCAATCATAATTTAACTCTGATAGGACCCCTCACACATTATCAATACTTTAGAACCATCCCTAATCATGCCAAAACTGAAGATCAACCAAGCCTGCTTCTAGTATACTAGGACAAGCACACTGCACACTTTGTCATTGACACTTAGACTATCAAGACACTTCATCCACTCACCTAGACACCTCCATGATGCCAACATAAAATATATTATAAAGGTATCCTAATTATATATAATTATCTTGAACATATTTTTTCTACTATTGGTCTATGTGCTTTGTGTATGCAATGTGGTTTTGTGCAGTAGCTACCTAGTTTTAAACTAAAATTTATAGCTCCAATAACCAAGCACTTTTATACTCTTCATGATAAAGGAGACCCTAAAGTGAAACATGAAGGCTAGGAGTTTATACCTCAATAGTTATAATAACTTTTGATCCAAACACAAGGGAATATGAGGTTGCACCTTTGGGTTGGAAACACTCATCTTATAGGCCCATAGTGTTGGATAGAGTTGTAGATGATAATATTTTAGAATATTTAATAGTTTTTACCAAGATTGACTTAAAATTTTTATTGGTGGATTTTTCCTATCATTATCTTGTGGGTAGTATAAAGAGGCCATGTGATGAGAAATTGAGAATTTATTACACACTCTACATACCTCGGTGTTCTTGAGGGGAGACCCATTGTTTATGACAATGACTTGTGGTACTCCAAACTAATAAATGATTTGATTCAAGATGAATTTAGAAATAATTGATATCATATAAATGGTTAGAGTCATAATTTATACCTAACTATTTAAATAATTGGTAGTCATGATGATGAAATGGTGACCATCTAAGGAGGTAGGAGAAAGCTTGACAATCAAATCTAAACCCCAAGTGGAAAAGGGACATGGGGTGACAATAGGTTTTAACACCCTATTGGTGATGTGAATATCATGGGAAAAATGTTGACACTTCTGTCATTTTCATACATAATTTATATTATCATGTTTGAGAGTGTGTCAAAAATATCCCATCCTATGAATCTTGCAAGAAGTTGTATGACCACCAAAGTGCCCATCACAAATGCCATTGTGTTAATGGAAGAGGATATTTTCTAAAGATTCTTGATCAACACACCTCAATAATATTCTATTGAATACTTTGTGATATATAAACTCATATAAAATAATGTATTTAGACATAATAATACAAACACACCTCCTATGTTGTGAGTTGGCTCCTTCAGGATAAGTATAGTCAACTAGATAGTTTATGATATTGGCATACCAAGGAGAGGTAAAAATGACATGTTTATATATAAAAAAATTAGATCACCAGGAAAATTAGTATCCATAAGATCAAAAATATCCATGGGAGAATATACCAACCAATTGATGATGATTTGTACCTTAATGGACTTCTAGTTGACATATGTGATTTCAAATTTGCTCAAAATCATGGTGAAACACTTGACCTTTCGTGAAAGGGCCAATTGGGTCAAGAATGGTTATAAGGCTTGACACCTTACTATAACCCTCATTTCTTGGTTAAGAATATAATGTCACAACCTCTTGGTTTTGAACACATTGGCCTAACACTCATTCTTTGCTTGATTATGAGAGGCTCTTAGACTTGGGTGCCATGAGTGTTGGAGGGGACATAAGAAATAATTTTACCACTTCAAATACATCTTGGAAATTTCTCATTTAAGTCAACATTTAAGTCAATCCACTCATCTTTTTGACTATAATATTGATAGGATGGACTGTATATGTAAGGTTAGGTATGAATAGTCAAATGTCCCCCAACTTCCCTAGGAATGATCTAATGCTTTACTCATCATTAGGCGAGCACATCTAGGATTACACAAATTTTGGATCAGTTAATGTCAATTTCATGGTGAGAGATAATAGAACCAAAGAATTTCCACATGTGACTCCAAAACAACATTTTTATAGATTTATTAGGGTGACACCATATTCACACATGTGCAACACTGTTAAATGGTCAATTCTTTGCCTTGATTTTATGAGAAGACCATCCACATATACATCCACTATTTTATGGATGAGATCTTTAAAAATATTGGTCATGGCTCTCTAATTTATTACCCCAACATTTTTAAGGCCAAGGGCATGACTACATAATATAAATTCCCCCAAGATGTAGTGAAATAGGCCTTACTTTGATCTTTGTCAGAGATGAAAATTTGGTTATATTTGGATAAGCCATCTATAAAGGATAACTCATAACCTATCATGGTATGAAATATGACATCAATGGAGGGAAGAGGAAAATCATTTTTGGGACATGTTTTGCTAATATTGTGAAAATTGATGTATATCCTAATTTTATCATTCTTTATGAGAATGGGAACAATGTTGGACATCCATTTAGAATAATCTATGATTTTTATGAGACCTAATTTGAGAATCTTGAGAATCTCTTATTTTACCATTAATGCAAATTTGTGCTCGATTGACCTAATGTTTTGTTTTATAGGTTTCACTTCAGGAATCATAACCAAATTATCAATTATGAGATCAGGTTTAATACCTACCATATTCATGTAGGAAAAGGAAAAATATTTGGAAAACTCAGTAACTAATTGTGATCTTTCATCTCTTGCAGTGAAAGTGAAGATCCTACTTTAAGGATTCCATGTCTTTCTTCAGCCCCTATATTTATATCAATGTTATCCTCTATGATGGGGCATTCAATTCTAAAAATTCATCAAGAATAAGGAGAAGGTAGGCATCTTCATCTTCTGCATTAAAGACATCAAGTTGTTTATTAGAAGGTAAAGAATATTCAACCTTGTAATATACAATGTAATAATCACATTCGAGGAAATACATAAGATAACATGTGAGAGAAAAAATTATCTTATGATTTAAAGATGGGAGGTCATTGTAAGTGCATAATAAATCCATAATGGCCTAGTATTTATAAGTTATGTGACGGACCAATGGGTTGGTATCTTTCCCAATGAAAGCAAGGGTTTGATCATTAGATGTTTTTTTATGAAATTTTCTATCATAATAGATATCATAAGATCTGATGAGGATATCACAAGATGAGGATTGAAACATGAGGAGGAAGAAATCATGGAGTTAGCAATATTATTACTTTTCCTAAGGATGACTTATATGGATATGAAGTCAAAGTATTTGGTGAATTCACATACAACATTATGATAAAGATGGAGGTGCTCAGGCTTAGTTTGATAAACCTCTGAGGCTTGGTTAGTAACTTGCTATGAGTCACCTTGGATATTCATATTTTTTATTCTTAACCATTTTGTGATGAACATTCCAATCAATAAAATTTCATATTTGATCCCATTGTTGGTACAAATAAAGTCTAATTTATAGTTGAATGACATGATTTATCTTTCAAGGCAGATTGGGACAACTCCTACCCCTATGCCAAGATGACATCTGACTCCATCATAATGAAGGGTGCATTGACCATGTGTAGAAAGAGAATAATCATCATGGTTTGAGGGGATCTCTCATTGTTAATGAAATATCAACCAAATCGATACATAATATGCTAACTAACCAATCTTGGGCCTCTTGTATTGATATTCAAAGATATTTTAGGATCCTGATCCTCATGGGTAAATAGGAAGTATAAGGGATGTAATTTTTCTTGGATATTGATGATTTGAATTGTAGACATGGTCAAGATAACTGGTATCATTAAAATATCATCATCACTCAATTTTTATGTTGATACCTCTTTTTATTCAATCTTATGTTTTAAAATAGATTTAGGAAGTTCTACCCCTTTCTTCAAAATAACCACTTTGGGCTTTGGGCTATTTTTGAATTTGACAAAATATGGAGTCTTTGCCACACCATTGGTGGGTAATTGAAAATCAATGTGTAGCCCCTATTGTTTGTGCATGGTCACCTAAAGAAAATAAAAATATTTGGGGTCTTCTTGAGTATAAAAAACCTTTCCAAGGTGGAGGAACCTTATATGATGGAAAATGGTAGAAGGTATTACCTTCATCTTATGAATCTAAGGTTTACCCTAGACCATGTTGTAATTGGTGTCTTTATCAATTATATAAAATTTTTTCAACATAGTATTAGGACCAAGGGTAATCAAAATCATGATGGATATGATTGAAGTGGACTTGAGGATTTCATAACCTTGAAGGGTGTTTTAAGTGGTTGATCAATTGGTTTCCACATAACCAATTTTTTTTAGGAATGAGAAGGTAAATATGCTCATAGCTACTCCATCATCAACCATTACTCATTTTACATAGTTGTTATAAATATAAAATATTAAAATAAAGGATATATCCCATTTATATCCATATTATAGTTTGGAGGGAGACTCTTGAGGTAAAATAAATAACAAACATCCCTCAAACTCTACCCTAAAGGAAAAATGTCAAGATCAATATAGTTGATCTGGGCCTAAGGTGGAGGAGCCACACTAGACAAATGACCAAAATTTATGGAATTAATCAATGAAAATTTTTGGGTAAGATAATTCTAAGGAAATTTAATAAATGAGATGTGGGATAATTTATTTTTAAGGTTTATGACTAAGTCAAAGTTTCCTATAGGTTTCATGATGATATCATCATCTAAGTTGTTAGAAGAGTGACACATTATGGGATAATATTCCCCTATACAAGTAATGAGATTTTCCTCATCTTTCATTTATAATTCCACTACCCTTATCATTCTAGACTTCCCTTGAACCAATAATTGGGTAGCTACATCAAGGTTTGTTGTACTAGAAGTAGAGGCCATGGCATCATTGGTGCATCTTGACATAGGTTGGTTGTGCTGCATTGGTTGATTTTGTGGGTTACCCCATGGTTGGATTTGGGTAGCTTGTGCTTGATGGTATGGTAAAGGGTTATGATATATTTGGATTTTCTAGTTTTAAGGAATTATAGGACCATTGAATTGAGCTTGAGGGTTTGCATTTACATTCCCTAGGAACATGCCAATTTTTTTACCTTTTTTCTTCAGGGAGTCTCTCAATAAATTTTTTATATTCTCAATAGTTATGAGTCTCATGTCTAATGGCTTAGTGGAAGAGGAAATATACATTAGGATCATATTCCTTGGGCCTCTAGTTTTGTCCATGTTGACCAAACCCATATTGATTGATCATTTTGTAAAAGGATTGGTTTTGGAACTATGGGAAATGGTCAACATTATAGAATTGGTTTTAGTTTTTATTTTGGAATTACATGTTTCATGGTGGGGGTAAATTGAAATAAACTACATGAACCAAATGAAAAGTATTATAGTTACTCATACCACTATTATTATTTATGTTGTTATTGTTATTCATGTGTTATTGTTGACAAGGTTTGGTTTCCTATTTTGACTGATCACACCATCAATGGTGGCATCCTATTTTTTTCAAGAATCTTGGGGCCTTGATTGTTGACATTATTCTAGTTCATGTTTTTAAAAAATCCATTTTTTAGATAGGGGTGACACAATACCCACTGGACCCATAGGTTTGATGACCACTATCAATGTCCACTTGGTCAATTTGTAAAACACTCTCAAGTTTTTTATCATAGGATCTATAAGGGAAAATTTGGACATATTTACTTTTATCCTTGTTAAGAGAGTGAAGAAAGAGACTGCATATATTTATTTGATCTATGTTTGGTACACTGGAAGATGAATATATAACCTATTTCCATCTTATGATGAAATAGGTAGTGGACTAATTATTTTCTTATTGAATGTGGCGGAGTTCTCGAATGTTAGTTTTCAAAAACTTGTTCATATCAAAGGATTTAATGAATTCTACCATGAGTTAAGGAATGGATAGAGGCCTCCAAGATGTGATAATATTGATCAAGGTAAATTCCTTCTAGCAGTTTTGGATTTTTTTTGCATCAATCACATCCCATGGAAAGAGTTCCCTAATAGTATTAGCATATGATTTGACATGCGTATTAAGATCTCCTTCCCCTTTGAATTTGGGAAGGTTAGGTAGGGGACAAGGTAAAATAAATCATATATTATGATCAATGGTTTTTTTAGTATTTAGCATAATCCCCCATAGCATTTAAGTCTGTCAAAGGTATGATAGAATAATATTGAAAGGGGGAGGTTTGGATAATCATTCGTTACATGATCACTAAGAGTAAATGAGGGTTATTGATAATATGGAATACAATAGCCAAAAAAATAATTGTCTAGCTAGGTGGACTTAGAGAACATGTGATTGTAGATGGAGAATGGTTAGGTGTTTATAGATGAAGAGTGTATATGTGTAGTACATAACATGGAGGAATGTAGGGTGGTAGGTTGTTGGTCACTATGTCATTAAGAGGTATGTATGTGAACTCACTTCTAGTTGGTTTTTAGGTTGGTAGGGTGAAGGGATGTTGGAAGTGTTTATATTGGGGACTCCATGAGAAAGGATATCCCCTAGGCATTGGATAGAAACATAGTCGAGAGGAAGTGTATAGGGGCTTTTTATTGTGGTGTAAGTGTGGAGGGTTGATTTTATGGTATTTGGCAAGCCATTTTTGTGATGGTTATAGAGGTGGAATGAATCTAGTTAGGAGGGTTAGAGTTCACTCCTTGATTTAAATAGAGTTGGTTGTTCTTGAAATCATGAATGCAACCCACCAATGTAGATATGAGGTTGTTCAGATTAGAAGTGGTATTGTGTCTAGCCATTTCCTTCATGAGAGCTGTGGTAAGAATAAGTTAGTAGCTATGAAGGGGTTGATTTATAGTATAAAATTCATGAGGATTTGTTGGATGTTTTAGATGATATTTTATGATTATGTAGCACCTTAGTATTGTACACTTGGTAAACTAAGACCTTGGCTATTCATCTTAGTTCTACACTCTCTTTACTTTTGTAAGCCTCACATCTACTCTATATTGTGCCTCCTAGCCTATCTCTTAGTTTGACCAATCTTATATTGATGACACAAATATTTTATCTTTCCCAAAATGATTAAAATGTACTTATCTTATACCTCTACAAGTTATGATCTTATACCTATTTTTCTACTCCTTAAACACTAATGTTTGGGACAAACATTAGCATCAACATTATTATCCTACCTTGATGTAAGTGTTTAGTGCCATAAAGTCATCTAGTTTGTAAATGAAACATATTCTAATGGTCTTCCTAAGTTCTTTAATGAGATTTATTATTCCAAAGGGCTTGATACTAGTACAAGATCAACCCTTATTCATTCCTCACCTAACTACACCTAAAAAAGACCAAAGAGGCCAAAACACTTATAAAAAAGAACTCTATCAAGAATTAAATTGATCAAAGCTTCCCTATTTCAATACCAATTATATGTAGACAACATATACATGTCTGAAGTACTAAAGGAATAACCCAAGATCCTGATTTACCAAGTTACAAGCTAGGTCACTATTGTATTTTCTTTATACATTACATGATTCACATACAAACTAACACGTACAGGAGAACTAGATTAGTACTAGACCCTCTTCAGAGTATTAGCTATGTAAGAAACATCCTTTGACAATGGGGTCATTGGAGTTAACTTAACACCATGTCCTCACTAACCCATTTTCCCCCAAGGCCACATTAAATATGAAAAGCTAGGGTTTTTTCATTTCACAAGGAGTGACTATCCATGACCTAAATATGAGTACACCATAGTGAAGTCAAATAAAAACACACAATAATCTAGGTGGTTGCATCCTATTTCACTAAATATTCTATGCAGGACACCATCATTGGACTTAGACAATAGTGTCGATGTAACCATCCAAGGCTGACACAACTATATAGATAGCTAGAGGCACCAGATCCAAAATTTGATAATTATTCTATAACTATCTTCTTGGATACTTTTAGATTGTTCTAGATAAATAATTATGTTAGAATAAAATCAAGATAATTACTTCTCTTCTTTGTCATTTCTATATTTAGCTTATTTATAATTTCCATATTTAGACTATCTCAACATAATAAATTTAGTGTATGCTTATATGTAAGTTTAACATTTAATTGGCTTGCCATATATTTGATTATCACCCTTGTGCCATTTCATTTCTATATTCTTAACCCTATGGTATAAAGTGAGAAATACCATATATTTAATTTTAGGTTCAAACATTTGGTGAACCCTATCTTTGAACATATAAACCCTAGGTTATCTAGGGTTTTTTGATTTCTTCCTATGTTTATTTATTGATTGGCTATAATCATCGTGTTTTTCATCTCCCTTATCATGGATGATATTTATTGCTTTGATGACTATGATTATGAAACACTTTAGATCTCCCTCAAAGAAGGAATCAAAACTGACTACTCTTGCCTTCACCCAAGTGTTAAATCATGTAATATAAAAACATTAAATGGTGGTATTTGTTATCCCTTTAATTAGGTCCACACTCTCACCATTCCAAGAGATAAATCAGTCCATCTTACAGAGGATCCAAAAATTTTATCCATGCTTCCTATACCACCATTATATGAGTTTGACACTTGATACTTATAAAAGTATGGATACCAAGGCTAAATATTTAATAAATATGAGAAATGTATAACCCACCCTATCTCTCTCAAAAATACCAATATAAATAGACAAGGGTTGGTGTCTTCAAATAAATCCATGGCTCACCAATGAATCAAGAATATACATTTTACTAAATAAGTGGGTACATATGACCAAGAGGCTCCATTTGATAGGGAAAAGTTTTGATAACTACATAAATAAATTATGGATGATATAAAAATAACTAATAGGGGTATATTCCTTCAAGCATAATCATTAAAACCCCAAAAACTATATATTGCCAAACATATCCCAAGATAAGATTGTTATTCCATTACCAAAGGTATATGAAAAAAATCCTTCCAATTGTA
This sequence comes from Torreya grandis, assembly GCA_037957365.1. Lineage (NCBI taxonomy): Eukaryota > Viridiplantae > Streptophyta > Pinopsida > Cupressales > Taxaceae > Torreya > Torreya grandis. The sequence continues at coordinate 1,358,453 of JARHVA010001663.1, forward strand.
TAATCCATTTTAATGATATAAGAATGGTACCAAAGTTTAAATATCCCATACTACAATCAAAATATCCTAAATTTAATGATCATGAACTTGTACTTGTTATACATGAAGATGATGATACTCATATGCCTCGATTTAAAATAGGTGGTGGGTGGGTTGGAACCATTGATGATATGCATGGAAAACACCACTATCCCCACATAATATATTATTTATATGATGTCCACTATTATGGATCTTCAAAATTAAGTTTCCATACTCCAAACATAAGTGGATTTCCATAACAACAATTCAAATATAACATCATTCAATGAATAACCTCTTCCACAATGTGTATTTGAATATCCTTATCCACCAAGTTTTGAGATACCGTGATTACATATTTTTGAGACACATAAATATAAATTAGACCAAATTTTATGTTATGTACACTCTTTTGGTCAGTGGGAAGAATATGAAAAACTTCTACTAAATCTATTCCATATGAGCATTTCAAATGAGGTTCATAACTAGTTGTATAGTTACCAAAGGGTTCCTTAACCATATGTTTACAATTGGAAGATTCATTCTTCATGGAATTAAACATTCACAAGGTATTAAAACTTATATTAGAACATTTTCACAATTTTAAATGATGTGATGATGATTCCTTTTAAGATTATACCATTTGATATAAAAGTACATCATATGAGCTAGCATTTAGACCCTATTATTTGGAATTACAATTTATATTTAGTAAATTATTTCTTTCCCCATTAAAGAAAAGAGCATTAAAAAAATAATAGGAATAATTTACCCTTTTATATAATGATGTGCACATATATGATTCATTTATCATTACTCATTCAAAATAGCTCAACATATCTTCCTTTAAATTTAAAAGTTTTATCCCTCACATAATGGAAGGAGATCAATTACCTAAGGAACATTATGAGAAAAAATGGGGTATTCTTAATCTATATATGACTAGCTTTCAACACTTACTTAACATAGGCCCAATACAAGGTCCATATCTTATGCAAGATTCTCAATATAAACAAGAGAAAAATATTCCGTGTCAATAATATTTAACAATTAAATTATACATGGGTGGTACTTATTTTTGGCATAACCATGTTGATCCTACACAATCCAAAACTACTTGTAATGTAATATGTTTACAAAAAATTAGATTTGATCTAAAGAGCTTAAAAAATAAAGGATGTTGGAAAAACTCCCTGGGCAACATAATAATACTATTTTTTTGTGGTCTTATAGTGATTCAAACATGGGTTTGGGTTGTGCCTACTACCTCTTTGTATGAATATACACTAGAAGCTCTTTAGCTATACCAAATAAAATCAATGATTGATCAAAATAAATATGATACTTCCTTTTCTCATGAAGGTAAATTAATACATACTTTAAATGATAGCATTACTTCTTCTACTACACATGCAAAATGTGAGAAGGAACATGCTAAGTAACTTTTTAATCTATCGAATCATGATGTAAATAATGTAAAAGATCCAACTTAAAGTTGTAAGATTCACATTGGGGAGATATATATGACCATATGTTGGATGGAATCATAGGATGCTATTTCCTCTTTAAACATTCCAAAAAATACAAAAATAAAAATAAAAAACATCCAAAAATCCAAAAACACTTTCAATACCTACATGATATATTACCTCCTTGGCACCTACATGCTAGTTCCATGTTGATGGATGGCATATTTAGTTACTCCTACATACATATGTGTCACACTTGTACTTGAGTGTGATACAAGCATACACAAATACATGATACATTCATATTTTAGATGTTTGGTTTTCCCTCTACTCATCATATGGACATTAGGGGAATCCACTTCTTTGATATTGATACACACATGTTATATGATTTGATGATCACTCTATATTATCATGTTTGAGCTCACACATATACATATACATGCCTATTATCCATGATTATATCTTACACAAGGTTCTTGATATGCTATACACTTAACATATTTTCCTAAAACATTTCATCCATGGGATACTATGACATGTTTATGTTGGTTTCTTATATTTTACTTGATGCAGTACCTTGAGTGTCTTGCCTTGCTATTGTATTCCTTGTTTGAGTATATAAATATACTCCTTTGATTGTGACCTGCATGCCTATGTATGCTTTCATTGACATTTGCATATGTCATTATTTGTTTTATGGACATTTTATTATGTCATCCTTAAATTTTTTGGAAATTTGAATAAATCATGTCCCTTTGATTGTGCAACATTTGAACATGCCCCTTGTTTGTGATCTCCTTGGACCATTGCCTTTTGACTTTATTTTGATTTCTCTTATGTGTGTGCTTGATTTTATTGTTGATCTTATAATGTTACTATCTAGATGTTTCCATAATCTTTATCATGTATATTAGGCTTACATGTGATAACATTGGTTCTATGTACTTTAGTGATACATCTACCTATACATGTTCCTTATATATGCTAGATGGTTACAGTCATAGATTTTATAATTTTCATACCATTTTGGGGTGAGTTAAATCCTAGTTCCAATTTTTTTCCCTCACCTCAAAGTGGGGGGGGGAAATTAGTGGGGGAATATTTCAAAAACATGTTCTCCACACTTGGCATATCTTAGATTTAGTGGGGGCATACTTTGGAAGCATGTTCTCCACACTCATTTAGTATTTAGTACTTATATCAGTTTGCATATTCAGTAGGGGCATGTCATATGGGTATGGCTTCCACACATTCAAAATTTTTAGATTTAATGGGGGCATGATTAGGAATCATGTTCTCCATATTTATTTATTATATTGTAATTATATCAATTACTAGATTCAATGGGGGCATGATTTAGAAGCTGTTCTCCACACCTATTCAGTATTCAACATCTCCATTATATAGTGGGGGTATGTTTTAGAAACATATCCTATAGATTAGTACTTATATTATTTTTCAGATTTCTCTATATATAGTGGGTCATGCTTTGGAAACATGTCCTACATATTTACATAATTATTTGAATTATTTAAATCACACAATTATATGATTCAGATTCATAGTTGTGGAAGAATTCTATACATTGATACCATTGTTATACATAGTTTCAACATGAGACATATCTAAGGTTCATATTTTATATAACATGTGCTCAATATTTCAAAATCCAAATTAGTTTCAGATTTGAAGCCCATTGCATGCACTGATACCCCAAAATTTTGTGGACCACATTGAGCCAGTCTAATGAAACATTAGGTTCACCTTTTGGTATGATTGAGGTGATAAAATCATTCAATCTTACAAAATTTTTAGGTTGGGTTGGGTAATCTAGCCTCACCAAGTTCTACACATCATTAGGTTGTGTGGTTAGGCTAATCTCAGTTTTTAGGTGGAAACTCAATTTTACTCCAAAGTTGGAGGCATGTTCCTTCCAATATCTCTCTCTCTCTCTCTCAGTCTATCTCCTTATATATATGCACTTTAAATATTTATTTATATTTATTCTAATCTTCATTTTGGAGCCTTATATTGATACATATTTTTAAAAATAACTTAACAATAGGCAAGGCTATTACATCAACACACAAGTGCACTCCTAAACCTTGCTCTTTCATTTAAATCTATCTCAAGTAATTTTAACTAAGATTATATGCACTAATTTTAAACTATAACATGCTCTTCATTGCAAGTCATTTACCATCAAAGAACTCAAATTCAACTCAAGTAAAGACAAGGTATGCATACACCCCCAAGTACTTATTCCTTTCCTTTAAACTAGAAATTTCATTATTAGATTAAAGGGAGGGAAATATAGATGATATTTTATGATTATGTATCACCTTAGTGTTATACATTTGGAAATATTAGACCTTAGTTGTTACTCTTAGTTATACACTCTCCTTCCTTCTGCAAGCCTCACATCTACTCTATCTTATGTCCTTTGGCCTATCTCTTAGTCTAACCAGCCTTATATTAATGACACATATTTTATCTTTTCTAGAATTCTTAAAATTTACTTATCTTACACCTCTACAAGTTTTGAGTCTATATGTATTTTTATACTCTGTCTGTATGTATTTTCCTACTCCTTGGACACTAACATCTAGGATAGACAATAGTGCCAATGTTACTATCTTACCCTAATGCAAGTGTCCAATGCCCGAAAATCAATACATTTAAAAATGAAACTTATTCCAATGGTTAGCATAAGTGATTTAATGCAAGATATTACTCTAAATGGATTGATATAAATACAATATCAACCCTTACTCATTCCTCACTTAGACACACCTAGAAAAAACTAAGGATACCAAGGCACTTATAAAAAAATAGTTTATCAAGCATTAATTGATCAAATCTTCCATATTTATATACAAGTCATAGGTATAACACATATACAAGTATAAAATACTAAAGGAGCATCCCAAGAGCTTGATTTATCAAGTTACAATCTAGCTCACTATCATACTTACTTTACACATTACAAGATTCACACACAAGCCAACACATAAGGGATAACTACATCAATTTTAGGCCCTTTTTCGATTAATTGATATGTAGGTAACATATTTTTACAATGGGTTCATTGGGGTTAGCTCAAAACCATGTGCCCACTAACTCAATTTCCCTTAAGGTCACATTGAAGATGAAAAGTTAGGGTTTTACAATTTCACAAGGAGTAACTATCCATGACCTAGATTTGAATGCATTAGATAAAATTTAAAGATAAACCTATAAGAATCCAAGTGGTTGCATCCCATTTCAATAGATATTATATAAAAAACACTATCATCAGACTAAGATAATAACATCAACGTAACCATCCAGTGCTGACACAACTATCTAGATAGCCAAAGGCATCAGATCCAAAATCTAAAAACTATTAAAAAATTGTCTTCCCTTCTAATTTTAGTATGTTTCAGATCTATAACTACATTAACATTAAAACAGACTAAGTATTTCTATTATTTTTCATATCTATATCTAGCCTAGTTGTACTTTCCATATTTATACTATCTCAACATAATAAATTCAATGAATACTTATATATGAATTTAACATTTAATTGGCCTACTATAGATCTGATTATCACCCTTGTGTCATTTCATTTATATATTATTAACCTAGGGTGTATAAAGTGAAAACATACCATATATTCATTTTAAGTTTAAACAAATGTCATTCTAGTGGGCTTGAGGTGTTTTAGTTGTTATTGTTACAAGGGTGTGTAGTTATTTACATTCTATTTACTTCATCTTCCATATAATGGACTCTTTTGATATGTTGATCATATTTAACATAAATTTTTACATCTATATTTTGAAAACTAACTGAGGGTTTGGTTTCAAAGTGAGGAGTGGATCCACTCCCACCAATAAAATTCATGTTATTGGAATCAATATGGTTATTGGCAATTTTTGATGTGTCCCACACCTCGTGGATTGGTATCACACTCATGGTTTTTGAGTTAAATTTAGGATAATCATGAAATTTATATTATATGTTTTACTAAGAAGTGTTATTGTTCCAACTAACTAAATAATCTTCATCAGACATCTGGTGATTTCTTATATATCCTTCCAAGCCAAGAGATCCTCCTATATCATGTTTAGACATATTAAGGTGGTATAGTAATACCTATGGAATAAATGGAATGATGGAGAAAAATGAAGAAGAAAGATAAAAAAAATAGAAGAAAAAATAGAAAATAAAAAAGATAAATCATACACATTAGGTTCATTAATTTATGTATACATGGAAAATAACATGGTAAGTTGTGCACTTGATTCCTTAAGTTTTATTTGATACAATCAACATAAAGGATAGATGATGGATGGATCTATGGATTAAGCTGGTTAGGCTAAGGGATGGGATTATAGATATTTGGTGGTATGGGATTCTTGTGAATGAATCAAAAGAGTTATACTGCATCATAGTTTTTGTTGAGGGCTTTGACTTGATAGGATATAAAACTCTAAGGTCTCTTTATTTTAGTGATACCAAAGAGATGAATCTTTTGGTCAATGTTAGGACTGGTAAAATGGGTATGATCAGGTTGAATTACTTGGGGAATATGGTCATATATATTAGGTTGGATAGACCCTATCAATGTTATACATAGAGTGAATGATATACTATGAGGTTAGTCTTGAGGAGAAAAGGAAAAGAGGTAGATGAACAACTAGGCTTAGATAACATTATACTGATAACCTCAATTATGGGGTAATATAACAATAAGAGGATAGATAATCCACTTTTGATCATCTAGAGTGTTTATGGAGTTTAAAACAATATAATGGATGGGTGTGGAATGGAAAATTTCTATATTGAGTGCAATTTTTATATTTGATTGAATGTTGATGTTAGGACATGGATCTCTAAGTCTAGGGAAAAAATGTTTTCTAGGAATGAGGGAAATTTTAGAGAGTGTCATCCAAGAATTAAGGAAAATGTGGTTTATAAGCATAAGATATTATTTTTAAGGCATGTTGAATTGTGGTACTTATTGTTTTGGAGGTTGAAGTAAGGTATTAGTGTTTTTGCTCATCTAGATAAGGCTTTTTTATTGCTTTTGATGTCTTGAAAAAAAAAAGTTAATCTACTTGTTAAAATTGACATGTTGAAAGTAGGGAAGCAAATAATAACTAAAAGATGGTTAATAAAAACAACTACACTTTTTTTTCAAAGTTTAGTTTAGTTTTTAGTACATTTATTGAGATGGAAAATCATGAGGGCAAACTTAAAAAAATCAAGGAAGAGACATGAATAAAGCATGAAAAATGTGTGAAAACTCAAGTTTCTAAAGCTAAAAATGGAAGACAGACAAACTGTGATGAAACCACCATAGTATATAGATGATGAAGACAAAATATCCATTCATAATGATGGAACCACTGCTTATAAGATCAAAAAGACCATGATGAAATGAGGCATAGAGTGGTAGTTTTGTAACTTTGAGTGGCAGTTTTGTAACCTAGATTAATGGTTTTTGTCACCAAAGAGGCAACTCAATCATTAAGACTAGAAATGACTCAACATGGAAAATTTTAAGAGTTAAATGGATGAGAATAAAGTAGGGGGAAATATTTTTAGTGAGAAATAAACTTGATCATATTTTAGATATTATGACATCATCATTGGATTTATTTTAAAAATATTACACTATGTATGTTTTGGGTGCGTATAATGTCACTAATCCCCATGAGGTGAGGTGGAAGTGTGTGGAAAGTGTAGAAGGAGTTTCAAGTGACATGAAATTCCAACTTTCCATTCAAATAGGATAAAATAGGCATGACACCTCATAAATATGGAATATGTAAATTAAAAATTCACATAATAATAAATACACAATTTTGATATATTTAATATACCCAAATAAATATTAATATCCAACACTCCTAAAAATTTATTTTGGGGTTACAAAAGAGGAGAAAATATTAAATAAAGAAGGAAGTTGAAATTATACTTTACTTCCCCTTTGTGACACTTGTTTTGATAGGAATTAAAATGAATTGAGAGAATAAATAAGATGATAATAGACATCACCAAGAATCCTGAAAAGGTGTAGGTGTGATCATCAATAATCTCCCAATAGTCTAAATCAATAATGTGAGACATGAAGTGATGAGTGGGGAAGCTAAATCAATAGAAGAAAACCCCACATGCATTAAGAAGAGGCTTACAACAATAGTCTTTGGATTAAAATATTCAAGAATAAAGGAGATTAAATGAGATAATAAAAAATAATAATCAACCTCAATGTAATGAAATTACTTAGATTCTTTTAAATAATGGAATAATATATCACATAATTAAGAACAAAATAATCATATTTATAATAATAATTGATAAAAGAGCAGAATACTGGATAAGTATGACTAAGTCACTTAGAGGGGGCAAAATCCACAAAAATGAAATAAGATTAGAAGTCACAATATGATGAGAAAATATTAACCCATAGGTAAACCATAACAAAAACATAAATAAATGTAATAAGATAATTTGAAAGATATGTAAGCCACAAGTTATCCACACATATCTTTAGATACATTATATGTTTAGGGCTTAACCTATCCCTCCACTTAAAAACAATGTTTCCCTCAACATTAAATTAACTATGGAAACTAATGCAGTAAAAATTCATCCTCCCATGTTGCATATTTATGATTTAAACTAAGCCACATGATCAAATAATCCTTAATTTCTCTTGTTCATAGTCTTTTTGTGCATGTAAAAGATATCCTTGAGTACTAGAATGATTCTACCTTCTTCATACAACTTAGGTAGATTAGTCTATGTATAAACTCTCTATCTAATAACATTCTTTAGGAAAGATATATGAAATACAATATGCATGCGAGTGGATTGGAGTAGCTCTAGCTTGTATGCCACACTATTAATTTTTATTAAAATTTGATAAAGGCCATAATACTTAGGAAAAAATTGTTATCCTTTTTTTGTTGCTTCAAAGATAAATTCTTATATGGATGCATATGAAAAAATACTTAATCACCGATATCAATAAACCTGTCATTGTGGTGATGATTAACTTGTTGTTTCAATCTATTATGCATTATTGCTAATTTTTCCCTTACACTATCTAGTACCTCTTGTTGATGTTGAATGTGTTCCTCAACAACTAAAACCTTATGTTTCACCTTTAAAGATGAAGTGATGGATGACGGATGATAGACATAAAGTGCCACAAAGGGAGACATTTTAGAGGAGGTATGGAAGGAAGTGTTGTACCACCATTATTTTAGTGGAAGCTAATGGACCTAATACTCATGTTTATCTTATGCAAAATAATGAAGATACCCTTTTAGTCATTTATTGAAAACATTTGTTTCCCAGTTAGATTGAGGATGATACGATGACCTATGAGCCAACTGAGTAACCAAACATGAAAATAAATCAATCTAAAGTTACTAGTGAATATAAGATCATGACCACTTACAATTGTTTTGGGGGTATCATACAATTTTTGAACTCTATTGATAAAAAACAACTATTGTACTGGTTAAAAGTGGTTGTGATAAGGAACAAAAAATATTTTTTGTGGGCCTATCCATGACTATCATGATGATATTTTTACCTTCAGACCTTGGCAACTTTGTAATGAAATCCATGAAAACCTCCTCCCATTACTGGTTAGGGATGGATAATGGCTGTAAAAGACTTAGGGTCTTAATTATTTATCCTTTATTTAGTTCAAAACCCATGCATTCTACCAAAAATTTATGTATATCCCTTTTAAGACCTTCCCAAAAGAAAGCATGCTTGATTTGATGATGTGTCTTAAAAAATCTTGAGTGCCTCCCTATTGGAGATGCATAAAGCTCTTGAATGATCTTGTGTTTGAGGATAAAATACTTACATATGTATTATTTATATTTATACCATAATGTGTTCCCTTTCCACTTAAGAATTTCAAAAATAGATGAACCATACTGATGACTCTAAATCTGGACCTATGTATCACTGTCATTCTCTCATTCTAATCTTACTTATTGTACTTCTTTCCAATTGGTCATTGTATATAATAATGTGCCAACTTATTCATCCCTCTTAGAAAGTGCATCTACTACCACATTATATTTTATTTTCTTATAGATTATTTTAGATACATATATAAATATTTTATTTTCCCATTTTTATTGTTCTTATAATGATAATTGTTATTCTAATTTTTTTTTAGAATATCATGATCAATCTTTACTTGAAAGTGTCTACCATCAGATAAGGTCTTCATTGATTAACTGTATGAAGAAAATACATCATCTATTTCTCATAGATTGGCTTGAGATTTTTTTTCCCTTGATTTGATGAATCTATAAATGTAATGAGGATTATTTATTTCATGAGTACTTCCCCATGATGCATCACGTTCAACAACAAATGTTTTGGAAAAATCAGGGATCATCAAAACTGGAGTGGTGCACATAAACTCTTTTAGCTTCTCAAATGCCTTGGTAGATTTTTTAGTCCAATGGAAGGAATACTTATTTAAAAAAAATTGTGAGTAGATCTGTTATGCTACCATATTATTTTTCAAATATGTGATAGCAACCTGCTAGCCCCAAAAATCAATGAATGTTATTAAGGGTCTTTGGCACTTACCAGTCCATCATAGTTTGGATCTTGTTTGGGTCAAATTTGAATCTTTCATGTGAAATAATATGGCCCAATTGCTCCACCTCATGGGCTCCAAAATCACATTTGAAAGGTTTTTCATAGATCTAATGTTGTTAAAGAACTAACAGTACTTATTTCACATGCTTCAAATGTTCTTCCCAAGTTTTGTTGTAGATTAGGATGTCATAAAAAAAAACCAACACAAATTTCCTTAAATATTGCCTAAAAATAATATTCATCAAACTCTAAAATGTAGATGGTGCATTTGTGAGACAAAAAGGCATGACCATAAACTCATAATGACCTTCATGAGTTATGCAAGATATTTTAGGGATATTCGCATCTTTGATCCAAATTTAATGTTATAAAAAATAAATATCTAGTTTGGTAAAATAAATAACACCATGTAATTCATCTAAAAAAACATCAATTATTAGAATAGGGAAATCATCTTTGATGGTGTACTTATTGAGTTCTCTCTAGTCAAGGCACATCCTCCAAGTGTCATTCTTATTTCACATCATGACAACTGGGGATACATATTCACTTTGGCTATGTTAGATAATACCTAACTCCAACATCTTCTAAAACATATTTTTAATTTTAATTTTATGGGAATATGGATACCTATATGGTTTGATGTTTGGTGGTGTACTACCTAAAATCATTTTGATGGCGTGATCATGTTATCTGATTGGTGGTTAGATTTTTGGCATTGCTCCAAAAATTATTGGGTCATCATTAAGAATTAGTTATAAATTGATATGTGTAGACACATTTTTGGTTGAATTTATATGGAAAATAAATGTGTTACAAATCTTTTATCCCCCTTTTTAATAATCTTCATCATCTAATGTGAACTAACCAATTGGGGAGATTTTTCATATAATCCCCATAGTTCAAATTTCCTACCTTCAAAATGAAATCACATGAACATTTCCTAAAAATTAATATCTATAATATCTAAGCCATGAACCATTATACTCCCAAAAAAATGTTATTCCCACCCATGGGAATAACAAATGTAGGATAATTAAGCAGGCAATCACCCATGTAAATCTTAATACTATGGCATTTTATAGAATAATTAATTGTGCCACCAAATGAAATATTAGCTTGAAATTTAAGAGCTAGATAAATAAAAGTCAAACAATGAAATTATGTGTAATTTTTGAGTCAATCAATATTGTCACCTTTCATTTCTTGAGGAAGCCTACCACCTTAATTGTCTGAGTAGTACTTATACCTATAATGGTATGACAAGAGATAATAAGGTGAAAATCTTAAAATTACTCATCTAGATATTCCATATCCTAACCTAAATCCTAATTATCTTATTCATATTCATTGGTTCCTTAAATTTAGAAAAAAAATCATTTTAATCACATTTATGTCTTTTCATCCACTTGGTATCACAACCAAAACATAACGCTTTGGCATGTTTCTCTTCAATTTATTGAGGGGTCAATATTATAAGTTGTGGAAGTGATGGTGCTATGAAATTGTGTTCATGACCATTTATGAAATCCATCCTTTTGACCAAATATTTTTTCTCTACTTGGAGTATGAATGGTATGGCTTCAGAAATGGGAATTGGATTAAACATGAAAACCTCAAGTTAGATGTTACCCTTGATTCACTCTTAAGAACATGTCAGTCATGTTGTTCTCATTGATGTTATCTACCTGTAAGGATAAATTATGAATTTTTTAAATATAATACTTAATAATACATGCTTGTCGTAACTTTTCTAATTGGCTGAATTAGCTTTATGATATGTAGTTGTGATAGTGGATTTGTAGCTCCTCATTAAACACCAACCATGTAACAAAAGTTATATTATTTTTAGTTTGAGCACATAACCAATTATAATAAATAATTTTCTTATTTTATAAATAAAGAGATGCTGTGATAAAATTTTGTACACATTGGGTTTGATGTATATCAAATAAGTTTTCTATTTGATTGATCTAAGCGAGTGGATACTTACCTTCAAACTTGCACACTTCCACCTTTGGCATCATGTGCTTAGAAACATTATTAGAGTTATGATTATTTGGATTGATATATATATTTATTGGAGTGATAGAGGATTATTTTTTGGAGGCTAAGCCATAATAGTGGTCAAATGATCACTCCAAGTTGACAATTGATACTTCATAAAATCTATTTCTCCTTTTACTACATTGAGATCATCCTTCCTCACCATGATTTTTTTATTGAATTTGTCAAAACACCTTAGAAAATAATGGATATGAAGTTTTAGACTCCATGTCATCTTTGTGAAGAGTTTTTGGAGTGTCTTGACCTTTTCTGCATCTATGAGTGTTATGACTAGCCATGCACAAACCCTATGAGGGAGGGTTTTAGGATTAAAAAAGTGTACCAAAATATTATTCTATTTTGATAATCTTACCAAGATGAATCCAATGACTAATATTTTTTAAAATAGAGTGAACGAAAATTATATATTAAAAAAAAAAGACTTTGAATAATACTATAGTGATAAAAAATTAAATTATTCTTGGATCACACATTATGTTTTATAGATCTTACATCTCTTATGATTACCAAAATATCATATCTAAAAAATAATTCCACATAAAGTATCCCAAATCTATGCTCTAATATCACTTAAAATGAAATTACTTGGATGTTTTACAAAAATAGAATAATATGTGACATAATTAAGAGAAGAAAAATTAGATCCACAATAATAATTGACAAAAAAATATAATACTTGATAATTATGACTAATCCACTTTGAGGGGTAACACCAAAAATAGTGTAATAATATGATAATTCATAATATGATTATAAAATACTAACCACTACCTCCTATATATCTTTTACTTAGCTATGGTTATTCCATAGGCCAACCATATTAATAACATAGTAAAATATAATAAGATAACATGAAAGCTATGTAATCCAAAAGTTAGCCACACATATCACTAGATGAACTATAGGTTAATGGTGTAACATTAAATTCATAATAAATTATTTCAATGTGTGTTTCAAGTTTTATAATGAGATATGAAAGAGCTCTTTAAATAGAGCTAGTGAGCCAAAATAAGTTACTAAAAACCTCCATCATAGTCTTTCACATCCTTATTAGTGTGTGCATAATATTACTAATTATTAAAATATTTTACAACATCATTAGAATGAAATTTAAATTATAAAGATTATGAATGTGTGAATAAACAAGATTACCTCAATAACAAGCAATCAAAAATGCAAGATAAGATTTGTTAAGAGGAGAAACTGTCAAATAGAGAAAAAATCCACATATATCATAAGGCTTGAAAATTAAAATTATCCAATTATAATTTTTGATGTAAGAAAATATGAAGATAACTAAGAATGGACTAAAACCATAAACATGCATCTCAAGATAGACTAGATCAGTTGAGCATAATGAGAGAGGAAAGCTCAATAAATAGAGCTAGCTGAAGGAATAACCATTTACACAACCATATTGTGTATGTCAAATGTCCCTAATCACAAAAAATATGAGGGTGTGTGTGTGACAAGTGTGAGTGGAGTTACATGTGAATGTAACTCCAAGATTCCCTTTAAGAAGATAAATGAGATGTGATACCTCATAAATTTAAGATAACGATAATTTATTATACTAAGAAATGCATGAGTAGAATATAGTTAAGATTAGCCTAAATGAATTAGGACAAGTGAAGATAAATAATATTAATCTCTAACACTACCCTTAAGCTTAATGTGGGATTATAAAAGAGGATAAAATCTTAAAATTAACTAAGGGAGTCGACATTACATCATTCTCCCCCTTAATGGAAATTTCTTTCGATAGAAATTACAATATTTTGAGAGAAGAAAGAAGATGAGAAGGTATCACCAAAAATATTTCAAAGTTAACATATGATTATCAACAATATCCAAGAATCCTCTTTAGATAACATTGTTGATTTGAATAGAAACAAAGACCAACAAGAAAGGAGATGGAAATAAAATATCCACTCCACCTAAAAAATGAATGCTTACACCAATGTTTCATGTTAATTAATCAAAATGTTATAAAATATGATCTACATACAATTAAACTAATAAAAATATATCTAAATCAAGGAAAAAATTAGAAACATACAATTTAAATAACAAAGTGTGGAGTCCTATAAGAAAAAGATAATAAAATTAGTCAAAAATAATTAACTCCAAACAAAGTATGGTTCCTTGATAACTTAAAACAATAAGTAAGCATAAAAACAAGGGATGCATTAAAATTTACTTTTAAACTTATCAAAAGGGAGATAAATAAGATGTCTCTCTTGTAAAATAAAATCTAAATGAATCAATTTAGGAATGATTAAAATAACACATCAAAGTCTCAAGAATATATCACTAATTTAGGTAGCCAAATTGGTTTAACCTTTGAATCAAGATTTTTAGTGATTTTCTAAAAATTAAAAATGTCATGAATTGATTTATCATAAGATTTACATGTATGCAATTTATAAAATTTATAAATATGATTCTTGTGTTTACCACAATGCTCACCAATTTTACTATTTTCAATCAAAGTATGAGCATGAAAAGCATTATAATAAAAATAGGTCATATGAGAGTGAGAAACATGATGGTGCAATGTCCTTTAGTGTAGATGATAATATAAATTCACATTACTATTAATGCAATATATCCAAGACCTATAAAAGTTGCATTAGATTTAAACAAAAAAGGCTCAAGAATGTTAGTTTCACATTTTCTTAGAACATCGTCAGAATAACCCATTGAGTACATAATTTTTAAGCCAAGGTTAGAAGTATGAGTGTAAAAATATTTTGTTTAGTAGCACATTTAATATCATCAATAAATGCATGAATGCAATCAAAATATGCAATTTCAACATTCAAAGTGTTAATTACGTGATGCATATTATATATTTTCTCATTAAAATAAGTTTTCAAAACATAAAGTTTCATTTTTGACAATTGATTTGACACTTAAGTGTATGTAATTCATCATTTTAAAATTTATTTTTTTGCATATTTTTTTTAATGCTATAAATAATGCCAATTAAAAATCCATGTGTTTATAAACCAACCACGTTTCAATTTGTAAATGATATGAATTAGTTAAAACACTTCCTACGATAAAAAAACATTTTAAATGTTAAATTTAAGTAAGGAAAAATTATTGGCAATACTATTACAAGATGAAAAAATTGAATAGTTTTTTAAAATGCAACCTTATCAAAAATAAATAAATCATTAATGATAAAAATGTGCCTATTCAATCATCAAAAGGTTAAAGATTTAAAGCATATGAAAAGATGATTTAGAAACTAATATAATTGTATAGTAAAATATATTTATTTGAGTATCAATGTTAATAAACCACATTCCTAGAAAAGATTATAAAAATCAAGTGCCAAATTACAATACAAAGCTCTTATTTTAGTTTTGAAGTGAAAAGGAAATGTTTTGCTTTTGTGTTTTTAAGTACTTAAAAAAAATTTGAATATAAAACATTCAATAATAGTGACTCTTAGGTCAAGAACTAATAATTATGTAAGAACAATCACGTAAACTAAAGTTTGGCATTACATTTATTACTTGCCACAATAAAGGTAAAATACTACGTAAGAGTATGAATAATTTTGAAAGAAAAATTGAATCCTACAAAAATCCAAACTCTTATCACAACACCTCAAATGACAAGTGAATAAATGGCATAAGAGAGATATTTCATTATTTTTGACAAATTGAATAAAAATCATGCATTAAAACATGGAACACAAAAGTGACATAAAAACTACAAATGGCTGACAATAAAAATGAATTGAAAAAATAAAAAAAATGAGACTTAAAAGCTATTAAAATCCTTGAAATGAAAAATGCCACCCTTAGAAGGAAAAACACCAAACTATTTTTAGGAAAAAGAGAACATTTATGCTTCCAAACAAAGTAAAGAAATGAGCACAGAGGTTGCTATAAAATAATGACATGCATGTATAAGCATGAAAAAAAGATGCAAATAGTTGAATAAATGAATTTCAACATTTGAAAAAAATTAAGTATCAAGTTTTAATGGAATATAACATTTTAGATAAAAAAACATTTAGCAAGAAAAAATTACAGCCAAGTCTTTTGTAATATAGAAGTGTAGTGTTATAATGCAACATGAATTAAAAGGAAAATGGATAGATTAGGAAGAAGGCATGACGGAAGGTGAGGCTTATGGTGGTTTATTTGGGAAATAAAATAACAGTTGATGTCAATACAAAAAGGAATAATGATGCGCTTTAAAATAAGAAGAAAAAAACAAATAATAACTGAGAGTGGTAAAAAAAATAGTGGTAATACCAAAACAATTAAATAAAACAAAATAAATGTGTAACATTTACTAGATTACCAAAAATCTGCAAATTCTCAAGGTTTTTTTTTTTTTTTAATAAATAAAAGATAATAATTTTTTATTATTATCAAGGATTAGAAAAAGTATACAAATATCAACATAGAAAACATATTATCATCATTAAAGATTACATATAATTATGCTAAAATTGTTAATACAAAAACAACAATATAACAAATTATGCTAAAAACCAATAATAAGAGTTAAAAACAAACTCTGATTTTTTTCACCCATGCACATGCGAAAACCTTAAATTTCAATGTTAAACCAAACTTACTCTGGTACTATATTAGGATATTTTCGAAGATCATTAGAATAACATTGAAAGTATAAATCAAATGAATGTGTAAATAAATGAGATTACCTTAGTAAAAAGCGTTCAAAAATGTGAGATAAGATTTGTTAAGTGGGAAAACTATCAAATAGAGAAAAATTCATATCTTTTAGAGTGATTGCAAAGTAAAATTCTCCCAATACAAACTTTGATGAAATACAAGAAAGATAAATAAAAATGGCCTAAATCCATAAACAAGCATCTAAAGATAGACGAAAGGAAGTGATTAGAATGAGAAAGGAAAACTCAATAAATAGAGATGAGGAAGGAAGAGTTACTTACATAACCTTCTTGTGGGTGCCAAATATCCTCAATCCCTAAAAGGTGAGGGGGATCTATGTGATAAGTGTGAGGAGCATTAAATATGAATATAACTTGAAGTTTTCCTAAAATAAGATAAAAGAGTTAAGACACCTTATAAATCTGTGATAAAGAGAATTTATTATAATAATAAATGCATAACTAAAATATACTTAAGATTATCCTAAATAACTTAGAATAATTAAACCAAAATAAAATTAATCTCCAAGACTAATCCCCATGACGTGAGGGGGAAGTGTGTGACAAGTGTATAAAGAGTTATATATGACACAAGACTCTAATATTCCCTTCAAAAGGGAAAAAATAGACGTGAGACCTTATAAATTCATAATATTGAAATAAAAATTCACATAATAATAAATACATAACTTTGGTATATTTAATATACCCAATTAAATATTAATCTCTAACATATATCATAGCTTATGTAGGAGGATCCAATATTTCAAAAAAAAATGCCTACCTTGGAGTGAAACAATTTAGATATCTTAGGCACTACCTTAGTTTTAGAATACATGATACAAATTTCCCTTGGTGTAATTACTCAAAATATAAAAAATTGATAATATTTATCACTCAATTATGATAAATAAAGACTACATTGAGCCCATAGAAGAAGGTGGAAATACATGAGGATCAACTTCAACTATTAGCTTAGATTCAAATATTGATATGTTGAACTGGTTGTGAAGTGATCATGAAGCTAGACTGATGCAAAATTTTGTAACTAATAAGTATATTCCTTCGTACATTGATCATATAATTTAATAGAGTTCCTTCATAGATTTTTAGATTATGTTCCTCTCATGGAGACACAAATCAATGTACTCAACTATGCACTAAAGGGAATCACAACTAAATGGTGGGTTGTTCATTGAACTAATGATGTTAGTTGTGAAGAAGCCTATGATATTATGCATGTGAGATTCAATATTGCACCTTGCCTTTCACAAACGTGGCCCTATTTATAAGTAAGGCAACATCCCAAGATGCACGTCCATTCTTGTGTCGATTTGTGAAAAACAAAAAATATTAAAGTTAATTTTTAGATGCACATTTTTGAAGTGACTCTAGCCCCACTACTAAAGGCTTGGTACATACATCAAGGATGCATATGGGATACTAAAACATTGAATAAGATATAATAGGATTTCATACATATTTTTTTCATTAAAGCTAAAAAACTATTCATGTATAGGGCCATTAATAAAAGAAAGATATTATTATTCTATGTGAGATCATAGGATATACCTCTTATGACAAAATAAAAAACTTGATTCAATTAAGATAAAAACATCCATGAACTAGTTGAGAAGTGTCGTTATGACTAGTAGTAGAATGGGTTCATCCTAAAATTATGTAATAGAATTTAAAACACCAAAAATAGATCATAAATATACCAAATAAGAAGCTTATAGATAAGGTCGAGGAAGATAAGAAGCTACACACATAGAAGTGAAGTGAATGGTTGTTTGAGCAAAAAAGGAGCATAAATATACCAAATAAGAAGCTTATAGATAAGGTCGAGGAAGATAAACTATGTAATTTGAATATCATAAAATAACCAGGGGAAATGGAAATAGTGAATCCTATAAAAGCTAAGGTGAGTCAAATCTATCAAGAATGGGTGCAAATAAATATATAGAAAATTGACAGATAAATAAAACCTAAGATCGATATTATTGGGGAATATTGGACACAACAAATGATTTAAGAGGTTATTCAAAGTTTTGGAGGATTTTGAAAATGCTTTACCTATGAATTTGATTGAAGTCAAGGGTGTAAATCCTTCATTAAGAGAAATGCATATTGAACACAAAGATTGCACATGCCTAATTATAAAGTGACCTATAGGTTGAATCCCTTCTATAATATATATAAAGTTGATATAAAAAACTGATCATATGGTAGAAGTGGGAATAATCTATCTGGTAAATAAATTTGATTCATAAATCCTATGGTTAGTCAACTAGATAATATAGGAGAAATACATGTGTTTGGAGACTATCATCCACTAAATAACGTCTTTATGAATGATACTTCCCTATGAATTTCATGGATGAGGTGATTGAGGTTATGGTTGGTAACAAGGTATATTCCATTATATGGGATTAGTAAGTCTCGAAAAATTCCCATCTTAATTAAAGGTCAAGAGTGCGGTCATTTGCCTATAAGGCAATGCCTTTTTGCTTTAAAATGAACCAAAAATATTACCTAATATATTTTTATTGCCTTTAAGGAATTTTTTATGATTTTATAGAGGTATATCTATATTATTAAGTAGTTTTATCCTTATTTAAGAAACATCTACCTAAATTATGATTAATGTTGAAAAGTTTTCATGCAGTACAAATTGCATTGAATGTAAATAATTATTTATTTTTCACATTGTATGGTGTTTTCCTTGGACATGTGTTCAGTAGTGATTAAAATTTGATGGGTCAAGAAAAACTTTAGTAATAGTGGGGATCAAATTACCTATTAACCCTTCATAGGTGTGATCATTTTTGGGTTACACAAGCTAATATTACGAGTTTATAAGGGGTTATGTATCCATATTAGAGTATTTGGAAAAGTTATTATGCAAAGATATTAAGTATGAATAGACCCTAGACTTCTATAAGGTCTTAAAAAACTAAATTAGATATTAGTTATAGTTCTTATTTTGGTTTTTATAGATTGGAATAAAATTTCATGTTCATGTTGATGCTTTGGGATCAATAACCATAGTGGTTCTCACACAGCTAGGTGAAAGAGGTTTAAACCATCCCACTGATTTTATAGGTTAGAATTTGTTACTGAGAAAAATTACACTATAACAAATTGAAAAACTTTGGAAATGGTCATCACACTACAAAAGTCTTGATATTATTTTTTGCCTACTCCTTTTGATTTTTTCATAGACCATCGAACTCTATGATATTTGGTAAATATTTTTTCATAGACCATCGAACACTATGATATTTGGTAAATAAACCAATGTTGAGAGGAAGGATATCAATATGGTTAATGTTGTTTTAGTAATTTCAATTCAAAAAAATGTTAAACTAAGAAAGTTAAATTTTAGACTAGACCATCTCAATCACATTCAAATAGGGTAAGAACCCAAAGACTTGCAAGATGAATCTCATGTGCACATCTATTCTAGGATAACGTGATCTATAAGCAACTAGAAGAAATTAACAATTTTTATAAAACATGGTACATTTACACAAAACTATATAGAAATGGATACGAAATAAATTATCACATGAACTTTACCTTTCAGTATAATCAATGGTTTCATATACAAAATGGGTAAAGATAACATCCTTTGGAGGGTGGCCTTAGAACATGAGAGACTAAAAGTATTGGAAGAGGTGCATAAAAGGGGTTTCTAGATGAAATTTTGTAGGTGAATTAACTACGATAAAAATATTACAAAGTGGGATTTGGTGGCCTACATTATTTCAGGATGCTAGTAGATTTTTGAAACAGTGTGATATCTTCCAATGCATAAGAAAACCAAATTATTAGGATGAAATACCCTTGAATTCAATTTTTTTAGTCAAACCTTTGAAAAATGGTGGTTTAAATTTTGGGACCTATCAATCCTTTGTCTAAGTGATATAATACTATGTATATCCTCATGATATATAATTACTTTACTAAATAGTTCGAGGAAACTATGACTCCAAGTTTTAGTGCAAAGGCTATTGGATATTTTTTTGTATTAAATTAATATAAAAATGTTTGGATGTCCTTATAAGTTAAATAATTATATGGAGACATAAATTTTGAACAAAAATATTTAACTCATGACTGAACAATTCAAAAATTTTCACTAGAAGAGTACAACTTACTATCATCAAGTAGATGGTTAAGTGGAAGCATCCAATAAGGTATTAGATAAAATGTTTGTGAAGGTCTGTAATGTGTAGTGATGTGACTGGGAAAATCACATTCTAGAAATATTATGGGTATACATAGAAAAATACAAATATGCAATAAGACACAATCCATTTTAATTAGTTTATGATATGGAAGATGTCATGCTTATGGAATATATGGTACCTAAAATTATGATTATGATTACTAAAAGGATTATGGATAAGGAGTCCTTGGAAGATCAGTTAATGGGGCTTACTCATATGTAGGAAACATAGAGGATGTCCAATTGTGAGTAAGAGGTACATAAATAAATTCATAAAAATTAGCATGATCGTAACATGTAAATGAAAGTGTTCCAACCAAATCAAAATTATAATCTATGAGAGCAGGTGCCAAGTGCACCTATGAAATTTGAGAATCACATGGAAGGGACCATATATAATTCATCATTTGGAAATACAAGTCACCATAGTATTAAAATGAAACATTCTCCTAGAAAGATTAAATGATAGTAGGATCAATCCCTACCACACTTGAGATCAAAGGAAGGCAATGTAAAAAATAGTGTTGTACAAAAAAAAAAAGTTTAGTTGTTCTATTTTATAGTGTACTAGTAAATAGTCAACTCTAGGGAGTTGCTCTCAATGTACTTCAAATAGGGTATAGTGTGGTTGCAGGATGGTGGAATCCCTTGTACTCAATGGCACCTTTGGGCATTGTTCACTATTTATCCTTGATATCACTATATTTGAGGGCCTAAATTCAAGCACACCCATATTAATAGACCCTTCCTATTATGTTAATCTATTACTATTTGTATGCTTGCTTTATAGACCATATCAGCCAACCTAATACTATTATATGCCTATTTAAAATTATATTTATCATCCTAATATAGTTTGGAGTGTTATTTTAACTACATCATCCAACTTGATACAACTAAGATTCATCATTTTTCTTCCAAATGCATAAACCAACTTGATATAACTCATTTTATAGTCACATTACAATAGCTATCTTAACCCAGTCTACTTCCTAATAAATTTAATTTTGGTTTTATTTTTGTAGTTTTTTTAGCGGTAAGAGAGAATAACATATTTTAAAATACAAGAGACATAAACATGGATAAAAGTAAGTTTAGGGTAACACTGTCAATAGAGATGTTAGATCAGGTTCATGATAGGAATGTATGAAAGTTTTAAAAATAAATTAATCCTAAGAATGAGGCATGCACCAAAAATTAAGAAAAATATGGAAAAGTGACAATAGATTGATGGCGATAAAAGTTAAGAAGTATTTAAAAGTATGACAAAAAAAATATTGCATGGTTTCTAAAAATGTAGTATTTTATGAACAAAAGCTAATGTGTAAACATGGATAGCTTTTGAAAATAAACCAATAGTGCATCACATATTCTAAATCAAAGAAAGAAAAACCACATAATGAAAAAGTGTCAACTCAATAATAGCTACCATAATTAAGGCAAATAAAATAAGGGTAAGTGTAGGTTGATCGAGCTCCTCATCAAGAATACCCTAATCAACCATAGTTACATGTCCAAGTAGAAGAGTAGCCAACTGAATAAATTTTGGAGGCATGCAAAATATAGATAATGAAGTTGAAGAAAAGGCCTAAAATAAATGAAATACTTGATTTATAAATAAAATTTGGCTGCCAAAGAATTAGATCATGACAAAATCCACCAATAAGAGGAGGACATAAGTAGAGACAAAATAGACCAAACAACCAAGGAGGTTTAAGATAAAGGAATTAGGGACCTATAAAATTAGGAGTTTAAAAAGAATAAAGATTCTAAAGAGAAAGAATAATAAGTGAAAGTTACATCCACAAAATCTATGAGTGATAAAGAGGAATATAAAATGAAGAAAGAAGAGCAAGGTAAAAGGAACAAGTTGAGGTAGAGCAAACCAAGAGATGAGATGAAAAAGGAGGATTTTAACTTTATATTTTAGGCTACACATGTATCCCTTAGCCAAGCATATCCAACATCAATCAAAAGCACTTAATAGGTACAACCATAATAACAAAGCTTAGATGAAAAATAAAGATAAGTATTTGAGGGATGGACACAAGCTTCTATGACATCGGTGGGGTTTCGTTCAAAATGAGTGGGTTCATAGGAAGAAGCTCATAAGGATAGAAGTAAAATGAAAGGTCTTGGTGGTTAGGTATTCATACCTTAGTCATAAGGTGAATGATTTTTAATCTTCCTTTAGTGTAATTATGAAAATCACCAACACCAACTTCTAAAATAAAATCAATATTTTAATTATCCACTATGCCTCAACAAGTCACCTTAGATACTTTAAAGTTGACTTTAAAAAATAAAATTGAAGGTGTCACTTCATTCCACACATAAGGCTAGTAAAACAAAACAAGATAATGACCAGCTATGATAGGAAAATGATGAGATTTGTGATGACTTTACAAAGGTTGGAAATATAATTGATGAAACCTACCCTACTTTGGTGTACCAATTATAGAAGGCCATTTGATCTCTGATTTGATCCATTTAACAACCTTTATCACTAAAATTGTAAAGGAATAGGAATTGGTGCAACAAAATATGTAAATTAAAAAAAAAACTATGCAATCTTTAGATTGAAACAAAAACTAATATTAAATCATTGGAGGAATACAATAAATTCATGGATGCAGTCATGATGCAAGAAAGAAACATTTCAAGGTAGATACTTAAATGGAAAACACATATTGAATGTGCATTATAAGGAAAAAGGACAAACACACCAAGGTCAATGATTCAAAGGTAATTATGGGAGGGAAATGGTTAGCATTTGAAATAGATGTTGATATTCAAGCATCCATGTAATAGAGGGACAATATAATTAGAAACTTGAGAACCTAAGAGTTAGATATGTTATGTATCACCTTTGAAAGGGTCCAAACACAATGTTATGTGGATCAAATGGAGAAAATAATGCATGATATCTGGTAAAATTTTCATAATCCATAGGTTGATCATTATAGTTATGGGTGAAGAGGATGTTCAAAGGATCATGCAAAGCCTAACATAACTTTAAATACTATTCAACATGGTAAGGATTGAATTATTAATTGTGGTAGCTATAAATCAGATTTGAATAATATCTTAATATTAGTTAAGGATATCTATAACTAAACAATATACATATTTACTTCTCAACTCAACAAAATATTATAAGCAAAGAAGATGCTTCTAGTTGAGAAGTCACAAAAACTCCCTCTTTCTTAGACAACCTAGTAATAGGATATCTACACATCAACTTCCATATCATATTTCTCAACAACATGATCAACTACAACATAGAATACCCATTTATCCCAATTTTTAAAAACTCATATGATGCCACCTCCTTAGTAAGGTAGTGAAACTTTTCGATCATAGCTTCAACAACATTATTTTGTGTAGGTAAGGTTTGTGAGTGTGACTATGAAGGTTTAAAACCAATAGATAGATACCTATTGGTTATACCAACCTATTAAAATATTATAAAAGGTGGTAGGTTTATATGCTACTTAGTTGAAAATCTAAAAGGGAAGCTAAGTAGTGCACAATAAGTAAAAAATGGTAAACAACACTTTGAATAGAACTTTGGATAAAACTTATGCTTATCCCAGTTGAAGGAAAAATTAGAGTAACACCACATGTTTATATCAATGAATATTCAATCATGCAATCCATCAACAACTTTTATCTCAAGATGAGACAACATTTTAAGTTTAGGAATGTGTTAGTATCAAAGTGTGAAGTATATTGTAATGATTTAAATTATTATAAGTGAAAAATATGTTTAATTTTATATATTTATTATAATATAATTGGGAATGTAATTTAAGGAAAACAATGGAAGGTTTAACATTTAACTTGAATGAAATAGAAATGGAAACTAAAGGTGAAGAAGGCAAAGAGTCATATTCTCTTCGAAGCCTATATATAGGTTTATGTAAACAAATATGTTACCTCTCTAAAATAGTTTTAGAAATGAACATAATTTGATTTATGTGTATTAAATTTCATATTTTTTTTTAAATATGACTTTTTGTGAACTAATGTATATTAATTCTATATTTAACTATAATTTGGTATAAAAGGTAAGAATAAAAGTTATGTTCTCTTATGTGTCGAAGATAAGAATGGTAATTTGTGCGAGATGTTCTCTACAATAAATTAAGAATAAAGTTTTGTATATTTCATCACTCTATATTATTCATGTGTATTTTTAGACTAACTTATTGTTTTTAGAGTCTTGTTGTAACCTTTTAAGTATACAACTATAAATTACTAATGAGGAATTTCACAGACTCTTGCTTACAATGATTTTATTGTTGGAAGCCGAATATGTTAAGATGGTTACCTAATAAAATTAACTTAAAAGTATGGATGTACTTGGGGATACATGATTTTTTATAGGAAGAATCTATTATAATAGGAGTGTATGCACAAGAGATTATTTTTAATCACATATATGGATAAATTATGAAATTTTCTAGTGCGAGTTTCTTGAGTTATTATCCATAAGACTATCTAGGCTAGAGTAATAATTTTATAGGTCTCACATCACAAATCAATTTATTTGGATAGAATAAGATTTAGAACAATTGTGTAACCTATATACCAAGTGGACACATGGGATATAGAACTGGGTGAAAACTATCATTGAAGGGTACATTGCAAAGTTTGTTGTGAAAGAGTATGTTACATTTAAAGTTGCATATGATTTAATTTTCAAAAGAATCAAATTTAATTTTTTTAAGTGACTTACTTTATTATTGAAAATTATAGTTTTAGAAAAGGTTATGGTGCAAGTTCTAGTTAATAAGGAGTTGTTAGGAAGGGTGTTATAGGGATATAAACTAAAGGAAGGAAAATAAAGTTATATGAATAAAAAATGAAGTAAAAAATGAATTCCATAAAGAAATATGGATCATTGGATAAATTAAAAACTAGATAATATGAAAAAAAAAATGGGGATTCAATGGACAGTGCAAATGTAGAAGATATGGAATAAACATAGTATTGTTTTGTGAACACATGGTACTTACAATGTTCTGTGAAGGTTCATTTATAAGATTATAAATTTTAATATTAGTATTGATTTTTTAAATTTATATAGTAAAAATCAGTTAATGGAGTTCTATGTTTAAGGAAATCATTCCACTAACAGGGATTAAACCTTTCCTAAAAATAGTTAATGGTGTTGTGAACCCCTACAGGGTAGTAATATGAGGGAAATACTTATTATGCAAAAAATTAATGTGTAATTTGATTTATTATTTTGTTTAAATTTAAAATCTATATATGAAAGAGAATAAGAACTATTACTTAGGTTCAATTTTGACATGTAGACTTAAGAAAAGTGACTAAGTCTAAATCTTAGTTCCATAAAAAAAAATTAAGATGATAGAAAAATGATATATTAAGCATCACTACATCTAATAACTAATTGAATGGTTATTATAACTTCTTATGAAATTATGTCAATATATTTGTTAAGATTTTTTTTGAGATGTGTGATATTTGATATGAATATGGAAATTCATCTTATAAAAATAGTAAGGGAAATTAATAATAGTGTCTATCATGAACTATGAGGCTTTGATCACACATTTGAATAGGTTAATGAAAGACAAACCTTACCTTATTAAAACCAAACATAAAATTAGTAAAAAATGTTTAATATTATAGAAGTTATTAATAATTCCGTGAACAATTACTTTTGATTTTTGGACAAGCATCTTATTTTTATTTTCTATGATAATTCTAAAACAATATGTAGTTGGGTTTTGGGGGCATTAAAACATTACTTAAAATACAAAATCCACTAAAATTTAAAATTCACAAAGGATTAAAAGTAGGGATCCTCTAATGATTCAATAACACTAAAAGTAAATCTATTGACAATAAGTCTCTTCTGGCTTCCATTTCATCTAATTGTTTCTTCATGACCCTCCATAAGGGTGAAACTAGGTTTTTTTTACTACATGTATCTCAATACTTATGTGTAATGATAAATGTATTATGTATATAAATAACTTGATGGGCCTAATGAGAATTAAATATATAATTATGTTTTACAAAGCATATTTACAATTATTATTTATATTCTACATCCTTAATTTTTTTGCGTGAAATATTTAGCAACATTTTTATAAATATAATTTAAAATATGCACCTTTACATAATTTTTTTAATATCATTAAAATAAAATAAGCAAATAAAAAATAAAAATAAACTATAATCATCATATAAATAATCATCATCATAACCCATTTTTTCACAATGAAATTTCCAATTTCATTTTTTTAATAATCAAATACAATGTCTAATATAATATCAATAATTTATCAAAGTACTTATGTGTTGGATAATATGATCTAGGTAACAATCCTCTTTATTTATATATAATAATATATAAATGGAAGACCAAACTAGAGCCTACATACATGCAAAGATAATGACATAACCTAGAGGTGGCTATATATTTAATAGATAGTAATCCAGACTCATTATCAAGGGTGTATGGCTACAAATCCTATGCCTAAGACATGGGATATGGGATCTAATTATATCCCAAAGATAAAATCAATGAATTAAATCAATTCCCCTTTAAAGGAGGTATAAAGGATATAATAAGGAAACCACATGCAAGGAATTAACAAATAAGTGTAATCTAGATCCAAGATGTTAAATCAACTAAATAAAAAAAAATATAAATGCCTAAGGTTTGATTGTATTTATATTATAATAAAATTCATCCTAGCCTAAGTCATAAACTATGGTTGTAATGGAAATCCTAAACACCCTAATAGTAAATCAACTTATTTGGCATAAAGATAACCTAGGTAAGGACAACATACATAATACTATAACAATAAGAAGAACATATCTATCTACTAAGTAAATGATAGGAAAGAGAATATGGATAGAGATACCTATTTTGGATTGAATTTTAAATGCATCAATCTACCCCTTCGATGTAGTGTCACTTTGGAAGATATATTGTAAGTAAATTCCTAAAATGGAAATGATGAAGACTTGAGTGTCAATAGTTGGGGAATCGAAAGACTATGGGGTATGCCCTTGGTTTAAATTATTCTTAATGATATTTAACACCATTGAGAAAGAATTTACCTCCATAATAATAATATTTTGTACTATAAATCCCCCCTTTTCTACTTAAGGGAAAAAAATTGAGTATGAGAAAAGCATATGAGTTTTACGTGCCTTGGAAATGATATTTGTGACACCTATATATGGATCCAAACCTAAACATCAATTTTAATGTTAGGAATTTAGTATTAGTGTGTATATTAATTTTATATGTAATAATGTATGATGATAAAATAATTGTGTGTGTTTGAGTTGTATGTGAGTATCAACTCTATAGATAGGTTTGTGTGAGGATAAGAAGGAGATATCTTAGGAAAAAGTTGAGAGAGATATTAGGAGATTATAGATTTGATTTTATTCTTCTTTATTAGGAGTAAAATTATGTATAAATATCCCTTTCCAATTTGAATAAAATATCCCCAAAAAGTTACAATAGAAGATTATTATAAGATTTGTGTGATGTTTTATTTAGTGGTGAATTTGTGTTAATCTAAACAAGAATTAGCATATGGTATTAGAGTAAGAAAATCAAATCACATGTGATGGAGGTTTAATTGATCTCTAGGAGACATCTGGTTAATTATTTCCATGTGAATTGAATTTTTATCTATATGAGACTTCAGTGATTATTTATATATCAAATGATTTTTACTTGTAGTCATACTTTCTATTAAGAGATAGTTATATCAAGTGGTCAATCTTTCTGATGCAAATACAATCTGTAGTGCAATTGTGTGATTAAAATAAAAAACATTTTTACAACTTTTCAGTGATAGTTTTTGATTAATCTAGCATCAATTAGTACTTATGCTATGACTGTAACAATTTAGCCATATCTTTCAAGTATTATCAGTGTTGTGCATTTAGTGAATAGGTCATTCAATTTTGTTGACTATCTCCATTTTTGCTTGGCAAGTTTTGTACAATCAAGTTAAACCAACATCCTTATTATCTCATACACTTGCGCATAGATGTGTATGATCAATGTGAAGGAGTTCAAATTATTATGTCACCATATTTAACTTATATTTCTATCATATTTTTATGCATGGATTGGTGAGTCATATTTAAAAATATTGATACACTTATTCACATGTACATTGGTTTAGATATTTTTGTATAAGTTTATTCAGATTTCCTTGTTGTTTGATGTTATTATTTAGTATCTTGGGGATCATATTCCTTCATGAAATTTTCACCATCCATGCTCAAACCATCAATTACCCTGTGTCTAATTCATGCATGCCACTCTACCAAGTCTATTGTATTTGAGTATATGTTATTCAATGTAAGGTCTTTAATATATAGGTTTTATAAAAGTATATAAAAGAGTAATTGAGTCATGCAAATTTATATTTATGAGTCTATTTGGTCATTGTAATAATTAGGTCTCTTTTTTTGTTATTTAGTCTCTAGTTTATTTTAAATTCATATGTCGTATGTCATTATATTAGTTTTATAGTCTAAGTCTAGTTTTTTTTAAATAGATCTTAATATAGTTTGATAATCATTGATGTAATAAAATCCAATATTTAATTGGATTTCATAATTAGTTATTCAAGTCATTAAGAGTCTAGGTTATAAATAATTTCATATAATCAAAAAATTATCAATAAAAAAATGCCTTAATTATAATTAGATACATTATCAATTGTACATGACATCCATATTATATGGGGTTCCATTTCTTATGGAGGAAACCAATACAAATAAAGAACCTAAAAAATGCATCGTATCATTTCAAAACCATATATGTTAATCAAGTAAGAAACAAGAGGATGGAGGTAATATAATAAGGAAGAATCTTAGCTTCCTCTCATTATCCACTAGTGATGAGACTGCATAGTGATTCAACGACTTGTATTTTAAATATTTTTTTATTTTTGTTGTGTACTCAATAAACCCATAAAAAACATTTTGGAAAAATACATATTCTAAAGAATCACTCTTCGAGTGAAGGATAAGATTTTGAGGTAAACTCGACATGGATGTTTGTCCATATATTTTAAGAGTTCTAAGAATCTGGAGGATTCATAATTCAAGAACATAGAGTATGGGAACAATCCTATAAAATTTAGCTTGTAGCTATGCATTCACGAGGGTAAAGAGGCAACTTGATGGAGTTGTAACTGATCTAAGTATTGTTTTTAGAGAGTAGCATTAGCAAGATATGTTTGTTTTCTCTCATGTTTTTACTAAGGGGTTATGTTAATAATTTAGTATTAGTGTGTACATTATTTATATATTTAATAATGTATGATAACAAAATAATCATGTGTGTTTGAGTTTTACATGATTATTAACTCATATATGTAGGTTTGTGTGAAGATATGAAGGAGATGTCTGAGGAATAAGTTAAGAGAGATAATAAGATATTATAGATCTGATTTAACTCTTATTTATTAGGAGAAAAATTGTGTATAAATATCCCTCTCCAATTTGAATAAAATATCCTCAAAAAATT
The DNA here is from genome assembly GCA_037957365.1 of Torreya grandis. Classification (NCBI taxonomy): domain Eukaryota; kingdom Viridiplantae; phylum Streptophyta; class Pinopsida; order Cupressales; family Taxaceae; genus Torreya; species Torreya grandis. The sequence goes on from JARHVA010001663.1 coordinate 1,389,097, forward strand.
ACAATAGAAGATTATTATCTGTTTTATGTGAAGTTTTATTCAATGTTGAATTTGTGTTAATCTAAACATGAATTATCATTTAACTCTAAAATGATGGTATAAATATGGATTTATACCATATAGTGGTATAAAATAGCACAATATTTTATCATTATTCAAGATTTAGTAAAAAATAAACATAAAAATCTCATAATGGTATTAGAAGTGTTGATACACTATATGGATAAATAGGAAAGAAATAACTTTATCAATACAGTTGATATAATAGTAAATATATGGAGGTTTAACAATTGAGTAGAAGGAGATGGAGAAGGAAAAGAAAAATAGACTTAGTGGAGGCTAAGATTATAGTAGTGAATATATAATTGGATAGTATGCAAAAATCTCTAGTGAAGTGTCACAAGTCAACCCACCCTTTTCCCAATGCACTCCTTAAGATGTGCAATCAAAGAATTTGATATAGTGAGAAGTATTACAAGAGATATCGACAGTAAAATATAAAGAGGAAAAATACCAATGGATAAATATGCCACACTCAAGCTCATCACATGTCATAATAGTATAATTCAGGATGGTTCTTTGAGAAAGATACATAGAAACCTGAATGCATAAATATAAATGTTGATAAATGAAAGTAAATAAAAATACATACCTTTACTTCTATTTTTTACTATAGATATGAGGTTGCATGTGATACATATGATGTAACGTTCCAATATGTAAGTGTGATGGGAAACCCTAAAAAGTAAGGTAAAATTTTGAATTTCTACAAAACATTTCTATTAGTAACACAAAGTTGTTTGGTTTTCTAAGATTATAGTGCTTCTTTCAGTTCATCAAAAGGAGTTAAAAAACAAATATATTAGTAAAATAAATAATCTATAGGATAATTAAATAAATGAATTGGTAAATATAAATATACCAAAGGGTAAATCATCTTTTCAATCTTTATTTTAAAATATAAATAGCTTTAGGTGACCATTTCTGGTGTGATGAGAGATGATGGCTAGAGGATAAAAAGGCTAATGGAGTGGAGGTTGACAGAGAAGTGTGGTATAATCCATTGAGGTAGCTGATGTAATTAAGTTTAGAATTTGTAGATAGAGTATATGTAGGTAGTATATATGCTAGGGTAAATCTATATAGATAATTTACTCCAACAAGCTTCAAAATGTATAATGTTTTTTATGGGCAACAAGTACGAGGTAAAAGATTCCTTGGGGTCAGTTTATTTTAGGGATAAGAAACAAATTGTCAACACATTATATAACTTTATTTTCCATGTTGATATAGTTATGCAATGGGAGATCATGAGTAGTGTTGATAATATATAAAAAAAATCATACAGTCAAGTAGTGGAAGGTTGTTGTAATGTTGATACCATAATAAGTGGTTGATATAGTTAAAATTTTATCATCAAATGGTCTATACAATGTAGATCTAGATGATATAGTTAAATTAAACTATAATACCAATATAATATGAGTATGGATGATATAATAGGAATGTTTACAAAATGGTCAATGGAATATATATAACGCTGATGTCATGGAAATGAACTATATGGCCAAAATAATACATATATGATTGATGCAATAGGATGGGAAATAATTCACCAATACAACAAAAACTAAAATGATAGATACAATAGATTAAAAATAAGATGGATGATATAGTAGGAAATATGGATCATTTGTAATTATTTTGTTGTTTTTAGATGAATTTTAAGTTATTTTTATATTTTTTATTGAAAGATCACCAAGTATAATTAATTTTATTTTTTTAGTATTACTTGGATGTAAGCTAGTTGATAAATTTATTGGTCAAGATATCAGATGAAAATAGATCTCAAGTTATTGGCCTAAGCTTTGGGTGGATTATGGAAATGTGTCATGTCCCTTTTATCACCAAGGTGATAACTATGTTCATAGGTTGGTGAGAAAGGATTACATAAACATTAATATGGGAGGTGGATGGGGATATTATGTATTTTTTAATAATATTAGAGGATGTTCATGAAATTCTAAGGATATTGATAGAGGGCACACCCATGGGTTGTGATGAACTTGATCCCATTAATAAGTGTTAAGAAATAACACAATGGGTTATAGAGTTTAATTTTTAAAATCAACATAAACTTATCATTAAAATTAATTAATTATGTGTGTGTGTGTGTGTGTGTGTGTGTGTGTGTGTATAAATAGACACACACACACACACACACATGTATATATGTGTGTGTGTATTAATAGACAAATACACACATACACACATACATACATACATACACATCTACATATGTATGTGTGTGTGTATCATTAATTCATTCAAACTAAATATTTGAAAGGTCATTATTAGTTTCATGACCATGTGTGTGTTGTATCACATATTAGATGTAATTTTACCTTTATATGTTGTAGCTTTTTGTTAATCTATATTAGAGAAGGGAAATGTGTATGATATGGGTGTAACTAATGCATAAAATTTATGGTATGCCTAGTAAGATCCAATAGACTATGTATTTCATTACTAATTATTCATGTTGGATCTATGATATGATCCCTATATATTAGCTATCAAGGATACATAACCAAATTTAGTACCACCTACATCAGGTGAGGATATGATCACATGATCACATGGTGAGGTGTACCCCTACACAAATAACCTTGGGACCATGAGGAGGGAGTAGTTAATATGGACACCTTACTAAGTCAACTTTGGATTCATGAGATACATGGTCATATGTATTCTGGGCACACAGATGAACAATGACCATTGAACAATACACATGGTGGTTAGAGCCTCAATTGTGCACCTAGGTTCTAGGTCATATTTTTTAGATACACCCAGTGGTGCCACTAGTTATCCCACCCCATTTGGTGAGGTAAACTAGGGATAAGATAAGATTATGGGGACATTGTACAATATAAAATGCCCTAATTTTGGGGCCTCATCTTGATCCTTAGGGTATGAGGAGATGATAATGGTAGTAGCTAGTAAAGTAGGTAGTAGAGGAGCTTAAAACCAATCCTAATGTGCCCATGATGTTGTCTAACCTAATGAGACATAAAAAGTGGGTCACCTAAAGATTGTAGAGGTCATAGTGAATCATGTTTTAGTGGTATAATGCTAGAGGTGGGTGCAGACTCATTAAATCCTATAGTGAGCAGATGAGCTTGTCTTCAATTGTAACGAAGACACAAAGACATTCTATGAGAGATAACCATAGATAACTTAAAATATGAATTTTAATATTATTTATCACTTTACTATTTTTATTATAGATATACACAATAGTGATTAGTGATATGTTACTTGTAGTTTTACTATTTATTTTTGGATTGGACATTGATTTGGTTTTATTTTATAGATGTTGAGGTAGAGAAAACAAGGTGTAGAGCCATGATTTAGGTTTCTCACCATAATATACTATATGTATTACTTCCTAAAACTGACATAGTATTTATTATATATCTTATAGCACCATACTTGTTGGAGTATACTGACTAGTTTTAGTTGCTGGGGGATGATGGACATGAGCCAAAATGGCATAAGTAGGTTGTTGATATGGATATGGTTTTGGTATCTAAAAAAATGTGGTTAAAACACAAGTGTCCTTAAAATAAAGTGAGATACACATAGGCTATAAAAATATCAGTACATAATAGGAGAGAGAAGTAGAAATATAGACATATGTTGCTATAGTAGAGGGAGAGGCCTTAGGATTACATTCTTAATCTCATAATTTAGAGAGGTCTCTTAGAGATGCCAAATCTATAGCTTCTTTTCACACTGTGGCTCCTCACCCACCTAGGGGTGAAGGTGACTTATAGTTATATATATATTTATTGTATTTTTTATGTATCAAATTGTTCTCACACACACATACACATCGATGGTTTTTATTATTGATCTTCTACATGTTTTTGTTATTTTAATTTGACATTGACACTTATTATGGTTCTAATATCATGTTTTTATATAATTATGTTATTTATGTTTAATTATTTATAGAAAATGTGAGTATATACATTGTAAAAAAATAAAAAAACTAAATATAAAAATGACATCTTGGTTGAGGGTAAGTGCACAAAGTTGGAGGACAAAAAGTTGCCTACCCATGGACATGATTTTCCTAAAATTTCAGAAATTTAAACTTTTGTAGATAATTTGAGATATATACACTTTGAATTTGAAGATGGTGTAAGAACATGAAATGTACAATTTCAAGTCTAGTTTTCAAAACACTATTTAAAAAAAAAAGGTTAAGTATAACTAGGTCAAACATCTAAAATTTGAAGAGGAGCTCATGTTTTTTTAAGAAAATGGAGTAGATAGATGGATGTGTGGTGCAACATTTTTTGAGCATATTTTAATATTATTTTAAACCATTTGGGGAAAATTTAGATAAGATCATATAGTTTGTGACCTATATTTTTTATATTTTTTAAGTGGATACTTTTTATTTTATAAATTTTACAAGTACATAGATCCTAAAAAACTGATAAAAATGGATAGCAATCCATATGACATGCCTAACTACCTCAAAAAAATAAAAATTAGCTTTTTTTGAATGTATGTACGAATTAATCCTAGTTTGTGACCATATAACTTATTTTTCACTTGGATCAATGAAAGACAAATTACATGAACATGTATAGGCATGTATGTTTGTGGTATGTAGTGGCCTAAAAAAATTATAATTAGAAATCAACATAGTTTAAAACCTTAAATTAGTCCAAAAATTATAAAAATCATATGTTTTGAAAGAGGAGAGCATGCTCATCATGATGTTATTAAATTTTTGTATTTTCACATTTAAATTTATAGTGTATTTTGGTGATCAAATTTGAATTTTATTATTTTTATCATAAGTCTCAGACTTGACTATAGATTGACAGGTCCAAGCCTTAGGCTCGGTAATATAATCCATTCCTAAGCCAAAAGGCATGGGATTTGAATTCAAATTCAAATATCATGATCACATTAATAACATGATCATGGTATTAATGCAATCACATTATTAACTACATTAGTAATGATATCACATTACTTAATAACATGATCACATTAATAATGTGATCACGTTATATATTCACAACACCCAAAAACCTAAATTTGCATTTTGACCTAATAAAGGAGCCATTAGGTCTAGTAGTCTTAAGAACAAAGTTTGGTTGATTAAGATTATTATTTGGGACCAATCTCATTGTCAAGATTTTATAACATTGAGTGATAATTGGAGATGTATTAACCTATGAATCAATTTATTGTTCATTTGACATGAGTCTAATCTTCCTTAAAATGCAGACAATCCTAATTCATCCTAGACAGGGTTAAAAAGTTAAAAGTTGGTTTTTGGTGATCCACTAATCCAAATAACTCATAATTTGGTAGATTTGATTTAGATATCATTTTTTACATGATTAAATAAATTATATTATCCAAAAATCAATTAGAGTACAAGGATCCTCTAACTAAGTACTAATGGACTGAGAGTATTAGGTACAAAAGAGAGTTCAATGATATTATAAATGTTTAAGGATTAATTATTTGAAAGTTGGTATTTGAAAAGGAATTTATAGTCTTCAAAATATTCAAATTATATTTTATAACAACAAAAAATAAATCAGGTATCATTATATTTTATGTTAAGAGTGTATACAGTCCTAAAAGAGGTTGAATTTGGTTAAATAAGACTACATTAGTTTTTGTTGATAATTGGTGATGTTTCAAACTTGTAAATTTTTTTATAAACATTGTAGTATTGTCTGAGTTTTTGATAAGATTTTTTGATTCAGTTAGTGAAGTTTTATAAGGATCTATTTTCAAGGTATATCAATGCATTAGTACCCTATTTTGCATATAATTTGTCTTTGGTCAAGTTCAGAGATGTTACAAACATACATGCCATAAAAATATAACTTATTTTATCATGAGATGTCATAAAATGAATTTTATAAACCTATGGATAAAACTTAGCATTTAGAGTACAAATCTAGATGTGCATCTGAAGTAAATTGGGGGTTATTTCAAGCCCCTTCAACCTAATTACATGGCTATAAAATGTAATTTGGGGGTTGATCAACTCCAATTTCATTAGCTCGGCTAAAGAAAAGAAACATGATTTATTTATATTCAATTTCTACATGTATAGAATGTGGTTTTGAGGTCAATAAACTTGAAGGCATCAACTAATGAATACAAATGTTGATTAGTTCAATTATGGAAGTAATTAGGATCAAAATGAGCCATGCAAACACATTTTAAATAGTATATTCAATGTGATTTAGAGTGAAATTAACACTAATGTCATGTCATATATAATTAACCAAATAGTTGATTCATTTAATCTAAGAGGTATTTGAGGCCAATTTGAACCCCTTATAGAGCAAGATATGATTTGGGGCAAAATTAAAAGTTCAATTCTATCATGAATTGATCTAATTAGTAAGATCATGTAATTAGGGGTGTGACTTAGGCAAAATTTAGCCCCTAAACCTAATTTATGGCTCAATCAATTGTATAACATGTATGCAACATGAATGGCTTAACTAACCCTACTTTTATTAGAAATTAAAACATGTTTAGGTAATTGTCACAAATAGGTGATAAAGTAGCTCAAATTTTCTTCAATTACCTTAGTTATTGGACTCTATATCCAATATCTTAAATCCTAAATCTTGTAGCATTTAACTTAAACCCTAAACCCTATACCATTTACATTAAACCTTAAGACATAAGCCCTAAACCCGAAACCCTTTAAATTGTAGACCCTAAACCAATAAATTTAACCCTAATTAACATCATTTATATATAGTAATAATTAGGTTCACAGGGATGAACTTGGTAAAAATTTCATCACTCATTACCACAATTGACTTAATTAGCTCAATCTGTGATGATCTGGGGGCTAATTGAGCCAAAAATCACATTCTTTACTCACAAATCTAGGTTTGAGGAGCTCAAATTTGCCCTAATGACCATCATGATTATAACTTATATACCCTAAAACATATGCCTCATCCCTAATCCCTAAATTTACTAATCCCTAGACTTTAAACTATAAATATAAACTCTTTAAACCTTGAACCAATCATTTTAATCCAAATTAACATCATTTAGACTAAGAATTATGTTCATAGCGCTCAGTTTAGCTAAATCACATGACTCATTACCCCATTTGACTAATTCACTCAATCTTCATGATGACAACCCAAAAACACATTCTTAGTCACAAATGGGTCTAAGTGATTCAAATTATCCTCAATTATCTTTACAATTAACCCTATGTACCCTAAACCATATGTACATTAAAACCTAAGACCAAAACCATAAACTATAAAAATTGTACCTTAAATTGTAAACCATAAAATTTACTATTTACCAATTGATTTAGTCCCAATTAACATATTTTGTAGTAAGAATTAGGTTCACATGGCATATAGTGATTAGACATTATATACAGGTCCTTAAACCTAAACCCTATGCCCTAATACCTAATCCCTAAAACATAACTTATATGCCCTATGCCCTAATTCCCATTACATGATACACATATACATGCCTTATGATATACCTAATTTTATCACGATATGTCATAAAATGCACCTTTTTTAACCCATGGCTAAAACTTAGCCTTTGGAGTACCAATCTAGCTATGCATTTGAAGTAAATTGGTGCTATTTTGAGCCCCTTCAACCTAATTACATGACTATAAAATGTGATTTAGGGGTTTATTAGCTCCAATTTCATTAGCTCAATTGAAGCAAAGAAACATAATTTATTTATATACAAGCTATACATGTATAGAATATGGTTTTGAGTTTAATAAACTTGAAGTCATCAACTAATGAATGCAAATGTCAATTAGTTCAATTATGGAGCTAATTAGGGTCAAAATGAGCCATGTGAATGTATTTTAAAAAGTATATTTAATGTGTCTTGGATGTAAAATAACCCTAATGTGATGTCATATTTAATTAACCAAATAGTTTATTCATTTAATCTAGGAGGCATTTGAAGCCAATTTGAACCCCTTCAAGAGCAAGATATGATTTGGGGCAAAATCAAAAGATCAATTCGATCATGAATTGATCCAATTAGTAAATTTGTGTAATTAAAGTGTGTAATTTTGGAAAAATTGATCCCCTAAACCAAATTTATGGATCAATCGATTGTATACCATGTATGAAACATGTACATGGCTTAACTAACCCTACTTTTATCAAAAATGCAAACATGAAGGTAATTGTCATAAATAGGTGAATAAGTAGCTCAAATGTTCTTCAATTACTTGGTTATTGGACCTTATATTTGATATCTTAAACCCTAAAACCTATACCATTTACCTTAAAACCTAATCCATAATCCCTAAACCCCAAACCCTTTAAATTATATACCCTAAACCCTAAATTAGTAAATTTAGCGCTAATTAACATCCTTTATATATAGTAAGATTTGGGTACACATGGATGAACTTGGTCAAAATCACATCACTCATTAATCCACAATTGACTTAATTGGCCCAATATGTGATGATTTGGGGGATAATTGAGCTCAAAATCACATTCTTTACTGATAGATATAAGTTTAAGGAGCTCAAATTTATACCAATTACCTTCATGATTTTACCTTATATACCCTAACACTTATACCCTAAGGTCTAATCCTTAAATTTCCTAATAACTAAACTCTAAAACATAAATTTAAACTCTTTAAACCTTGAACCAATCATTTAAGCCCAAATTAAAGTCATTTAGACTAAAAATTAAGTTCACAGATCTCAATTTGGCCTAAATCACATGGCTGATTACCCCATTTGACTAATTCACTCAATATACACAATGACATGGGCTATAATGATAACCTAAAACACATTTTATAGTCACAAATGGGTCCAAGTGATTCAAATTATCCTCAATTATCTTTGTGATTGACCCTTTGTACCCTAAACCATTAAAACCTAAGCCCTAAACCCCAAACCCTAAACATTATACCCTAAATTGTAAACCATAACCTTTCCCTATTTACCAATTGATTTAATCCCAATTAACATCCTTTGTAGTAAGAACTAGGTTCACATGGAATAAAGTGATTAGACATTATATATAGGTCATTAAACTTAAACATTATGCCCTAATCCCTAATCCCTAAATCATAAATTGTAATCCCTATGCCCTAATTCCCACTACATGATGCAAAAATACATGCCTGATTATATAATTAATTTTATCATGAGATGTCATAAAATGCATTTTTTTAAACCTCTGGCCAAAAATTAGCCTTTGGAGTATCAATCTAGTTGTGCATCTAAAGTAAATTGGGGCTATTTCAAGACCCTTCAACCTAATTACATGACTATAAAATGTGATTTGGGGGTTGATAAACTTTAATTTTCCCTAATCACCATCATGATTGTACCTTATATACACTAAAACCTATACCCTAAGCCCTAATCCTTAAATTTCCTAATCCCTAAACTCTAAACCATAAATATAAACTCTTTAAACCTTGAACTAATCATTTAAGCCTAAATTAATGTCATTTAGACTAAGAATTATCTTTGTGATTGGCCATGTGTACCCTAAACCTAAGCCCTAAACACTATACCCTAAATTTTAAACCAAAACATTTCCCTATTTACCAATTGATTTAGTCCCAATTAACATCTTTTGTAGTAAAAATTAGGTTCACACATGGCATAGAGAAATTAGACCTTATATAAACCCTTAAACCTAAACCCTACATTCCCTAATCCCTAATACCTAAAACATAAAACATAAATTGTAATCCCTAATCCCTAATCCTTAATCCTTTAACCCTATGCACTAATGGCTTATTCATTCTAATCCATAATAATTAATATATATTAAGTGTAATGCAATCACATTATTCTTAATATATATAACTCTCAGTTCTCAATGTCAAATTTTAACCCCAATCAAGTATTAAGAATAATGTGATCACGTTATTACATAGCACGATCACATTATGCTTGATATACACTTCTCAATATGTATGTTAAAGCAGAACCTAATATAAAAAATAATGTGATAGAATTATATAATGTGATAGAATTATTATTATTATTATAGACTAATCTCAATTTTATCATCTATTTTAAACCCAAATCAAGAATTATATCCCCATAAACATTCTCTATGTACTTTTATGGGACATGTAGTACCTATGTAATTGACCCCACCTTTAAAAAACTATCAATTGTCCTTGGGTGATGAATCATGTTCAAGAAAGAGGAAGATATTGAAGAAAAAAACACCAAAGGAATTATAATATTTGAGAGATAAAAATAAGATATGAATGCAAAAACTTCATGGTAGATAAGGTACAAACCCTAATCCTGATGAACCACATGCCACAGATAATAAGCCAATTGATAATAATGAATTAAAAAATGATGAATTTGACTATAATGAATTGAATAATGATGAAGTTTACCATAATTAAATGAATGATAATGAAATTGACAATAATGAATTAGATAATGTTGGAAGTTTACATTCAATGTTCCAAGTTTTTTGTTTTGTTGATGATGAGTCTATGTATGATGCTTCACCCCCCATGAATGAAGAAAATTTGATGGAAACAAATAATGATGAAATCAACCATCAAAAATTTTTCATGGAAACATATAATGCAGAAATAAACAATGAATAAAATGTCATCCCTCCTTTAAATAATTAAAGTAATAACAATTTTTAAACACCCTCTCAATAAATTCCATGATTAACAACACCTCTAAGAATTGTGTGTACAAAAGACAAGTATTTAATTGAAGTAAATGAAAATTTTAGAAACAATGCATAAAAAAATGTCTCATCACCATTCAAGAAGACCATGTCAACAAATTTGGGATACTTTATTTCATAAATTGGATTATGAAGTCAAAGATGTCAATTATTTGTTTCATTGATAAAATTGATTAAGATGAGACCTATAATGTATACATTAGGACTAGGAACATATAATATGTATGATGAAAATAATGAAATTATTTAAAATATACATGATGCATATCATATTATAAGCCCAAAATCATGCATCCAAGATTGTAATGTTTTCTGGTGTATGCTTAAAACTTCTGTAGTCAGTGACAAACGGGGAAAAAATGAATGGTTTCAAAAACAATTTAAACACTTTATATAAATAGAAAAACATTAATGAAAGCAATTAAAAGATATGAAAGACTTAATGAACCTAATACCAATGAGCTCTAGTCATTCTCTGATATACTTCCATGAAATGACAAGGCTATAGCTGATACTCTCAAAGAGTTACTTGCTCAATTTTGAAAAGATAATACAAGAGTTTTACCCAATGTAAGAGATGTAGTGAAAATAAAAGTTGGTTCTATTAACTATGAATTGCATCCAAAACATTTATTGGATATGAATCAAACATAATTTCACTTTAAATTTTTGTAAAAACATCCACATATTTCTATTTGTCAAAGGTATTTTGAGATGGCCAAACCTTTTTATGTAAAAATAAATCATACATGCAGCACTTGTTGTTGTAGGTAATATGTTGAATTTTCAATGCACTATGATGTTTTTCACCATATTCATTGTACTTTGCATAATAACAACATTTTTAGGAGTGTGGCATTGAATTACCACCAAAATCAACCAGGGAATTTATTCCAAATATATTTTGTAAAAGACTAGATGGATAATTATTTTACAACAAATCATGTTTAAATGGAAATTACAACATTTGTGATGGATTGTCAAAATTTCAAAAAATGTATCCATGAGGAGATTATAAGTGAAATCAGATAGGAATTAGTTGGTTTTAGAAACTATAAATCAATGACTTATCAATTAAAAGATGACAAATAATCTAAAAGGTGTGAGCTTGTTACAAAAAAGATACATGTTTCCAAATTTTTGGTCAAATTTAGGGAGAAGATTATTTATGAGTATGAAAGACACACACAAGGATAGATGGTTGGATGAACATTTCAAGATAAGCAAGGATACATTCCCACTTGATTTGATTGTTTTAGTAGTTGGCTTTGCTTAAAATTACACATTCAAACCCCAAATAGAGGTTCAATCATACTATTACAACTCATCACAAGTTTCCATATTTGTACATATAACATTCATGTATGCACTTGATAGTACAAAAAAATAACAAAAAATATTAGGGAGTACCATTTCTATATCAGTGATGATCGATCACATTGTTTAGAGTATGTGCAAGGCTATTTTTAGAATTTCTATGAATAGTTGAGTAAGAGGAAAATTACTTTCAATCAACATTATATTTGGTCAGATAATTGCACATCATAGTTCAAAAATGCATGGATGTTTTAATGGTTGAGAATGATGCACATTAACACTAGTGTAGAAAACATTTTGAGTTTCATCGATGCTGGCCATGGATAAGGGGACCATGATATTGTTGTAGCATGTGTAAAAAGAGTTATTACAAGAGAGGAGTTAAAATTTGAAGAGGGTGTTCATTTGATAAATGCAGAAACTATGGTTGAAGATGTAATGAGAGAATGTGTCATGGTTCTTAACCAAATTCTACTATTCATATACATTTTTAGTTAATGGAGGAACATCACTTAAAAAATTATGAGGATTGTATGACTTTAACAGGTTCAAGTGACCATTCATTTTGTAGCTCAAGTTCAAGTTCTTGGAATATTCATATGAGACACTTGGCATGTTTCTATTCTGCATGCGTGGACTCTATTTAGAATGAGTGTGAGTCACAAGAATGGGTAGATGATTGGAGTTCTAAACCTTTAATTCCAATCAACACATATCAGTTTCTAACAACATTAAAACTTACAAATATGACATTATTAGATGACTCTGACCATGTATCTGATCTAGTGCAGCTAGGTAGAATATTTTTCATTATGTATAATTTATTCTCATTATATATCTTCATATTGTCACTAAAAATCATTTTTTATGATACAAGGCATGTTTTTAAAGCTATTTTAGATGAGGATAATGAAGATGGAACTAATTAATATGTGTTAATGTGTAGAGAGAAATAAAAAATTGACTTCCCTAGTTATAGATGGAGAAAACATTGACTATCCCATTGGGTTAGTGGTAGTCACTTCGAACTTGGTTTCGATGATATCCTATAAAAAATTCAGATCAATGGTTGTTTGAAGAGTTTGAAATGTATAGGAAGATAATACACTATTAAAATTTGATTCTTTCAATGAATATTCAATTACAAAAATATCATAGGAGGCCATTAAATAGGAAACTATGAAAAGTTTGGGAGTTAGACCATGAAGCTATTCTTGATACTATCAAGGTTAGAGTGGATCCTAGTGGTTAGTTGGATTGAAATACGTAGGTATGTTAACTTTTCAAATTTAGATGTAATCAATTTTATCAAATGTTTTTTATTTTCTAGGTAGTATATATGAATTTCATTTTTAATTACTTACTAACTTTTTTTTGTAGGTTAGTGGTGCTAGATAAGATTCCAACTTCACATGATTGGTACTGTAAGTAGAGAATTGTTTATTATTGAGGATAATAAAATTTCAGGTTAGACATGACCAAATTTAAGGTTAGATGTGATCAAATCTTAAGAAATGACTTACAAATTTTGTTTTGCATGTGTTTGAACTTAGGTTAAAAAATTGCATTTTTCTTGTATTGGGAAGGGCATTTTTAAGGCTAAAATGGGTGGTGGGTTTGTTGATTGGGCCTGATGGGAGGCCAAAAACCTAGTCCTAGATGTTAAACACTCGTGGACATGATTTTAGTGTCATTTTTTGGTCAGGAAGCATTGAAACTAGAGTTTCATAACCACAACTTCAACTTTGACAACATTTATTGTCAGTGTTTCCACGCTCTAAAACGGTGAAGAAAATGCACTTTTAGTTGGATTTGAAAATCATAGTGATGTGATAACATGTAATTTGCCTATATATATTTGATATAGTTTATATATTCTTAGGTTGTGGTCTCGAAGGTAGAAATGCTAATTGGAGCTCAAGAACTTGCTTGTTCAATGTCAAAAAGTTTCTTTTTTGGACCCCTCAAAACAACTTCTCCAACATATTGCTCTCAAAGGTTCCACCTAGGTGATCTTGGGTGACTTTAGAGGGATTAAATATTTAGGGGAGATATCTAATATTTCATGAAAATGACTTATAAGTTTTATTTTATGTGTTTAAAATTAGGCTAAAAATTTGCATTTTTCTTGTATTGGGAAGGGTGTTCTTAAGGCCAGAATGGGTGGAGGGTTTGTCAATTGGGCCTCATTGGAGGCTAATAAAATGGCCCTAGAATTTATATTCCCCTATAGACATGTTGTAAGTGCCAATTTTTGGTTAATAAGCATCGAACTAGAGTTCTGCAACCACAACTTTAAATTTGATAACATTTATTGTCAATGTTTCTGTGCTCCAAAACAATACTAAAAATGCAATTTAGGGTGGATTTTAGAATTTTATAAGTTTTATAACATGTAATTTGCCTATATATATGTGATTTAAGTGATATATTCTTAGGTGGAGGTCCCAAAGGTAGAAATGCTAGTTGGCTCTCAAGAAGTTGCTTATTCAATGACAAAAAGTTGCTTTTTTTGACCCCACACTGCAACTTGTCCAATAGATTTATATCAAAGGTTCTGATTGAGTGATATAAGGTGAGATTAGAGTGATTAAATAGGAATGAGAGTGATCTAATATTTCACAAAAATAACTTACATGTTTTGTTTTACTTGTATTTAGACTTAGGCTAAAAATTTGCATTTTTCTTATATTGGGAAGGGCATTCTTGAGGTCAAAATGGGTGTTGGGTTTATTGATAAGGCATTATGAGAGGATAATAACCAAATAATAGACATTATATTCCCCCCATATGTGTTGGTAGTGTTATTTTTTGGTTAGGAAGCATCAAAACAATAGTTTTACTAAACTCTCAACCTGCAGAACATGTTAAAACTTGGGTAAGATGAGTGTTTGGTTAATTTGAGTTCTATAAAATTGGGTAAGGGTTATAAAACTTTAAAATTTCTAAAATTACTACTATAAATATAATTTTTAATAGATACAAACTATATTTTGAGAAATTGACCTATTGTATCAACAACTAGGTCTAGATACCTATAAACTTAAAAAGATAGAATTTGAGAATGAGAGATCAATCTCTTAGAGACCTATAGTTGGTTGATTTATTATAAGTTTTGATACCAACATAAATCCTTTCATTTTTTTAAGACATCCAAAGTGTCTTAAATAATTTTGTTTAAAAGGAAAGTAGATCTAAGAGATTGGTGACTAGTTAAGAGCAAACCTAATGAGTAATTGACTAGTTTAAAAGAAGATTGTTTGAGAGTGGATTTTGAATTGAGTTGAGAAAAAGAGTGGATAAGTGAGTTTGTAATTATTCATGATCTTGGATCATATGAATATGAATTTCATAGCCTTCTTGAACCTAGAAGATCAAATTATGCATTAGGTGGTATTAGGGGATGATAAAGGGTTTTGGCCAAGGATGGATCATTGTCTTATGAGTGAATATTCTATTTCAAGTTAGTAAGGTTACCTTTTATTATATTAAAGACATTGTAGTCAAGGTCAAGAAAAAGTTCATCTTGCAAGTTTAGCAAAGATAAATTTGTAAAGATAAATCTATATATGTAGAGTATATATATTTGGATTTTCTATATTTATTTATAGAGTATAGTTGGGCATCTTCAGAGCATGGCTAGGCATCTTTGGAGCATGATTGAATAGGTCTTTGGAGTTTCATCATAACATATTTGGAGATTTTTCAAAAAATATTTAGATCTACCTAGGTGGATCTCTATAGCTTCTATAAAACATCTTTGGAGCTATCTAAAAGATCTTTAGAGATTTAACATAACATCTTCATAGCTCAATAGAGCATCTTTAGAGTCTCTTACATAGATCTTCAGAGCTCGACGAAGGATATTCATAGCTCACTATGTTCTATCTCGAGTCTTCAAAATTGTTTCCAAAAAGGTGTTAAAAATACTATAGATTACTTCTCAAAACAATCCCACCATAGAGATGTATCTATATATGCAAAACTTTACTCATTTCATCCAAGTTAGACACAAATAATAAGATAAAAATTTAATAATGTATCACATACAAACAAGAGACAATTACACTCATTTCCTACTTAGATGAGACATTAAATATTAAATATAATGCAATAAATATCCAAGAGGCAACACTTATGGATATTTTATATAAGATATAATGAGAATTATAGAATGCTCATCACTAGTTTTAAGAAAATATAGTAAAAAAGGCATTAGAGCCAGGTGAAGGTGAAATATTAGGTAACTTATAGGTATAATTATATTATTGATAAATGTGTAGGGATTTATGAATGATTTTATGTCTTTGTATTATACAAGGTTGAACATGATTGGGTATGGGTTTTAAGTGTAATCAAATTGTGTTAATGATCAATTAAAAAGTTATAAATGGGTGATGACAAATGCAAAATAGATAAGAGTGTCATTAGTCATTTCCACTACACACAATGAAATAAAAACTTTAATTTAAAAAAATATGGGAGATATAAGATTTATAGTATTAAAAAGAGAATTTTTTTAATCCTTATTTATGTATAACATTAAATATGATATCCTATAGATAATAATTTGGAAGATTAAAACAACACTATACAATAACACATAATGAAATAAAAATTGAATATAAATTAGATAGATTGCCATGATAGACATATAATATAGGAACATGTGTGCAATGTCATTAATACATATATTTCCATGATAGGCATATAAAAAATTACATCTACTAATATAATATCTAATGCTAGGTGAATGTCATATATGCATATACAATGTGAAAATTGCATAAATTACCATATAGGCATAGAAAAAAGTACATTTCATGCAAGACATCCTATTCATCAAATATCCTCCCTCTCTTTGACTTCCTAAAATAATACTCTCACTTTGATGCCCTAATAGTAAATGGATACCCCTCTAATGCCTTGGATTACTCCAAGGTCCGACTGTGGGTCTTATGCTCATAGCTTGCTTATATTTTAACCTATTCAAATACAAGTATTATTATAAAATTAACATAAAATACATTCAACTAATTGTTAAGAAATTAATTTTAAACTATAATAAAAAATCATTTAAACATGCACTTATTTAAATCTTGTGGTATTGATCAATCTATTTTTGAATCTCAAACAAGTCAATGGCAGGTGCAACTGTTCAAATAGTCATTTGAAATATGGAAGAAACATGAGAAGTTAACCTACTAATCATTTGACTGAGACATAAGATGTAATAATACAATGTTGTATACACAATACATTCATATAAGTTATATTTTCCCCAAGTATGTAGTAAATTATTAAAACACTTATCTATTTTTACAATTTAAAACTACAAATTAATATATACCTCTATTAGTGTCTGTGAATATGACATTGCAGTAACAATGCCTATGTCTATCTCAGCTCACAAAGAGGGAGGAGTGTCTACTTGAGCCATCAAGTATTCATGGAAATAATATCTTATATAATTTTATATAAAGTATAAAATATATATATGGCATGTTTTTCTCAATGTAAACCAAGATATATATGGCAACATATTTCAACAAGCATATCATCAAAAGACAATGCAAACTAAGAATCATGGAAGTAGAACTACCATGCAATGTGCAATGGCCAATAATAGCAAGTATTTTTCATGTTGGAGGTACTATAAAATTTTAAATACATGTTGGAAGTGTGATTGGAAGAGTAGGATGTGGAAAGAATAATAACACTTCGACAAGGTAAAGCTAGGGAGAGAAAAGGAATAAGAGACATATCTTGTCCTTACTTGTAAAGCTTATTTAGATAGATTAAAATGTAAATAAGTGTCAAGTGATTTATTATAAATCATGTGGTGTTCATATCTCTAATCAAATAAGATTAAAATTAATAGTCTATAGTTTCAAAGTGGTGAAATCCATGTTTTAATACTTTGTCTTTAGGCATAGTTAGAAAGAGGAAAACATATTCAGTTTAAAGTGTCATTATAAATGATTAAAATATGAGTAAGGGATAGATGAGATATATTAAATGAATGTAAACACATATCAAATCTCAATACTATTGAGAAAATTCAAAATAGATGGGAAGACTATATACAACCCATTAGTAATAATTTTGAGTTTCCATAGTCATAAAGAAATGCCATATAGGGTTCTTAAAAATAGAGTTAGGGATTTAAAATATTATGAATGTTGTGGGATATTATTTTTAAATGTGTGTGATTATTATATTTTATCTAAATTTAAGGTAAAGGGTCATAAGGGTTTATTATGTCCTATTTGTTGACATAATCATGTTGGAGGGGTACAAAAATTCTATAAAACTACATGTTGGAAGTGATTAAGTATTGAGAAAGGAAAATTAACAGTTTAATAAGATAAATGGGGTAAGAAAATATGAATTTCAAGCCTTATAAGATTTTATAAGGTTCAAAATGTCATTCTGTCTCATTTATTATCCTCTCAGGTAGGTGTAAGACTGAGACAACATAAGTTAGGGTTTAAAATTGAAAAATGAGATAACAAGTGATTTAACTAATGAAAAGTCAATAAATTTATGTAAAGGTGTATTTATATAGGAAGAAAAGGATTTTGAAGTTTTAAAGTCAATTTGAGTCTATATGGTATGGTTTTATAATCAATATCCTTGAATTAGGTCTAGGAGACCTAATTAGTCTTAAGGGGTGTTGAGTTAGGCATTCTCTAAAGAGAGTTAAATTATGAAAGTCCCTACATGAGATATGTGATGTAAAAGGGTATCTAAATGTGGGTTTGGTTTATTTGGGAGCTATGTAGTTTACTCATAACAAGGAGGATTGCCTCAAAAAAGGCTCAGTAAAAGGAAGGTGCGAAGAGGAAAAAAGAGTTAAGTGAAGAGTTGAAGCTTGGGGGTTATGTGGAATGGTTGGATGCATGAAATGAGATGTAACTAAGTAGGTAGATGATTTATTATTTTTTAGGAAATTAGTGTTTAATTACTAAATAATAAAAGGGTCTGAGTATGAGAAAATTGGTAAATAATATTCTAAATTAAAGCTATTGATTTTTGAAATTTATTTGTAATTAGAGATTTTCTAAAAATAGTAGTGAGAGAGAGAAAATTATAATTATCTTATTTTGTACTGATTTGACTGAGACAAGGTATATAAATTTATGTGTAGGCTTGGGACATTATCACAAACATAATCCTAAACTTCATTTCTTGATTGGATATGAGCATTGGAACTAGACACCCTAAGATTTGACACTATAGTCCTTTGGTGCTATTGTACTAAGGATTTAATATTTATGGGTTTTATTCCCATAGTCAGTGTGATCCTATGTAACAAATTTTAGAGCCTCACTATTAATAGAGATCCCTATAGAGCTGATTATTTATGTACTTGTATCTTCTATACAATTAAATGAAACTTTGGTAAATAGTGAAAAGAGGTTAGTGTGTGTTAGATGCACTGGACGTGCTTCACATCCCATGTGTGGGCATGCTTCCTACATACCAATTATCTGAGGAGGGATCAAGCCATATGTAGTTCTTCCTTTAAGAGTGATTGGTACAATATTGAATGAAATGTAGGAAATGATAAAATTGAGTATGATTTAGATGACTAACGACTAGTGTAAGGCCTTGAATTATCTTCAAAGTGTATAGGTTGACTGTATACAAAGAGTAAGGAAGATTGATTGAGTAGTCTTGCTTATATTATTGCTTTTTTGAGTGATATTTTCCAACCCTTTTCAAATGATATTTGAATGGGATTATATATGGATCTATTGGTCATGGGTTAAATGAATTCATATTAGGCCAACATGATTGAAGATAAAAATCTATAAGGAAATGACTATTGGGGCCTAAGATGTACTTGGATAATAGAGCCAAAAAGATGGAAACCCTAGGGTTTAACTGCTAGTGTCCAAGTTGGGCACTATTATCCTAAGCTAATAGGGCATGGGGGGATGGATTAGTCATGAAGAGTGGGTCCTAGCTTAGCTAGGATCAAGTTTAGAAGGCTATGGATGATTAGGAATCAATGAAATTAAACTTAAGAGGGCCATGAGAGCAAGCAAGAGGGACCTAAGGATTGGGTGTCATTAGCCATGCTCAAGTTATCAATTTTTGCATTTTATATGACTACATTTGGCGCTCCTTTATTATAGTGATGCAACAAAGTGAAATACTAAGTTAAAGGAAAATAAAAAGTAAGCCCATGAAGCTTGTGTGATGTTGAGTAATGCTAGATAAAACATAGAGAGCGCATTGTATAAGTGTGAATATGTGAAAGGAAAATAAAAAGTAGATTAGTCCTTATTATATGCAATATAAAACAATAATGTACAAATCTTGGTAAGAAATAGAGGATGAGAAAGGAATGAATACACCTCATTGGGTACATGAACCAATACAAAACTTGTTGTGATGCTAAGTAAGGTTGAGTGTTTTGGGTATGTGTTGAATGATGTTGTACCAAAATTTATATCATGAATAGAGCTAAGTGCTCAATTCCTTAGAAAGTGGCTCAAGAATGAAAAGGTTGGCCCTTTGGTTCTATCATCACCTACTGAGTGAAGCTAGATGATCATGTGTATGCTAATTGACGTTTGGACTATGTAGCCAATCCATCTGAATAGGTGGCTCAAGAATACAAAGTCTAGCCCTTTGGATCCATTATTTCTCACTAAGTGAATCTAGGTGGTCATATATGTATTGATCAATTTTTGGACTATGTGTCCAATATTTTTAAATAGGTGGCTCAAGAATACAAAGGCTATCCCTTTGTCTCCATCATTGCTCTATGAAGTGAAGCTATAAATTGATATCAGTATGAAAAAGTATGCCATATGAGATGGCTCTTGAAGCCCATGAATGCTTTATAAACTTGATATGTGGTGTGGATAATTGAATGTGTACTAGAATCTAAGCCAATGTTGGCCAACTCAGAAAAGATGGAGATTAGGCTTGTATGAAAGCCACTCTAAAACTAAAAATTTGGCTTATGTGGAAACCACTCAGGAACTTGAGAATTTAGAAAAGTGGAGGTTAGGATTGTATGAAAGCCTCTCCAAAATGATTCCAACCACCTAAAAATAGAGTAAGGCATGCAAATACTAAGAATGCCTAGGTAATGATGAACTCCAAAAGAAAAGAAGCAAAAGTGTTGTGCAATTTCCCCCCAATCATTGGTGTCCAAAACATGGATTTTGATCTAGAAGTTATACCAACTACCACATCTAAAATTGGAAGTGAGAGTCATCATGCCACACATGATGCTCCCTATATTTATATTTTCTAAACAAAATTGTACTAAAACTACTGATTTTGGTCTAAACTATAGCTAACAAAACTATAATTGATCTTACCCTTCTATTTATTTTTGGAAAATCTAGTTTTTCTACTATTTGGATAGGAGCACTAGAAATGGATAGGAGTTCTATCATTGCTATAGTCTAGCCTGGCACTATTGTCCTAAGCTGAAATTAGTCACTATTCTAGAATCTTGATTGTCTACCTTGTTTTGTCTGAGTGGTTTGATGACTGGTTGTTTTGAAACTAGATTTTTTGATCGACTGATAGGAGCTCTAATCTTTATGAAAAAATAACTATTTATCTCCCCCTCTTCTAAGGGTAGGAATAGGTACCCTACAATGATTGACCTCAGAAGAAGAAGCCCTATAAGTATGTTATACTAGAAATATACATGATATAGTAATGATAATCAATAAGATATCTCAAGATATAACATGATTTAAATTGAGAGATTGTTAGATCAATAGGGGTATGACTAGACATATACTAATGTAGTAGCATGTGTAATGTACTGAATTTTAGTTTTTAGTTTGGTCAAGGAGGGATGGAGCATGATGTCCATCATGGAAACCAAAAAAATAGGAAAAATACATGATGTGGATCATTGCATTACAAACAATCAATAAGAAAACAAGAAAAAAGTACATAAGGTAAGAATCAAGAAACATACAAGAGTGGCCAAGGTGCCAAAAAAACAAGGGGCATAGGCAAATGTCACTCAAACTAGAAATCAAGCATACAAGGCATGTTTAAATGCCACCTACACATACACTTGGAGTAAGTAATGTTGGTACAAGGGCCATAGACACATAGATTAATATAAGCAAAGGACATTGGCAAATGCCCTAAGACACACACATGAGTAGAAGTGAATGGCATAGACAAATGTCCTAAGGCACATATAAGAGACAAGCAAGAACTAGAAATGCAAGCACATCAAGCTATGGTAAGTAAGAAAATAAAACATGTAAAGGCTATAAGTATAATCATTTCTAACTAATCAAAGCAAGAGATGAATGTATGCAAGACATGAGTAGTAAAAGACTAGGTATATGCTAAGAAATACACAAATGCTAGATACTAGTGAAATGTTGATTAAGTAATCTATGTAAGCTAATAAGTAATATAAATCAACATGATAACTAGAGTGTGTAGTGTAGGAATGACATAACCTGGATGGTGTAGTCATGTTGAAAATGCCCTAGTGGGTATGTATATCGATGTGTGTCTCAAATGTATAAGTAGGATGCCCCCTCAATGGGTAGAGTGAAGAAATCGTAGTTGGATGTCATTGTACACAATCAAAGAAGATAAAATGAAGCATGGAAATGTAGATAACTTGACATAAAATAGTATGAAACAACAAATGTAAGTCCTATCATAGTAGTATCAGTGTAAAGCATGGATGATGCATACAATCAAAATGTTTTTATTGTTTTGACATATTTGAATGTTTTTGGATTTTTGAAATATTATATTGTTTTTGTATTTTGTCATTTTGTATTTTGAAATAGTTGAGTTGTGTAAAATTAATAAGAATATATTATGTATAAGAATTGAAAGGAACTATGTACAAGCATATAAAAAAAGTAATATGGATATAATGATATAAAAGATTAGGCTGAAGGGGGGAAGGGGTCCAAGGATGGAGCCTGCTGGGGATGGAAATGGAGGAAAGGGTCATGACCATCATTAAATGTCTCAAGATCATCATCATAAGTGTCATCATATGCTATAGATGTTGTGTTTATGGTGTTATCATGTTAAAGGTGAACTAAAGGTTGCTTTAGTGATGGAGATGTTGACTCTATTCTAGGACATTCAACCCTACTAGTAGATG
Organism: Torreya grandis; assembly: GCA_037957365.1. NCBI lineage: Eukaryota > Viridiplantae > Streptophyta > Pinopsida > Cupressales > Taxaceae > Torreya > Torreya grandis. The sequence goes on from JARHVA010001663.1 coordinate 1,412,320, forward strand.
ACTTTAGTGGAAGTAGTGGAGCTGGTGTTGTTAGTGGTGTTATAATTTGAATAATACCTCGATCATGTAGTTTATCCAATCTCTTCTATAAAGTTATACATGAGTTTGTATCATGGATTTTAATCTTATGAAAAGTACAAAATGGTCAACCATCCTACTGTGATAATTTGTTGATAGATATGTGTCATATTGTAGGTAATATGATCAACCCATGATCAAGTAATATTTTTAACATAAAATATGGTTGATGTTATGTGTTTCCTGATTGAATTTGAATGACTAGCTCTATATCCATAGAGGCAACCATGTGAATTGTATGTGCTATGTGATTTATCTATGGCCATGTGTGTGGAGTATATCCTAAAAGTGTAGTGAAAGATGCTAAAAGTGATGTAGGATGTGGAATGAGATCTCTAGAATCATCTCAGTACTCTTTGGGGCTAAGTGGTGTAAAGATAAATTTACATAAATTATCATCTATGAGTGTGGGTGTCGTATCATCATTTAAAAAAACTTGGGAATTGTATCAACATCATGTACATATGGTAATGCAAAATTTACCATAGTAGGTAACTGTGATATGGGAGTCTCATCAACTATAGTAGTAGAAGATAATGGTGATTTGAGAGTGTATATAACTAATGGAGTAACTATAGTTATAGAATCAACTAGTACTACTGAAACTCCTATCAATGAGTGTATAATTATAATAGGTGTAGGAATTGTGGCTGATGGAGTAGATGAAATAGCTGAAGCTACTATAACTGGTAACATCTCTAGAGTTGAAGGCATGATTATAAGTGGAGTGTGAGAAGTGATAGTCTCTCTAACCTCATATGTATGTATCTGATCAAGAGAGATGCAATGAGGTGGTGATTGTACTATGAGATAAGGTGCCCCATCTATAAAAATAATCAATGATGACTCTATAGTTTGAAAATATCTGAATGGCTGGTTATCTATTGGACATGTATATAGATATACTTCATGGAGAAACTTAATACATCGATGGAGAGTAGAAGGAATGGCCCCCATAACATGTATCTAGGGTCATCCAAGTAGAATACTATAGTGGAGGGGACTTGGCATGACTTGGAACTATGTAGAGAGGGTTTTGGGTCATACCATGATATCCAAAGTAATTATGCCCAATGTCTATCATGGTATATCATCAAACCCTCTAATGTTTTTATATGATTTTTTCATTGATGCCATATCTATGCCCATGGTCTATAAGAATGTGATATTACATATATTAAGTTTGGAACACTGTCAACTAGCATTCTCTTGACTATGCTAGTTTTGAATTGAACTTAAATGAATAGTGGTAAATTTTAGTCAATAACTATCTGAGAAGGCATGTCCTCACTATCAAAATAAATTACATCTTCTATCATTTTTAGAGTATTGACCACTGATGCAAAATAAGAAGGTTTGAATTAATGGGTATAAAATTTTGTGTGAGTTACTGATAAAGAATGTCTTTGAATACATTAGCTTTTTAAAGCAACTATAACATGGAAATCTTAGCTAGAGTGTTTCTCAACTAATCAATAATATCATATGCCTTGCATAGATCTACCTATGCAAGTGGGTTGGGCATATGATGGGTAGGAATAGAAGAGTGACATGGCTCTTAGATAGGTGGAGGAGGCATGGTGGCATGTTGAGTAATAGCTCTAACCATATTATCTACTATCCGTACAAGAGTAGTAGTAGCTATGGGAGGAGAGTAGAGATAATCGATGGGTCAAGGTGGTGTAGGGATAAAGGATGTCAACTGGGATATCTAGTGATGGGTAGTGACTTAAGGAAGGGTAAAATGGACCATGAAACATGACTCAACATGAGATAGAGGCTCTAAGGGAGGTGATGTAAAAAATATCTTAGCATGTTGTTTAATAATAACTTTCTTAACATCATCCCATATTATGAAAAATAAGCATGAAATGCAAATAATGAAGATTTGTACTAAGATATGATAAACTTCATCATTCATGCACATGATAGGACCAATGATGGTCTCTTTATTTAAAAAAAAAATGTAAGAAAAATTTGTAAATAAGTGAGATCCATTTTTGAAATCTGAATTTAGAAGGTAAGATGACATCTCAGAAGAAATAAGACCTAGTGTATGCAACTAGGGTTTGAAAGATGATTTATTTAGAAAATACTATGAGATTTTGAAATTTAAAGTGAGTTTTTGATTTTAATATGTAACTAAAAATTCAAAAAATTAGTGGAAAAAGTTTGATTGAATAGGACCTAGTATGTGTAACTAGGGGTTGGAGAAAAATATATATTTTTTTTGAAATTACTATTGAATTTTGAAGGGATTTTATGATTTAAATATACCAGAAAAAATTCAAATAATTATTAGAAAATTACTGGGAGCTAGTTGATGCAACTATGGCTTGAAATAAAATTATTTTAAAAATTACTATTGAATTTGAAAATTTGAATCAAATTTATGATTTATATATGCAATAAAAAATTAAGAAATTGTTAGAATAATGTTGGAAAATTACTAGGACCTAATTGATGTAACTAGGGTTTGAAAAATAAATTATTTTAAATTTTACTACTAAATTTTAAAATTTTAAATAAATTTCTTATTTAAATATTCAAGTGAAAATTAAAAATTTTATTGGAAAAATTAGTAAGAATTTTACCCTAGGGTTTCTAGGGTTTTTATGCATAATTCGAAGTAAGTCAGGTTCACCAAATGATTATTATTTTTAAGGAAATTAGTCTTTAATTCTTAAATAATAAAAGGGTCTGAGTAGGAGAAAATTAGTAAATAATATTCCAAATTAAAGATATTGATTTGTGAAATTTATTTGTAATTAGAGCTTTTCTAAAAATAGTAGTAAGAGAGAGAAAATTAAATTTATCTTATTTTATGCTAATCTAACTAAGAAAAGGTTTGGAAATTTGTGTGCAGGCATAGGACACTATCATAAATATAATGCTAAACTTCATTTATTGATTGGATAGGATCACTAAAACTAGACATCTTAGGCTCTGGCACAATAGTCCATATCTGGCACTATTATCCTCAAGATTTAAGCTTTTTAGGTTTTGTTCATTTGGTCAGTATGAACTTGTGTACCAAAATTTTAGAACCTTGTTTTCAATAGATATCCTTGTATAGATGATTATTTGTGTACTGGTATCTTTTATGCAATTGAATGAAACTTTTGAAAATATGGAAAAAGGGTTAGTGTGTGTAAGATACACTAGATGTGCTTCATACCCCGTGTGTGGGCATGATATCTACATACTGATACTCTGAGGAGGGATCAAGCCATATGTAGTTATCCCTTTAAGAGTGGTTGGTGTAATAGTGAATGAAATGTAGGAAATGCTAAAATTGAGTATGTTTGAGATGACTAGGGACTAGTGTAAGGTCTTGAATTAGATTAAAAGTGTATAGGCTAGCTATATGTAGAGAATAGGGAATATTTATTGAGTGGTCTTGCTTGTATTATTGCTCTCTTGAGTGATATTTGCCAACCCTTTCCAAATGATCTTTGAATGGGCTTATATATGGATCTATTGGTCATGAGTTAAATGAATTAGCATTACGTTGACATGATTGAAGATAAGGATCCAGAAGAAAATCACCTTTGGGGCCTAAGATGCACTTGGAAAATAAGACTGAAAGCTGGACACCCTAGGTTTTGGTGCTAGTGTCCAAGTTGGGAGCTATTGTTCTAAGCTGACGAGGCCCAAGGAGATGGATTAGTCATGAAGAGAGGGTCTTAGCTTAATTGGGATCAAGTCTAGAAGGTCACAGATGGCTAAGAATCAGTTAAAGTAAGGCTAAGAATGTCATGAGAGAAATGAAGAGGGACCTAAGGATTTGGTGTAATCAGCCATGCTCAAGCTACCATTTTTTTCATTTTATATGACTACAATAGATGACCTTATGAGTAGCGTGTAAGGAAAAAATCAAATTATTATGTAAACCTATAAAAACACAAGAAGATTGTAAAGAACAGAGCAAGGATAAAGAGAGAAAACATGAAAATAAAGTATGAACTAAGGAGGTTGATGTTAAAATAAAATATTATAGAGATAGTTGATTATTAAAATGACTTCAAGTAGAGATGGATGATTAAATGAATACAAGGATGCTTAAGAGCCATTGAGTAGGTAAGAGTGAACAAAAAAGAAATAGTAAATACAAAGTGATCAAAGAGATAAAGAGGTTGAAGATAGAAGACAAAGAAGAAGAAAAGATTAGAGCTTTTGATAGAGGTAAGTGTGTGTTTCCATCCATATCAAGGAATATTATTAGAACCTATGCATCAATATACTTGATAGATAAATTTAACTTAAACTTACAAGGAAAATATACATAGACTAAATGTACATAGAACATATGATTAACTCAAAAATTTACCTCTGTATAAGTAAAAGGTGTCATCCTAACGGAGATAAATGTAGTAGTGGATGGGCCAATAGTTAGATCCAAAAATGTAAATAATGGATGCATTAAATCAAATACTATAAATGTTGACTGTGATGATGAAGGCACCATCACCTCTTATGACTTAAAAGATTACATATATATTATTCAATTTCTATGTAAATTAGTTATTAGCTAAATTATATTTTCAAATATATCTTAAATTTAACATGACATCTATATAAAATATACCTACATCTATGTAGTGGTTGATGTCTACACACCAAATGTGCATGTTAAAAACTCATCACTCATAAGAATATTATCCAAGCCCTTTAAACCACCAACACCATCATCATTAGAAGGTTTAGTGTACATATATTCATAATAACTACAAGGGTGGGGTTGGGTATGAACACTAGGTGTCATATCTCTAGAATTAGTCTATGAGAGCCTACTCATATGCTGAACAAGTGTATCAGTGAGTGAACTAAGAGTATGTAGAGTGTTTATCTCCATGACCTGATAAAATACAAAAAGGATTCAAGCTCAATTGGCTATTGGATATAGATCTTTGTAGGTTAATTAGGTACATGATGTACACCTAGTCGATCCTACATAAGGCATTTCCCTCAGCCCTGAAACACACTAAAATCAAAATAAGTTAGAATCTCATTAAGGAAACAATCACAGTAGATTTTTGTCAAAAAATACAATAGGACCTCATGGTTATTACACGATGGATAATCAAACACCATCCACCATCAATCCCAAACATTAGCTATGGTTAAATTATGTTGGTAGTGATGAATTGGACAACATTTAATAAGTACCAGAAAGGGTGTATTGGTGGCTGGGTCAATGAATAAGGTGCAAATGGAGGCTTTTGATATTTATTTATTCTTGACCTCAAGTACTGATAATTTATCAGCATAATAATCCTTATAACTATCTCAATATGAAGTCCACCTATCAATTTGACTCGTTATAGAGTCAATTTGACCTAAAAATGTCTCTAGGGAATTGGCTATATGAGTGCAATGGGGGTTGGTAGAAGTGGGATCCATCATTCTTGTAATTAATTCTTAAATTTTAATTTTATTTACCACAATGATGCCAATTATAATCTTGTGAGTGCCTGGGAGATTTTTTGGAACTGTAGGAGGTAACGTTAAGTGGAGGGATAGGAGGAGGAACAAGAGGGTTTTGTAGAGGGTTAAAGGAGGGACAAGGGGGTTATATGGAGGGTTAGCAGTATGACCTATTCAAAACAAACAAATTATAACTAAAAATTATTAAAATTACTAAAAATTAGGGTTAAACAATGAAAATAATGAGAAATTAGGGTTAACAAGTGTAGATTTTTAGTACTTACCTCTTCTACATGGTGGTATTACTAATCGGTGGCTTCCTGGGATGAATTTAGCATCTTATTGTCAAGCTTTGGTCTCTTTCACACAAAACATGATCATGGAAGGCAAAGAAAACTTGAATGTAAAATGATGAATTTGCATTTGAGTTTTATTTTTTATTTTTTGTGTGACATAGGTAACATGATCGTGTTATTGAAAATAACAATAATGCAATCACATTATTGTTTAAAATAATGTGATTACAATATTTAATAATATAATCATGTTATGGATCCGTAATTATTGAGCCATAATTTAAATAACATGATCATGTTAATTAAATAATGTGATCACGTTATTTATTAAGGTGATCACATTACCAAAAATGTCCATGAAATTGTCCCCCAACTCCATACACTTACCCTTGAGTACATATAAAATTAACAAACAAAGTATGTTTAATAAATGATTGTAAAATATACTAAATGTAGAAAAGATAAAAATACAAAGAAAAACATAATATAATGTAATACTGTAATAAATTCATAAATAACATCTAAATGTAAGAATTAAAAACATAATATGTGAAACTTGACTGTGAAAATAAATATATAATAGAAGAAGATGAAAATATAATGAAATAAGGATAGCGGATTACTATGATAACATCCAAAGTAAGATAGGTGAAACCTAGATTAAATAAAGGATAATTAAAATAAGGTAAAATTATTTTAACATATAATGTAAGAGAGATAAAAAACCTAACTCAATCAAGGATGTGTGGGACACATAAGCAAAAACTCCAATAAATAAAACTTGAAAATCAAAGATTCAGCTAAAATTTAAAATGAATGTAAAAAAATATAATGTAAGAGAGATAAAAGCCTAATTTAAACAAAGGCATGTGACACTTGGAAGCAAAGAATCCAATAAATAAAAATTGGGAAAAAAATATTTGCTAAAATTATTTTAAAAATGAATGATATGGTGTGGATATAAAGCTCATGGTTGTTTTTTAGGAAGGCTTGGTTGTATTTCCCAAAATTTTATAATGCAACTCACAAAATTAAAATACAAGAGGAGTAATAATGAAAACTAATATTCAAATCTAAATCAAAGAGATATAAAAGGGGAATATAAATATAAGGGATGTGATTAGATAGAAATAATATCTATGAATGGGATAATGGGAATGACAAAATTGAGATAAAAGGAATAAAGATGCTGTAAGGGTGATGTTAAAATCCTTAGTAGAAACAAGATGCTCTAATATAGTTCTAATGACTAAGAGTTTTATACATCAGAGGCTTATAAACACCACCTATATAGTGTAGAGTTTTAGATAATAAGTGAAGTATAAAAATCATCACATGAATGTTAATGCATCAAAAATAAAAGTATTTTACCTTCCCATAATGTGTTCCTCATTCCTTGGGACCCCTTATAGAACCATCTATCTAATGTGAGGATTAGGTACCTTTGTGTGATATTATGTAGTACAAATGATATGTATGATACCTCCTACCCTAGTCTAATGACCTACCATACACTAATGGACCTCAAATCTATCATGATGTTATATTTTTAGTTCAATCTTTGACTAATATATGGGGTATGATATCATAAATTATCACATCTTTAAAAGTGATTTGAATTTTGATATATATATTTTTCTATTTTTCTTGTGATATTATGGATTTTGATTTTTTTTTAAATTTTTCATCTACCATAAAGAATTGGAATACTAGCCATGAGTGTTAATATGACCAACACAATAAATATTACACCTAGCCACTAAGTAGGAGAACCTAAAGACCAAGATTCTTAGATACTCTTAGACATACACTTGAAAAAAGAGTACAATCTTAAAACTTACCCAAGTGTGCCTCTAGTGAAATGAAATGAATACATTGGGATTGTGTAGGATTCATCCATGTGTTAAAGGTGATACAATGAGGATATGTTAGTAATTGACCACAAGAAGTGAGTGTTTTACTTTAGAAGTGACTAGGCATAAAATGGGATATGAAATTACATGATAATGTAATTCAAATTGTAAAATGAGTATGATAAATTAAAAGACACTAAAAAGGATATGTGATGAAATATGGTTTTAGTTCAACTATAAAATACATACAAACCTACAAGGGGCCTAACACAAGCACTGATAAGAGGAAACACCTAAGAGAGTGGTACTCTAAAAATATACCAATTAATCACAAGGGAAGAAATGAACAAATTAAAATTTAAGAGGGATGACTGTAAAAGGATACCAAAGAGCCACAAAGGCAATAATGGTTGAATAAAAGACATGTGTACAAAATAATCTAAGAAAGTAAAAGTGCATAAAATTAAAAAACATGGTACACAAAAGTATATAGTAACATGTATATTAAATATATTAATGTGAAATCAAATCATGTGACAAATGTGTAATGAGTAATAATATGTAATAAAATATATAATCACAATAAGTGTGAAATATATATACAAACACCATCAATAACATTCATCATATCATATTACAACTAATATCTCACTCGAAACATGGTCTATTATACTTTTTTCAAGATCTAGTCAAGGACTTCCTTTTCAAATGAGATGAAAAGATAAATTATGTGCTATATAATAATAAGGATACAGATGCTCCTTTTTTGAATTACCTAAATAATGAAGGGAAACTTCCAATAAATGAGGAGGAAGTAAATACTTTAGATGAATAGGTGGTTTTGGCTATGGGGGAGGTGGTTATTAGGTCCTAGACATGTCATGTGAAATGTACTAAAGAAATTGAGGCTTGACCCTCATAAAATAGATAAAATGGTAATGAAGAGCTATACATCTATCCATAGAATGGATATAACAATAATGTAAAATGAAATATGCCTCCCAATTTTTGTGGATATATATATTGATGGCATCTTTAGAGGTGAAATATTTGGCTAGAGGGGAAAATTAATAACTTCAAGTGGATGTACATCCAAATATTGTCGAAGAGCTCAAAATTTAGTCAAATAATGTGATCTCATCCCATTGAAGAAATATGAGCATATGAAAAGACAAATGTGGTTGTTCACTATATATGTTAGGATATTGGCCTTGTGACATTTTATACTCTAAATGTATTTGATAAAATTTACACTCTTGATCATAATGTCTAGATGTTTTGCAAAAGGAACAATAAAGCACTCCTATTTATTTTGGAATAATTTTTAGTGTTGTCTAGATAAATGTGTCCCACACATATATAGGAATAAAATTTGAGGGATATTATTTATTTAACAAAATTATATGGTACAATGCTAGAATGACCATCCAACATACTCCAAAAAGGCTCATAAATTATAGGTGTGTCTAGTGCAATCAAACTAGAAACTGGATCCATGTCAAATATGTAAAAATAAAATGAAAGACCATTATTATGAGGTATCTAATAAAAATAAAAATAAAAATTAATCTTATTACTCATCACAAATAAAATCTAAAGGTCTAGGCTTATAAATAAATAAAATATTAACCATATCAGTGCTAGAGTTGAGTAACATTTACTAGTAAGATTTTTTAAGGTAAGTTTACCAACATAATACTTCCACATACTTTGCTAGGGCATAACCAAAAAAATAAGGGTCATCTAATGCATATCCTTCATCATAATCATAAGTGATAAGATCCACATTAAGGGTTTTAACCACAATGCCAAGAGAAGGTATTTTATTGGAAATAGGTTTTTAGGTGTAACCCTTTAAGTGGGTATCTTGTTGGTTGGCATTTTCCAAGAATGAGGTTGAAAAGTAGGTGGAAAATAAGATATGATATTAAGAAGAATATATTATGTTTTTATTTCCAAATTAATATCATCAGGATCATCATTATTAAAATTAAGGAGGTTTGGTGGGATGTTTCCCACATGTTTAAGGTGACCACTGGAACCTTTAACTAAATTTATGGGATAGTTAAAGTGTTTATACTCTTATAATGGGATAATAGGAAAAGGATCAAGAGTAGGTACTTATAGAAAACACATTCTTGGATTTTTTCAAACCTAAAAGGGTTAGTGTCACCTTTCACCTTTTAGATAGTATATATTTATAAACATTTCATGCATTGACATGCATAAGAAGCTATGGCCATCATTCAATGAGTCAAATCATGAGCAATTAATATATTATAATAAATGGGAAAATTGAAAATCATAACCTTTACCTTAACCATAATAAGAGGTATGATGATAAAAATCTAAATGTATCTTAAGGAATAAAATAATCTTTGTTCATATCTTTATCAATCTGATATAGTTGGAACAAAAATAGATTATATTAGTTTTATCAATATGGTAGGGACATAAATAGACACATAAGAGTGTATTTAGGTTTTTGATACCATAGGCTAAATAAAAACCTTTATTAGGTTGGATGATATAGTTGTAGATAAAAGGAACTATATCTTACTAATTTATACAATGAAAAACATAGAATATTGTATTGGATAGGAAAATATAGTTAAAATTGATAAATGTACATAATTTATGAATTCATGATATATGATATCCAAAAAATGATTTAGAGGATAGGCTTGATTAATTTTTTAAGAGGGAAAAGGTATGTGTGACCTAAGAGGTTAAAAATCGATGAAATATTTAATGTTCCTCATGTGATTCATGTTAACCAATTTTTCCTCATCATTGGAAGTTTTAGGATTAACCATGGTTTATACAAAATGAGAGACTTGTTTTGAAGCTTTTTAATTTATTTTGAGAATGGTTGTAAATATTTTTTTTAAATTTTTTTCAAGGCGAGCATTATGTTTAATGAGTGCATCATGATTGACTTTACCTTCATGAATTTATCTATTTTATCATATATGTGGTGTCATTCTCTTATTATGGAATCATTATCAAATTTGTGACCAAGATAAACTCATATTATAAAATTTTGAGTTGTTTTCGATTGTCATTAGAGTGACCCAAATTAGCATGATACCCAAATTTTCTTTTGGGATCATACTAGTGGGCTCTAGTTTGAGTTTGATTAAATAATCTAAGTTAAGTTTAGGAAGGTTTATCCTAAGTTATTCACTAATAATAGGGTGGTGAAAGTCACCATTTTTGTTATTTTAAGGAGGAGATGGTTGGAAGGAACTTTTAATTATGGGTTGGGAGAGATTATATTTGTCAAAGATTCTTAGCATGATTGCATGAATTATACTATTAGAGTCATATGTTTTAGAAACACCAACATTTGTGGCATGCTTATTTCTATTTTTTGTAAGAGCATGTGAGTCACTTGTTTAGGTTGAGAAGGATTAAATTATCTTAAGAGATTATATTTTAATTTAGCTTATTTTAAGGATTAATCCAATGACTTAGGAATGAAGGACATAACATTGTATTTAAATATAGTGCTCAAAGTAGTGGTAAATATGTGGAATTGGTTTTCTTCCATCATGTCATGCTTAGATTTATTGGCTAAGTATTTGAAACATTTAATAAATTCTTATCAAGTTTTGGGTTTTGATTATTTGAAATTGATAAACTTTATTATGTTATTTAAACATAATTCATTGGATTGGAATTCTTGGATAATGTGCTAACTAAATATTTTAAGCTAGTGATAGATATAGACTTGAGTGGACTATAACATTCTAAAGCATCACCCGTTAGGGTTTTGATTAATATAGTGGTAGAAAAGTTGTTGAGTTTAAAACAATCATTATAAAGGTTTATAATGGCCTATAGATGTAAAGGGGATCAATGATTCCATTATAATATATATTAGGAGTAATTTCACCAATGTTAATGTCAATAATATGAGGAAATAATGGCTCTTATTAAAGGTATTTGATGATTTTATTTTGAAGATTAGGTTATTGAATGAGGTTCCCAAAATGAAATATAATGGAGGAAGGGTAATTTTGATTTGTCACTCCCCACAAAACTTATTGAGGATTTTATTGCATTTGAATGAGTTAATTATGCATTTTTAGCATTTGAGTGTTATTGGAAGCTTGCATATTAACCATTTGGTTTATGAATTTCAACATTACTTGTGTTCATTTTGGTATGAAGTATAAGCTTGAGTGGTATGTTGAGAAGACAAAATGTGGCATTGATATTGGTGTTGATATGGGTACTTTGGGTAGGGCCACCAAATATAGGACCCACCATGTTAGTTGATAAAATAGGAATTTTATATGTATAAGGGAGTAGGGAAGTCAAGAATTGATTTGCCCCAAGTCCTATTGAAAAACTACACATATGAAAAGGAGGAATATCTATAAAAGGTTACATCATAATGCGATAAATAAATACAAGATCCTTTTCCCTATTCTTAGGATAATCTTAAGAATATTTTCCATTTTTATGATAAATTATAGAACATATTATTCCTCACCTTGAATTTTTGGGTTTCAAGTAATTTAGTTTTCCTAAGGTTTTTGAAGTTTTGGTATGGCTCATATCATTTAGATATATTGGAAGCCATGTTAAAATTATTAAAAAGGTTATCTTGAGAGATAAGAAAGTTGAAAGCTATAAGTTGTTAAGAATATTTATGGTTATTGTTTAACTCCATATCACTAGAATTATTGATATATAATCCTCAAAAATATTGGTTGGATTTCTTGGATTTTTGAGGATTAGGTTTTATATCTCTACATTGATGAGACTTTAAGAATCCCTATCACACTACTGATCATCATAAATATCAATAAGATATTACTTTTGTTCCCATTTATTACTTATTTTGATCTATGATTTTCCCATTGGGTGGTAGGGGTACCCTATTTCAAATTATTGTTACCTCTTTCTCTACATCCATGGATGCAAATAAATATGGAGTGAGCAAGTGTAATCATGGCCTTAAAGCAGGTGAGTAAATTCATTCTGAAAGTCTTCCATGAGGTAATGCTATTTATTTTGATTATACATTACTTGATGTTGTTTTGGATATGACTAAATTTGACAAAGACTATCATTTTTTTGATAAGTTTCCTTTGATTGCTTATTTTGTGGGTTGAGTCCCGCATGAGAGCCTTCTAAAAAAATGGGTCCACAACCATTGGAAAGGCCATGGTGTGAAACTAGGAGTCCAAAACATTACAGAGGTATTGTTTTGTTTTGTTTCTCAAACCTAGAACACTATAAATCCATTGTTAACCATGGGCCTTGGTTTAATCATAACACTCTAGTTGTTTTTTCCACTAGACTTAGAATTTTCAAGTATTGAAGCAAGTAAAGATAAAAATACCCATTGGGGTTGAGTTTCATAGCTTACCTATCCCTTTATGGGGTTCTATTAACCAACTCATTAAACCCATAGGGCATTTTATATACCATGAATAGACCAAGTTATTTAGGGCTCATCCCCAGAAAAGGGTTTGTGTGGACGTAAATTTATCCCAAGACTTGAAATATTATATTGATATAAAAATTGGTAATTATCACTTTTCTCATTGTATTTTATACATTAATCTCATTAATAATTTCTTTCCATGCTATTCCTTAGACCATATAGTCCAAAAATGTCCTTTGATGGTGAATGCACCACATTATTCTTAGGAAAAGGGTGGATCTGAGGCCAAACCTCAAAATGGAAATAATGATGGTTGGAATATAGTCACCAATAAAAAATTAATAACTCTTCAAAATGTGGTGGTAGGTCATGACCTTCTTCATACAGACATGTTGGGAACAATCACGCCTTGACTTTTGTTGGCAAACTTGCCTTGCCTAAGAAAGTTTCTCCTCCACTTTTGCATACTACACAAGCAATGTATTATCTAGTTGAGGTTCCACCCTCATCTCCACCATGATAACCCACTCCCATTGTAAATATTTTAGAGGAATAATAGAGTTTAGTCACCTTGGACCATAAATCAATGTTCTAGTGCTCTTATAGTCCCTCTCCTTTTCTTGAGGAAGAGGAATATATGGCTCATAAGAGACAATTATTTAAAATGAATTGTTTTATGCCCAAAAAACTTATGTTTAATTAGTTTTATATGCTTGAAGATCTCACAGAGGAGAATGACATGCACCTTCATAGTTCCCAATGATTGTTTACTCTTAGAATGTTCTGAGCCTTATTGATCCTCTACATAATTATGCAATCAGGAACAACTATCAAATTTTTAGCAGTATGAAAATTATATGCTTTCAAGAAGTTAAGATTTTTGGTTTTTTATTATAGAATGCAACATGAATATTTTTGCCTAGGGCCATATGTTAGGCTACTGGGCATGAAGTTGGGCATGGTAGGGCCATCACTTATTTGGCTCCAGAACTTTATTAGAATATAATTTCCTAGGGCTTGGACCCCACCCACCAATTAGTTTAGACATTTTTTTACTTTAATAATTGTGTCATTGGGTTGGTTAATTTGTATTCCTCTAATGATGCTATGTAATAGGATACTCTATGGAGATAGCTAGCCAACTCACTTCCTAATGAACATTAGATCCTTTACGGTGATTTAAACATGGTGGAATCAGATGAAGATAAATAAAGAATCCTTATAAGGTGGTGATGTGCTAGTGAGCATGAAGCCTAGTTTTATGTGTAAAATATTAGGGTGTTTTATCACAATCACCACCTGAGTAAAAATTTATCCACCCCCTAGTTCACCTGGACTAAATTTTGAAGGGAGAAGATAGGGTGATTCAATATCTTGACTAAGCTTTCCTAGTTGAATAATATCTTTTATTCTATACCCTGGTGTATGACAGTCTAGTATTGGTCAACCCTGATACTTTTATAATAGATCACCACGCTATCTACTTTAATATTGAGTGGAACACACCTCAAGTGAAGCCTACCTCTACTCAATTTATCTCAATATTAATAATCTTAAACATGAAAAAATAATGGGGCATATTGTCAAAATTTGGAACCTAGTTCCTCGACTAAAGGGGGATACTGGCTAGATCTAATGGTGGTTTAATTATCTTGATCACATTATCTATGGTAAATAAGTGGCCTCTTTTTGATACCTTATACATAATGCTATAAATCATGAATATCATTAGGTTTCATAGGAACTCAAACTATCCCATTTCAATGTTGAACTTCAAACTCAAGTAGCACATTGGAGACATAAGATGTAAGATGATGGGGCTCACAAGGATAGAGGAGCTCAAATAAGAGCTCATATGCACTAGTTGAAAATAGGAGACAAAGTCTCTAAGGAATTTTTTGTCATTCTCTACTTCAAGAGAGATACCAATAGAATTAAAGTTGTCAAGGAAGGAAATGATCATCTTACCAAACTTATTGACATTATTAAATATTTTTTTCATCATTACCATGGTGTGTTTTTATCACAATCATCCTCTCCATAATGGGAGGTGACTCTCCATCAATGCCTCTAAGTGGTACCTTACAAAGTTTCCAATTTGAAAAGGATTGTCTATGATAGGACCTTATCTCTTAATGACCTCCATAAAGATGTTATGCAAATGGAAGTTGACAAAGCTTTAGGAATTAATGGTTTCCCCTATGAATTATACTAGATCCTTTGGGATACTATTGGCCCTAATCTTCACAAGGTGTACTTTGAATCTATTTTAACTAACTCCTTGGGACACCTTATAAATTATGGTAACATTAAGTTTATTCCCAAGGTTGGTGATCCTAAAATTATCAATAATTAGAGGCCTATTACTTTGCTCAATGCCTCCTACAATATTACTACTAAGGCCTTAGACTTCAGGGTCAAGCACATTCTTCCTTTAATTGTTAGGAGTGAATAAACTAGATTTATTTAGCACATATTAATTTTGGATAATGTCATGGGAAGGTATGAAATGGGCTCGACTCTCCAATAAAAAAAATTGATTTGTCAAGATTGATTTTGAAAAGGCCTATGATTGTATTGAATGGCCCTTGGTTTTGGCTATGTTACAGGCCCTTGGTTTTGGCCCCAAAATTTTTCAAATGGTGAATATACTATTTTAATATGTTGGGGCTTGTATTACAATTAATGGCACCCAATCTTCTTAGTTTTGATTTTATAATTCTATCTAAAAAGGATGACCTTTATCCCCTTCTTTATATTTGTTATTAGTAGAAGGATTTAGCTACCTTTTAGCTAACTACACTACCAGGGGTTTGGGGAAAGGCATTTCCCTCCCTCAATCTAACAAATATTTCATAGATGACTCTTTTATCACTCTTCAAGAAGAAGAAGAGTTAGTTAAAAATGATATGGAATGTTTCCATATTTTTTATTTGGCTTCAAGCTCATCTATTCAATGGAGAAAGACTCAATCCTACCACCAGTCTTTGGGTACCAAACCTCTTTGGCTAGAGGGATATCAATGGTAGTGGCCTCTTCTAGGAGTTTAGTTTAAGTTTCTTAGCATACCTTTTGATTTTCGATCTTCTACCTCTAAACTATGGTCTTATGTGGTAAAAAGAGTTGAAAACAAATTATTTTTTGATCATAAAGCCTTTATCTCTTGTTGGAAAATTTCATTTTTTTTAAATTTTTTTGGAAGCTACTCATGTGCATTATTATTCCTATTAGGCCCCTTCTAATGCCTCTTACATCATGTTAGAAAAAAACCTAAGATATTTTCTAATTTATAGATTTCCATGATTTACAAGGGCTTCCATAGAGCCTCTTGGAACATATGTTACCGACCCAAAGAAGCTAGCAATGTGGGCCTCTTAAACATTAAGATTAAAGGCCTTTCTCATGATTTTTTTATGGATTGTTAGATGTTTTGTTAGGGATGAAGCTTGGAATATTCTTCTACACCATTGTATTTATCATGGGCATCTATGTAGTAGAAAAACATGGCAAGGTCTAAGACTTTGCTCCCTTCTCATTACCCTAGTGCCAATTAAAATCAAGGGTACCTTTGTTATTCAAATATTATGGAAACCATGGGAGAAGCTTAAGCCTAATATTACTTGGGTAGGTGAGGTTTCAAAAATGGCCTCTCCATTAATTCACAGTCTCTTTGGTGGTCACCTTGCTTAAAATTTCATAATGTTCCCTTTGCCTTAGTCCCTTTGGTTAAAGGGTTAAGGATTTTCATAAAAGGTATGAAATTTATAAGTGATCTCTTTTGCAAGGAGAATTAGGCTTGGCTCACTTGACCAAAAATTTAGAACAATTCTCATTTAAATGATTTAGATGTAGAAGATATAGCATAAATTTAAGGTTTTATAACTGATGAATATTTACATAAAATATGGGTCAACTCCCTTGTTCCTTGGTGGAATGACTGGCATTGGCCTACATCCACCCCCTTCACTTGATACTCCCCTTATATGTTTTATAATTTGTTAACCCCCATAATATTCTAGATCAAATGCTCAACCTCAGATGGAATCTCCATTTAGACATGGGGTTTGGGCCAAAAACTTCAACATTATGTGGACTTATATCATTGAGCCCCAAAAAATTGATTTTTTATGGCGTTTCCTTTATTAGGGCTTATCTATGGGTGATCAGATCAAGGATTTGGGAGTCTCAAAACCCATCTACCCAGCTTGTCGGCAACTAGAGACTTTTAATAACCTTTTTTGGTTTTGCTCTCTTGCACAATCTATGTGGCACTAGATTCATTCCCTTTTTCATCCCTTCCAACCTAAATTTCTCATGTGGAAAATAGATCTCTTGGGTGATTCAAATTTATTGGATGTAAAATACAATATATTTTTCTAGATCTTTCAAGATGATGTTTTATTTCAAACATGGAAATCTATAAATTATGCTTGCTTTAATCATGAAGAGATGGAACATATTTTTTATGTTAATAAAAAAATATTGTTCTATCTAATGTCACTCTTTAGATTAAAACTCAAATTTATAAAGTCCACCTAGAGCTTAATCACCTCCATCATCTACTCAACCACTATGGAAATTCCTCATGCACGGTTAGCTAAAAACCTCTTAAACCTCCATAGTATCTGACACCTCCCCAAATATGAGGGTGTGGACCATGTTGATTGTATTTTATAACTGGATACAAGATTCATTCTCCTCATCAATCACCATCTCACTGGGCTTACCCATGACATGGTGGTCTAAGTGGCTCTTGAGGATTTGAAGGTGATAGAAGGGGTTGGGGATCTCTTCCCCTAACTCATGATGGTGACATCATTGTATGGGGTCCTCCCCCATAATGTAAATTTTTTCAACTGGATCTGCCTATCTCTCTTGAAAGAAACCAAGATGAGGCATTAAAAGCTTAGAAAAATGATGGGTGGGAGCCCTTACTTGTGAACAAGGACTCTCTTACTCTGGGAGGATGGGGTGATAAGCGTCATGACCCACCATCTCCACTACCTCTTGTGACATCCATGTATTTTGCGGTTGTTTAATTATCCTCTTTATTTCTTTTTCTATTTTTCTATTAAACTATTGATGTGATCTTTCTTTTTTTGTGTGTGGTCATTTATTGACCACCTTTTAGACTTTTCCCAAGGTGTTTTTACCTTGGTGTGCTTAAGCTCATGGGGTGTGACTTTTCCACCCATTTTTTGTATGAATAGCATTGTACCATATATTTGTTTCATTAATAGATGGATACACTCTTTAATCATTTTTTTAAGGAAATTAGAGGGATAGAATATAGGGATTGATAAGAGACACTTTTCAACTCAAAAGCTCTAAAAATTTAGATATGAAAAAATGAAGATAATCTAAATAAATGTGGGATGGGATTCATGTTGAGTTCACTATAATGTATGTAAGTTAATATTATCCAAGTAATAACCCTATTTCTCTCTATAGACTAAGATATAAATGGAGGACCAAACTAGATCTTGCATACATGCAAATATAGAAACATAAATTTTATGTGATGTAAACATATTAGATAATAATCCACACTCAATATTGAGGGTATAGGGTCTCAAATAATATGTATAAGATATTTGATATGGGGTCTAAGTAGATCCAAATGTTTAAAAAATGATGTAAAGTGGTTATCAAGAATACAATAAGTAAACTACAAGCAAAGAACATAAAAATAAGGGAACCCTAGATAAACTATGGTAAATCATATAAACTGAACAAGAGCTACTCTACTCTATTTTTTTAATAATTTACTAAGTAAATAAAATGAATAAGAATAGGGATATAAATACCTACCTTGGATTAATGTATTAGTGCATCAATCTACCCATTAGATCTAGTGGCACTTTACAAGAGATGTTATAGGTGAAAAGCTCAAATGGCAATTATGAATAAGTAAATGTCATTATTTTATGAATCCAAATACTATGGGGCATATCTTTGGTTCAAATTCCTCCTATTGAGCTTCAATTACCTTGAACAAGACTTTAGCTCCATAAGAATAAGCTTCTATCTTATACCTCTTATTTTTACTACCTAAGGGCAAAAATTTGAGCATGAGTAGAACATATGAGTGTTGTGTGTATTTTAAATGATATTTATGACCCACCAACCCACCCACCCACCCACCCACACACACACACACACACACACACACACACACACACACACACACACACACACACACACACACACACAACAAACACACACAAACACACACACACACACACACACACACACACACACACACACACACACACACACACACACACACACACACACACACACACACACACACACACACACACACACACACACACACACAAATCAAATGTAACTCCAATCCTACTGTATCAATTCACATGGATACTTTATAGTGGTATTAGATGGCATAGTATTCAATCATCACTCATGATAGAGTAAAAATCACATAGATAATATCAAAATGGTATTGGAAGTTTAAATATAGTACATGTATAAAAAGGTATAAAAACAAATGATATTAGCAATGTTGATATAGTAGGAAATACAAGGAGGCTAAATAATTGAATATAAGGAGAAAAGAAGGAAAAATGAAAATAGACTTAGTTGAATCCATGCTAATAGTGATGAACAAATCACTGGATTTTATGCAAACATATATTGTAAAGTACCATACCCAAAACCTTTCCTTATGCACTCCTTAGGAAATGCACTTGGATATTGATGCACCAAAAAGTATTTCAAGGGATATTTTTAGTAAAAGATACTGATGACAACTAATGGTGTATATAGTATCAGTATCAGTCAATCCCTAAACTTAGAGAAGGGGATGTTAAAATCCTCCAAATCTTAAATTGGTCAATCCAAACCAACCTAATTTTTATAATGAAATCCACAAACCTTAAATGAAAACATTTTGTGTTTCAAAAACCCATAACAATTCCAAAATTAAATAAACCTGGCCCTAATTTTAAAAATGTATAACCCTTAAAAAAATCCTATATTGAAAATACCTAATCATAAATATTAAATATTAATTTTTTTATTGTAAAACAACCTTAAAACCCCAAAATATAAAACCTTAAATGAAAAAATGATAAATGTAAACCCCCACCCGCTAAAACCCCAAAACTTTAAATATTTATTGCAAACTTATAAACACCCTAGAAAATATAAACCTTAAACCCATAAACATTTACATAAAACCCCAAAAATATGTCCCAAAATATAAACCATATACTTATAAAAATTTAATGCATATTTATTCAAATAATCCCCTAATTTTTGTACCATTAACCTTAAGCTTGTCTCCATTAAAATGTAATAAAACTAAATTAAAATTACACTCTTTGTAGTATATTTTGAAGGAATATATACACAAAATTTGTAGGTTTTAAAACTTTTCATGAGCTTTGATGCAACCTTGAATCAATACTATACTCTAACACTTACATAAATTGCTAAAAAAGAGTTATAAAAACATCTAAATTTGGCATGCTTTAATTTATTTTTATTATAATACATGTCAAAGGTTACATAAGAAGATAAAACCATACTAAATACACCAAATTGTCTTGGTTTTTGGCATCTTAAAGCTTGTAAAAGTTGGGTTATAATTATTATTATATATATTGAATAAACTATATATTTGTAATTAAAAAACCATTGGAATATCATATTATTTAAATAAAAAAATTTAATGATTCAAAATCTAGTTAAAAGTTATAATATAATTAATATTTAGTTATCACTGATATAAAATTATCAACTAATATAAATATTAATTGATTAATGTCTCTACTTTAAAAAAATCAAAATTTTAATTTGGATTTAAATAAACCTATATTTATAATTAGAAATTATCCTCAATATTATACATAATTAGAAATATAAATACATTTTGATCAATGGTAGTCATTGCCTAAATATTTTATTCACCAATAAATAGAATTATTTATGTCGATTATTTATAATATTTATGTTCCCAATTCTTATACTTGAAGGTCCCTTGGAATGAGGTAAGAGGATTTATAGAATCTTGTAAGGATTTTAAATGGATGTTGGTTGGTTAATTTAACACCCCTCTCTCCCTTGAAAAATTAAAGGGGAAGTCAAGAATTCACATAAGGTATGGAGGAGTTGGGCACACATGAAAAAATAGAAGAATATGAGATAAACACAATCAAGTCAAAATTGATAGTTTTTTATTTTTATTGATTCAATCCTACATCAAAATTGTTATCTTTATTACTTACCAAGAATATGTTTGATCATAATCCCATCCTTTTGAATATTGAAATGTTTTCTAGGAAATATAAAAATCCTTTTATATTTGAAACGATGTGGATTCAACACCTTGATCTAGAGGATAAAATCAAACAACAGTGAAATTTAGAAATTAATATATGTATATACTTGATAGGAAATTGAAAAATGTAAAAATTAATATTAAAATATGGAATAGGGATCCTTTTACAAATGTTTTTGAAAAAAATAGAAGAATTTCATAGGAGATAAAGTATCTATATAAATAGTTTGAACTAAATGGCATGAATCATGATACCTTTGTCAAATAAAAATTATTATTAAGTGAATACATTCTATTTCACCCAAAGAAGAAACACTTTGGAGACAAAAATCAAGAGATTTATGGCTAATAGAGGGTGAAATATCTCTACTGTTATACATAAAATTCATAGCAGGATTAGAAATATTACTAAAGAGGATGGAAACACAAGTTCAAAATTTGGAGATATCAAGGAAGAAAATATATATATATATATATATATATATATATATATATATATATATATAGTGATACCTTTGTCAAATAAAAATTATTATTAAGTGAATACATTCTATTTCACCCAAAGAAGAAACACTTTGGAGACAAAAATCAAGAGATTTATGGCTAATAGAGGGTGAAATATCTCTACTGTTATACATAAAATTCATAGCAGGATTAGAAATATTACTAAAGAGGATGGAAACACAAGTTCAAAATTTGGAGATATCAAGGAATAAAATATATATATATATATATATATATATATATATATATATATATATATATATATATATATATATATATATATATATATAGTGATAGTGATACCTTTGTCAAATAAAAATTATTATTAAGTGAATACATTCTATTTCACCCAAAGAAGAAACACTTTGGAGACAAAAATCAAGAGATTTATGGCTAATAGAGGGTGAAATATCTCTACTGTTATACATAAAATTCATAGCAGGATTAGAAATATTACTAAAGAGGATGGAAACACAAGTTCAAAATTTGGAGATATCAAGGAAGAAAATATATATATATATATATATATATATATATATATATATATATATATATAGTGATACCTTTGTCAAATAAAAATTATTATTAAGTGAATACATTCTATTTCACCCAAAGAAGAAACACTTTGGAGACAAAAATCAAGAGATTTATGGCTAATAGAGGGTGAAATATCTCTACTGTTATACATAAAATTCATAGCAGGATTAGAAATATTACTAAAGAGGATGGAAACACAAGTTCAAAATTTGGAGATATCAAGGAATAATATATATATATATATATATATATATATATATATATATATATATATATATATATATATATATATAGTGATACCTTTGTCAAATAAAAATTATTATTAAGTGAATACATTCTATTTCACCCAAAGAAGAAACACTTTGGAGACAAAAATCAAGAGATTTATGGCTAATAGAGGGTGAAATATCTCTACTGTTATACATAAAATTCATAGCAGGATTAGAAATATTACTAAAGAGGATGGAAACACAAGTTAAAAATTTGGAGATATCAAGGAAGAATATATATATATATATATATATATATATATATATATATATATATATATATATATATATATATATATATATTCTCTCTTAGGAATGGTTACTTGCAATTTTAAAGTTGAAAATTTAATCTTGGATTCCATTCCTAGAGTTCTTAACCATAATGATAATAATACTCTTGAAGGGTCAATATCTCTAGAGAAGTAAATTTTATTTTCTCTATGGGCAGTGACAAGGCACCGGGTCCATACAACTTCCCTGCAATGTTTTTTCAATAATTATGGGAAATTGTTTAAGAGGATATTTTCTTAGTAGTTGATGAATTAATCACCTTTAATAAAAAACTTCAAGAAAAAATAATAAAATTTTGGTTTTGATATTGAAGAAATAAGGATCCAAAGAGCTTAGGTATTTTAGGCACACAAGTCTATATAGGACTATATATAATATCTTCACCAAAATTATGGAAATAACAATTTAACCTTAATTATTTACCATTATTTATTGACATCAAGGTGGTTTTATTTATAATATGTAGATTTAAGATGGAATCATTATGATGCATAAAAATTTTCACACTCTATAAAATGGAAAAAAGGAAGGCATGATATTGAAATTCAATGTGTATAAAACATATTATAAAGTTTCATGGAGCTTCACAAAAAAAATTATAGAGAAGTTTGGAATCAACATTAAATTCAATAACTTGGTTAATATCTGTATTTCTACTCCTATGGTTTCAGTGATGATTAATGGATATCCAGAAACCTTTTTCTCTTCTAAAAGAGGAAAATGACAAGGATATTATTTATCTCCTTGTGTGTTTATCATAATGGCTAAAGTCTTGGGTATAAGCTTCTATCCAAATCTTAATATAGGTAGAAAAAAAGTTATTAAATGTAATTTATACACAAACCCAATTACTCATCAATAATTATTGATGACACTCTAATCCTAGGAGAATCATTAATTATGGAAGCCAAGGAGATAAGATATTTTTATGAAACACAATGAAGAGGTATCAAGGCAAAAACTTATCCTTGATAAAATCTCTCTATTTTGTCAACAATCCCATTCTTATAAAACATAAAATTATTATAATCTTGAGTTGTTAAATCAAATATTTCATCCTAACCTACTTAGGGATGACTTTTTCATAGGAAGAATGACTCCTTTTATCTGGCCTCCACTCATTGAAATATTTTAAAATAAAGTTTCTAGATGAAAATACATTTTTCTTAGCTAGGTAGGGAAGCTCTAACTGCTCAAAAGTATGCTACAAAGTCTGGGAGTTTATCTTATGTACATTTTAAAGATGCCTAGGATCACTGTAGATAAAATTGAATAAATTAATAGAATATATATTTTTGGATTGGTACAGAGGAAAACAATAGAATTATTTTGTTGCATGGAATATAGTATGTTTGCCAAAAAATCATGGAGGCTTGGGGATCCATAAGGTGAAAATAATGAACAAATCCCTTATTTTTAAGACAAGATGGATATTCTTAAAAGAGAATAATATTTATAATGATATATTAAAGGCTAAATATTTGGATAGACTAGAGGATGAGAGGTTTATTTCTATTAAATCTCTTCCAACTTGCTCACGTTTTCTATAATTTTTAGTGGACAACATAAAAATTCTTTGGAAAGGGAGAAAATGGAATGTTGGAAATGGTGAATGGGATTTATTTTGGGATGCCACCTAGATTTTTTAATTCTCTTAGAAATATTAGTTTTTAGGATAGAATTAGTTCCTAATTAAAGATAAAAATGAGAGAAAGAGTGGTTGATTCTAGTGAATAATCCCTTTCATGTAAAAATGGATAATTTTATTTATTAACTCTAATATTCAAGATGATTTTGATATGGTCATACATACACATTAGTTAATTGGATAGAGAAGATGAATTAATTTTGTCTAAGTTAAGCGATGGTTTGTATAGTGTGAAATTTGGCTAAAGGACAACTCTTAATGTTAACCTGGATGGTTTTCCTTCTTATCCAAAAGATGTATATTTTTAAATTTTGGGTGGCTTTCTAGAAAACTATTCTCACCATTCCCAAATCAATGAAAATAGGTATTTAGATTCCTAATAGGTGTGCGATTGTGTAAATTATGGGGAATAACTATTTCACCTTGTTTTCAACTACCCCTTTGCTTACCAAATACTAATAATCATCCTTTAAAAATTTAAAGTCTTTTAGGTTCAGGCTACTTCAATTACATATCTTTTTATTCAATGACAACCTCCTTTCAATAATGAAAGTCTAAAAAATATATGGCATTTGGAATCCCCCCATAGTTTTTAGGGGATATGGTGGGAAATAAATGTTCACATATTTTAGAATAAGATGAAAAGTGTTCATAGAGTTTACCATATAATCATAGATGTCATCTATTTAGAATTAAAATTAATTAGTGAATAAAAATCAACTCTCAAGTTTTGTAAACTTGAAATATGATCTAAGCGATATAAATAAAGTAGCTTGCTATAAAAACACAATGATATACATAATTTATAAAAGTTATAAATCACTAAAAATGGTAACTAGGGTTAGGGTTAGAGAGATATCCTTATAAAATAATTTTCTCTTTTTGTATTATGATTTTACTGATTGTGACTATATAACACCACTGCACAGACTTGAAAGCATGATGTTAATTTAAATATTTGAATAATTGATAATTGTATAGTTGCTAGATAGTGTTGTAGTACACCATTGCTAACTATTGTAACTTTATCTATGTTAATTTTGCATTGGATATAAAATTTGGATACTATTAAACTTCATCTATGAATCAAATAATTTTTTTCAGAGTCTATTTGGTTACACCAATCACCTAAAAAAGTAAAATCCTTGCCTACATAAAGAAATAAATAAAATTAGATGCAACATGGGGAAAAAGTGGGGAAGTGAGATATGGCTGAGCTATCCTCAGAAAACCCCTTATTGATTAAGTAGTACCTATATATTCTAAATAGACCCCAATCCCATGTAGTTATCCCTATGAGGAAGATCATAAATAAATGTAATTAGCAATTGATATTAGAATACTTGACAAAGGGTGGCCTCAAAATAAAATAAAATAATATTAACTTGTCTAATGACTTTATTAATATATTAAAATTTCACTAGGGTTCTTTTTTGAATAGATAAGTGATTTTTAGTTACCTTTGTAATAGAGTGTTAGCAAATGTAACTAGGGGTTTGAAGTGAGACAATTGATGTGTACTTATAATATAATATTTTAATAATTTTTTATGATGAACCTATTTTTTCACACAAAAAATACATTAAGAAAAGTATCATTTTAAAAATTTATCAAATAAAACACTG
Source organism: Torreya grandis (assembly GCA_037957365.1). Taxonomy (NCBI): domain Eukaryota; kingdom Viridiplantae; phylum Streptophyta; class Pinopsida; order Cupressales; family Taxaceae; genus Torreya; species Torreya grandis. The sequence goes on from JARHVA010001663.1 coordinate 1,438,554, forward strand.
TAAACAAGTCTGCACTAGTGGGCATCCTTATCTGCCTATTGCACACTTGTTTAGTGTGGATATAAGTTTTTAAAACTATACTGACAATAAAGTGTTTGTTAATTAGGGATGTTTAGGAATAAATTAGATAAGTATAAAATATGTTTGAAATAATTTCAAGACTTAAAAGGATCTCATATAGATAAATGATTATCATAATGGCAATTTGGTAAATCAAAGTAAAACATGTCAAGGACTAGCAATGTGAATCATTTATTGATTAAATTTTTGTATTTACATATTACCCCATTTATTCTAGTGATGTAAAAATTAATATAGTAAAATATATGTGATATCTAGGTGTGTATACGCACTTTGTCTTTGTCATGGAGATGTGCATATCCCCTTGTTGAGGTATGTGAAAAAGTGTTAAATTGAGAGTGATCAAGTCTCAATTTGAAGAATCAATGTAGTTGCTTTATTTGGAAAGACATGTGCTCCAACCAACATATAGTAATCTATAATGTGTGAAGAGATTGAAAAAAAACAAATTGGTTTGTTAAAGTGTAACAAAAATATTGGATGCATGTAAGCTCTCATGGGGTTCACTTACTAAACTAAAAGATAAAGATGGGAACTAGTAAATGGTTCACTAAAGTGAAACCAAGATTCAAAGTGTCATTAATATCAAACATGGTCTATTTGAAAAATACAAATCACAACACTATAGAAAGATCTATATTTAAACTATAAATTCTTAAAAACTTGATATTTAATATTTGAAAAAGAGAAAATTTTATTGTTGAAAAATAGTAGATTAGTCATGAATGCATATCATGCCCCCTATACTATATAAAGTTCTAAATGTGATTTTTTGAAAAAAAATTCAAGCCTTGTAATTGTATTCATGCAAGTGTGTTTGTGCTCAAGTAGTTGAATGAGTGGAGTGCATAAGCAAGCTAAATCCCACATAATCAAAAATTATGATTTTGGCACATTGTAAACTATCATTTATAGAAAATTATTACTTATAAAATTCCATTGTGATTCCCCCATTTTGAGACGAGGGATATTTACTACAAATCACTTGTCTCAAAATAAAAAGTGAGAGCATTTGTGAAATATATATAAGCATGTAATAGTATTTGCATATATTGAATTTGTATTAAAATTTTCTAGATGTAATATTTAAAAAATTGAAATATTTGTGTCTTTGATTTGCATCATGTAATATGAAATAAATTTTTAGTAGTGAATGATGCTTGTAAAATTTATGAATATTACATATGTATTGTGACAATAATTTATTAAAAAGTTTGAACAATTAAAGCACATAAATAGTATGTGCATAATATGTATCATGGCACATATGTATTATTATCACATTAAATTACACCCTTTAGGATATTTTTCATGCCTCCTCACTTAGGTGATATCATGGAGACACCTATAGGCTATGGGTGACCTAATAAATGAGATGAATCTCTAGATATGGATAGTTCTCTTGATGCTTCACCTAAAAATACTACTAAGCCTATTGCTTGATGGAAAAAAGGATGAAGAAAGAAAGTAAACAAAACAAGGATGTGATTCACCAAATAAATACCCTTCACTTTCCTATACTTCAATAAGAACATGAAAAAAGTGTTATCACTTGGATTCACACCCTTGAGGAGATTCTCAACTCTCCTCATCCAAGTGGCACAATGGAAACATCTCTCTTGCTATGGGTGATAATTTCACTAAGATGAATATCTAGATAAGGGGTTAGCTCCCCTTGATGTACCTTTAAATCTCTCTCTCTCTAAATTAATAATTTGTGTATAAAAAGGGTTCAAGAAAATAAATAAGAAACCAAGCGGCGATGCACCAATGTATAATGTCCTCTCAATTGACTGAAACCACTACTTAAAGACAAACAAGGTGTTTCTCACACAAGACTCATAACTCAAGATTCATTACTAAATCAATGTTTCATATTCTAGATTCAAGAAGATATATGATTCTTAGGAAGGGAATGAATTATTCCAAAGAGGGATGAAATCATGACCACTTCTAATATATCTCTATGCTTAGAAAAGAATACTAGCAACGACCTGCAATAATCTCTTTTCTACAAATTGGTAGACCATCAAGAGTACAAGATAGAAAAGATGATCTTTAACTAGACTAGACTAACAAGATTCGAGTAATTACTCAATATTATATCATATAAGTGGAAATGATACTTGTATATTTCTTCAAGAGTTCTTTGAGTACAAATCTAGCTAGAGTTTTCCCAATAACTAGTGGAGACTACTCAAATGAGCCAAGAGAATGCATATTTATAGCTTTGAGAAGTGGAGCAAGCAAAAGAAGTCCAAAGGTCACTTGGACATGTGTCACCTTGAGAGAATTAGTTACATTTTCATGTGGAAGAGAAGTGGGGTGAGCTATGCCATGTCAAGAGTCTACTCATTAGAAACTAGTCATAAAAATGGCAAAAAGTGGCATAAAAAATTTAGAATTGGCATAGGTAACTACCTCCAAGCTATCAAAAATGATATGAAATATCAACCTATCCACTTTTCATTTGATTTTTCTATGCACTAGATGCTCAAGATTCTTCCATTTGTTACTTCCACATTTGCCCTCAGGTTCCTACCAAGCTTTTTTGACTCCAATGACTAGTTTTTGTAGTTTGAAATTGATGTTTGTGGGGCCATCACTCAGGTATTTATTTTAGAAATTTGTTTCCCTTAAAATTATATTTATTTCAAACAATATTTATAAAATAATTCATTCCTTAGACACTTTTCCCATGGTCACTTTGTTTCATCACTTTTCTCCTTCAGACTTTTTATTTTGATACTTTTCTCGTAAGAATTCATTCCAGATTTTTCTTGGCAATTCCTACAGATAATTTTCCCAAAAAATATTTTGGGCCTTTTTTTTTCCTTTATATCAGACAAAATATCTAAAGGAATTAGGATTTTACCTTTTTTTGATGTGGACAAGTTTTCCAAAAGAATTCCTTAGACAAGCTTTCCAAAATAATTCCTTCGAACGTTCCATTTAGCCCTTCAGACTTTTGTCTTTTTTTCCCTTTGGCTAAAAGAAATGGTCCTTCAACAATCTATAAATGACCCTCTGGAACTTGTAAATGTCCCTTTATAAAGTTTAAATGATCCCTTCAAATTTTTTGTAAATTACCTTTCGGTCTTCCTACAAATGCCCCTTCGAGAAATTTAAAGTGCCCTTTAAACTTTTTGAAGATGACTTTTTTCCCAAGTTCCCTTTGGGAAAGTTGAAAATGACCCCTGAGCTTGAAAAGGTCTTTTGGGGAAATTGTGTAGATAATTTTCTTGAAGGAATTAGTCTTCATCTTTGAGAAATTTATCTCAGACAAATTGTCCAAAATAATTCGACACTTGGCTGAATGAAAAGTCAAAAAAAATAAACATTTAATCAAAAGTAAAAAACCCAGAAGGATTACTATACAAAGGCTTAGAAAAATACCAAAACCAAACTTTTTAAAATAATTAGACTTGTAAATTTGTTGTGGGATTTTTTCAAATAACACTTCTTCCAAAGAAAATCTACATCTTGGTTAAGCTTTCCAATAGGGGTACCCAGTTTTGACCCAAATGGCCAAAATTTGGTCAACAAATTATATAATTGTAGGGGTATTATGCCTACTATACTGACTAGACTAGTAGTTGAATTAGTCCATATTAGTGTAGGTTTTTATTTTTTCTTATTATTTAATTAGGAAAACTATATATTTGTGCATACTTGGAGTTTTCCTACATTCGTGGGATAGGCTAGCTTATGTGGAGATGTGTGTCATAGATGTGTCATAGGTGTCATAAGTAACTCCCTTGATGGGAGTTACTTCTCTATTCTTAGCACCTTGTCACCACCTTTCATGGAGGAGTTATAGTCTATTCTTGGGGTGCCTTGACCCCCTTTTGTGGAGGAGTTACTTACGTGCTCTCCTATATGTATTCTTCACTTTGGCCATCTCATGTTAATCAGATGTTTGGGTTTTTTCCTATTTTGTCTTGTACAATTTATCTTCTTGTATAATTTCAAATTGATTTAGCATCTATGTGGTGTGCACTTGCTTCATCTCGTGTGATCACGTCTCCATTGCATTTTCATTATCCAAATTTTGGCAACAACTCCTTTTCATTATCAGAGCTACCCTAGTAATTGTGTGTCTGGTTATGCTAGTATTTTATTCTAAAATTCTTACTTTGCTTTCTTAGTAGGTTTTTTTTGTTTAACTTCATTGCATTTGAGAGTTTTGGTAGAGTTTCTTGAAAACTCATGCAAATCCATATGAAAACTTGTTAAAAAAATTACTTCTGTTCAGATCTACCCTTTATATATCTGAGTTAAAATTTGCCAAGACATCTTGTATAGATCTATTGTGGCTTTAACAAAGGTAGTGGAATTCTTTTTTTTGGGTCATTCTGTAGGAAAAGATAGTTCTTCACTCATCTGGAACTTGAAAGTTTTGTGCCTCAGATGCTTTAGCTCAGCCAAAAACTATCTGATCTACTCCAATGTGTTTCCAAAATTCTCCTTGTTATCTTTGAGCAGTGCATTTCCTTCTGTTGAGGCTGACTTTGATGGCAATGTTGACAAGCTCTTGTTCACTGTGCTTTCCCTGTAGAGAGCTGGCATCTGAACATTGCAATGCCACACAAATAGCCATGCCAAGTAGACATCAGGGTAGTGAGTCATGGCCTGGGCTTCTGGTCATAACAAAGGTCTTCTTTACAACAAGGTGAAGTGGAGTTGCACGGTGTCCAACATGTAAGAGGTGCATGGTGAGGTAGTGGAGAACTATTCTTTTTGAAAATGGCACTCTTTTTTTTGTTTCCAATGCCTTTTTTGGTGGGCCCACCCTCTCTCGCTGTTAAATTGGTAAATCTACTTTTGATAATTATTCTGATCTTAAATCAGTCATTTGATTTTTTGAATTAAAGTAAAATTGGAAATTAGCATTCAAAAAAAGTAGTTTAAAGGTTTTCAAAACTTGTATCTTTGACCTACGAAGATGAAGGGTGAGGCCCGAGTTGGCAGGAGGTAAATTCCCACTCAAAAATACCTCCTTTGGATTCCTCACTCTGTGCTGAATCTAATGAGTGGTTGGAAGGCCACTTTCTCTCTCAAAACAAGCATTTTTTTAATGTTTTAGTGCTATTTTTTCCAAAAACACTAGTTTATGAGAAATTGAATCTTTAATATATTGCAAATGGTAGCTCAGATTCGGGTGTCATTTTTTGCAAAAGTGTTTTTATTTCAATTCTCCATAGTGTAGGCTTGTTATTTGTTAAAAATGCACTAGTTTATAAAGTGCCTAAAATTTGGGTCCCCTGGGACGCATTTTTGGCTAAGTCTGACGTCCTGTTTGCTTAAAGTCTTGCACTGATTACTTTAAGACACATTCTCAGCTAAGCCTGATGTCTTTTGAGTATTCACTTGCATATTTTGGGGGCTTGACATTTTGTGGGGGTGTGATTGCTTTTTAGCACTTGCAATTTTTGCTTTCATTCTCCTTTCTGCATAGTTTCACAACTTGTAATCAACACAACTTCACCTAAATTCAGCTTAAAATGGTTTCTTTTCAACTTAAACCCATAACACCCTTTAACTATCATGAATGGAAGGTTAAAATGTCAATCATTCTTAGAAGTAAAGGGTTGTATAAGATCACCATAGGTACTAAAGTAGAACCTAACACTGATGCTAAAAAGGTTAAATGGTACAATCGTAGTGATGAAGCCTATGGATTACTGAGCTTGTCCGTGTCTCTAGAACTTCTCTTCCATTTAGAAACATCCAAGACTCCCAAAGACATATGGGACACCTTAGAACTCTTATTTGGGAAGCTTGATGAGATGAGAGGTCATGAGCTCGAAAACAAACTTAGAAGTTTAAGTCCTAGCAACTTTGACACCCTATAGGACTTCTTCACTAAGTTTAAGGCCCTTAGATTGCAATTGAAAGAATGTGGGATAGAGAAGAAAGATGATCAACTCATCCTTTCTATTCTCACAAAGTTAGGTCCAAGCTATTCAGTCTTTGTCTCCACTTTCCATGCCACAAAAAGTGCCCTTGGCACTACATGGAAAACGCCTTCTTTGGATTCATTCATTTCCGACTTGACTCGGGAGCAAGATAAGCTAATTCAAATGGGCACAATGAGGTCTACTCAACCCCAAGCTTTGATAGCTAGAAATGGTAAGGATAAGACTTCAACAAAGGAAAAGAAGAAAAAGAACAAGGACCAAGAGAAGAAGAAAGAAAACAACAATCTTGCCAAAAACAACACTGATTCTTCCTCCTCCAATGCTAAACCTAAGAAGGAGAAGGTTAAGTGTGCCTATTGTAAGAAGACAGGGCATGATGAACACAAATGCATGAATAAATAAATAGATCACCTAACTCATCTTCTAGAGAAGCACAACATAGGTGTTTTTGAGTCCATCAAGCAGAATTCATCTACCCAAGATTCTACCAAGGCAAAAGGCAAGGGTATGGAGAAAGAAAAGGGCAAGGCCCTTGTAGAAACTGTAGCTTTTAAAACATCATGGGTCATTGATTCAGGTGCTTCTCACCACATGGGCTCTTCACTAGTTGAGTTTTCATCTTTAGAGCCTTGTAGCATGACTTCAATTAGTTTGGGTGATGACAAATTAGTTTCTGTTGCAAGGGGAGGGTCAGTTGAATGGAAGGAGGAACATTCAATAATGTTCTAAGTGTTCCTTCTCTTTCAACTAATCTCCTATCAGTGTACCAAATCACTCACATTGGTTAGGGCATGAGAGTTGGGTTTTCACCAGATTCAGTGGCTATCAAGGAATTGCATAGTGATACTACAGTGGCAGTGGGTAGGGCAGATCACCAAGCAAGGTTATACACCTTCTCACATTTTTCACCTGATTCTTCTCCAACAGCACTGTTGACTCATTCAGATGGAGTTAACAAATTGTGGCATGAGTGGTTTGGCCACCTTAACTACTGCTACCTTGAGTAACTTTGTAAACATGACATGGTCATTGGCTTGCCTTGTGTCCAATTCTCAAAAGGACTTTGCGAGGGCTGCTCCCTTGGGAAGCATATCGAAGCAAAATTTGATAAAGGAAAAGCTTGGAGGGCTTCAAAACCTTTGGAGTTAGTCCACAGTGATGTATCAGGACCCTTTCCCAAACCATCTTTCACAAGGGCCAAGTACATCCTCACTTTCATTAATGATTTCTCTAGGTACACTTGGATATATTTTCTCAAATAAAAGTCTGAAGTGTTTGAAAATTTTCTAGACTTCAAGGCTCTTTTTGAGAAAGAGAGTGAAAAATATATCAAGGTTATTTGAATTGATAATTGAGGGGAGTATGTCAGCAATAGGTTTGAGCAATTTTGCACCACAGAGGGGATTGATTTGTAGCACACAGTCACTTACAGTCCTTCACAGAATGGGGTTATGGAATGCAAAATAAGGTTCTTGAAAGAGATGGGTAGCTGTATGATTCACTCCAAATACTTAGCACCATAGTACTGGGATGAAGCCATCAATTGTGCTTACTACATTCAAAACAGGGTTCCTCAACAAGCTTTGAAAAGAATAACACCCTTTGAAGCTTGGCATATAAGGAAACCTGATGTTGAGCACCTTAGGGTTTTTAGATCCCCAGCTATGGCCTACATACCTATGAAGAAATTCAAAGCTATGGAGTGTCAGTCCAAGCCTTGCATCTTTGAAGGATATCTGGATGGTATTAAGGGGTATTGCCTTCTAAATCCAGTCACTCATGAGTTGTTCATTGAGAGAATTGTCCATTTTTAGGAGAGTCCTAGAGACTCAACACTTGACACTTCTTCTCCCTCATCAGATCTACTTCTTCATGATGATTCCTCATCAGATTCAGATCAGCCATAGTAGGTTCTCGAGCCAGAGACATCTTCTTCTTCTTTGATTTTAGATAGCGAGGATAGTGATGCAGGGTCATCCACCTCTAGTCAATCAGAGGATGAGGAGTTAGTATTTGACTTGCCCACTTTTGGGCCACTTTGGGATAGACAAACACTTGAGAGAGCTGGCACTTGGGGAGGAGATCCCACAGATGACAGACGTACTAGGGGGATTTTCAGAGAGATCCACATGCCTTCTTTGCTTTAGTTTCAAATCCATAGACTTTTTGAGAGGCATCAGGGGTACCTAAGTGTAATTATGCTATGGAGGAATAATATTCTTCCTTAATCAAAAATCACACTTGGGATTTGACTTCACTTCCTAAGGGAAGAAACATGGTTTGATGTAGGTGGATATATTAGACCAAGTTTGTAGCAGATGGGTCGGTTGATAAGTACAAGGCGCGACTAGTCACCAAAGGTTTCTCACAGGTGGCAGGCATTGACTACTCAAATACCTTTGCACCCATTGCAAAGATGACTTCTATCCAACTCACCTTGGCTATTGCCACAACACATGGTTTGGATGTGCACCAAATGGATGTGAAGAGTGCCTTTCTTCATGGAGACCTAGAAGAGGAGATCTACATGGAGCAGCTACTAGGATTTATTCAAGATTCTTCCTTAGTATGCAGACTTAGGAAATCTATCTATGGCCTCAAATAGGCCCCTCAGGCTTGGTATGCCAAGATGGATTCTTTCCTTCTCACAGTGGGCTTCACTAGGTGTCATTCTGACCCCAATGTCTACTTCTTATGGCAGGATGATTTGCTCTTGATTTTGGTTTTATATGTTGATGACCTTTTGATCACCGAGAGTTCTTCATCAGCTATTATATTGGTGAAGGAGTCTCTCTAAGATATATTTGACATGACAGACTTAGGTTTGTTACACTACTTTCTTGGCATCAAGATCTCACAGTCATATTCAGGGATTTATCTTTGATAACCTAAGTATACTCTTGATTTATTATCTCAATTTCACATGGCTGATTGTAAGCCATCTCTGACTCCCTTTCTATCAGGAGTCAAGCTTAAGGCTGATTGTTCTTCGCCATTCATTGATGCCACTCGATATCGACAACTTGTTGGTAGTCTCATCTACTTGACTCACACTAGGCCTGACATATCATATACAGTGGGACTTGTCTCCAGATTCATGCAAGAACCTCATGAGATGCATTGGAAAGTAGCTAAGAGGATCTTGCATTACATACAGGGTTCACATAAATATGGGATTCATTATAGATTTGGCATAGAGGTTGACTTGGTTGGATTTATAGATTCAGACTGGGCTGGTGATTCACAGACTCACAAGTCCACTTCTGGTTACAATTTCTCTCTAGGTTTTGGTCTTATCAGTTGGTCTAGCAAGAAGTAGAATGCTATTACTATATCATCCATAGAGGTAGAGTATAGGGGAGATGTTAATGCAACTACTGAGGCTATTTGGCTTCAGGGGATACTTTCTGAGTTTGGCATTCCTATCTGGCAGCCCACCATCATTTATTGTGACAACCAGAGTACCATTCAGATTTGTAGGAATCTGGTTTAGTACCAGCAGACCAAACACATAGAGATTCACATGCATTTCATTTGAGAGCTTATTCATAGTCAGGTCATTGACTTGATATTTTGCTAGTCTTTAGAGTAGGTTGCAGACATCTTCACCAAACCTTTCACCGAGAGCAAGTGCATTCATCTACGAGCTCTTCTTGAGGTGCGGTCCACATCTGTAGTAGCATCATCTTCGAGGGGGGCCCACTAGCCTCTTTCTTTCTTTTATGTCTCTCTTTTGGGGGGGAGTTTTTTTCCTACGAGTTTTCTCCTTTTCTCTATCTTATGGGAGATTGCATTTGTACATGGGTACCTCATTAGGCCTAGTTGATGGGACCCATTTTATATTTCCACACTGCCCACCTAAGCTATGCTTATGGGGGGTATTAGTGTAGGTTTTTATTTTTCCCTATTATTTAATTAGGGAAATTATATATTTTTGCATGCTTAGAGTTTTCCTACATTCGTGGGATAGGCTAGCTTATGTGGATATGTGTGTCATAGATGTGTCATAGGTGTCATAAGTAACTCCCTTGATGGGAGTTACTTCTCTATTCTTAGCACCTTGTCACCACCTTTCATGGAGGAGTTATAGTCTATTCTTGGGGTTCCTTGACTACCTTTTGTGGAGGAGTTACTTACGTGCTCTCCTATATCTATTCTTCACTTTGACCATCTCATGTTAATCAGATATTTTGGTTTCTCCTATTTTGTCTTGTGCAATTTATCTTCTTGTATAATTTCAAATTGCTTTAACATCTATGTGGTGTGCACTTGCTTCGTCTCGTGTGATCATGTATCCATTACATTCACATTATCCATATTATGGAAACAACTCCAATAGTCCATTGGGTATGGATTCATCTAAGGACATTCAAACAAGGAAGCATTGGCCATGACTCAAAACTTGATTAGTAAGACAACTAGTTACCACCTCAAAACACACAAAGGAAAGAACAAACACACATGAAGATCAAAGCAAACATACCTGTGCTCCTAAGCACTTAGGAAAACTAAACATAGTAGAAATAAAACTAATTATGTACATCTAACTAGGATATGTTTCTCCTCCACCTACAGCAAAGGGGAAACTTCTTAGGTCTCTTTCATGGAAAGAAAACTCATGGTGGTAACCAAGTAATTTGTTCGAGTGAAAACTTGGTGACTCAACCTTCTTGTTTGCCACTTGATTGGTATTTATTACAATGCATTAGGTTCAAACATATCTTCCACATCCATGTATTGATATTTATCTTTGAGGTATGTTTCATGCTGGTCCTTCATATTGGTGTAGTCCATCAAGGCATCAATGGCTACAATATCATCATTATATGGCTCATTTGACTCATGGATCTCTTAGTATGTATCATATACCAAATCATTATTTTATATCTCTTTGATAATCTTGTCAAGCTAATGTCTTGCTTCCTCATGGATCTCTTGGGGAAGGGTGGTTGGTGTGATGTTTGAGTTGAGGTAAAATATTTCTAACTTATACTAACACTACTCATTTTATTGCTCAATAAATCCTTCCTCAATGCTTATATCAAACCAATATGATCCCTCTCCTCATTTTTCACAAAAAAGAGTCTTTAGCTGCTCAACAACATGCTCTTGAACCTCATTCAAGTCAGGTCCCATGGCCTAGTCATTATCTTCATCAAAGCAAAAATAAGGCTCATCAAACAAAGGGAAAGAGAGCTCACCATGCTCACGTTTTCCATCCAACATTGACACATGAAGTTTGTCAATCTCATATTCATATTTCTTTAAAATTTGCATGTATGTGTGAACTATATCTTCTCCTTGAATCATACCACCTTTGAGAGTCACTTCTTTAACCTTATTCTCATGAAAACCTCCTAGAATAACCACTTCTTGAAATATGATTTGACTTCATTTTTCATCTTTGATAATGCCTTCCACCTCATGTTCATGATGATGATCACCATGATGATGCTCATGGGGAGTACCTACAATGATTTCATCTTCATCACTACTCATAATATCCTCTTGATTAGCCACAAAATGCATTTTCTCTTGCTCACTTGCCTCCCTCAAAATAGGTTCCTCTTTAGAAGGGAATGAAGTGAAGGGTGAATGGATAGGTTCATGACTTTGAAATGTAGGAGTTGGAGTATGGAAGGTAATGGAAGGTGAAGGAAGTGAAAATGGAGTGTGGTATGAAGGACATGACTTAGGAATGGATTTTGAAAAGAGGCAAGCACTAGTGAGCTCAAAATTAGATTGGGAATGAGAAGTGGGGTATTCTTTGAGAAACTCATGAGGAAGAGGAAGTAAACCTTGGGCTAAAATCAATTGATTCTCTTCCTTCCCCTTGACCAACATTGCATCCACATCAAGTGTAGCTTGATAATTATCTTTAATGGGTTTATATGGGGTGTGTTTATACATGGGATCTTCTATTGGGTCTAAGCCTTCCATTACACCTTGACTAAGTAACCTCATTCTTGACTCTAATTTTTTAATCTAATTGGCTAGATTCTCTTAGAAGAGTCTTTCTTGGAAATCATATGCATTATGATGATGAGGAGGAATATGAGAGGTTTGGCATGGAAAATAAGAGGTTTCTTGAGGAAGGGTGGGAGAGACTTGAGGAGGACTAGCTTCATTTTCCACTTCACACTCTTGAAAAATACTCTTCTCTTCTTTCTTACCCCATGATTCCACTATTTCATTCCAACTCATGATATTAGGATTGGAACTCTCTTCTTGAGGATATGAAATAACTTCATCTTTCTCAAGGGCTTAAGCTAGTTCACGATAGACATTTATCCAACTTGAAATCTTGGCGTCATGTTGAAGGACTTGAGGAGGTTGAAGGAGACTAGGAAGAGTTTGCACATGCATAGGAATAGTTGTTTGAGGATAGATGTGTTATTTTCCAAAGGAAATATGATGACTTATTTCAAAGGAGGGATCACAATCTAAGGAATTGAAATATTTAGTTTCTATAGAATGATATTCTAATGTCCTTTGGTGTTGGATTTCTAGGTGTAAAGGATTAATGACAAGAGTAGTTAATGCATTATATGGGTTAGAAGGTTGGCTCATTTTATTTAGGTGAGCAAGTTCTATTTGATAAAAAAAGGATTTGGTGTACAGGAGGAGGATTTCTTTTGTATAGGAAAAGGTTGTCTTGGGATGGAAGAAGGTCTACAAGGCTAACTACATTGAGTAGATTGATTTCTCCATATTACTAGTTTCTCCTTCATGGATTTCATGGCTTGATATTGTCTATATAAACACTCCTCCTTTTACAATAGCTCTTGCTGATATCTATTTTTCTCATTCAACCTATCTATCTCTAGCATTTGCTTCTCAAACTCCAACATTATATCCCTAGCACTCTTAGATTGACTAGGAGAAGGATAATTAGGAGATCTCCTTGAGGTGATTCCATGAACAACATGAGCTTGATCAAAACTATATGAAAGAACATAAGGTCCATACTACTCAAAAATGGAACTATACATACCAAATATGATTTATTGATGCACTACAACTACTTGACTAGCTGATTCAACTCAGAGTTGCTATTGGTGTTGATTGAAACGCCTCCAAAAAGGCTAACTGGTTGAAGAACACACCAAGAATTCTTCACCTCAATGGAAAAATAGTCCCACCAAGCATGCCAAATACTTTTTTCACTTAGATTCATAGCCTTGAGGAGATGCTCAGCCATCCTCATCCAAGTGGCACAATGGAAACATCTCTCTTGCTATGGGTTATAATTTCATTAAGATGAATCTCCAAATAAGGGGATAGCTCCCCTTGATTTACCTTTAAACTTCTCTCTCTAACTTAACAATTTGTGTATGAAAAGGGTTTAGGAAAATAACTAAGAAACCAAGTGGTGATGTACTAATGTGTAATGTCCTCCCAATTGACTAAAACAACTACTTAAAGATAAATAAGGTGTTTCTCACATAAGACTCATAGCTCAGGATTCATTACTACATCAATGTTTCATATGCTAGATTCAAGAAGGTATATGATTCTTAGAAAGGGAATGAATGATTCCAAAGAGGGATACAATCATGAAACACTTCTAATATATATATACACCTAGAAAAGAATACTAGAAAAGACCTACAACAATCTCCTTTTTGTAAATTGGTAGACCATCAAGAGTACAAGATAGAAAAGATGATCTTTCAATAGACTAGACCAACAAGATTCAAGTAATTACTCAATATTACAACATATGAGTGGAAATGACAATTGTATATTTCTTTTAGTTCTTTGAGTACAAATTTGGCCATAGTTTTCCCAATAACTAGTGGAGGCTGCTCAAATGAGCTGAGAGAATGCATATTTATATCTTTAAAACCTGAAGCAAGCAAAGGAAGTCCAAAGGTCACTTGGACATGTGTCACCTTGAGAGAATCAATTACATTTACATGTGGAAGAGAGGTGGGGAAAGCTATGCCATGTCAGGAGTCTACTCATTTAAAACCAGTCATAAGAATGGAAAAAAGTGGCATAAAACCTTCAAAATTGGCATAGGTAACTACCTCCAAGCTACCAGTAATGATCTAAACCATCGACCTATCTAATTTTTTTTTCTTTATCAATGAAATAAATTCTCAAGATTCTACCATTGATTACTTCCACATTTTCCCTCAAGTTCCCACCAAGCCTTTTTTGACTCCAATGACTAGTTTTTACAGTTTGAAATTAACATTTGTGGGGCCATCACTCCTCAGGTATTTCATTTAGACATTTTTTCCCTTAAAATTTTTTTTCCCTCAGATAATATTTCAAAAATAATTCATTCCTTGAACACTTTTCCCATGGGCACTTTGTTTTGTCACTTTTCTCCTTTAGACTTTTTGTTTCGACACTTTTTCTAAAAGAATTCATTCAGGCTTTTTCTTGGTAATTCCTATGGATAATTTTACCAAACAATATTTCAAGCCTTTGATTTCCTTTGTATCAAATAAAATTTATAAAATAATTTGGATTTGACCTATTTTCAATGTGAATAAGTTTTCTAAAATAATTCCTCAAATAATATTTTTGAAATAATTCCTTCACACTTTCTATTTGGCCCTTCAGACTTCTGTATTTTTTTCCCTTCATCTAAAATAAATGGTCCTTCAATTGAAATAAATGGTCCTTAAACAATATGTAAATGACCCTATGGCATTTGGAAATTTTCCTTCAAAAAGTTGAAAATGATCCCTTTGAACTTTTTGTAAAGTACCTTTTAGCCTTCCTGTAAATGCCCCTTCGAGAAAGTTGAAGTGCCCTTCAAAATTTTTAAAGATGATTTTTTCCAAATTTCCCTTCAAAAATGTTGAAAATGATCCTTTAGATTGAAAAGGTCCTTCAGGGAAATTATGTGGAAAATTTTCTCAAAGGAGTTAGTCTTCATCTTCAAAAAATCTATCTTGGGCAAATTTTCTGAAAGAATTCGGCACTTGGCCAAATGAAAAGTATGAAATAAATAACACTTAGTCAAAAACAAAAGACTCAAAAGGATTAATATGTAAAGGCTTAGAAAAATACCAAAATCAAACTTTCGAAAAGAATTAGACTTGTATATTTATTACGGGCTTTGTCAAAGAACACTTCTTCTGAAGAAAATCTCTGGTTAAGCTTTCCAATAAGGGTACCCAATTTTGACTCGAATGGCAAAAATTTGGTCAACACAAAGACTAAAACCTAGCACACTAATTTAACATGAGCCTCTAAGCATCAATATTTTAGTATGAATGTGCAAATCAAGATAATAACCAAGAGCGAATGATCAAGAGGTCTCATAGGAGACATGAATGAATCAATATCCACACTTAGTCAATGTAAGACCATCTGACACACTCCATATGACCTGATAAAATGATTAAAAACTAAAAATAGTTAAGCAGGTAGGATAAATGAAAGAGAGATATGACACTACTATTAAAATTCATCAACTACCCATGAATATACACTAATTATAACATTAAGAAGGCTAGAAATCAACTTTTATTCATATCAAAGGCAAGTACAAGTGTTTATATGAGTAGGGTTTTTCCATACTTAGGTTTAGGATCCATTTACAAGCCTTGAAAGGCCATACATATAGGAGAAATAAGAAGAGATAGAGAGAGAGAGAGAAAAGAGGTGTCAAGAACCAATGATGTCTGCCAATCACTCATAGAACTAGTTACAAAGAAGAAAACCTACTAATAAATAGTTATGAAAGCTCTATTCAACATATGTGCACTTAGTTTGATGATGATACTGAAAAGGTGGCGTAAGAGTTTTTGTCTTTCTTGATGACTCATCAAGGCTTATTAAAAATTCCACCTTATTTTTGATTAGGAAGTGACAAGTCATATTATTGAAATCTAACTACTTATCCTTGTCTTAGACACCTATAACCCATAATCTCTCCACCTCTATTTTGCAATCTCATTCATAACTTTCACACTTACTATCTTTAAGGCTTATTCCTTATATCCCTATTTTGACACAAAGTTACAAGGTTTGAATGATATGTAGATATTATAGGTAATCTAAATACATATTTGGACACCCTTTACATTTATTCAACTTCAACCTAATTATCATGACTCAACTCCCAATACAGACCTACTAACTTATCACCCTCCATAATTAGGTCTCTTTAAGCCTAAAGTAAACTCACAATAATAAAGATTGTACCAAACAATATTATACTAATCCAAAACACCAAAATATTTTATATAACATTAAATAAGATTATATTAAAAAATTTCATGAAATTCTAAGGGTGGAAACTCTTTTAGCCCTAGGTTGGTCTAGATAGAAGCCTGTGTAGGTTGAGAGTGAAAAAAAGGAATATAAAGCTTTTAAAACAACTTCAAATGTTTCTAATACATATGTGAGGTATTCCCCAACTCCACTCAACTCTTATAATAATCATGTTCCCTTGAACCATCTTCATACTTCTCCACATGCCAAGTTTTCAAAAATTTGTATGCATTGTAGGAATGTAAAGTGGAATATGGCTTTTCTTCATTTTTAATAACTCTCTAAACATCTTAAACACATTACTAGGGTCTCTCATGGCTCACACACACCTTTCCTATCCATAAAAACCCCAATCCCAATACAAATATTGCATACTCTCTTCGATTCTTAAAAGTAGACTCATAGCTCTTTAGAAGGCATGTAGGTGTTCTTTAGACATATCTCCTTGTTAAGCTTGAGAATATCTAAAATTGAATGATTTATTATATATTTAAAATTATTTAATCAATGTGGAGGCATTATTCATGTTCTCCTTGACTTTTCACAACAATCAATCTTCAACTTCTAACCCAAAGTTGTACTTTTCTTTCAAATTTATGCAAGCAAGCCTATAGGTAGGTACTCAAGATAGAGTTATAGAGAAAAACATTATCATGTTATTCATCCTTTATTGGAAATTATTCATTATGAATTAATATTAGATCTATCAATATGTGAATATGACCCTACCCTGCATTCAAAACTTCATCATGCCTATGAATTGAGTCTTTATATTTGAGAGCTTAGGGAGGGATTTTTAGTCTCTTTTAGGCGTCATGTATCTCTTGATGTAATTTTACATTTAAGACACTTTTTAAAACAAATTAATACACCTTTTTAGCTTTATGTATACACTCTCTATTTCATCCGCATGCTTTAGATTATGTAATCTAGCTTGTAATTCATTTTAATCCCATTTGTCATAGGTATATACCATCCATTAAATGCCTAATTCCTCATATGACTTCACTTTCTTGATGTGTTTGTGAATTGATTTGGGATTGAGAGATTTGTATCCTCATAATAAGAGTGAGATGAAGTCTCTGAATACATTTCCATTGATGTCTCTATTCTCATCTTCTGCCTTTCAACACCAACTACCTAAACAAGTGTTCTAAGCTATGTTTCACTAATTGCCTATGTACAATTGAATATACTCTTAATACCTCAAGAGGGTTCATGAAGACATTGGGAAATAATTTTTTGGATTCATCCTTCATATTTAGTAGACTATCTATTATCATTAGAAACTAATCTTTGATTGGTTTCTTGATATTTAAACACCATATGTATAGAAAAATCATCTTCTAGGCTCTAAAGTCCCTCATACTCAGTTGTCTACCCTTTATATTTGATATATTCCATGTGAATATATTTTTATGAGTAATTAAGGTTGATGGAGTTTTTTTAAAGACCATTTGAGGTAATAAACATTCAAATACCCTAAAACCCTTCCTGTAACCATCTTATATAGGTCTATAACCTATCATATATGGAGATTTCTTGACTTCCCTTACTTGAACGTGCCAAAATAATGTTGGGAAATGGTGTTGTAAGACTATTGGGATCCTAAAAGACCCACATAATCCTTAATTTTCATCAATAAGCTCCAAAATGATTTGAAATTAATTGAAACTAAGCTATTAGGGTTTTATATTGCTTATTTTATTAGAGATGGTTCATAGAGTTTTATACTTCAATATAAAAATAATACCATGATTTGTGAGGGCATAGGGGTGGTCTAGTTACCCTAATGGAATTTGGCCTCATTCTTTCTCTCCTCCATGAAACAAGCTTATGAATTTTGCCTTTATTGGTCTGTTAATGACTTGATGGAGCTTATTAAGTGAGAATTTCCCTATTTTAAAATGTAGCTTCTATTTAAGCATGCATACTACCTTCAGGAAATAAGATGATGTCGTGAATAATTTTCACCACATGGTGCCATGATCTTATTGGCTGAATATGCTCTATTTATGCATGAAATCTTATAAAACTCATCTAAATGCCTTCTTGATGTAATGGAATTTAATTATTTGCTTGAGTACCCTATGTGATTATTGTGGGAGACATTCATGGAGTCCTTCCAGTTAGGGATAGTTCATATGTAACGTATAACATGCCTCCACTCTCCCTTTTTCTTGCCAATATTTCATGTTGAAACATGAGTAGAGTTGAATCAAAGAATAAGAGAGAGTTACAAAGTTGATATATGCTAGAAAAGAATTTTATAACACATTTTAAGACTTTTACAAATTTTATGAAGTAGAACATCACCCTCCATAAATTACACATGGCCTTAAATGACCTCCATTCGCATAGTGTAACCCCTCATACTTGATGTCCTTAAATGAAGTCATTTTGAGGTTGCAATACTCAATAGACCAAAAATAAATAAAATCTTTATTTTCACAAAGTGACCTTAACTTCTCCAAAAGAATTGAAAACCATGTCGTTACCTCCAAAAATCCTACTTTAAAGGTCTTCATCTATTATGAAATGTCATATACCTTCGAAACACCACATCACTCTTACCTTCATAGTGAATATATCATGACTTAGCTTCTTGAAATTTACCTTAGCTTTTCAAAAATTAACTTAAATTAAGCTAAAATTTCATGAGGTATCAAGACATGAATAATTGGTTAAACACTCGAGGACCATGACTTCACATTTTGACTATACCACCCTAGAAGACCTTAATCACAATTAGGATGAGCACTACATCCTTACCATGATAAGACAAGATATGGAGAAGACAAGAAAATTCAATGGATATTAACAAAGTTAAAATAGGACTAGATAACAATTTTTAAATGCTACTCACCTATGGTAACCGATTTTGGCTAGCATATTTGGTGACCTCTTGGGATTTCATGCTTGTTATGCACCTATACTAGTAGCCTTCTTGCATCCATTGGGCTATGGATTCATCTTAGTTCAACTCAAACATGACTTGAACCTTGAAAGGTGATTATAAACTCTTAAAAAGGATGATATAACTATCTTCCTTTAACACAGACAACAAATAAGAAAACAAACACACCAACAAGATAACCAAAACAAATAAGACACTCACTATGCTTAGAAGCACTTAAGGAAAGCACAATACAAATAATACTATACACAACTAACCTTTAAGGTTTGATCCTCTTGGATCAAAAGAAAAAATCCTTAGATCTTTTTCATGTGGTGGATAGGGGTGTTGGATAGGTTTTTATTAACACCTTGTTCTTGCTTTATCAACTCCTTTCTTTACCACCACTGTCTTTGGATTGACCTCAAGTGGATGAACAAAAACAAACATGTTTCTAATGAAGACAAATTCATCTTGAAGCTCAAAACTTAATTCATGTTACTATTTATCAATGAGAGAGACTTCTAATGTGACCACACTTTGCTTCATGGGGTAATCAATAACCTTAACTTCTAGAGGATTATTAAATTGGTGTGATTGATCTTGTATGACATCTTTAGGAATTTCATCTTGAGATATTTGTTTGATCTTAAGGCTTGAGTAGAACTCTTCCAACTCATCCCAAAAGGATTACTTTTATTGTCCATTTGAAAATTATTGAGAACCATCTAACTATACCTCTACTAATATAGCTACTTCATAATGGCCTCTTTGAATTATATTTTGATCAACCTCCTCTTGAATATGCTCTTATATCTTAGAAATTTCTTCACCAATGCCTTCACTTGGAGATGTAGGCTTGTGAAAAGTTTCAATCTCTTGAAATCTCTCAAGGTATTATTACCATATGTATTTTTGGACTTGTTCTTCCCCACTTTGATCTTCTTGGTATTCACTAAGAGAGAGGATATCACCTTTTTCAACTTTTGAAAACTTACCAAGAAGTTGATAATCATATTTGAGAACCATAAATAAGTCCTCGTCAAATGAGGTGATCTTTTAAAATGGAATGTTAATAAAGTTTCCTTTCTCAAACTTAACCAATTTATATTATCCTTGTAAGGGCATATAACCTACTCCTATGATCTCAAACAAGTCTTGCATCTGTACTTCAAAAATTTATGGTTCATTTGAATATTATTTAGATTCTATGGAGGATGTTATGGTGGTGTTCTTAGAAAGAATATATTTGAAATTAAAATTTTTACCTTCTTGATTGCCCTATTGAACCTCACAATAGTCTTTAACCTTTTTAGATAAGTCACCAAGAGCTTCTTCACTCATGATTTCACCATGTTCATTAGTCAATATAACTACTTCAACCTTGTTTACCTAATTTTCCCCTTCTTCCATGAAGCATGGGAGTTTGTCTATTGAAAAAAATCTTAGTTCATCATGTGATTCTCTCTTTCCTTCATGGAGAGGACTACCAATGATGATCTCTTCAACATAATCCCTTGAGGAGTCTTCTTTTTAAGCTAAACACTCTTCATTAATCCTTTTTATAACATGTAATTCTTAAACTATGGGTTTCTCATGCTCATAAGTAAGCTTTGGGATTTTGATATCAATGGGCTTATCATTCTTCTCCTTCTATTCACCAATCAATCTCTTAGCTCTTTATATGCTTTGGCATTGAACCTTATCAACAAGGAATTCCTTCTTATTTGGGATGCCTTCTTATATTAACTTCCATGAGGGGAAGGTATGAGGTTCTTGAGGAGTGATGGATGGGGTTTGTATAGGCACAGGTTCCTCTTTATCCTCAATTTCCCAATATAAGCATTTTACATCTTACTTATCTCATGACTCTACCACTTACTTCCAATTTGGAATTTTGAACTTAAAATATTTCTCTTAATGGTGTGTTTCAACTTGAGTTATAGATGCAAGGTTTGTAAATCTTGAAAACCCTCTTGTCTTGACCTCTAACACCTCTTCCTTCTTCTAATTTTGGATGGGCATGGGAGAAGGTTCTTGAGAAAGAGATTGCATAGACATTCTTTTTTTGGTGGCCTATTGTAATTTGAATTAGGTTGGGAGACAAATAAAATTGATTTGGAATAGGATAAGGCTCATGAGTTTGGTTGTATTAAATATCTTGCCTTTCCCAGACCATTAATCCATTTTAAAAACACTAAATTAAGCTTCCTATCCTTAACATGTCATTGGTTGGTGGTTAATGACTCTCTTTCTCTCTCAAAAATTTCTAACTCACTCTTAGCTATTTGTAATAAGTCCCTCATACTCAAAATGAGGTAGATAAGATAAATTGGGTTAAGTTCCTCTTCTATTTCAAGATCTTATAATAACCCATGATAGTCTAATAGTATATGTTTGAGGTTTGATAAGAATTGAGTTGAAGTGGGACTAGGCTAACTAGGGGCAAGGTAGTTTTGACAAGGATGACTATAAGGATCAATAGGATTCCAAGGAGGTTCAGTTGGGATGGGAGGGGAATGTAATACTACTGACAAACGTGATAAGGTTGGAATGAAGGTTGAAAATCTTTGTAAGATTGTTGAGGTGGGGAGGAAGGATAGTACTCTTGATACCAAGGCTATTCATATTGATAACTAGAGCCATGTGGGGGGTAAATATAGTCTTTATAGGATTGATATGTCTCAACATAGGGTTGATAAGGATCATTATGCTACTGATAAGAAGGTGTAAAATAGGGAATCCCTTTATATCTAGCCATCACACATCATGAGGCCCAAAATAAGAGAAACTATCAATTATTATTTAAAAAATAAGTGTCTGGGATGCTTAAACTAGCTAATAGGAGATCAGAGTCATAATTTATGCTTGTGTTCATTCCTTAAAAGGCTAATGTATTAAAGAGTAACATAAATAACTTTTCAATAGATGAATCTCTGGTTCCATAAAACATGGTAGAATTGTTATCACAGTAAATTGCACACTTGAGGAGGATGTTCAATCCTCATTACTTAGGTGATATCATGGAGACATCTATAGGCTATGTGTGGCCTAATCAATGAGATGAATCTCTAGATAGGACTATATCCCTTGATGCTTCACTTCGAATTACTATTAATACTATTTCTTCCTAGTAAAAGGGATAGAGAAATAAATTAAACAATACAAGGATGTGATGCACCTAATTAATACCCTCCACTTGCTTGTACTACACTAAAAACATGAATAAGGACTGAAACCAATCACACTAACTTAATATGAGTCTCTAATAATCAATATTTTAGTATAAAGGTGTAAATAAAGACAATAAATAAGAGAGGATGATCAAAAGGTCTCATATGAGACACTAATGAATCAATATATAAATTTATTAAATTTAAGAACATCTAACACACTCCATATGACTTGATAAGATGACTACAACCTACAAATAGGTAAGGAGATAGGACAAATGAAAGAGAGATATGACACAACTACTAAAACTCATCAACTAGCCATGAGATATACACTAATTGTAGCATTAAGAAGGCTATAAATTAACTTGTATTCATATCATAAGCAAGTATAATTATTTACATGATCATGGATTCACCATACCTAGGTTTATGATCCCTTTACAAGCCTTGTAAGTCCATACATATAGGAAAAATAAGAAGAGGGAGAGAGAAGAGAGGTGTCAAGAACCAATGATGGATTCATGGCATTTATATGAATAGTTACAAACAAGAAAACATACTAATAAATAGTCATGAAACCTCTCTTCAACATGTGTGTACTTATTTTGATGATGATCCTCATAAGGTGGTGTAGGATCTTTTGTCTTTCTTGATGACTCATCAAGCCTTCTTGAAATTGCCACCTTATTCTTTATTAGGAAATTAGAAGTCATATTCTTGGATTCTAAATACTTATGCTTGTCTTGGACACATATAACCCATCATCTCTCCACCTCTATTCTACAATCTCATTCATAACTTTCACACTTACTCTCTTTAAGGCCTATTCCTTGTAGCCCTAGTTTGACACAAAGTTACAAGGTTTTAATGATATATATATATATATATATATATATATATATATATATATATATATATATATATATATATATATATATATATATATCTTATAGAAAATATAAATACATATTTTTACACATTTTATCTTGATTCAATTTCACCCAAATTTTCATGACTCACCTCACAATGTAGATCTACTAACTCAACACCCTCCATAATTAGGTCTCTTTAGGCCTAAAGTAAACACATAGTAATAGAGATTGAACCAAACCATATTGTACTTATACAAAACACCAAAATATTTTATATCACATAAAATAAGGTTATATTAAAAAAATTCATGAAATACCAAGAGTGGAAACTCAAGTTATGCAAAATGCAAGATTTTAGCCCTAGGTTGGTCTTGACACAAGCCTATACAGGTTGAGAGTGAACAAAAAATGATATAAAGTGTTTTAAATAACTTCAAATATTTATTAAACCTATGTTATGGCTTCCACAACTACACTCAAATCTTCTAATAGTCATTTTCCCTTAAACCATATTCATACCTCTTTGCATGCCAAGTTTTCAAAAATTTATATGCATTTTAGGATTGTTAAGTGGACTATGGGTTTACTTCATTTTTTAATCACTATCTAAATATATTAAAAATATTCCTAGGGTATCTCATGACTCTGACATATCTTTCCTATCCATCCAAACACCAAACCCATTACAAATATTGCACACTCTCTTCAATTCTTGGAAGCAAATTATTAGCTCTTTAGCAGGCCTGTACATCTTCTTTAGACTTATCACCTTGTTAAGATTTAGAATAAATAAAATTTAATGATTTATTCTCTATAAAAAATTATATGATCAATTTGGATGCATTCTTCATGGTATCTTTGACTTGTCATAATATTTAGTCTTCAACTTATAACCTAAAGTTGCACTTTTATTTTAAATTTGTGTAGGTATGCCTTTAGGTTGCTATGCAAGATAGGGTTATATAGAAAAAACATCATCATGGTATTCATCATTTATTATAAATTATTAATTATGTATTAATAACATATTTATCATGATGTGGATATGATCCTACCCTGCATTCAAAACTTCATCATGCCTATGAATTGAGTTCTTATGCTTGAGAGCATAGGGAGGGATTTTGAGGCTCTTTTAGGCCTCATGACTCTCTTCATGTACTTATCAATTTATGAAACTTTTAAAAACATATTAAGATAAATTTTGATCTTTGTGTATACACTCATTTCTTCCACATGCTTTAGATCATGTAATCTAGCTTGCACTCCATTTTAATCCCCTTTGTCTTATGTGTACACTGTCCATTAAATGCCTTATTCCTCATATGACTTCATTATGTTGATCTATTTTTTACTTGATCTAAGAGTTATAAATTTATTTCCTCTTAAGTAGAGTGATATTAAGTCTCTAAATAAGTTTATACTAATGTCTCTATGCTCATCTTTTGTATTTTAACCCCAACTACCTACATAAGTGTTTTAAGCTATCTCAGTAACTGCCTATGTATAACTAAATACCCTCTTAATCCATCCAAAGGGTTCATGAAGACCTTGGTGAAACTTTTTTGGAGTCCTCTTTCAAGTTTAACATACTATCTATTATCATGAGAAACTGATATTTGATTGGTTTCTTGAGATTTCAACTCCATATGTATATAAAAATCTTCTTCTTGGCTCTAAAGTTTCTCATACTTAGTTATATACCATTTATGTATGATATATACCACTTGAATAGATTGTGAATAGGAATTAAATGTTGATGGATGTTGTTTAAATACCATTTGAGGTAATAAACATTCAAATCCACCAAAACATTACCTATAACCATCCTATATAGGTATGTAACCTATCATATATGGAGATTTCTTGACTTCCCCTACTTGTATGTACCAAATTAATGCAAGGAAATGGTTTTATAAGAATATTTGGATCCTAAAATACCTCACATAATCCTTAATTTTCATCAAAAACTTCTAAAATGCTTTTAAATTGCTTGAAATTGAGCTATTGGGGTTTTAGAAGGGGTTTGGACTACTTATTTTGTTAACAATGGTTCATAGAGTTCAACGATTCAATAAACAAACCAATGCCATGATTTGGGAGTGAATAGGGGTGTTTTGATTCCCATAATGTAATTTGTCTTGGTTCTCTATCCCTTCAATGAAACAAGATTATGAATTTGGCTTTTCTTTGTCTTTCAATGACCTAATCGAGCTTATTGAGTGAGACTTGCCCTGTTTTGACTTTTAGCTTCTATCTGAACATGGATATGACCTTTGAGAAGCTATATTATGTTATGAATAATATTCACCACCAGGTGACATGATCTTCTTGGTTGAATATGCTATATTCATGCATGGAATCCTATAAAACTCATCTAAACACCTTCTTGATGCAATGTAATTTGATCATTTGATTGAGTACCTTCTGTGATTATTTTAGCATACATTCATGGAGTCCTTCCAGCCAATTATAATTTAAATCTAATGTAAAAAACACCTTCACTCTCCCTTTTTATTTCTAATATTTAATGTTGAGACATGATTAGAGTTGAATCAAGGAATAAGAGAGAATTAAAAACTTGATATATGTTGGAAAAGAATGTTATAACACATTTTGAGACTTGTATAGATTTTATTAAGTATGACATCACCCTCTATAAATTCCACATAGCCTCAAATGACATCCCTTTGCATAGTGTAACTCTTCATGCTTTATGTCCTTTAAATGAACTCATTTCGAGGTTACAATAGTCAATAGGGTTTAGGGTTTATAGTTTAGGGTTTAGGGTTTAGGGTTTAAGGTATAAGGTATAGGGTTTATGGTCCAATAATTAAGAAAATTGAGGATAATTTAAGTTATTTGAACTTATAAGTGATTATAAAATGTGATTTTGGGCATAATTAGCCCCAATGTCATCAAAAATTGAGCCAATCAATCAACTAGGCCAATAAGTAATGTGATTTGTGCTAAATTGAGCCCTAGATGAACATAATTATTACTCTAAAGGAATTAAGTGGTGTTAAATCTATTATTCTAAGGTTTAGGCTTTAAGATTTAGAGTTTGGTGTTTAGGGCTTAGGGTATATAGTCATGGTTTAGGCTTTAGGGTGTAAGTTCTAATCATGAAGGTAATTAGGGATAAATTGAGATTCTTTAACCTGTTTATGACTATAAAATGTGATTTTGGGACCAATTAGCCCCCATGCCATTGCAAATTGGAGAAATAAGTGATGTGATTTGGGATAAATTGATCCTTGTGAACTCAATTCTTACTCTAAAGGATTCTAATTGAGGATAAATCAATTGGTTTAGGGTTTAAAAATTAGGGTTTAGGGTCAGATCATTAAATAAATTGAGTTGCTTTAACCTATTTGTGACCATATAATGTGTTTTTGAGTTTGATTAGCCCCATGTCATCACACATTGAGATAATTAGTCAATAAGGTAGCTAGTGGTGAAATTTGGACCAAATTAAACCATGTGAACCTAATTCTTAATCTAAATTCAATGGTAATTAGGGATCAAATGATTGGTTTAGGGTTTTAAGAGTTTATGATTTATGATTTAGAGTTTTCATATGGCTTAAGGTTTATGGATTATGGTTTAAGGTTTATGGTATAGGGTTTAGAGAATATGGTTTAGGGATTATGCTTTAGGGTTTAGGGATTAGGGTTTAAGGTTTATGATTTAAGGTTTAGGATTCAAATGCAAAGCTAAACAAGGATAATTTGAGTTTCTTAAACCTATTTGTGAACTCAAAATATGTTTTTAGGTTCGATTTTCCCACATTTCATCATAGATTGAGAGAGTTAGTTGATTGGGGTAGTTAGTGGTGCAATTTAGAACAAATTTATTCTTGTGAGCTTAATTCTTAGTCTTAATGATGGTAATCAAGGTTCAAATCATTAGTTTAAGGTTTTAAGAGTTTACTATTTATGGTTTATGGTTAAGGGATTAGGGTTTTTTATTCTAGGATACCTAGGTTATAAGGTTTAGGGTATAGGGCTAGGGTTTATAAATTAGGGTATAGGGTATAGGGTTTAGGGATTAGGGTTTAAGTTTTAGGGTATAGGGTGTTACAAGATTTTGGGTCTAATCATGAAGGAAATTAAGGATAAATTGAGTTGATTAAACCTATTTGTGATCACATAATATGTTTTTGGATTCAATTATCCCTAGATGTCATCATATATTGAGTGAATTAGTCAATTGGGGTAGTTAGTGGTGTGATTTGAGCCAAATTTATCCCTATGAACCTAATTCTTAGTGTAAATGATGGTCATTAGGGTTAAAATTATTAGTTAAGGGTTTTATGTGAGTTTACAATTTATGATTTAGGGTTTTTAGGGATTCAAGTTTAGGGATCAAGAATTAATGAAATTAGTGTATCTAGGGTATAAGGTATAGGGTTTAGCATTTACAATTTAGGGTATAAAGTATAGGGTTTAGGGATTAAGGTTTAAGGTTTATAGTATAGGGTGTAGGGTTTATAGTCCAACTGTGAAGGTGATTGAGGATAATTTTAATTACTTAAACCTATTTATGAGCATAAATTATGTTTTGGGTTATATTAGCCCTTATGCCATCACATATCAAGTGAATTAGTAAATTGGGGAAGTTAGTGGTGTGATTTGTGCTAAATTTATCTCTATAAACTTAATTATTTGTCTAAATGATGGTAATTAGGGATCAAATGATTGGTTTAGGGTTTTAAGAGTTAAAAATTTAGGGTTTAGGTTTTTTAGGGATTTAGGTTTAGTTATTAGGGTTTAATGTTTAGAATTTAAGGTATAAGATTTAGGGCTTGGGGCTTAGGGTTTGAAATTTAGGGTTTATGGTTTATGGCTTAGGGTTTAAGGTTTACATTATAGGGTCCAATCATGAAGGAAATTAAGGATAATTTGAGTTGATTGAACCTCTTTATGAGCACAAATTATGTTTTTTGGTTCTTTTATCCCCCATGTCATCATAGATCAATTAAATTTGTCAATTAGGGTAGTTAGTGTTGTAATTTGGGCCAAATTTATCCATGTGAACATAATTTTTAGTTTAATTGATGGTAATTATAGCTCAAATGATAGATTTAGGGTTTTAAGAGTTTATGATTTATGGTTTATGGTTTCTAGGGATTTGGGTTTAGGGATTAGGGTTTAAGGTTTAGGGTATAGGGTAGGGTTTAGGTTTTAGGTCTTAGGGATTTGGGTTCAAGGCTTTAGGTTTATAATTTAGGGTATATGGTTTAGGTTTTAAGGTTTAAGATCTAGGGTGTAGGGTGTAAGGTGTAGTGTTAAGGGTTTAGGTTTAGGGGTGTTTATACATAAACCTAATACCACATATGCAATTATAATTCTACTAGAAAAATAAAAAAACTGTCTACAATCAACATCCTTTTTTACATTAAAGGTTCTGTCCCCTATGTAATCTACTATGTTTCATTATGCACATGTTGCTGGTCAATTTTTTTTATTGATTTGATCACTAATCCCAACTTCAAAAGTAGATAACTTTGTGTACTCATGGATGACTAAATAGTGCAGGTCTATTTTTTAATTATTTGATCATTATCCCCACTTGGTACTACACATCAATCAAGTTTATTTTTTAAAATTTTAATGTTTATCCCCACCCTCAAAAGTTGACAACTTTATCCAATCATGGGTGATGACTTTCTTAATATCAAGAAGTTAAATCATAAAGCACTGGAGGAATTAGAAGTACAAATAGAAAATCAAAGGAAATGAAGACAAAATCTTTGTGAAAGCAAGTATATTATCATTAATAAATTAATTATCACAAATAATGATGAAATGAAAAATTATAGTATACCAAATTTTGAAAGTAAAATTGTTAATTTTGATAGTATACCAAATTAGCATGCAAGTCCACATTCAAATTTTAAGGTTTTTAATTTTGGTGATGATGATAGTATGCACAATGATGTAAATTTCATGGAAACATTGATTCGTGAAAGTAACAATCAAGAAAATAATATAGGAACACCATCAAATGAAGAAACTAGTAATGAAAAAAATAATATGGAAACATGAAATCAATCAAATTTACCACTAAGAACACCTCCTAGGATTTTGAAAAGAAGACCCATGTTTTTAATTGAAATTGATGAAAACATTCTAAAACTAATGCCTAAAAGAATGTCTGAGCACCATAGGAGAATAAAATCTATTTTTTTGGGACTTGTACTTTGATAAATTAAATTATTCTCAAATATGCTAATTGTTTGTCACATTGATGAAGTGCAGAGGATGAGACCTATAACACACACCCTAAGACTCAGAGAATATAATATTGATTGTGTAAATAAGGTAATTGTTTAAAATTTGCATAATGCATACCATCAAGTAGATGTGAGGAAACACACCAAAAATGGTAATATTTCTTGATGTGTTATTACAACTTCTTTGGTAAGTTGTCAAATAAAGAATAAATGATTGATTAGACAAAAAAGTCGAGCATTGCACATAAACAAAAAAACACTAATCAAAGTAATTAGGAGACATAAAACTTGATGTTGTCAATAAAAATGACTTGTGGGAATTCTCTAGTAGATTCCCATGAAAAAACAAGGTTATATCTTATGCCCTAAATTATTTACTTGCAAAATTTTGGAAAGATAACACAAGGCTATCACCTAATATTAGAGATGTAGTGAAAAATAGTTGGTTCTTGTAACCATGAATCACATCCTAACTCAAACACAATTGTAATCTAATTTTTGTAAAAATATCTACATATATCTATTAGTCAAATATATTTTTAAATGGCCAAACCCTTCTATATAAAAATCAATCAAACATGCACTACTTGTTTTTGTAGGCAACATGTTGAATTTTTGATGCATTATGATATTTTTCATCATGTTCATTTTATTTTGCAGGTTGAAAACATTTTATAGGAGTGTGGACTAGAATCCCCACCAAAATTAGTAAGGGAATTTATTCCATAAATTTTTTTGTGAAAGATGAGATGAATTTTTTTTTATAATAGGGTATGTTTAGATGGAACTTACAACATTGTGTTAGATTACCATAATTAAAAAATGATACCCATGAGGAGAGTACAAATAAAATTGAAAAATAATTGGTTGGTTTTAGTAAATATAAATATGTGACATGATAATTAAAACATGGAAATAAATATAAAAGGTGTGAGCTTATTATATAATAAGTACTTGTTTCTAAATTTATAGACAAGTTAAAGGAGGCAATTGTATATGAGTATCCAAAGCACACACACAAAGCTCAATGACTAGATGAACGATTCAATTTAAGTAAGGAAACATTCCTACTTGGTATTATTATTATAGTAGTTGAATTTATAGATAATTACACATTAAAACCACAAAGATAGGTCTATTCATAATACTACAATTCAATATAAGTTTCCTTTTTCATGCATATAAAATTCATGCATTCACTTGACAATACAGAGCATGATCAAAAAATATTAAGGGAGTATTAATTATATGTTAGTGATGATTGAACACATTATTCAGAGTATGTGCAAGGTTATTTTTAGATGTTTTATGGAAAGTTGAGTGAAAGGAACATTACTTTAAATCAACATTATATTTGGTTAGATAACTACATGTCACAACTTAATAATGTACAGATGTTCTACTAGTTGAGTAGGATGCATGTGACCATTGATGTACAACATATTTTGAATTTCACTAATGTAAGCCATGGAAAAGTAGAGAATTATAGTTCATAAGCGTGTGTCAAAAGATAAATTTCAAGAGAGTAGTTAAACTTTGAATAGGTCACTAATTTGATAAATGCAAAAAACATAGTTAAATGTTGTAATGAAAATATGGGCCATGGTACTCTACAAAAGTCCACTATTTATAGATATTTATAGTTGATGGAGGATTAATAATTAGAAAGATATGAATATTGTATAATATTAATAGGATTGAATTAGTTACACTCATTTCTTATCTCAAACAAAGGGTCTTAGATGGTTCATATGAGACACTTGGCATCCCTTTGTTCTGTATGGATTGACTTTGTTTGGAACTAGTGCGAGTCATAATAATGGGTGGATGAATGGAGTTATAAGCCTCTAGGTCCAATTGACACTTATCAGGTTCCACCAGCATTACAAAATATAAATTTGACATCATCACATGACTTTGACCATGTATTTGATCTAGTAAAACTAGGTGTCCATATATTTAACACATGTTTCATACATGTACTAAATTTGGTAAATGTATCAACAGATCATGTTATTAAATCATGTTTTATTTTATGATGTAGGGAATGTTTATGTATTTATTTTAGATGAGGATAATGAGGAGGGGACAAACTAATACTTTTTCTAGTGTGTAGAGGAAAAAAAGATATTGACTTCTATAGTCATAAATGGGGAAAAAAATTCACTATCTTATTGGGTATGTGGTAGTTACTAAAACTTGGCTTCAACGCTATCCTATTAAAATTTTAAATCTATGGTTGTTTGAATATTATGAAGTACATAGGAAGATACTCCACTATTCAAATTTTGTTCTTAAGACAAATGTTCAATTATATAAATATCAAGAAGGTCATTAAAAATTACTCTATGAAAGGTTCATGAATATGATCATTTGATTTAACTTTTTAGGTTTAACTATGTAAATCTTATGTTAAAATTAAAGGGATGAGATGTATAAATCAATTAAATAATTTGAAATAATTAAGCACTAATTTGTTATATATTTTGACCTATTTTGATTTTCTAAAAATAGTAATAAATATGTATAAATGTAAACTTATCTGTAAAGTGATTGTCATAGATGATCTAGGTTCTAAAAACTAGGTTCTAGACAATTATGAGTGTCATCAATAGGGTCCTGAGATCTATTTTCTCACTAGATAATAGTGCCCCACCTTGAAAGTAGCTCTATACTTTTGTAGTGTCCTCAAAGTGGTGCTAGTTTCCTATTTGTAGGACTATTATTATTTTTATGGAATCATATGCACTTATGTTTCTAGGTTCTGTTCCTACATGCACAAAATCTAGAACTCTACATTTTGCCTAGAAAACCTAATTTAGTGTGCAAAACCTAATCCTCATTTCAAGTATGGCATGAGAAATAGTGTGAGGAGGGATTAATCTTGATGTATTTTTCTCACCTAATACTTCGTGAAAATGTAAGTGAATGCTATAATGTGATTGGTATCGAATGCCTTGAGTGTGCTTAAGCTTTGAAATCTAGGCTTAAGGCTCATGTATATGGTAGTATATAGAATTAGGGTATAATAGGGATAAAATAAGTTAATTTTTCTAAAGTTATCTTTTGTTTGAATAGGATTTTACATATATTTTCCTTCTATTGAATAGAGGTCAAATAGACTTGTATTTATAGAGATTTATAGCTTGTAAAGATAAGGAAATGTACCTAGGCTAACCTTAGGAGGGGCACACATTTGGAAAAGTATATTTTCAAAAGTGATAAGGAAAAGGACAATAGTGCCTAATTGGGGATACTAGTACATGTAGTTGTAGTGTCTCAAATGTAACTGCTATGCAATTGGGTTGGGATCTTGGAGAACTATCTTAGGACTATGTTTGAGCTAACTCTAGATGTTTTTGGTTTACACAATGACTATAAAATTATGTCCAAGTCTTTAGGATAGGTCTAGGGTTAAGCTAGGAACATGATAAGTCAAGAAACATGCTTAACATCCAAATAACACTTTTATGTGATTATAATTCCCCCCCTTTATGTTTGAAATGCAACAAAGTGAAATGATTAGTATAAAGGAAAAAGAAATTTACTTAGAATTACCTTGAGATTTAATACCATCTAACTGAGTTTGAGTATGTGAATCTAGGTCTACGTATGTGAAACATGATCCAAAGTAGTGACCTATAATGAAACATGTAAAAATCACTCCTTAATTCAGAGATGATAAAAAAAGAAAGACTATGCTGACTAAAGTAAGTGAGTAAAGCTGAGTAAAGAGAGAGGAAAGGAATGAATAAATCTCATTGGGTGCATAAACCAATGCATGAACCTAGTAGTAACCTATATATGTCACTGTACATAGTGGTCATATCATTGACTAGCTTAGACTAGGATAATGGCTTGCTCAATCCTCATATCGGTTACTCAAAAACTTAATTTGATTTTGTCTCCACCATTACCCTGCACCATTACCCACCTTGCTTTGTAGATCACGATCTGTGAATAACTTGGATAAGACTGTGTGTCTAACCCTCTCATATGGGTGGCTCAATAACTCAAGTAGGCTATGACTCCATCATTTCCCACCCATGTGAGGTAGATGCTTATGTAAGTAAACTGTGTAAAGTGTTAAATGTATCTAATTGGGTAAATTTAAGTATGTATGTTAGCTTTATGGCCACTCAGGTATATTAGGAGGCTTTAGACCATTGGGAATGCCAACTATTGTAGATAGAGTAAGGCATGAATATGATGACAAACTAAAATGTGGTAATAAGTGTATATACCATAGAGAATGAGATGGAGTCTATCATTCCATTTGATCAACCTTTATCGCTAAGTATATGTAAACTATGTGACATTTACATGCCCCTAATATGATATTTGAGTATACTAATTTTGAATTGAGTATGTAATAACTAAATCTATGTATCTAAACTAAATGTGGAAGTGATCATGTCATGCATGATTCCCCTAAATCTAAGAAATTGGTATGAATTTGAGCTAAAATAATGTATATGAGAAAAATTTAAAGAAAAATATCAAACCTATGACTGTATCTATGCAAATATGTATTGTATTTAGTTTACTAGTCTAGCTAATCTAGACTACCCTAAAGATGGGGCTATTGGATAGTATCACCATGTAGTGGACAACAACACCCTATGGTGCTAGTGTCCCAATCTAGGTGTTAATGTATATCTATTCTAAAATCTAGGTGACTAAATTACTTTTTGAGTCTCTATTTTTTTCTATGTCTGTCTTGTGTCTAATTTTTGAAACTGAGCTTGTGTACTGAAATTTATCTATGAATAGCAATGTAAGAGCCTAATCTCTATGGAAAACCCCTATAAATTCCCCTTTTTTTTAGGGTAGTTTTGAAATTTATTTAAGAACCATCCTCAAATTCATTATCTCTAAAAAATGTGTTATCTAGATCGTATTCATGATATTTCAATACAATGTACAAACATAACATCAAAATGTAAATGAATATGAGCATAAGTAAGTAATGTAAGATTTATGTTGTAATATAGCATTGCAAAAGGGTGTCAAGATAGATGTAGTCAATGTGTATATCATTGAATCTAAGTAACTACCTAGGGGATGGGGCATGATGCCCATCACAACATCTAATTAAGAAGGGTTTATGCATGAGGTCCCTCATGGCATCAAAAAATTGTGTGTGTGTGTGTGTAACAAGAAAATATAAGTGTCATTATCAAGAATCATACAAGGAAGAATATATACAAGCACACAAGGCACCCTAAAGTAGGCCAAGGGGACATAATACAAGGGACATAGAGGCACATGACACTAAATATAATACTTAATACATATAAAGATAATTGTCTAGATGTCCACATATGCAAGCAACAAGTAATCTATCTTAGATCCAAATAAAAGGACATGTTTAAATATCCACATATACAATCAATAAAATACAAATAAGGGATATGGGCTCATTTCCACAACATAAAAATAGATAAGTGGCATAGAGATAAGGAACAATGGCATATTCAAATTCCCTCAAAGATGGAAGAAATATAGGAAACATAATCAAGTCTAATATAGGAAAACTAGAAATGAAAGCATGTATAACTATGCAGTACAAATCTATGTAAATGTTAGGATGTTCATATACTGAGTCTAACTAGTGATAGTTGGCAAAAAATCTGATCAATGAGTAGCAATGATCAATATTAAGATATAACAATGTATAAAATGGAATGTATATATTGTAAAGATAGAACTTAGTAGTAGAAACTATGTATGAGATTCCCTTGAATGGGTAAATGTATTAAATGAATAAATTTGGATCAGTTTATATGTCACTACTGGGTAGATGATAGCTATTCTAGATCAATGTAGTGAACTAGGGTATTGTATGTAATTTTCAAGAAATCGATAAGAATAAGTGAAACATTGATAAAATTGACTATACTAGGATAGCTAACAATATGTAACATCTATCAAGTAGTAGATATGTAAACATAACAATACATACAATCTATTAATTTTGTAGTTTTGAGTTATATTTGAATGTTTTTATATTTTGACATGTTATATTGTTTTTTGGTTTTTTTGGGTATAACCTATGTACAAAGAGCAAGAGAGAGAAGGAAGTATGTACAAGAGTAGGAACCATAATAACCAATAAGTCTCATGAGATAATCACTATCACCATGACCTGTGTCGAAGATAGGAATGATAATATCTCATGTAGTGTGATTGTTATGATGTAGTTGAATGTTGTTGCAATAGGACTCTGAGTATTGTTCATCAATAGAATCATAATATTGTTCAACATCAGAATCATGATAACCTAGGATGCTAGAGGGAATTTCCTCATAATATGGATTTAACCTTTCTAAATTGTGCTTTGGAAGATTGATTGTGATTTTTTGTTTGAAACTATTCTTGTTGTAGGCATACAGTGCTATAAAGACTCTTTTTCTAGAAAGCCTCATTTGAGAATGCTTATTAGTTGAGCATGATTTTGACTTTACAACTAAATTTCTTACTTTGTTTATAATATTTTTGGTGTATTTGGATGTTTGGCCTTGATAAACTATATCTATGACTGATGTGCCTTAGGATGTTCAATGAATCCCAAACCCTATTGACCAATATTATCAATTAATAGAATAAGAGAAGTGATGTCTTAGGACTATTTTCCAAAACCTTGACCATGAGAATCAAATTATTGTAGATATCTGTGACAAAATTTATACCATATTAAATGTCAAGCCTCCTTTTGGATAGGTAGCTTTTCTTGATTTATTTGTGCTTGTATTATTTCTTATTGTGATTGTGCTTTTAGAACCTTTTGTTGTTATGAGTTATGTTTTGGTAACCATTTTTGTACTATTTTAGAATTTAAACCTTTTTGAATTGGTAAATATGCCATTATATGTTCTGTGGATGATGTGTCATTATGTGAGTCATCTGTATCTATTATATTTTATATTTTATTTTTCAATTCTAAACATGAATTAGTGTAGTGCCCATGCATTCTATGATATGTACAAAAATATATGGATCTCCTTATTGGGTGTAGAGGAGGTAGGTTGATCAACTTAGATTTTATAGTTTCCCTTAGTATCTCACTTGAAATCTTATTTAACCTTTGAATGCTTTGTGAATCACTAGTTGTAGATGTACTTTGTTTTGATTTCATGTTTTGATATGTAATATTGTTTGCCATAAATTGACTAGGGGAAGATGTATAAACATAATTTACACTATTATGACTTGGAAGGCTTTGTCTTGTAAATTTATTTTCCAATGTTGTAATATTTTCATGTAATAGTTGATTCTAATTTTGTAAACCTATAATTATCTTGTTTATACTAATAATTTGATCACATAGAGTCTCACAAGTGCAAACCTAAGCTATTTTTGATTGAACATGTAGGCACACATCCTATAGGGAAGAGGTGTGAATAGGCTGAGTATGGGGAATAGTGACATTAGTATAGGCTGCATCATCTTGTGGAGGAGTGATAGTATGGACTTGGTTAGAGGGAAAGTAACTATCACCCTCATAGATATGAGGAGGATAAGGAGATTTTGTCCTTTGCATAAGATATGACATTGAAATTGGAAACATAGTTGTTAGCTTATGTGTTAAATCCTCTATGTGTGTATGGGTTTGCTTGTCAATGGAATTACACATAGGAGAAATATAACATGCTATGAGATATGACATATATTTAAATTGATATAAAACATCATATATACATGTGTTTTTGTCTTTTCTAAGTTCATTCTAAATCAAAGGGAACAAACATGAAAATGAAAGTATTAAACTTTGCACTAAAAAGTGATTAATTTCTTCTATCATTATGAACATGATGATATGAATTAGAAGATATCTAAATATGAAATTTGAGTATAAATAGAAAATTAAACAAACCCTATGTGTGTCTAAGGTTAGGGTTTTTAAATTTAAGATTTATTTACAACAAATTTAAATTATATTCAAATGAATTAAAACCCTAATATGAAATTGATTTAATTAGATAGGTTGTCTAAAAAATAAAAAAATTAGAAGCATGCAACCCTAATTTATTGCATAAAAAATTGGATTAATACAAGTCAGGGTTTGAAGCAATATTCAAATTAAGTTAGGTTCACCAAATGAATTAACCTTATAGGGTTTAACTATGTAAATCCCATGTTTAGATTAAAGATTTGAAATGTCTAAATTAGTTAAATAATATGGAATAATTGAGCAATGATTTGTTATGAATTTTTATCTCTTTTGATTAAATATAAACTTATCTGGAAAGTGAATGTTGTAGATGATCTAGGTTATAAAAAATAGGTTCTAGATAGTTCTGAATGTCATTAATAGGGTCCCAATATCTATTTTCTCATTCGACAATAGCATCCCACCTAGATAGTAATGTCATATTGTTACAGTGTCCTCAAAGTGGTGCTAGTGTCCTCTTTATAAGATTGTTCCTATTTTTTGGGAGTACTTGCATTTGTATTTATGGGTCATATTCCTATGCACACAAAATATGGAACTCCTTGTTGTGCCCAAAAACCCTGATTTCGTATGCAAACCCTAATCCTCCATGAAATTATGGAATTAACAATACTTTGAGGAGGGATCAACCCTGATATAGTTCTCACACCTAGTGCTTGGTACAAATGCAAGTGAATTCTATAATGACAATGGTTTTGAATGCCTTGAGTGTGCTTGAGCTTTGAAATATTTGAAATATAGGCTTAGGGCTAATGTAGATGGTAGTATATTGAAGCAAGGTAGAATAGGGATCAAATACTTTAATATTTCTCAAATTATCTTTTGTTTAAGTAGGTCTTTGCATATATTTTCCATCTAGTAAATAGAGGTCAAATAGACTTGTATTTATAGATATCTATAACCCTTGTGGATAAGAAAATGTACTTAGCTTGACCTTAGGAGGGGTACATGTTTGGAAAAGTATCTATTTTTAAGAGTTAGGGAAAATGATAATAATTACCAGTTGGGGACACTAGTTCCATGTGGATGTAGTGTCCCAAATGTGGTGCTAATGTCCACCTAGAATATTTTTGGGAAAACTTGATTAGGATCTGGGAGAGCTATCCTAGGAATATGTTTGAACTAACTGTAGATGTCTCTGGTCTACATAATGACTAGAAATGTGTGGCAAAGGATATAGGATAGGTCTAGGGATAATATAGGATTAGGATAACTCAAGAAATACTCTTAGGATTCAAATACCAATTTTAGGTTATTACATCATGAATTAATTCTTTCTACTATAAATAATAGAGTCAATATTAGTGGTTCCTTAAATTAAACTCCTGAGGTATGTTGACTTCTCAAATACAAATGTGTTTAATTTAAAAAAATTATTTGTTTCTTAAGTATTACATATAAGTTTCAATTTAATTACATATTAACATATTTTTAGGTTAGTGGTGCCAAATTAGCTTTCACCTTCATGTGGTTGGTACTGTTAGTAAAGAATTCCATATTCTTGAAGTTAAGAGAATCTTTCAGTTCATGTAGATGATTGGC
Organism: Torreya grandis; assembly: GCA_037957365.1. Classification (NCBI taxonomy): domain Eukaryota; kingdom Viridiplantae; phylum Streptophyta; class Pinopsida; order Cupressales; family Taxaceae; genus Torreya; species Torreya grandis. The sequence continues at coordinate 1,477,470 of JARHVA010001663.1, forward strand.
TATTTTACCTTATCATGGGAAATGACATATTGAGGTTTGTGGGTTCAATAACTAAATAAAACTAAGTTTAGACATCATTTGTGATGGATATAATTTAAACCAAACATGGAGGAGGCATATAAAAACATAAAATGAAGGAGAAACTTAACTGGTGGGATTGATGAATAGTGTGTAAGGAGGTTGTAGGGGTGTGTGTGTAGTTTTAAAGAAATAAATGAATAAATTCAGGTTTACATAATTTTTTCATGCTCTTATAGGTGTTATTAAACCATATTTAATAACTTATTGACTTGTTATTACATACATATCATTGTTTATGGAGTGAATGGTTTGAATAACATGGTTGTTGATAGTTTATAAGGTGTATCAGACTTTTAACCCATCTTTCAAAGATATTTGAATAAATATATATGTTTTTATATGATTATCAGGTGTATTTGGATTCATATCTATGTTTTCCAACTTTTTTTTATCCTATTGCTTATTTTCATCATGTTCTAAGCTCTAGAAAACTTGAAAATAAAGTTATGAGAACCAAGATTTAAACAAACCATAATGTGTGAGAAAATATGTACAAGATCAACTAGTGGTCATAAAATATAAAAGTTTTAGAACCTCAAAACATAACTTTTTAATTTTTAATCAGGTCTTGAAACATTGTTTTGCTCAATTTATGAATGTTTTATGTTTATTGCCCTTTGGTAGGACAACCAAGGGTTTCTTCCCAAAAATATGAATATATTTTTATTTATTTGGTTTAATTCATTAAAAATAAATATAAAAATAGAGTAATTTGATATTCATGTGATGGTTCTTTTGGTTCATAGATATAACTTATAATTTCTATTTTATGTCTATTCAAAGTTTGCCTAAAAACAATAATCTTACCTTATAAGGAAATGTCAACATGAGGCTTGAATGGGTGATCCATCTCCTAACCAAGCATAATTATATGCAAGGAATGTTTTCCTAGAGGTTAATTTCCACTTACAATGTGGTGGTTATCCATTTTTTTAGCCATGAGGCCCCAGAGATAGAGATATCTTACTGTGATTTGTATCTTGACAACATTTCTTATCAATGTTGCTCAAGGCCAAAATTATTGCAAAAAAAGGTGTTCATGTGGATTTTTAGACCATGATAGTGTGAAAATATGTAAATAATACATCCCAAGGTGTTGGAAGTGATGGATTTTAGTGTAGAGATCCCTAAAGTGGAAATGCCTATTAAAGGCAAAGAACTTGTCTCTTAAGTACATAAAGTCACATTTTAGGACTGATCATTGAATCCTATGCTGTGAGCTCATAGATGATTTTTAAACCGAGGCATTTAGGGTAAAATTAGAGTACTTTTAAAGGAACATGAAATTATTTCAATTCATGGATATGAATTATTATTCATGTTTTATGCCTCTCCAAAGTTTGCCTAAAAATAATAATTTTGCCTTATAGGGAAATGCCATATTCATATTAGAATGGGTGCTTTGTATCATAACTAGGAATAATAAAATGCTAATAATGCATTCCTAGAGTATAATCACCACTTTTAACATGGTGTTGATGTTAGTTTTCATTCATGAGGCCCTAGAGATAGAGATATGTAACTACAACTTGCACATTACATCTAGGGAAATGATGTCTTGAGGTCATAATGGGTGCTTTGTCTCATAAATAGGTTAATAAAATCCCAATATTTTGTTCTTAGAGTTTAATATCCACCTTCAATATGGTGGAAATTCTAGTTTTTAGTAACAAGGCCTTGGAGATAGAGAACTCCAACTACAACTTGTATCTAACATCTTGGGAAAAATCATATTGAGGCTAGAATGGGTATTGTGTCTCCTAACTCAGCATAATCAGATGAAAATAATGTAGTCATATAGGTTAATAGCCACCCTTGACATGGTGGTGAGACTAGTTTTTAGGTATGAGGCCCCGTAAATAAGATCTCCAACTATGACTTGCATCTTGACAATGTTTCTGTTTAATGTTGCTTGAGGCCAAAATTATTGTAAAAAAGGAAATTCACATGGATTCTAAGGCATTAGAAGTGATAAAGTGTGTAAATTACACATATATAGGTTTTATAAGTTATGTATTTCAAATTAGAGGTCTCTAATGTAAAAATATCTATTATAAGCAAAAAACTTGTCTCTTTACTACATAAAAGTTGCATTTTAAAACTGATCATTAAATCCTATGCGATGAGTTCACTAATTATTTTAAATTTAAGGGATTTAGGGATAAATTATATTACTTTTAAAAACATTTGAATGTTATTTTGGTTCATGGATATGACTTAAATTTTTTTTAAACCTATCCAAAGTTTGCCTAAAAAAAAATAATTTTGTCTTATAGGGAAATGACATCTTGAGACCAAAATGGGTGCTCTGTCTCCTAATCAAGCATACTCAGATGCCAAGAATATATTAATATAGGTTAATATCCAAAATTTATATTGTGTCAATTATAATTTTTAGTCATGAGGCCCCAGAGATAAAGATATCCAATTATGGGTTACGTCTTTCATCTAAGGAAATGCCATCTTGAGGCCAAAATGAGTGCTCTATCCCCTAATCAGGGGTAATCGAATGCAAATAATGTAGTCATATAGATAAAATTACACCCTAGAAATGGTTTTTATTTTATTTTTTATGCATGAGGCCTTATATATATATATATATATAGCATCTTATATCTTGCATCTAGGGAAATACCATCTTAAGGCCAGAACGGGTGTTCCATCTCCTAACTGAGCATAATCAAATGTCAAGAATGTGGAAATATAGGTTAATCACCACCATAAACATGGTGTAAATGAAATTTTTCATCCATGATGCCCCAAATTTATATATCTCTAACTATGGCTTGCATCTTGATAACATTTTCATGGTGAAATTAAGACACATCCTATATAAACTGACCTCCTTTCTTGATTGAGGAGTTATAAATCCACACTTTAATCTAATTGAATTTATTATTTTGGAATCTTGTGAAATATTTTAAAAACTCAAATACTATGTTTCAAGGCTATGCTAAGTCTTTATAGAATTCTTGATAACATGCTCAATTGTCATAAGGTCTCTTGAGAGACATTTGATGAAACTAGCTTCTAAGACTTGCCTCTAGGTTTTTTTAGATGCAAACATAGGTTCACCAAGATATTATCACTCATCACTCCTGTATAACCTTGGTATAGAGTATAATTTCCTTGAAATAGGCTCGAAAGAGTTGTTCAATACTATGTTTATCCTTGAGAGTTCTCTATACTATGAGATTAACAAACTACCTATGCATTAGTCTTCTCAAAACAACTATAATCATTGGATTTAATTTTTTTATGACTTGGATAGTTAAACAATGATTTAATTATATGTTTACCAAGATGTTCTAAAGATTCTTATTACTATTGATGATCTTAAGAAGGTATACAACTTCATCTTTTCAACACAAGTGAGAGGGCAGCCTTCATTTAGGCTTGGTTCATGTTTGATAACCTATCTTAGCACCTTGATACCTTATTGGAAGGATTGAATAAGGTTATTATTCCTTTTAATAATATTTTAAATCTTATTAATTTGGTCAAAATACTCTCAAACACTCAAAAAAAACAAAGTTAAACCTTAATTTCCAAAAAAAAACCTAAAACTTTGCTAAGGCTTGGAATGACTGTTACAATCTCACCAACTTTGCTTTTAGATCTAATTTCCACTATAAATCACCATTACATCTTGGAATATCATAAAATTAATGTTTTCATCATGGATCAAAAATACCTTAAATTTTTAAAATAAAATTAAACTCTCAAAAGTTACCTTAAACTTTCCAAAATGCATGCAAAAGGCTTTCATAAGTGATCATATTAAGGAGACTTATTGGACAAGTCAAATATCATAGCTTGCCTTCTTGATAAGAACTCACTGAGACCTTGAAATAAATTAATATAAACATCATGATAATACAACATATGATACAAATACATGACTCTCAATAAGACCATTTACAAAGGTTAGATGACTTAGGTACCTGGTTTGAATAGAGCTTGATCAAGGGTGGATAATTAGATAATAATACCCTTATAGACTCTTCAAACATTTCCATTTAGGGATCCATTAGATTTATACTCATGAAGAGTAGTCTTTATATTATGGATTATAGGCTTTCAATCTATTATATAAATATGACTTGACTATGAATTGATATTTTGAATGAGATGATCCATAGAATCATAACTTTTAACATGATAATTATACATAAATTCCCCATACTGGTGTAAATGGTCCATGTTTTCATTCAAGTCTACTTTAAAATCTTCTTGATCAGCTTACAAATATATCTATCCTTGACATTAAGCATCTATATTAGTCTTGAAATAAAAATAACCCTATTCTTTATCACTATATCTTGATTATTTGAATCTCTATATTCTAATAAAAAGGCACCCTTAATGATCTTAAATAGTGTACACAGTCCCAAGATTGTGATGTCTTTAAACAAAACTCTATATTAACTCTCCAAGAAAAAAAATACACATTATCACTTATTTAATATGTTTAGGATGGGATTATCTATGTTTTTAATCCAAACTTCTTAGTTTCTTTTAGATCATGAAGAAATTCAACATCAAAATTTAGATGACAGATTCAGCTCTTATTGGTCCATTAGGTCTAATTTTACCTCTTAAGGGTATGTAAAAAAATTAAAGGTAATTTTTTTTTTACCTATTTAGATAGGTATAAATTAATTAAAAAGAATATATACATCTTTATATAAGGTTAAACATTTCAATTCCTAATCAAAATTGATTCAAATCTCTCTTTGATGCCTTATCTCAATGAGCACCTACAGGTAGTCCTAAACATGGTCCTATATAAATGAGGTTTTAAGGTTCATTTAATGATTTATATAGATTTTATATACCATTTAAAATATTAATAAACCAATTCCTTTTATTGGTTTATCAAGGATTAAACTCAATGGCAATGTTGCTCTTTTAGGTCTCTACAAGCCTAATCTATCTCCTTCAAAGAGTATTGATTCAATGCAATCACGAAATTAATTGGATAAATTTAATAAAGTGTTTAATATTGATAAAAAACTTAACAAACCTTCAAATGGGGATTTAATCTAAATAACAAAGCAACACAATCATTTTCTCTTTTTTGAGCCTTCTCGATAGTCACCTATAGGCATACTAGAACACAATCAGTTATAACTATCAATTTAGGAATATCTTAAACCTAAGAATTATTTTATTAACATTATATAAATCACTCATAAAGTTTCAAGGATTTTCATTAGTTAAAATTTGAGTTATGGAGCTTTTTGTACTAAAAACCCACTTTTAGGGTTTCTTAGAAAACACAGAGCCCAAGAGCTACTAAAAAATTATTCATAAAATTTTGGGGATTTATAATATTTATAAAACATTTTAAAATGTCTTAATAAACTTATATAACCTTTAAAATCTTACAACCAAGCTCATGCAACTTTTCTCATGTGTTGTAGGTGATTATGAAGGACTATAGGTGTGTAAAAACAAAGTTTTAGTGGGTTTCAATAGTGAAAAATTGGAATAAAGAGAAAAATAACTTAAAATTGAGTTGTATATCATTAAATAATATAAAATATATATGATTAAAATAATTAAATCAACAAAACTCCTTTTATTTGTAATAAAATCACACTTTTTTTACATAGACCCTTGTTTTACATTGGCAGACTGTCAACAACAACATAGTCATGAAATTTTTGACTCTTTATGCTTTCTATATCCTTAAAATTAATTCATACTTATTTTATTAAAATATTATTTAATGGATTAATATAAATCCAAGTTTAGAATGGCCTAATTTGGCCCAAGATTCTCACTCAACCACTTATCCTCAAGATAGTAAATGTTCAATTTTGAGAAATCTTTTAGTTACACTTGTTGTTTTTTGGGATAAACACCACTAAATGAAACTTGTATAACACCATATAAAAATTATAGGACCATGAAAAATAAACATTAAACTTTAAAAATTTGCATATTTACAATAAATATATTCTAAAATTCAAATTTTGCTTTTGGAAGGAAAACTTGCTAAAGCATCTAACTTATAAATTGACTTCTAGGACCTTTATCAAGGAATTTATTTATTTAAATACCTAAGAATATAATAACTCTTGACACCACCATTTCATCACACTTTCAATTATTATCCTGCATCATATACATTTCAACAAACTGCAAGGTATATTTTTAATGCTCAACAATTGTTTAAGGCATATAATAATGTGAACATGTAATAGAATATCTAATTTAAAAAAAATATATATATTAAATAAACAATAATATTTAAAAATTTAAAATTTGAACAATATATGTATATAAAGGCATACAAAATGTGAACACTTGATACAATATCTCGGGTCAATGCCATATATATATATATATATATATATATATATAATAGAATGCCATGATACATGATCCTAATCATCAAAATGCATTGATCTCTTTTCCTTTTTTAATATAATTTTCTCCCTTAAATTCCTTGCTCATAATTGGAGGTGTTAGTTCTAGATGACTATGAGTCCTCCATCACTCAAAACTTGCATGTAGATCCAACTGTTAATATGTAAATATTGTCAAAAAATTTACATGTATTGGAACAAGTTAATAAATTAACAAGTTAAGTTTTTAAAATGATATAAATATTATTCACATGGGCACTTAATGCAAGCTGATAGTCACGGTCAATGATAGGTTCATTCTAGTGAACCTAAGTGTAAAAAGGATCACCAATAGGAGTTGGTGACATGATCATGATAATGTAAGGTCTGGGTCCTTATAAATACACACACACAAATATATATATATATATATATATATATATATATATATATATATATTCAAATTCAAATTTAGATCATAAACATTTAAGTCAACTGACTAAATCATTGGAATATAATATAAAAATTTACAAATTAAATTTTCAACTATACCATGTCACACCTACTAATCATTTCAACAAGACTAGAAGACATCATTAGAGGAATTTGCATAAACAATTATTTCATGCATAAGATATTTGCACAAGTATAGAGGATAATTAAAAAACACACATCCATAATTACACTTAAACATTACAATAACTCTCATGTACCTTAGTGAGTTGATGTGTAGATTAAATCATAGCAACAACATATACATTTTCTCCTTTCCAAATAGATGGTGGAATGTCTAGTGTGGTCATCAACTGAATAAACAAAGTATCATTGTTAGTCACTTCAACATATGTGTGTGTGTGAATAAGACTAGTTGCAGACACCAAAGAGGCATAATTGAATCAAAATTTAATCAAAGTTAGTAAATACAACATGGTTATTTGCATTAATAACATTAATTAATCTTTTAAAAACACCCATGTATAGGTATAAATAGGCATAGTATCCATAACACACATGCTCTTATGACATCAAACATCTTATTGCAACATAAAAATTTATATAAATGATTGAGATTTATATATGAAAAATAATTAAATACATTTTAAATTGCAAAAATATTTAAAATTTAACAAGTTCTAAATTTTTTTGTAACAAGTAAAATATTAAAGCTACCTAAAAATTTGTAGCCAAGGTGTCCAAATCAAATACAAATGACTAAACACAATGAGGTCAATATCATTTAGGCCCTAAAAATACCAACATGAATGGGATGAAATATATCCTTCTCCTCCTCCTTAGGTCCAGTGCATATAGCATCACATGATCTATAATAGTGATCTCTTTGATATTAATGTTAGATGAAGCCTCTCCATGTCCACCCTCACTAGTAGGAATATGAGAAATATAGTTTGTATGCTAAATAAGGGTGTCAGTAAGTGCCTTAAGTGCATGAAAAGTATCAATCTCTATAGTCTCCTTGAATATAAAGGGTAAGGTCTCAAGAGGATATGATTTGTTTATATGTACCTTTGTAGGTTGATTAGGTTCATGACATGCACCTAGCCTATTTTTTGCAAAGCCCTTTCCTCTGCCAAATAACTCTAAGAAATTAAAATAGTTTATAACTTCATTCAATAGAAACTCTCAATACAATTTTTTTCAAAAAATACATCGGGACCTCATTATTGTTGCAATGCAGGTAATCAAAGACCACCCACCATTGGTTTCAAATTTTTTGTATTATCAAATCATGAGTGCACCAGTGGATTGGAATCCATTTGGCTATCACATATAGTGGTGCACTAGTTTTCCTATCAATAAATAGGGCAAAAATTTAAGCTTTGGTTATATTTTCATCTTTCATAGTGGTTACAGATAATTTATTGGAATAGTATGCCCTACATATATTTTAATACTTAATCCACCTATAAATTTAACCTATTAACTAGTTTTATTCTCATAATGTCTATAATATATCTGACAGATAAATTTGGTGGGGGTTATTTGCACAAGTATCCCTCAATGTCATAATTAGATTCTCAATTTTGATCTTATTTTCAATGATATTGGCTATTAAATCCTCTTGAATGCCTTGGGGGGCTTGAAAAACTATAGGAGGGATAGGAGGGTTTTATAGGTGAGGAGGGATAGAAGGGTTTTGTGGGTGAGGACGGATAGGAGGGTTTTTTGGGTTAGGAGGAATATGAGCATCAAGTTTTTGTTTAGTGGTACTTGCCTCTACATGTGATGAAAAATTAAAAAAATAAAAAATTTAAAAAAATGCAAGAACATTAATAAGTATTTATTTTTAAATGCATTAAATTTTATTTTCATACCTCTCTTTCATTGTGGCATTATTGAATTCAGATTGCTTGGATCTCACTCAACAACGTATCTCTTATTCCTATCTTTTTCTCATAGTTTGTGTTGATGCTAAATGGATGACACCAATGATTTTTTTTGGTTTTAAAATAACATAAGCATGTATGTGGTTTTTTTGTTTTAAAACTGCATACATGGTTGTAGCTTGATAATACCAAGATTATGTTATAGAAACATATAAAATCTGCATTCACAAAATTTATTTCAAAAAATATGTCCACTTTTTGTCTCCCCATCTCCATGCACTTACCCACCACATGATTGAGAAAATGATCTTGATACATGTTAGTCTTTGAATTATCATTTACTTGTGGCCTAACATCTTCATTAGGTGTACTAATGTCAATAATTTTCTCATCAATGAGTTACTGACTTTTATGATTGAGCTTCATGCATATCTTATTTAAATATCCTACACATATATGATAGTCAAAAAATGCATTAGCGTAAAAAACTATAGGTGGAGGCATAAATATATCTATTTCAAATTGTGGAGGAAGTGTAATAACAAGACATTCAAGAAGCTTTTGTATTAGCACATGTGGAGGTGAAGGTAACCTTGAAAATTGCCTCCTCGATAGAGACTTTAGCCTCATTTTTTAACTCATTAGCTTTGCTATTATAACTAGGCTTGCTTTGAAATTTGATATTAAATATAGAAGGAACGTCAAATTTATACTTGAGCTTGATCAATGTAATTAATTTGACCTCACGTTCCTCAACTATATGGCATAGTTCATCAAATGATTTAAACTTATCAAACATAATAAAATTTTGAAGAGGAATAAGTAAGCTTTACATAAAAATGTCATGAATCTCATTATCAACTATTTTATTTAAAATTTTGGCAAGAATGGTCTTATATCTTAGAACATACTCACTAAGTATCTCATATGGACCTTATTTGATCTTTACGACTTAAGCATAGGATAATTTCTCACCAATATTAATAGAAAAATGTGTTAAAAACTAATTTTCCAAAGTATTGAAAATTTTAACTAGTTGGAGATGAAGATCAAAGAACAATTTAAGAGAATAATCCTTGAGTATTCTTAGAAGAATCTTAGTTAAAAATTTGTCATTACCCAAATAATCTATACAAGATACTTGGAAGGCTTACAAATGTTATTCAGGATCACCTTTACCTTCATAAAGAGAAAGCTTGGGAGCCACAAATCTAACTAGTAGAGGGTAGGATGCAATTTCAAGAGCCAAAGGTTTATGAAATAAGGTACAATAATCTAAAGAAGGGCTAGCATGAGAAATGGTTTGCTAAATATTAGATAGATTGGCTTGTAAAACGAGAAGGGTTTTCTCAATAAAAGCATTGGCTATAGTAATTGGGGGAGTGTAGGTAGTATGGAGTGAAAAAATGGGAATGTACTCAATGGTTTTTCATATGATATTCTATTATTATATAACACCTTGGTCTTATACACTTAGCAAACTCAGACCTTGATTATTCCTCACAATTCTCTACCTAGTCTTGCATCTGCTCTAACCTTGTGTCTCTTGGCCTATAAATCTTAGTATAAAAAGTATTATACTAATGACTTAGGTATTTTATCTTCCCTATAGTGATTAAAATATACTTATCTTCCATCTCTATAAGTTTTGAATATGTGTTCATTCTCCTGTTCCCTAGACACTAACTTCTAAGTCAAATATTGGTGTTGATGCTACTTCCATGTCTCGACACAAGTTTCTAGTTCCCTAAAGTAATCTAATTTTCAAATAAAATGTGTCTTAATGGTTGACCTAAGTTATTTAATTCAAGTTATTAATCCAAAGGGATTGATTTAAATACAAGATCAACCCTCATTCATTATTCACCTAAAAACACCTAGAAAAAGATCAAAGAGACCAAATAACTTATCAAAAGCACTCTATCAAACATTTAACTAGACAAGGCTTCTCTATTTCCATACCAGTCATAGGTACAACACATATACAAGTTTGAAGTAATAAAAGAGCATTTTAAGATCCCACTTTTACAAGTTATAATCTAGGTCACTATTGTACTTACTTTTCACACATTTTATGATTCACACACAAGCCAACACATAAAGGAGAACTGCATTAGTTTGAGGCCCTCTTCAGAGTATTGGATATGTAAGAAACATCCTTTGATAGTGGGGTCATTAGGGTTAGCTTGATAATGTGTGTTCACTAAACCATTTTCCCCCAAGGTTGTATTAAATATGAAAAGCTAGGGTTTTTTCCATTTCACTTAAATTTTGTACACTTGACACACTCAAACCTTGGTTGTTCCTCTCATTTACCTACCTTTCTTACTTACACAAGTCTCACATCTAATCTATCTTTATACCTATTGGCCTATATATATTATTCTAACTAGTCTTATATTGATGATCTAGGTATTTTATCTTGACCAAAATGGTTAAAATATACTTATCTTCCATCTATACAAGTTTTGAATCTATACTTGTTCTCCTTTTCCCTAAATAGTAATGTTCATGTTAGAAAGTAATGTCAATGCTATTGTCCTATCCTGATACACATTCCTATAGTCATCTAATTTATAAATGAAGCATATCTTAATGGTTGGCATAAGTGTTTTAATATGAGTTATTAATCCAAAGAGATTTATATAGATATAAGAGCAACCCTCATTTATTCCTCACCTATCAACACCTATAAAAAGACCAAAGATACCAAGACATTATCAAAATCGCTCTATCAAGAATTCAATTGAATAAAACTTACTTATTTTTGTACTAGTCATAGGTACAACACATCTATAGTGTAATGCCCAAAATTTACATCTCAGGCACACAAAAAATCACACTATTTTTTTTTACAATCATTTAAACACACTACTATTAAAAAATAAAAAAACGCAACAATCACATTCGATTATAGAAGTGATGGAAATTGAAAAATGATACTTACGATAAAAAGGTTTAAATTACAAAACACTCTTTAATCATAACACACTAGAGATATACCTCTATCTCTTGAGATAAATGGGACACACTAAAGGATAAAAAACATGTGTGAATAGATTTAATAGCTGAAAACCAACATCGAAGTTCCATAACTCAGACTCCATTATAAAGAGGATTAATTAAACTTGGTAAAACAATATTACACTCTTCATGAGCCCAAATGTTAATGAAATAAACTTCTATCACATATTGGATATAACAACATGGCATTCAACACTAAAAGAGATCTCAAAAAAAATGGTGAAGGGTTAATTAAGTTAAAGGGTGCAATATAGAAAACCATGAAAGCACAAACACACCATGGGCTCACAAAATGTCCTTGAATAAAATATCTTAGAAATATTAAAAATTAAAAAAGGTGGTAAATTAATTATTTAATCTAAAGAAAACTCATGAGTCTTGAAATAGACCTAGATTAATGATAATGTGAAATGAAATATCTAAACCAAACTAGAATTAACAACATAATTTGATTCTCTTAAGAAACTACTAACAAATAAGGTACAAGGAGGACTCACTAAAAACATATAATGGAGTATAAAGACAAATATTAAAGGTTAAATGTGAATATGAATCTAAAGATAAGAGGTTGCAATTTTTAGATTTAAGAAATGTTAAGCTAGGTGATTAATGTAACACCCTTTCCACAGTGAACTCACAGACTAAAATTAGGAATGACAAAATTTGTGAATAAATTTGACTTGTAAAAGAGTCACTAAAAATAAAAAATAGACATAAAATCATTAACTAAAGGTTTCTATATAAATTTAAAGGTAAAAAAGAATTACTAATAAGTTTTGGTTTCTCTTCAATACTATTTTAACTATTTCAGGCAACTCTAATTTGTATCAACTTTGTAGGCTAAAAAAGAAAGTTAGGTGTAGAAAACTTGCCAATATCCCTAGAACTGGATCCACCAAAGTATATCAGAATATGGTAGAAAATTTATAGTTATAGATCCCGATTGACAAATGATATTTATAGAGCTTACAAGTTTTTGTTCTAGAAAAAACATAAGTTCAATTGTTAATTGAATCTTATTTTTGAGTCAAATTAGTTGATTTTTTGAATAGAAAATTATTAATTTAAACTTTCATTGAATCTTATAAGAGTGCACACAATCATCTAACCATTGACAAATTATGCTAGTAGATGATGTATTTAGCCATGTTTTTAAGATTGAAAAATAAGTCTTAATTTCATTCCACTTTTTAAAAAAGATTTTAAGGGATGCCTCAAGACTTTCCATAGATAACCTATCCATAATTGGTTCTTATAATGATTAAACTGAGTCATTATTTTTACATCAAGACACTTAGTGATAATCTAGTTAAGAATATTATCTTTACTCATTAATTTTGACTGTAAGTGTTTGACCCAAAACTATTTGTATCACTAATACTTATATATTATGATTAATCAATAACTTCACAATGTCAAAGTAAGTTAAACTCACTATATTTCAAGTTTAACATTACCAATATTTTTTTTCATTTAATGTTCTTAACATTATTTTACTATTCAAATAATGTTTTCTAAACACTATCGCTATTAGCCCGTTATGAATATCAGATATTACAACCTTGGTTTATCCAAATGAATATTACTTGTCACCTAATTAATATCTAATTGTCGTAGTCAACAAGCTTCTTGACTTATAGATAAAATAGATTTCGTATCACTACTAGAAGTAACTCTAATTAGTCAAACACTAGTTTCTACCTATTATCAATACAATAATTATTACAAATAAATCATTGACAAAATTAGAGTAAAGGATATTATGACATATTGATATATTTAAAAAATACAATCATTAGTCATCAAGTACAAAAGTTCTAACATGGATCTTTCAAAGGTAAGTCAATTTAGGTTTAAGACAATCTCTAAGGACTAAACTTTAAAAATGTCTCATTTGAAAAACAAACATTCATAATTTATCAAAAACTCATATCAGATAACATACAAGATGTTATTGATTCAACATAAGAAAAATATTATTCCTCAATACTTTATCCACGTCTGATAACTCGTTAAATTGCACTACAAAAATAGTTAAATAGAAGGGGTCAGCTTACACTAAGCAAGAGATTCCTACTTCCTAAATACATCATTTTTCCAAGTTAATAAATAATTTCAAATAAAGATTTAGGTAACAAGACATAAAATAAAATGATAACCTACATGCTAAACAACCAAGAAGATGGATTTTAATAAGATAAAGACTATCTGATTAGTATAAACATTGCAAGAATGTTAAACTTTTAAGCTTCTCTCTAAGTGTATACAAGAACATATGGATCTATTCATTTATTTTTATTTGTCAATATTCTCTAAATACAAGACATAGGAGTTAACTCATCACATAGCCAATAAAGTGAGATAAAATTTTATTATCATCCCCAAGGTACACACAAGTGAACTCATTCGACAAACCTCAGCTCAATATACCATTACTAAAATTTACATAATTTTATAGATAGTAATCAGAATGAAACCTACAAATTCCTCACGGGTTAAATTTATTCCTAACGGTAATAAGGAAAGAACAAATATCATAGTTTGAACACAATGTGGATAGCCATCTCAATATCATAATATAACCTCAAAATAAAATAAAAATCCACCATTATATATAATAAGCATGATTTCACATGTAAGTTCCACTCCTCATCAAAAAGTTTTAGCTACTTTAATTATACATTTATAAATGCTTTAAAAACTAAATCATGATAATATTACAAAAACAAAATTGACAATAGACCTATGAATATAGGCTTTACAAATATTTCAAAAAATGTGAATATATAGACATGCATTAAATGAGTAATTATCTATTAATATTAATATAAAATTATCCATAATCATATAAAATTATCTATAATCATATAAAATATTATGTTACATATCTATATACATATAGATATGAAATTTGACTTTAGACTCATGTTTAATAATACACTAGTTATTAATGAGAAATAACATAAACTATTATTTTCTTTATATATATATATATATATGCAAATCAAATATTTATCCATAATTAATTTTAAATATAATATTGATAAAAAAGAATCAATATTATTTTACATATATACATATATAATATACACTTTAATAATATAAAAATATTTAGTATTTAATATATTATTTTTATTTATAAATACTACATAATATATTATGTTTTAATAAACCCCCCCCCACCCCCCCACAAAAAATAAATAAATGAATATAATTATTTTATTAAATCATTGATATTATATATATATATATATATATATTATTTTCTTTTTTTCATAAATGTAAACCCTATCTTAGGATTTTGGCCAGTGATCGGGCCTAAGGCCTTGGCCATGACCATGGCCATCAGCCTAACCTACAACTTTGGACTGGGGAGGTTGGTCATCTGGCTGCTCCCTTCCCTCCCATTAAGGGAAGGGGCCGGGGATAGGACAACAACTGCCCCTCCCCAAATCTTTATAAAATAAAAAATATATAAATTTCAATATTTTTGTTTATTATTATTATTATTTTATTTATTACACACAC
This sequence comes from Torreya grandis, assembly GCA_037957365.1. NCBI lineage: Eukaryota > Viridiplantae > Streptophyta > Pinopsida > Cupressales > Taxaceae > Torreya > Torreya grandis. Next base: position 1,492,804 of record JARHVA010001663.1, read on the forward strand.
ACACACACGCACGCACACGCACACGCACACACGCACACGCGCGCGCGCACACACGCACACACACACACACACACACACACACACACACACACACACACACACACACACACACACACACACATTTCATTTTTAAAATATAAATAAAATGGGCTTGCCTATATATATTTTTATATGTATAGACGTAATATATATACATACACACATCTATATATATATATTATTTTTATTTATATATATTTTTATTTTTAAATAAGAGAGATCACAAAATAAGAACCTTGATTTATATGTATATAACTTATATACACTTAAACATACATACATATACTTATTTTGTATTTTTTTTTAAAGTAAGAAATCCCTTTGTAGTCAATTGAAGGCAAAATAGAGTAGATCAATAAATTTTGAGAGACAAAATGAGCACTAGGGTTTGTATATATATATATATATATATATATATATATATATATATATATATATATATATATATATATATGAAAACAAAATATTCCAAACATTCTTTATTTATATTTGTTCATATATTTGGAAAAATAATAGGGATTAGAGAGGAGAATCCCTTTCCTATTGTTGAAGCTCCATTCTCCATTTTTATTCCTCAGCCATCTTCCTTCTTCTTTCTTCACCTGTTCTTTCCTTGGCTAAACTTCCAAATGATCCTCTCCTCTTTTGGTTGACTTTTAAATGAAAGATATGTATTATTTTATAATTTTATTTTAGGTTTAGGGTTTCACTCTTTTATTTTATTTATTTAAATCCATCAATACAATAATGGATTAGTCATTATTTTTACCTTTAGTTGATTAAATTAATTAATACCTTGAGAACACCAGGTAACTAAATAAAATAAGCTTATTACAGAACCACATATATTCTTTTAACTTTTATCAAAATATCAATATATAAATAGGATCATATAATTACATTTATTAATACGTACAAATACATGAACAATAATGAAACAAATTATTTATTTATTATAAGTTATGAATAATTATTTATGTTTATTTATTTAACTACTTATTTACAAAAATGCCATTTTAATATCTGTTTATATAAGTATACAATTATTTATAAATTGATTTATGTTTAATAATAAAAGTTACCTAGGCTCAATGATAAATGAAACAATGTTATTATTCTCATCTTAAAATAAGATTTTATTATCGATACATTGAGAAACTACAAGTCAAGTAATCGGGACCAACTTAGTTTAACATAACCACTTGACAAGTTTAACAAACTATTTAAGTTAACATAAATTCATCCACTAGAGAACCTTGACCAAAGTGACTCATCGACATAGGGATCCATAAAAGATATAAAAATTGCATTATGTGATAGCATGAATTATTGTAAGCATCAAATACGCTCAACTCAATGCGGTCTTATATGAGACACAAAGAACTTGATTCTAAGTCAGCACAATGAGATAACTAAATCAAGACTAACCATTAATCGTAATACATCTCACTCGTATGTCAAGTGCAATGACACATTTGATACACTAATAATCCACACGATGATACATCATCAAAAAAACATTGATGAAATTGAGAGGGGTATATATTCACCCCCTTAAAAAAGGCATCAATCCTTGATGATTCCAAAATAAAATCATATAGTGGAATCCACTACATTCTAAAATAGTAATAATTTATTACTAAGAGAATCCTAATGATATTACAAAACTTAATTAGTTAATTTTTAAACGGTCACAAAATTGATAACACTAAAATGCTACTATCAATACTCTAATATGCTAGAACATAAGTTCCTATTCCAAATAACCCTTGTACCATCCCGTGGTATAATAGGAATAAGAAAGATAGAGTCAAAACATGAAACCAATATAATCATTATAATTCCACTTAGATATGTAATGTTGAGTCGGTTGTTAACCAAACATACTACTAAGTCATTTCTATTGAATATAATATTATAACTCTGATAAATGACCATAATAATGTATAAATAAAGAATAATCAACAACATGTCTTGTGGTTGAGAAATATGGTGTTATTAACTTGTTCCAAATAGGTTCCCATCTTGACCCAATAACTTTTAAAAACTACTTCTTCTCCCATATACAATGTACACTACACACATTACATCATATATATAGAAAACACATGAACTAAAATTCACCAAAAACTAAAATACCACAATAATTTTAAGTAATCAAATGTCAAAATAATTAATTTAAGAGTCAATAAGTCAATGAAAGTAGAAAAATAAATCAAAAATTCAGAAATCAAATTCAAAAGAAGTTGGCACCCATAAAAAATCAAGTCCAAGTCACAATTATCAAGTCATTAAAGTAACAAAATTAATTTAAATTGTAATAAAATGTAAGTTCATTTACTTCAAGTTCAATTAAAATAAATTATAAATATTTAAGGCTCCAAAAAATTAATTAAATGCAAAAATTCAAGTTTAAGGACTATTTCTAATTCTCAAAAAAAAAAGTAAAGAAATCAAAACATCACATTACTTAAACTATGTGATTCTAAAAGCATCCAAGGGGAGAAGGAATCAATAAATCTCAATCACGTCCCAGAGGTGAGAGAAAAAAATTAGGTCAACTACCTCCCCGAGGTAGGAGAAACATCACATCATCCTCTATATATCTACCAAAAGAACAACATGATTACCTCCTAGAGGTAATAAATTAAGACTCAACAATCTCCTAGAGGTAGGAGAAACAAGAACAATAATAATCCTCTCTATGCCTTCTAGTAGTAAGTGCTGTATAAATGTGTAGAAATAGACCAAGTATGAATCTCATACCTGGCACTTAGTGCCAAAAGTAACCTGAGAAATAAGCCAATTACCTCAAAGTCTTTGAATCAACTGATATATAAGTCTCTCATCAAATAATGTCACTTTTGACTATTACACTCAACTAAAATTCTTTTCCAAAAAAACATTATGTACAATCCTAGTTGTCTTGTTCTAATGTAAATAAATAATATGTATTGATATCTCTCATGCAAATATCTTGATATTGCATTATCACAATTTGTCCATAATGATATAACATTATTCAAACTCAAGTATCATGTCCAAAGGATGATAATCATTTATATTATAAACTTTATAATTACACATACAACCTCTATTCCATGCTCAAATGAACACTCAAATGAATTATAATTGTAACCTAAATGGTCATCTCAAAGAAAGCTAATTAGTTTACTAATTCTCTCACAAGTAGGAAAGTACATACATTATTTTTAATGAAGAGGAGGTAACAAAAGTAATATATCAAGACCATATACAGACACTTACTCTTGAATCACTTGTGGTTACACACAAGATTCAAGCTACTTAACTCGAGGACAAGGTTATAACTTACAACACTCTTATTCAATATGTAAGCATCTCAAACTATACTAGATACCATTAATTATATAATAACCAACATGCACAAGGCTAAAAAAACAATAGTGTTAACTAAATTCTACATTTACAACATAATATGATAAGGCATCTTTATAACTTCATGGCTCATGCTTAACCAAGATGAATAATAAAAAACCATTAACTAGAGCATACTAGCTTAGAGCTACCATAGCTAATAGTCTAATTTAAAGAAACATTCAATGTTATCATATTATTAACTATATGTATGTTCCATTATTAGATTCATATTCATTCAATGTACCAATACATAATCATTAGAAGTATACAGAAATATAGATTAAGATAGGTATTTAGCATGCACAACATACATACATACACAATTTATTCATATATAGTTACTTTTTACCAGAGAATAACACACTGATAAACATAAACATCTATTATTAAGACATGAAATCAAAACAATCAACCAAATAAATTTAAAATTTCATCATTTTAGTAGCTACAGGGTCTATTGGCCCATGGTGGCTAGATACTCCAAAATAATAGTATGCAAATAACAAGTGAGTTCTTTATAAAAAGATTTTCCTTTCCAATAATTGAATAAATCTTAAAATTAGAATTTAATAATTCCCAATATAATCCATGTGTGGAAATATGTACATCCTCACCATGTCATTTCATTTGTACACATATAAGCAAAGTTGTAGAATACATATATAATAATAAAAACACTCCAGATCTCTCAATGTTTAACCGTGCTATGATACCAAAATATAATGCCTAAAATTTACATCTCAGACACACACAAAACCACACCAATTTTTTTTGACACATCACTTGAACACATTACTATTAACAAATATAGATAACTCAATAATCACATTCATTTACAAAAGGGACAATAACTAAAAGATGATACTTTTGACAAAAAGGTTTAGATTTCAAAACACTCTTCAATCACAACACACTAGAGCTATACCTATACTTATTTTGATAAAGGAGACACACCAAACGATAAAGCAAATGTTTGAACATATTAAATAATTATAAACCAACACCGAAGGTCCACAACTCAGACTCCATAATAAGAAGAATTAATTATACTTGGTGAAACTAAATTATGCTCTTCATGAGCCTAAATATTAAACAAAGAAACTTATATCACATATTGGATATAACAACACAACATTCAACATTGACATAGATCTCAACAAAGGAAATTGTAAAGGGTTAATTAAGTGAAGGGTGTAATACAAAAAACCATGAAAACACAAACATACCACAGATTCACAAAATGACCTTGAATAAAATATCTCAAAAAGATTAAAAATTAAATCAAGGTGGTAAATCAATTATTCAAGCTAAGAAAAACTCATATGGGTCTTAAAATAGACCTAGAGTAATAAAAATGTGAAATGAGATGTCTAAATCAAATTAAAATTAACAAAAAAATGTTTTTTTTAAAAAACTACTAACAAATAGGGTACAAGGACTCACAAAAAATATCTAACAGAGTAGAAAGATAAATACAAAAAGTTAAATGTGAATATTAAACTCAAGGTAAGAGGTCATAATTGTTAGATTTAAGAAATGTTAAGCCAAGTGATTAATACAACACCCTTTTTGAAGTGACCTCGCAGACTAAAATTAAGAACGATAATTTTTTTGAATAAATTTGATTTGAAAAAGGGTCACTAAAAATAGCAAACGAACATAAAATCACAAACTAAAGGATTCTATATAAATTTAAAAGTAAATAATAATTACTAACAAGTTTTGGTTTCTCTTCAAGACTCTTCTAACTATTTTAGGCAAATATAATTTGAATCAACTTTGCAGGCTGATAAAGGAAGTCTGGGGTAGAAAACTTGCCAAATGTCCCTGGAACTAGATCCACCAAAGATTATCAAAATAGGGTGAAAAATTTATGGTTATATATACTGATTTAGAAATGATATTTCTAGAGGTTATAGGTTTTCATTCCAAAAAGAACTTAAATTCAATTATTAATTGAATCCTGTTTCTGAATCATCGATTGTTTTTCTGAACAGAAAATTCTTAGTGTAAACTCACATTGAATCTTATAAGAGTGCATGTAATCATCCAAATATCATAAAATTATCTCAAAGGATGATATATCTAACCATGTTTTTAAGATAGGAAAATAAGACTCAATTTCTTTTCACTCTTTTAACAAGATTTTAATGGATGCCTCAAGACTCACTATAGATAACCTATCTAAAATGGGTTCCAACAATGATTAAGGTAAATGAGTCATTATGTTTACATCAAGATACTTAGTGATAATCTGGGTTAGAATATATTAACTTTACTCATTGATTTAAACCATAATTTTTTGACCCAAAACTATTTATATGACTAATATCTATATATTATGATTAATCAATGATTTCATAATGTCAAGATAAGTTAAACTCACCGTATTTCATGTTTAACATTACTAATATTTTTTTTTTGCTATTTAATGTTTTTAAAATTATTTTACTAATCAAATAATGTGTTCTAAACACTAACACTATCAACTAATTATGAATCTCAGATATTAAAACCTTGGTTTATCCAAATGAATATCACTTTTTACCTAGTCAATATCTAATTGTCCTATTCAACAAGGTTCTTGAGTCATAGATAAAATAGTTTTCAAATCACTACTGGAAGTAACTTTAATTAGTCAAGTACTAATTTCTACCTATTATCAATACAATAATTGTTATAGATAAATCATTGACAAAATTAGAATAAAATATATTATTATACATTGATATCTTGAAATAATACAATTATTAGTCATCAAGTACAAAATCCCCAACATGGATTTTTCAAAGATAAGTCAACTTAGGTTTAAGACAATCTCTAAGGATCAAACTTTACAAATGTCTCATTTGACCCACAAATGTATATTCACAATTTACCAAAAATTCAAATGAGATAACATACAAGATGTTATTGATTTCAACATAAAAAAATATTATTTCTCAATACTTTATCTACCTTTGAGAACTCGTCAACTAGCACTATGAAAATACTCGAATAGAAAGGGTTAGATTATGCTGAATAGGAGATTCCTACTCCCTAAATACATCATTTTTTCAAGTTAATAAACAATTTCAAATAAAGATTTAGGAAAAAAGACAAAATTAAATGATAACCTACATGCTAAATAACCAGGAGGGTGGATTTTAATAAGACAAACACTATTTGATTAGTACAAACAATATAAGAATGTTAAAATTTTAAGCTACTCTCTAAGTATATACAAAAGCAGATGGATTTGTTCATTTGTTTTCATTTGCCAATATTCTCTAAATACAAAACATAGGAGGTAATTCATCACATAGCGAATAAAATGAGATACAATTTTATTATCATTCCCAAGGTACACACAAGTGAACTCATCCGTCAAACCTCAACTCAATACTATTACTAAAATTTACATAATTGTATAGATATTTATCAGAATGAATACATATAAATTCCTCACTAGTTGAATCTATTCCTAATCATAATAAGGAAAGAACTAGTCTCTTAGTCTAAACACAATGTGGATAGGCATATCAATATCATAATATAACCTCAAAATGAACTAAAAATCAACCATTTTATATAACAAGTATGACTTCGCATGTAAATCCCACTCCTTATCAATAAGTTTTAGCTACTTTAACTATACATTTATCATGATTTAAAAACTAAATCATGATAATATTATGGAAACAAAATTGACAATAGACCAATGAATATAGGCTTTACAAATATTCTAGAAATGCAAATATATAGGCATGCATCATATGAGTAATTATCCATTAATATTATTATAAAATTATCCACAATCATATAAAATATTATTTTACTTATCTATCTACATATAGATATGAAATTTGACTTTAAACTCATGTTTAATAATACACTGGTTATTAGCAAGAAATAACATAAATTTTCATTTTTTACACACACACAAATGATATATGCAAATAAAATATTTATCCATAATTAATTTTAAATATAATATCAATGACCAAAAAAAAGAATATATATATATATATATATATATATATATATATATATATATATATATATATATATAATACACATTTTAATAATATAAAAATATTTAGTATTTAATATATTATTTTTATTTATAAATACTACATAATATATTATGTTATTATATTTTATTAATCCCCAAGAAAATGAATATAATTCTTTTATTAAACAAACAATCTTTTTTTAATTATTTTCATAAATATAAACCCTATCTTAGGTTTTTGGTTGACGGTCGAGCCTAAGGCCTTGGCCATCAGCCTGGGTTGTAACTTCAGGATGGGGAGGTCAGTTGGTTGGTCGTCTGCTCCCTTGCCATTAAGAGAAGGGGCTGGGGATGGGACAACCACTGCCCCTCCTCAAATATTTATAAAATAAAAAAATGTAAATTTCAATATTTTTATTTATTATTTATTTTTATCATTATTATTTGTTTCTATATATATATATATATATATATATATATATACATATATATATATATATATATATATATATAAATTTTTTGAAATAGAAATAAAATGGGCCTGCCTGTATATATTTTTATATGTATAAATATAATACACACACACATATATTATTTCTTATTTATATATTTTTTTATTTTGATTTTGATTTTTTTCAAATAAGAGAGATCACAAAATAAGAAACACACACACACACACACACACACACACACACACACACACACACACACACACACACACACACACACACACACACACACACACACACACATGAAAATAAAACATTCCAATAATTTCATATTTCTATTTGCTCATATATTTGTAAAAATAAGAGGGATTTAGAGAGGAGAATATTTTGCTTGTTGTTGAAGCTCCATTCTCCATTCTCTTTCCTCCTCCATCTTCTTTCTTCTTTGTTCACTTATTCTTTCCTTGGCTAAACTTCCAAATGATCCTCTACTCTTTTGGTTGACTTTTAAATGAAAGAGATGTATTCTTTTATCATTTTCTTTTAGGGTTAAGGTGTCTCTCTTTTTATTTTATTTTTTTAAATGCATCAATACATTAATGGGTTAGTCATTATTTTTGTTTTTAATTTATTAATTTAATTAATACTTTGAAAACACCAGGTAATTGAATAAAATAATCTTATTATAGAATTAGATATATTATTTTAACTTTTATGAAGACATCAATATATAAATATGATCATATAATTACATATATTGGTCCATACAAATAGAGGAACAATAATATTTAAAACAAATTATTTATTTATTACAAGTTATGAATATTTATTTATTTAACTGCTTATTTACAAAAAAAACCATTTTAATATCTATTTATATAAATATACAATTATTTACAAATTTATTTACGTTTAATAATAAAAGTTACTTAGGCTTAGTCATAATGAAACAATGCTATTATTTTCATCTTAAAACAAGATTTTGTTGTTGACACACAAAAGCTACAAGTCAAGTAATCAAGACCAACTTAGCTTAACACATCCCCTTGATGGGTTCAACAATCTATTTAATTTTAAACAATTTCATCCACTAAATAACCTTGAACAAAGTGACTCATCTACATAGGGACCCCTACAAGACATAAATGTCACATTATGCGATAAAATGAATTGTTGTAAGCATCAAGCACACTTATCCCAAGGTGGTCTTACATGAAACATAAAGAACCTGATTCCAATAACCATAATGAGGTAACCAAATCCATATTGACCATTAACCACAATAAATATTGCTCACACATTGACCACAATGACACACTCGACATAATAGTCATCCACATGATGACACATCAATGAAAAAACACTAATGAAATTGAGAAGGGTATTACATGTATGTCTGAAGTACTAAAGGAGTAGCCCAAGACTTGGATTTTCCTAGTTACAAGCTAGGTTAATTTTTTACTTGATTTGCACACATTACATGATTCACACACAAGCTAATACATAGGTGAGAACTACATAAATTTGAGGCCCTCTTTGGAGTATTGGCTTTGTAGGTGGTGCCATTTGATATTGGGGTCATTGGGGTTGGCTCAACACCATGTGATCATAACCCATTTTTTCCCAAGGTCATATTGAATATGAAAAGTTAGGGTTTTACCATTTCATAAGCAATGATTATCTATGACCTAGGTCTGAATGCTCTAGAGTGAAGGTGAAGTAAAATCCAAAAGCATATAGGTGGTCACATCTTGTTTCAATATATATTTTTTATAAAATAGTAGCATCCATCCTATATAGTAGTGTTGACATAATTATCTTAAGCTAACATTACTATCCAAAGATTTGAGGCATCAGATCTAAAATCTAAAGACTTTCTAGAATCTATTCTTCACCTAATTTTAGTGTGTTCCAAAATCCAAAACTACATTTAACATCTAATAAAGCTAAGTAAATTAGTTTTTTTTATCATTTCTATATCTATCATTGTTTTAATTTATATATTTAGACTATCTTAGCTTGATAAATTTAATGTATACTTATATTTGAGTTTAGCATTTAATTGGTTTACTATAAATATGATTATCACCTTGTGCAATTTCATATCTATATACCCCTTTAATGCAATATATAACACCAACTCTTTATTTTCTAGTTTAGGTTTAAACATTTGGTGAACCTAATATTTAAACATCAAAACCCTAAGCATGCCATTTGGGATGCTTATTGCCTACTTTGTGATAATCTTTATGTACTTCATATCTCTTATCATGGATGATATTGATTACTTTGATGACTGTGATTATGAAACCATCTAATTATCCCTCAAGGAAGGAATTAAAATTTACTACTCTTGTATTCTTCCAAGCACTAAAGCATGTAATATAAAAGCCTTGAATGGTGGTACTATCCTTCTAATCAAGGCCATGCTTCCACTACTTCAGGAGATGAGTTCATCCATTTTAAGGAAGATGTAAATTCCTTACCCATACTTCCTATACCACCATTATATGACTTTGGCATTCACTAATTGTAAAAGTATGGATAACAAGGTTAAGGATTGGGAAAACATGAGAAAGGTATAACCCACCCTATATCCATTAAACATAACAATATAAATAGGTAAGGTCTGGGATTTTCACAAACATCCTTGACTTAATAACCATTCAGGCTAACTAAACATGTACATTTTACCAAAAAAGTGGGTAGATGTGACCAAGAGGTTCCTTCATTTGATCATCAAAAATTCTGACAAATACATAAAGAGATTATGGTTAATGTGTAAACAAATAATAAGGGGAAATGTATTAAATAAAATTGATTAAACCCCCCAACATTCCTACATTTCCAAATAACATCCCTTTATTCAAGGGTGATGGTTTTTTCTTACCTTTATTTAAAATAAATTCCATATCAAAAAATGTTTCCTTACCAACCTTTTCCAAATCTAAAATTGTCATACCCTTACCAAAGGAAAATGAAATAAATTATTCAAATGGTACAATCTATCCAAATAGTATACCAAATGTACAAAAATTCAAATATCCCATACCATTACCAAAATGTCCTAAGTTTAGTGATTATGAACTTGCACTTGTTATACATAAGGGTGATGATACTAATATCCCTAGATTCAAAAGAGGTGGAGGATTGAAACCAATGATAACACCAATGAAAAAAACCCATATCCCCATAGAATATCTACTATAGATGATGGCCACTATTGGGGACCTTTAAAATCAGTTTTTTATACTCCAAATACAATTGGCTTTCTATAATGATAATGCACATGTTATCCCATTCAATAGTCAACCTATTGTGCAACGTATACTTGAATATCCTTATCCCTAAGATTTTTTTTTTAATCATATATACCTCTCTTTTTGAGACACAATGACCCATTTGACTATGTGATCAGTTATTAAATGACAAACTATTATTAAATGTTTTTCATATGAGTATCTCAGATGAGGCTCAAAATTGGTTTTATAATTTACCAAAGGTTATTTACACATTTTATTATAATTGGAAGATGCATTTTTATGGCCTTTAATATCCACAAAGTTCCAAAAGTTACATTATACCATTTTAAAATTTTCAAACAATGTGATAATGAGTCCCTTTAAGATTATACTATTCAATTCAAAAGTACATCATATGAGCTAGTATTTAGACCCTCAGATTTGGAATTATGATTTATCATTAGTAGAGTCCTTTCCCCACTAAATTAAAGGACATTTCATTAATTATATGAATCATTTACCTATTTACATAATGATGTGAATCAATATGCTTCCTTCATAATTACCCATTCAAAAAAAATTAACATATCTCCCTCCAAATACAAAAGATTTATCCCTCACATAAAGGATGGAGATAAATTACCTAAGGAACATTATGAACAAAAATGTGGTATACCTAATCTCTATATGAGCAGTTCACAAATGTTACTTAACATGGGGCCAATTCAAGGTCCACATCTCATGAAATAATCTCAAAGTGAACAATACAAAAATCATCCACACCAAAAAGATTTAAAAATTACCTAATATGTGGGTGGTGATTATTTTTGGCATAACGATATTGATCTTACACAAGCAAAACTATTTGCAAAATAAGATGCTTACAACAAATGGGATTCAATATAACAAACTTACAAAATAAAATATGTTGAAAAGAATCCTTAGGCAACATAACAATATTGATTGCTTGTGGTCCTAAAGTAATTCAAGCATGGGTTTGGGTTATTCCTACCACATCTTCATTTACATTTACACTAGGAAATCTTTATATATACCAAATGAAAGTAAAAAATGATCCAAATTAAATAGGTATTTTTTCCTCATGAAGGAACATTAATACATATTTCAAATGATAGCATTACACGTTCTACTACACATCTAAATTGTGAGGAGGAATAAGCTATGTCTATTTTCAACCAATCCAATCATGATGTAAAAAATGTAAAAGATACAACTTAAGGTTATAAGGTTCATAGTGGGGGAGATATATATGACCATCCATTGAATGGCATCATAGGATGATCTTTCCTATTCAAAAAATTATAAAAATACCAAAAAAAATACCAAACATTCAAAATTCCAAATATACTTTTAGCACTTACATTTTCTATTAGATCTTTGGCATCTATGTGTTACTTATATATGATGGAAGACATACTTAGTTACTACTACATACACATATGTGTCATAATTATAGTTGATTGTGATACATGAATACACAAACACATGATACATTCCTATTTTGGATATTGGACCTTCCTTATACTCATGTCATATGGACATTGAGGGCATCCATTTCTTTGATCTTGATACACATAGGTTATATTATTCTATTATCACTCTGCATTATCATGTATGAGGTTACATATGTACTTACACATGCATATTATCCATTATTATATCTTACACAAGGTACTTGATATTATATACACTTGACATACTTTTCTTAACACATTAGATTCATGGGCTACTAAGACATGTTTAAACTGGCTACTTATTCCTTACTTGATACACTTCACTGAATATCTTGTATACCTTTTTTGAGGAGTTAAATATGATTATTTTATTATAGTCCCCATGACTATGTATGCTTTCATTGAAAATTTCATGTCATTATTTATTTTATGGATATTTGAATATGTCATTCTTGCTTTTATTGACATTTAACTAAGTCATGTCCCTTTGATTGTGCAATATTTGAATATGCTCTTTGTTTGTGATCTCCTTGGACCATTACCTTTTGACTTGATTTTTAGTGTTCTTGCATGTGTTATTATTTTCTTGTTGAGCTTGTATTATTATTATCTAAACATTGTCATTATATTTATCCTATATCTTAGGCCTACATGTGATCATATTGGTTTTATGTACTTAAATGATATATTTACCTAAAAATTATTACTTTTATATGCTTCATGGTTACATTCACAGAGTATACAATTATATTATCCTTTTGAGGTGAGGTAACTACCAATTCATATCTTTATTTCACCTCAAATGAGGTGGGGGGCATATTAGTGGGGGAATGTCATACAAACATGTTCTCCGCACTTGGCATAGTTTTCATATTCAATGGTGGCATTTCATATGGACATGGCTTCCACACATTCATAGTTTTTAAATTAAAATAGGGGTATTCTTTGGAAGCATGTTCTACATACTCATTTACTATATAAGACTTATATCAATTTTTATATTTAGTGGGGGCATGCCATATGGACATGGCTTCCACACATTCATAGTTACTAGATTTAGTGGGGGCATGATTTGGAAGCATGTTATCCACATTAGTTTAGTATGGTACTTATATGAGTTCACATATTTAGTGGGGGCATGATTTTTAAGCATGTTATCCACATTAGTTTAGTATGGTACTTATATGAGTTCACATATTTACTGGGGGAATGATTTGGAAGCATGTTCTCCATACTTACAAAGTATTCAAAACTAGCCAAAACACACATTTATATGATTCGGATTCAGAGTTGTGGTAGAATTCTATACACTAGTTCTATTGTTATACATAGTTTCAACATGATACATATCTATGGTACATATGCTATGAAACATGCTTAATATTGTAAAAACCAAATAAGTTTTAGATTTCAAAACTCTTTTATGGATTGCTACTATATCATAGATTTTTTTTTGTATTGATACCTCATGAAATTTTATAGATTTTATTGAGCCAGTCTACTACAGTAATTGGTTCACATTTTGGTATGATTAAAGAGATCAAATAACTTAATATTTATAAATTTTTAGGTTATAATTGATCATCCAAACTCACCAAGTTATAAGTATCATTGGGTTTCATAGTTGAACTAATCTCAACTGCTAGGTGGCAACTCACTTTTGCTCCAAATTTGGGGCATATGCATTCCAATCTATCTCTTTCTCTCCATATGTAATTAGATATATGAAATTTAAATATTTATCTATATTTATTCTAATCTTAGTTTTCAGAGCCTTACAATGTTACATATTTTACAAAAAAACTTTCCAATAGGCAAGGTAGTTACATCGATACATAGGTGTACTACTAAACCTTGATCTTTTAATTTCAATCTATTTCAAGTATCCTCAACCTAGATTATATGAACTAATTTTATACTACAACATGTTATTGGTTTCAATTTAGTCACCAAAAAATCACTCAAATTAGGCACACATAAAATAAGGTATACATACACACCTAGGTATGTATTCCTTTCCTTTAAACTAGTAATTTCAATACTAGATTAAATGGGGGAATGTAAATGATATTTTATGATTATATAACACCTTAGTATTATACACTTAGAAAAATCAGATTTGGTTGTTCTTATTAGTTATCTACCTTTCCCACTTTTGAAAGTCTCATACATTCTCTATTTTTGTGCCTCTTGGCCTATATCTCTTAATCTAACTAGTTTTATACTTATGACCTTGCTCTTGTATATTACCTTAGATGTTTAAAATATACTTATCTTCCATATATATAAGTTCTAAACTTTTAGCTATTCTCTTGATCCCTAGTCACTAAAGTCCATGTCAGATAGTAACATCAATGATATTATCCTATCCTAATGCAAGTGTCTAGTGCCCTAAAGTCATCCAATTTATAAATGAAATATATCCTAAGATTCAACATGAGTGATTTAATGAAAGTTATTAATCCAAATGGATTGATATAAATATAATATAGATCCTCACTCATTCCTCACTTAGCAACACCTAGAAAAATACAAAATATACCAAGGCACTTATCAAAAACACTCTATCAAGCATTCAATTGAATAAAGATTCCATATTTCCATACCAGTCATAGGTACAACACATCTATAAGTATCAAGTAATAAAGGAGTAGCCTTCGAGCTTGATTTTTCAATTTATATGCTAAATCACTATCGTACTTAATTTTCACACATTGTATGATTCACATACAAGACAAGACATAGGGGACAACTACATTAGTTTAAGGCCTTATTCAAAGTATTAGCTATGAAGATAATGTCTTTTGATAGTGGGGTGATCAAGGTCAACTTGGCATCATGTGACCACTAATTCATTTTTCACCAAGGTCATATTGGAGATGGAAAGATAGAATTTTGGTTTTTCACAAGTAGAAACTATCTATGACCCTGATATGAATGCACCATAATGAAGGCAAAGCAAAACCTAGAGCATCTAGGTGGTTACATATTATTTTAGAATATATTCCATATAAGACACTAGCATCAAACTCAGATAGTAACATCAACATAATTTTCCTAGGATGATGTTACTACCTAGAGAGCCAGAGGCATCAAATCCATAATCTAGTGATTGTTATAGAATCTACTTCTCACCTTTTGGCATGTTCCATATCTAGAACTGAATTAGCATCATAACAAGCTAAGTACATCACTTCTTTATCATTTTTATATCTAGCATAGTTATACTTTATATATTTAGACTATCTTAGTATAATAAATTAAATGTAAGCTTATATCTTCGTTTAACATCTAATTTACCTACTACAAATACGATTTTCACCATTTTGTCATTTCATTTATATGTACCCCTTTAATGCAATCTATATAACACCAATCTAAATTTCCCATTTTAGGGTTAAATAGATTTAAGTAAAAACATGGGAAGGGATAGTGTTTTATTTTTTTCAGAATAATAGAGTTTTATTCCTATTTAATAAATAGGTTTGAGTAGGGAAAATCAGTAAATAATATTCCTAATTATCGCTACTGATTTGTGAAATTTAATTACAATTTGACCTTTTTAAAAATAGTAATAGAGCAAGGAAAAATATAACTTAGATTATTCTGTGTTGTTCAGTCTAAGATAGGGTTTGAGAATTTAGGTACAAGACTGAGACAATGTCAAAAATATGTCCCTAAACTTTATTTTTTGATTGGATAAGATCATTAAAAGTGGGACACCCTATTGTTTAGCATTGTAGGCCTTTTCTAACATTTTTTCCTAGGTGATTTGAGTTTTTACATTCTACTTTTCAAGTCTATGTTACTCTATTAGTGAGATATCAAAGCTTGAAAATTTGTAGAGCTCATTGTGTGTCTATTTTAATCTTTAAAAGCCTTAGGAGCTCTTTGTGCTTGAACTTGAAAATAAATTTGGGAAAGAGAAGAAAGGGGTTAGTGTGTAAAAGATATGTTGGATGTATTTTACACCTTGTGTGTGGGCACACTGCCTACATACCAATACTTTGAGGAGGGATCAATCTAATGTAGTTCTCCCATTGAAGTGTTTGGTGCAATTATGTATGAGAATGCAACTAGATGTAAACTGAGTGTACTTTAGATGGATAGGGACTAGTGTAAGGGTTTGAACAAGCTTGGAATAATATTGGAAGGTTGTACATAGAGAATAGGGAAAAGTTTTTTAGTGTACTTGCTTGTATCTTGATTCTCTCTTGTAAATGAGTGCCAACCCTTATAAATGGACTCTAAATGGCCTTTAATAGGGGATTTTATGATCATGGGTTAAATTAATTCATGATCATTAGGATGAGATGAATTAGGATAAGGATCCAAGAGAAAATGATCATTTGAACCAAATTTACACTTAGATAATAGTGCCAAAAATAGGACACCCTAGGTTTCAATGCTCCTATCCAAGTTAGGTGTTGTTGTCTAGAGAGGATAATACTTAGGGGGATGGATCTAGGCTTAAAAGAGTTGCTTGAGTCTATAAGAGTTGAGTCTAAAAGGCTATGGATGAATGGGAATTAGTGAAAGAAAAGCCTATAAGGGTTATGCAAGCAAGTATGAGGACCTATGGATTGGGTGTCATTAGCCACACTAAAGTAACCAAAATTTGCATTTTACATGACTACATTCAACCCCTTTATTCTAGTGATGAAAAAAAGTGAAATACTAAGATAAAGGAAAAAATAAAAAACATACCTAAAATTACCTACAAAGGTGAATCCCATGAAGCTTGTGTGATGTTGAGCAATGATGGATAGTGCATAGAGATCACATTGTGCAAGTGTGAATCTATGAAATGAAATAAAGAGTAGATTAGTTCTTATTATATGTGATATAAAATAAGAACATAAAAAAGTTGAGTAAAATGAAAAGGAAGAGAAAGGAACAAATACACCTCACCTAGTATGCAAACCAATACAAAACCTATTGTGATCTTGAGTAGGTTGAGTAATGTTGGATTGTGTTGGATGATGCTATATCAAAATTTATATCCGAATGGAGTTGAGTGCTCAATTCTCTGAAAAGTGGCTCAAGAATGAAAAGGCAAGCCCTTTGGCTCTATCATTGCCTACTAAGTGAAGCTAATGAATTATGCATGTGTCAATCAATGTTTGGACTATGTGTCCAATCCCTCTGAATAGGTGGATCAAGAATACAAAGGCTATCTAGACCTTTGGCTCCATTGTTTCCCCATAAAGTGAAGCTATGAAGTGATACTAGTATAGAATAGATGTCATATGAGATGGATCATGGATCCCATGGATGATATGAAAGTCTAATAATGTGATATGGATAGTTGAATATATGCTAGAAACTAGGCCACTCTTAGCCATTTTGAAAGATGGAGGTTAGGCTTGAAAGAAAGCCACTTTAAAACTAATGCAATATACTTATATGAAAACCAAATTGGGAACTCGGGTACTCAAGAAGTTAAACTTGTATGAAAGTTTAACTTGAGAAATGATACCAACCACCTGAAGATGGAATAAGGCACACAAATGTTAAAAATGCATGGGTAATAAACTAAACTTATAAATAAAAGAAGACCAATATGCCATACACATTACCCCCAATCACTGGTGTCTAGAACATGGTTTTTGTTCTAAAAGTAATGTCAACTACCTGATCTAAAATTGGAAGTGAGAGACATCATACCATGCATGAAACTATTTATTTTGATTGATTTGGATGTGAAAAAACTATAGTTGAGCTAAACGTTTTACATGTTACTAGAAAACTTGGGTATTTTCTACCTAGACAAGAGCACCAAAATTAGGACACCCTTATGTTTGGTGCTAATGTCCATTTCTAGTGTTGTTGCCTTATGCTAAAAATGGTTATTGATTTAGAATTGTCACTATTTTTCTATTCTATTCTAATTGGTTTGACCCCTAGATTTTGAACTAGGTGATCTAAATTCTACTATTTTAACTATTAGGAGATTTTATCTCTATGATAAAACCCTTGTTTTTTCCCCCCTCTTTTGAGGGTAGGAATGATGAACTTGTAATTAATACCTTTAGAATAAAAGGAGTCTTAAAAGTGTGTTAAGTTCTATAGATATATGATATAGCAATGATATTTGATAATATATCTCTAGATATATCAATATTTGTATTAAGAGATTGTTAGATCAACATGGGTATGTCTAGATAGATATAACAATTTAAAAACATGTGCAATGTACTGAACTAGAATTAGAAATATTAGATGTTAGTTTTTAATTTTCAAGGAGGGATAGAGCATGATGCCCATCATGTCATCCCAAAAAGGAAGGAAAATTCATGATATGGATCATGGCATTGAAATAATCAGAAAAGCAATCAAGCAAACAAGAACATGGATCAAGAAGCAAGAAGAATACAAGGTTGGCCAAGGGGCCATGTAACTAAGGGTAATGGGTACATGTCACTCAAACTAGAAATCAAGCATATAAGTCATATTCAAATGCCACATACAAATATAATTTGAAACAAACATTAATTGGCATGAGGGCCACAGGCACATAGAATAGTACAAGAAAGGGACATTAAAAAATTTCCAAAGGTACACACATATGAATAAAATCAAAGCACATTGGTAGATGTCCTAAGGAACATAAAAGAAAAAAATTGGAACTAGAAATACAATCTCATCTAGCTACATAAAACAAGAAAGGAAAGCATGTAAAAACTAGAAAGGTATAATCACAAATAACTAATCAAAGCAAGAGTGAAATTATGCAAGAAAAATTTAGTAGAAGACTAGGTATATGATAAGAGATACACAAGTGTTAGATACTAGTGAAATGTTGATACAGTAATCTATATAATTTGTTAAGTAATTTACATCAATATGATAACTCAGAGTGTGTAGTGTAGAATTGACATAACTTGGATGTTGTTTTCATGTAGAAGATGCCCTCAGTGGGTATGTATATCAATGTGTGTCTTGAATGTAAAATTAGGAAAGCCCCCTCAATGGGTATATTGAAGCAATCAAGAAGCTGGATGTCACTTCATACACTCAAAGAAGATCAAGTGAAGCATATTAATGTAGATAATCGACAAATAATTGCATGAGACAAAAAATGTAAGTCCTAACATGATATTAGTAATGTAAATCATGGATGATACACATAATCAAAATGTTTGTGGTATTTTTAAATTTTGTATTATTTTTGTATTTTTTGGAAATATTTAAACTATGTACAATTAAGCAGGAGAGATTATGTAAAAGTAGGCTGGGATAGGATGATACTAATCAATGAATCTCATGGGAGACTCCCTATCATGGTATCCTATATCAAGTAGTGGAATCATGTGTGAATGTGAAGCATGATGAAAATGCTAAGAATGTAGCTCTAAAAACTATATATGTTGTAGATGATCTAAAATATCTAAAGTAGAAACTAACTTTAGGGTCCCACTATAATTCTAAGAAGTAGATGTAACTATAGGTCTCTTTGGGACCCATTTGAAAGTAGGAGATGCTCTCTAAACATCTGATTTATGTGTAGACCCATGATATCTTAATGAAACTGATCTATGTGTGAGAAATATAGATGGAAGCTGTCTAGAATCCCAAATTTGTGGTGGTGTTTGATCCCTTTGTACTAGTGATGGATGTGTAAATTGTGTTTGAATCTATACCAGTGGAAGAACTATAATTAGTGGGGAAAGTGATACTGATGGAGAAGCTAAATTTGGTGAATACATAGTATATGGCTCTAAAGTGGGTAGTGATAACTCATATAGAACTCCACCAACTATAGTAACCTAATTAGCATGAATGAATTTCATGCATCTATGAATTATAGATGGTACTACTCAAATTTTATCAATCCATGGGTGACCAAGTAGCATATCAAAAACTCCTTCAATGGGAACTATAGTGAAATGTGTGGTCACATGTGTTGGACCAGTCTATAAAAGAAGTAAAATCTCACCTAATGAACTCTGTATGTTCCCACTAAACCCACTAATAACTATATCTATCAGGGTGATATCCTACTCTAAATAGCCTGAATGTTGTAACAATGTAATGGTGCACATGTTGACATTGGAACTATTATCGATGAGAACATTGTGAATGGGTTGATTATAAATATGTGTTATAATAAAGAGTGCATTATAATGTAAATTATCCTCCACAATATCCTAATTTGAGAAGGATATCAAAGGTCTAGTTGGAACTCTGGAATCATACACACTGATCATACCACTCAAAGGATGTTACTCAGCTGAAGGTGCATGATATGTAACTAGTGGTGGATGTGCATGATATGCATGGTGAACCCCTGATGTGTCCCCTATATCCTATTTTGAATGCCATGTAAATGGATTTGAGAATATTTTCAAAGATTTATCCTATGTTAGTTTTGCCTAGGGAGGCTCAACTAAGTTTCAATATCAAGTAGGTTGTCATCTATCAAGTCCTGTATCTTATGTTTCAAACTAATGCATCTATTTGTAATGTGGTCCAATGCCTTGTGGTAATCACAAAATGCCTATTGATCATATCCCTTGAGAAGAGGTTTGATTGGATTAACTTCTCGAATAGGAGAGAGAGATATGATATTACAATCCAAAAGCTATTATAAAACCATGGTTGGAAGAACTAAAATATGTGAGAAATTATGCTAAAGGGGTGCTTATAAAACTATACACTGAGGAGGCTCTAAAGTTACATTTATTATAGATTGATTCTTCCCTTTTTATCATTAAACTTGACCTTGTATGGGACTTTGTTGTTACTCTTATTAATTGTGTATGGAGTGCTTGTATACTTGGGTTTACCCATTGAAATGAGTTTTACTTCTCTTTACTTTAATGTATGACATAATTTAGTGAAGGAAGAAAATCACTTAAACATATTGATTCATGAAAAGCTGGTAGAAGACTTTGTTTGAATAGGTCCTATAACTCCTAATCTACCATGAGACTAGTCATCTTAGCCAAGATGGTCTTATACCAAAGAACATATTACATGAGATGCTCATTTGGTCATTGTTTCTATCAAGAAATTTGATCATGTGAAACCTTATCACCAATGTTAATGCTGAAGTGTGCTAAGAACATATTAGCTAAAGGATTAAATGCATGAACCAACTGATTAGGTAAACTATAGAACCATTGTAAAGCATAATCCTTTAGACTCCATGGAAATAGCTTGGTATGTAGTCAATCATTGGGTACATAGTCCAAGCATGCTGCATGAAATGCTCTCAAGTGTGTTTCTAAATCACCCTTACCATCATAAAGAGTAAGCTTGAGTTGAGCATAACCTTATGACAAAGGTGTAGAAGCAATATCACATGCCAATGGTGTATGTAGAAGAGAAAAAGAATCCAAAGTCTATGTAGGTCTAGTGGTACCTTGTGAAAGATTTATCACCTTGGATTAAAGATATCTTATATCTTGCATAAGGGCTACCATATCAGGAGAAAGGGATGTACTAGCTGTAATTGGTGGCATAGAGGCAGGTTGGATTGTTATAAGGGGTTGTTGAGACATAGTTTCCATCGTAAAATCATTTTAAATTGGTTGCTCTATGGTTTGAGAAGATTGACCATTGTTCACTTTTTATTGTTCTTCTTGTAAAATTCTAAGCATGTCATCTTGCATATCTGAATGTTTTGTCACGAGTTCTTAAAGTTCTCTTTTATCAGTTTAATCAAAACTAGTTCATTGGGCCATTGTGGAAGTAGGAAAATAATTTATAATGTTTTTAAATAAGTTTTAATAGGTAAAGTGCTAGAAAAGGAAAATATTGAATATAAGAAACACAAAGTCCTAAAAATAGCTAATTGGAATTTGCACAAAAAGGATACATAGTTCCCAAATATGTAAGGTGATACCTCAAGAAGCAAATAGGTGCTAGTATATTCAAATAATGATTTTTTTAAAAATATTTATGCAAAATACTATGAATTTTTGAATTTAAAATTTATTTTTTGGGTTTGATATGCAACTTGAAAAATTCAAAAAATGATTGGAAAATAACTGGGAGCTAGTTGATGCAACTAAGGTTTTTTTTAATGAATTTTTAAAAATTAGTATGATAATTTTAAAATTTTGATATGAATTTATAGAAATTTATATAATTTTAATTGAAAAAATTAGGAAAAATTAAAAAATATTTCTAAAATCAGCAATATATTTTTACTAGTGTTTGGAATGTGTTTGTATGCAAAAAGGACCTAGTATGTGCAAATTAAGGTTTTGAAAAAATATATGATAATTTGAAATTAATTTATATATATTTTATTTTTAAATACAAAAAAAATAAAGAAATTATGGTAAAATATTAGAAATAATTTACCCTAGGCTTTCTAGGGTTTTTGTGTGACATTCAAAGTAAGGTTCACCAAATGTTTTATTATTTTTCATAATGATGGAGTTTTATTCCTATTTAATAAGCATGTCTGAGTAGGGAAAATTAGTAAATAATATTATTAATTATGGCTACTAATTTATGAAATTTAATTATAATTTTACCTTTCTAAAAAATAGTAAGAGACCAAGGAGAAATGCAACTTAACTTATTTTGTGTTGTTCGGTCTAAGATAGAGTCTGATAATTTAAGTACAGGACTAAGAAAATATCAAAAAAAAGTCCCTAAACTTCATTTTATAATTGGATAGGAGAATCGAAAGTGGGACACCCTATTATTTGACACTATAGTCCTTTTCTAGTGTTGTTGTCTAGGTGATCTGGGTTTTTTGCGTTCTACTCGGTAGGTCTATGTTACTCTATCAGTAAAATATTGAATACTATAAGTCTACAGAGTTCATTGTGCATCAGTTTTAACCTTTAAAATCCCTAGGAACTCTTTGTTCTTAAACTTGAAAGGAAATTTGGGAAAGAGAGAAAAGGGGTTAGTGTGTAAAGGATACACTAGATGCACTTTACATCCCATGTGTGGGAATGCTGTCTACATACCAATACTTTGAGGAGGGATCAAGATCATGTAATTCTCCCATTAAAGTGCTTGGTGTACTTATGTATGAAAAATAAACTAGATGTACTTTAGATGGCTAAGGACTAGTGTAAGGGTTTGAATAGGCTTGGAATAATATTGGAAGGTTGTAAGTAGAGAATAAGGAAAAGTACTCGAGTGTACTTGTTTGTATTCTTGATTCTCTCTTATAAATGAGTGTCAAACCTTATAAATGGAATTTTAATGGCATTTTATAGGAGATTTAATGATAATGGGTTAAATGAAATCTCATTAGGCCAACTTGAATGAGGATAAGGGTCCAGGATAAAATGACCATTTGAATCAAATTTGTACTTGGACAACAACATCAAAAATAAGACACCCTAAATTTTAATGCTCCTATCCAAGTTGGGCATTGTTGTCCAGAGGGGATGAGACCTAGGGGGATGGATTTTGGCCTAAGAGAGCTACCTGGGTCTGTAAGGGTTGAGTTCAAAAGGTTGTGGATGACTAGGAATTGGTGAAAGAAAATCCTATAAGGGTTGTACAATCAAGTTGGAGGACCTATGGATTGGGTGTCATTAACCACATTAAGGTAACCAAATTTCACATTTTACATGACCACGGATAGAAAAATCTAATTTCTTAAGTTTAGCTTAAATAACATAGAGAAATGAATCAATATTTTCTATGTGTTGTAACATAATATCACATTTCATCATGGTTAGTTTAAACATCAAGGTTAGAGACAAGGGACATGATGTAGCCATTGAGAGGATTAGGGGTGGGTTCTAATCATTTTTGAATGACATAAACTTTCTATTATTCCCAAGTCATTGAATATTTGATTAAAAAAAGGAGAAATTAGAGTAAAAGATGAGGTAAAACAAGTAGTTAGATTAAGAAGAAGAGATGAAGTATAATAAGGAGCTTTTTTAATTGCTTCATATGGACTCCATGAAAAGACATAATGAATAACATGTTAGAAAGGGACATTTGATGCTATAATAAATCACATGAATTTATCTAATAAATGTGAATAACATGTATATACTACACCCATGATGAATATAAAAAGGAAACAAGCAATATTGTAATATAATAAGATAATGCAAGAAATAATAAAGGATGAAAGGGTGATCTAGAAGGTTTTTCAATGATTTGTAGGCTCTTAAATATACTTTCTTATCCATTAGAATGTTTTGGCCAAATATTTTGGATCACTAACTATGGAGGTAGATCCATAACCATATCCCACTAAATCTGATCTTGAGGGTAACTTCCCCTAGCTAACCACTTACCAATGCACTACAAATTAGATAGATGGTATAGCTTCTTCTTGGTGTAAATAAGGGGATCCTAGGCATTTCCAATATACCTTGAGGTAAGTGAAAATTAAATTCTATATTTTATCTATACTATTACTATGATTATTAGGGTAAACCCTTGAATACATGATTTATGCAAATAACACATTACGTATCCATTCATGTTGGTAGATAAGTAGTTTGAAAACTACTGGGACATAGTTTATAAAACAAGAAAAATCAAATGAGTGTGACACTTGATGTGATTTTAATATGAGAATATTTGATTTTTTTATAATAGACCTATTTTTTTGCATGATAAAACTATTAGGAAGCATGCCATTTTAAAATTTTAGCCATTATATCACTGTAAACATGTTCACACTAGTGGACAAGTGCATTGTGGGTTCCTATCTACTTAGTGCACACTTATCTAGATTGGACAAAGGCTTTTGAAATTGGTTTGATAGTGAAGTGTTTATTGATTAGGGATGTTTAAACATAAATTAGGAAAGTCTAGAATATGTTCACAGTAATTTCAATTCTTAGAATGTTCTCATATAGATAAATGGTTATCAAAATGGAGAGTTGACCAATCAAGGTTAAATATGTCAAGGATAAGTAATGTAAATTATTTATTGATTAAATTTTAGTGTCTACACCATCATAGAGAATTTATATATAATTAAAACTAAGAATAAGGACAAAATTAGATATTCTTAAATTAAAATAGTTGTAGATTGGAAACTTATTAAGGAATAAAACTTAGAGACACAAAAAAACTCAAATGGTCATGTCCATCCCTAATATTATTCAAAATAAAATTTTATGGAGCCTCAAAATTTAATCTAAGTTTAGAAAGAGGAGGAATAATTAAGAATAATAAGGGATACCTATTAGCTACATATGCCAAAAATCTGCAAGTCCAAATTAATCATATGGTAGAAGAAAACAATAACTTTTGGTGTATCTAAGTGGTGAAAGAGATAAAATAATCTCATAAAATGACTGAAGTATACTTTATATAAAATATCAATTGCATAGCTAATAAAATCCATTTGATCTAAACAATGAATAATATAATTCTAGATGATATAATTATTCTCCAATCCTTTGAAGAGGTTTTAATAACCCATGTGTATATATAAGGTAATAAAGTGGTCAAATGGTTCATCGATCAGGGGGTTCTCAATTATTGTTTTGATAAATGGAAGGAAATATAGGAGCTACCTTATTAAGTTATCTAATTATTACACAATGATAAACCCAATGATCTCCTTCATAGCTAAAATATTGAGAAAAAGGAATACTTGGGGATGATTCATAGGGAAAAAAATTATTATGTTAACTTTAAAAAGGATTGTATAACGCAAACAAAATTTCAAATTAAATGAGTCTCATGATGATATAATCTCCACCCTTTACTCATTAAACATAAATAACATAGTGATCAAAGGTATTCATTATGAAAATTATTGGCATAAATAAATTTGATAAGGAATGTCCTCAATAGAAACCTAAAGAATGCCACATTTTATTTTGTTGTTAGTAATCATATATAATTGATCCATGACATCTGGAGATTATTCATTACTTTTTAGTTGAGTTCAAGTGCCTTTTATGAGGTAGTAAGGATAGAAAGAAAGTTTATAGTTGGATCTTTTTCTTGTACTAAAACATGGGAGATCAAGAGTGAAAAGGGTAGGAATATTTTTCATTTATCAAATCATGGGAGGAGATAGATAGAGAGTTGAACCCTCAACACCATAAAATATAAGAAACCATACCATAATTTGTATAATTCCCAAATAGTGGGGCTCAACAAACTCCATTGATAGGATCATGGGTTATGATCCACATGTTTAAGTAGAATTTGAAAAGTCATGAGACATATATAAGGTCACAACAAAAGACATATCCTTTTAGGTTTCAAAGTAAATAATTTCCAACTGATCATTCAAATACTATAAGTAAAAAGGGAGAAAAAATAATAAGTTTTGGCTTTTCTGGTTGGAAATGAAAAATTGATTGACTTATAAGGGGTATATCTTAGATATTATATCCCAAAGTCACAGAATGAGGTCCTTCAACAAATAATGAGGTATTTAACTTTGGAAGGTAGATATAAAGTGTCTTTATATTATCCTTTTGATTTCCTTAATCACTTCATACACAAAAAATTGTTAAACATTTCATTTTACATATTTATGTCTTTAGAAAACTTTATTTGGGATGTTAAGTGTGATAATATTTTTCTCCTTATTCATCAATTTATAATCCATATTCTCTTCCATCATGCCAAAGCCTATACCTATAGCCCTCATCCTAACCCACAAATCAATCTCATTGAAAATAACTCTCTAGAAGCCTCTGTTAAGCCTCTTATGGGTGATGTTTAAAACACTCCTATTAATCTTAAATCTATATCTATTTTAATTTCTCTTGAAGAACCTCTTTTAGAAAAAAAGGAATAAAATATTAAAAATTTCCATATAAGTTTACTAGGCCTCGACTTAGGAACCTATAATTTTGGATGACCATTTGGGTATTTCTGCCAACCAAGATCCATGCCTTTCCTTATCTATCAATGAGGCTATGGGCTATATTTTTTTATTTGAAAGTGATAAAATATTTACAATTATGTGGTGACACTAGAGAAAGAACATTTTTTGAGTTCTAATAAGGGAAATTGAAAAAAGAAGACTAGTGAGAACAATGTAACCTGAGATAAAAATAGATCTTTGGAAATAAAGGTTAATATCCATAAAGAATCCCTAATATTTTTTTTGAAATAAAATTAGGATCTTAGAACCAAAATAATTTAACTAGATGTTCAAGCTATTGGTAAATAAGATAAAGAGAAACTGACTTTGAATAAGGAAACATGGGCCTTAACAATATTGGGAATTTAAAAAGCAAATTTTTTGAGGTGTAGGATAAAATGAGTCAAATGGATAATAAGAGGATTAAGATCCAAGTATATATTGAAATTTTTATCCAAATCAACAATAATACAATAAAAAATTGTACACTAAGAGTATCACTATTATATATTATTGTCTTACATATAAAAATGAGAAAATTATGGGAACCAGAGCTAGCAAGAGAATCAGGATGAAAAAAAGGAAAGTTAGATGAGACTAAGGAGGTAGATTTTAATATTGTTGAGAAATAATTCAAATTAATGATAGAGTAATGGGAGGTATCCAAAGCTATTAGTAACTTTTCATCACCTTAATAAGTTAATAGGTTACTTATTTGATGTCTATTTACTATTTTAAAGCTAGTTGTTGTGTGTTTAATATTGTTGTTGGTGGGATTTTAGTTATCATGATTTTAAATTTGTCTATTTTGTTTATAATTTCATTATTATCTTATCTACATGTATATTTAAGGTTTGGGGCCCTTTCAAAACTTTTTTTTACTCCTGCTCTCACACTCTCTCTCTTTATGTATGTATGTATGTGTGTGTGTGTATGTGTGTGTACACACACACGCACACACACACACACACACAAACACAAATGGCATTATCAAAATTATCCCTGATAATGAAGGAATCACATAATTATTCTTGATATTAATGGTGACATCAAACATGTATGGTTTTAATAATGTTCTAACTAGAAATTTATAAAAACTTATACTTGTCATTCACCTATATATAATTGTTTTTATACTGGAAGATTAGGATTAGATTATATTTCCAAAATACCCTAGAAAAAGATTTATTATATAATGAATTATATGAGGGTGTTATTCAATATAAAAAGATGAGTTATGAAAAAGTGAGAAAAAAATATCTTAAAATTATTTTTAATGATTTTTTTTTTATCATAATTTATACTAAAAGCTCTACATTTAGGAGTTTACACTATGGTAAAATTATAAATAGATATATCATCAGACCATTTTACATTATGATAAATCTCTAAACATTATATTATGGCCAAGGAAGGTGTTTTATATGCTCAGACATGTATTTATATTAATTAAGGTTCATGTTTATTATAATGCATGATCTATGGGTTGATGTTAGTTGTTGGTGATGGAGTGTATGTGGTTGTTCGAGGTGAATTTCATATAAATGTGAAAAGCAGTCTGATGTAGGTGTACAAGGTGAATTTAATAATTATTAAAGAGGTGGATTTTTTTAATTAATTTTTTTATTATTTTGGATATTGGTATTTATGGCTATGAATATTAAAATCTTGATATTGTGCTCATGATTATGATGTTGTTATGTTTACTGGTGTCTCCTCTTCTCAAAATATGAACATTTAAATAGAGTATTATTTCCATGTAGTTGTACATATATATAATTTTTTTACCCATGCTTCAAGGAAATAGGTACAAAGCACACTTTAGGTAATGGTGCATGTGAGTAATGTAGACACCCTATTTTGGCCTCAACTGGCTTCTAACTGGAATTTAGATTGATTTCTATCAAACAATGCAAATTAAGCCTAAAAATCATTGAATGTCCTAATTTAATTCGCACATAAAACATTCGTGTTCATAATCATGTTGATGTTTCCCTATTTGGGGTATTACCCTATACACAATAGCAACCTCTCATGAATTCATCTCCAGTCAACTTACAACCTAGTAAATTGATAGCTTAGTCTTTGGATCCATTAAGCAGGGCACTTAAACATTTCCTAAAGTGAAAAAATGGTAAGCAAAATGAATTGACTAATAAAATAAAATTAAATTCTCAAGTAAAATTTACATGTGCAATTAGTGAAATTGAATTTTGTAAAAAGGAAATTTTTAAAAAATGAGGTCATGATGATGTCATCATCCTCAAAGTCAAGAAAAAGAAAATATCTTCCTTAAAGCCATAAATTCAAAAATAGAGAGCCATGCTTAATAAATGGGATCTTTATCTAAAATATTAATTTCTTTCCCCCTCTTTAACTCAACTAGGGTTAGTTTAAACTCAATAATATTTAACTCTGAGCTAATGACACTTGGGTTAAATTTAGTTTGGAAGGTTATAAATACATGGCCTCACCCATTAATAAATAGAATTTTTTTTGTGTAATGTTATGATGTTAAAATACCTTTAAGAAGCTCCTTTGGTATAGTGTTATTATGCCTATTTGATAAACCAAGCCAAGCCAAATCCAAAGCCAATCCCAACATTACCAAGGTGAGAAGGAAAGGTGGTGTAAGAAGCTCCATTGCCAAAAAATTCTTGATCACACAACCTAACACATCAATTAATTTCAAAAATATTCTTGATCACACAACCTAACACATCAATTCATTGCCAACATACAAATCTTGCTCTCAAGGAAGATAACATTGTTTGTTTTATCTTCATTCAATAGTTACTTTTATTGTTCACATGCTCTATGAGTGTCTAGGCTAGAGGTGTAAGTTTTAGTATTATGTTTTTAATTGAATTTGATCATACTAACATGATACTAATCTCCCCTCTTTTATTCCTATTGATCATATAATGGTATGCCTAGTGGGACCCACACCCCACAAATCTCTTCATATGGCCTCTTAGAATCTTTTGCTAACAATTTTCATGCCAAGTTTTTGACTTCATAACCAAAAATGTGAAGAAATTGAGATCTCAACCGAAGCACAACCAAAGCTGATTTTGAACTGAGAGAGGTAATTTTGCACTGAGAGAGGTGATTTTATACTAAGAGAGGTGATGTTGCACACCTAGAATTGATTTTGCATTGAGAGAGGCAATTTTGCACTGAGAGAGGTGATTATGCACTAAGAGAGGTGATTTTGCACTGAGAGGTGATTTTGTACACCCAGAGGTGATTTTTCATAGAGAGAGGTGATTTTGCATAGAGAGAGGTGATTTTACACACCCATAGGAAATTTTTCACTAAGAGAGGTGATTTTTCACTACGAGAGTCGATTTCACACTGTTAGAAGCAATTTGCACTATAAAAGGCATTTCTACACTACCAAAGGTAGTTTTGCATTATCATAGGTGATTTTACACTGAGTTAGGAAATTTTTCGCTATGTCAACTAAAACTTGAGAGCTAAAAATAAAAGTTTGCTTGCTGATTAGCTTTTTGGACTAGAGACAAGAAAACCCCCTAACATTTTTTGTGGGAACCAAGGTGAAGAAAGGGAGGTTTAAACAATTCAAAATTCATTCACACTTATATTTTGGTGTATAAAAATTATCTAACAACTTTTGTTTTGTATTTCAAAGTTTACAAATACCAACAACAAAGCCAAGGGGCCAAATTTTAGTTCACATCTTGCTTAGTGCTTTTAAAAATAGTAAAAACCTTAGACTAAGTGTTCCTAAGATATTTATTATTTTTTACAAATTTTATTTTGTATGTATTATCTCACCCATCCCCTTTATGGAACTCAGGTGAACTAAAGTGGCTTGTTCATTGCCTTCTTACTTAGTCCAAGCTTAGAAGGAATGTCATCTATGCTCTCCCTAAGTTTGAGTAACTTGGGTGATTCAAAAAATGACCTTTAAAGTCCTAGTTTCATTTATTTCATTTATTACAATTGGCTTGTGAGAAAGATTTCATCACCTCCCCATAATTTATTTAGGGAAGCGTTAACCTAAGATTTCATCTCTAAACATCATTTTAACCTTGCTCCATGGTGGGGTATATAAATCAAGAATGTGATACTAGGATTTCTATGGGGCTAAGCGACTAGCCTCTCTAATCTTAATGAAAACCCTGGTCAAGTCTAGATAAACATCATATTCCACTAATAAGTACATGGATAGAGTCATTATGCAAAGGAATAGACCCTTGCATAGTAATTTAGTTGGTATGAACCCAATTTATGTGATTTCACCCCTTATGTTAGCCATACTTGGGACCATATAAAACATGCAAAAATTATATATTTAAGACAAATCCCCACTTGTCATGGATTTTCATGCCAAATACCAAGTGTTCCTCACTCTAAGTTCATGCCACATATCAATGCTCTAGAGATAGAGGGGGCATAAATAATTCTACCTACACTTGTAATTTATTTTTGAATTAACACTTAATTCCTCACAAGAATTGGTATATTGATGGAAACTTTGGATGAAGCTACACATACTTATGTTAGTTATAGGAATAGGATGAGCCATTTGGGATATTTCTATTTTCTTTAATTTTCATAAGTGTTTTAAATACTAAAATTTGTTTGTTTGTCACAAGTCCAAAATAAGTCATAAACCAATCACATGTTTTTACACCCCTTTAGCCTAAGATGTGTTATTTTTTCCATTTGATACCATAATTTACCTTAGAAAATTTCAAAACATTTGTGTGTGTGTGTGTGTTAGCTATTTAAATGGAGCATCGTTACACTCCCTATTTTGTCCTAAGTTTTTGCCTTGGAGTTTTGAAACAAAAAATCATTGTCATACCTTTTGAGTAAGATAACATCATTATGATGATATTATTGTTTTAAAACTTTGCCTTCTTTCAAATTGAGTTTGAAACCATGTATTCCCTTGGTGTACAACTGGTATATTTATGCCATCCATTTGGGTATATAATGTTGTCTATTTGAGAACTCAAGTCTTTTGAACTAGGTGTAAAATTTATCTTGAGAAGTTTAGATTGAAACATTGAGTGGTTTATACCTATGACTTAATTTTATCTTAGATATTTACCTCTTAATTTTGAATTATGCAACTTGGACTAATTCCTTACTTGCTTTGAAGATATTTTTGCCTAGATAGGAAGTGGTCTTCTTTTCGTGCCTCACATTTATTTTGTTGCCTTAAACTAATGTCAAAAATCTCATTTCAAGTACAATCTTATGCATGGTTAGGTTACATTTGGGCCTTTCCTATCACTTATTTTTGATTACTTTACTCATCATTCTTATTTTTTCTTACTTGAGATTGAATTTCCTAGTTAATTTTAGGCATGTGCCTAATATGAGTGTTTTATGCCAAGGTCAAGCTTGTGTTTGAATCTTTGTGCCTAGTTTGAGTTCAAGTGTTTTTAATTATTTTAGAGTTAGATTAATTGCCTTGCAAGTTTTACCTCAACCAAGTTTGTTTTTAAGTCTAGATTTGTGCCTTGTTTTCAAAAACCTAGCATTTACCTTTTGTTTTTAGACCTAGTTGTTTTAAAGTCTAGCTTTGTGCTTTGTTTCCAAAGACCTAACATTTGACTTAGTTTTTATATTTCATTTTTACCTTTTGTGCCTAGCTTTGTGCCTTGTTCCCAAAGACCTAGCACCATTTTTCATTTTCTTAGACCTAGATTAGATTATGCTCAAAACACTTTACCTAAAACTAGGACTCATAACTTACCTTTTATTTGACCATTTGTGTGAAAGACATTATACATTGGAGACATTTTGAGAACAAGCTTACCATTTAAAATTTTGGAGAAGAGCTCCATTCCTAGGCCAAGTTTAGACCATTTTACAAAATAGACCATTTGCCATTTATACCAAGTTTTTAGACATATCAAACATCAACTAATTATTTTAGACTACATTTCAAGAGTATTTTGTGAACTATAAACCTTTTATTCATGAGGTGTTAGTTGTGGATTTAGATATGCCTCACTACACATGTAGTGGAACCATGTACAATTTAGATTACAAAAATGTAGTCACAAGTGATACCTTTATTCAAGACCCATATGGTGATGATGTAGTTTATGAGACAGATCCCTATCCCATTTCACTACTCAATATGTAGAACAAATCCAAGATCTTTTAGCACACTACTTGGTTAATACACCTCCTTATCCAGGTCAAGACCAAGAATAAAAAGATTAATATCTTGCTAGTGTGCCATCTATAATCAAACTAGTATAATAGTATCCCTACTATGTTACTATTCCATTGACATATGACCCATACTTTTTCAACCATAACTTACTTGAAAATAAGGAAAAAGTTTTAGTTAGGGCCATAAAATTAGGGGCCAATTTTCTAGAAGACTTACCCCATGAAAACCTACCTAGTCTAGTTAGAGTGCCTCAAAAAGTACCTTATATGCCAAATATCAAACATGCCTCTACTATTTACCCTCATTCTTTCATACCAATGAAAAAATAAGGTCCAAATATGATTACAAGAGAAAAGGTCACCAACATGGAACAATTCATGCAAATACAACAAACATATCAGACTTACCTTAATCTAGCACAAAATTTCAATGCCATGGTCATATTGAATGCTCCACTAATATAATTAACTCCTTCAATAGGAGTACCATTTGATTCTATAGGTCAATATAATATAGGTGTATACCCATTTTACCAAATGACTTTAGTAGGTGACATGTTTAATGTCCCATTCATTAAAGAAGTGACTATGGACTCTATGTAGGACCATGTGCCAAGTATAGTGGATAACATGCAAGTGTTTTCTGATTTAGGCCAAAGTGGGTTAAATACACTACTAAATAATCTACAACAATAAGAGAATTTAGCTAATAACATGATTGGTTTAAAATAGTATGGGATAGGAATGCCTAATTCCCAGCCATTGTAGGTTACTCTTACTTCTCAACCAGTTGATTCTTTAAGCATGAAATAACATGGGATAAGTATTCAAGTGATAAACAATGTTTTACCTAAAAAAGAAATGGATATTATCCCACCTTAATAGGTGATGGCTAATATTTTTCAGCGACAGACATAGACCAATTTATCACCACAACAAAGGTAGAACACTATGTCACCTCAATAAGGGGCAACAAATGTGCCAAATCAATAGGTAGTGACAAATGTACCTTAATAGTCACAAACCAATGTACCTTAATAATCATAAATATTATCTAATCAAGAACATGTTTCTATTGGTCAAAGATAAATGCCAAACACCCAACAATAATCCAATTTACAACATGTGTTCATTCAATAAAGAGGTGCCAACATCCAAAAAATACCTATTAGGTAATTA
This sequence comes from Torreya grandis, assembly GCA_037957365.1. NCBI lineage: Eukaryota > Viridiplantae > Streptophyta > Pinopsida > Cupressales > Taxaceae > Torreya > Torreya grandis. The sequence goes on from JARHVA010001663.1 coordinate 1,527,528, forward strand.
TTTCCTTTTACCTAGTAAGTGCCACACGTTCAAAGATAGGGTCTTAATCAATAATAAGTTCTCTTTATTCAATCAAGCTCGACTAGTCGACAACAAATCCCTACTCAACCTCAACAAGCATAGTATATTCCATAAAGCCATATCCTTCCATCACAACCCGAATTCCCTCAGACCCAAGGCAATATTATGAATTTGAACCAAAATATTTACCAATAATATATGTAATATAAAAAACATAATCTTAATGCATGGATGCATATTCCTTGTCAATTGGTCTATCAAACCAACATTCTACAATACTCCATACCTCCATCATACCCCAATCAAGGTAATCCACCTTTAACTACCCAACCACAACTGCAACAAAAATATACCATCAAGTTTCTTGGACCAATAACTATAATAGATGAAGGATTCAATTGTATCCATTCAAATTGGATGACATGTGTTCATACCCCTTTAACATGGAGTCTCTTTAGATACCATTTCCTCCAAGTTATGAACCACAAAAATTTCACAAGTACAAGGGTAAAAGAGATCTTAAGGGGCATCTAACAAAGTTTTTTTTGCTTTCTATCAATTGCACTATAGTGACATATACCTACTCCTTTTCTTTCCTTTAATTCTAGCTAAATAGGCTTTAGATTAGTTTCTCAAGTTGTTAAAAAAATTAGTATCTAAGTTTAATGATCTCTCAGATAAGGTTGTGTAACATTTATCCTATAATCTTGAGAATTATATTTTAGTAGTAGATTTGAGTCAATCTAAGCAAAAATTTTGTGAGAAATTTGTGAGTTACTTATAAATATAGAGAGTGCTTACTAATCACTTCACCCACAACCTACCAGATAAATAATTGGCAACTATGTTTACCAAAAAATTGAATAATAAAATATCTTATCACTTGGAGCTTTAGTGTGCACACACATTGAAAGAGAATTGATATAGGCATATAGATATAAAAGTTCCTAATTAACAAAGGGATTATCAAGTTATCTTCCTCAAACTAGAATCAGAGCTAAAACCAAAATGGAGGCCCAAGTTAGAACCCTGGCCCAGTCCAAGCACAATCATCTACACTAAATCAAGCTAATAACTATGAAAATCCCAAACCATAAAAATATAATAAGAAATTTATTGGTAATGGAGTAACTAAGCCATGTCATGTTTAAATAGTTCAAGCACCATCTACTCAACCTATGCCATAAATCTAGATTATTCTACAAATAGAACCTATCTAGCAAGCATAACCTATGCCTCAATTTAGACTAACTCCACAAATTTTGTAGCCACCACCTTTGTAAAACCATCCTCTAAGAATAATACCTACTCCTAAAGTATTAATTAACCTTTGGGAGCCTATTTAAGTAGTGTTTTGCAAACTAGTTATAGCCAATATGATTAGTTGGCCAATTCCAAAACACTATCTTAAGGGTATACCATATCTAGAATGGTACAAAGAGCATGAGTTCTATGAATACCATCATGTTCATGGATATTATATATGCCATTGTTTGAAATTTAATCACCTTATTGAAAATATGTTGAAAAATGGGGAAATCCAGTTAGATAATAGAGTGTCTACTTCCGATCAAAACCTAGATATCTACCAAAATCCATTTTCAAAGCATGACAATTCCAATCAACAACAAAAATAATGAATACCTCAATAATAAGAATAGTAAAAATATTATCATCAATAGTTTTAACAATAGCAACAAAAAATTCAAATACCAAATAAAAGGAACTAAGTCCAAAATGACCCCAACAACCAATAGACTTACTAGGCAGTTGCACATGACTACAATAAAGTTGTAGGTCATATTATGGTAGGTTTTGTATCTAGCATTACTATGAATCCTAGACCAAATGCCAATAGACTAGGACTATTACCTAATAATACCAATCACCCTTCCAATTCCAATAATCCTTCCTTGACTTGTGACCACATCCAAGTGCAACAACAATAAAGAATTTCCATTTTAGGACGTTATGCTTATAACTCTTCATTGCCCTATGACCTCAACCAAGTGTACTAGAAATCAAAATTATCCTCTCTCACCCATCTCCATATTTTTCTTGTTATGATAGTCCTATATCCAATCTATATTTTCAATTTCAACTTGACATTCTAATATTACCATCCCAAGCCCATAACCACTTATCACTGAATTAATCTAACCTACTATGTTGGCTAGGAACAAGCCAATCACCATTATTAAGGAAAATAAATATCATATAATGGAACAACTCCAAAATACACCTTCACAAATATCCATTTTAGATTTGTTGTGTACATCTACCATCCACAATAATATCCTTATAAAATTCTTAGGCCAATCCCAAGTTCCAAACAACATAACCTTTGATACATTTCAAGCTTTAGTTGGACACCTAACCTTAGGACAATAGTTAGCATTCAATAAAATTGATATATCATCCCTTGGCCTTATTCATAATAACCCATTATACATTCAAGTTATCATCACATGGCACAAAGTCAAATGTTTCCTCATAGACAATAGATCAGGCCTAAATATTGTGTCTCTGAAGCCAATAAAGCATCTGGGATATACAATAACTGACCTTCAATTGAAGACTATTACTATCAAGGCCTATGATAATAAAGAGTGATAATCACAAGGAACCATAAGTTTTTCAATGATCATTGGGCCTTTGACCCATGATACACTTTTCCATGTGCTAAACCTAGACCTATCATACAATTTAATTTTGGGTAGACCATGGATACATGAAATTCATGCATCCCTTTGACATTCACCATTACATCAAGTTCCTTCACTTATGGATGAAGGTAATTATCCATGAAAATTTAAAGCCATATGAACACTACAAGTATTTAGATGTTAAATATGAAAGTTACAACTACCATTTTGGCCTAGACCTAGTACCCAAGAAGGAAAAATACAAAGAGATGCTTATTGCATTACTAGAGGCCATTTGTATAGAGCCTAATAGCCTTCTTACATCTTCACATATTACTCTTATTGAAATGTTTAATCATTTTAACATTTCAAAAAATGATCTATGGGAGTATCTTACCAATGACACATTTCATATTTCCAAGCTTCCATAAAATCCCAAGACTTATGGAAGGCTTAAAGCCAAACTAGCTTGCATGGAATGGTGACAAAATTGAAAAGGCAAGATTAATAACTGAAAACTTGTTATGTTCACACCTACCACTAGCCAAGAAGAGGACCCAATTAACAATGATGATTGATGGTCGTATAATGACAAATTGGCTAATTACTATCATAGTGTAAATTAACCCATCCCTAATAGGATCATGGATAACCAGGCCTATGAATGATGAGACATGAGGGAAAATCAATAGGGTACTTTTTAGCCCATTTCTATGACCAAATATAAAGGAACCTATGGTATCATATTTAAACCACTTGGGGGTGACCCAATGTATCTTATTCATGTTCTAACATCAATGACTAGTGATGATAATGTTGATAGTGAAGCAAAGTCCAATCATAACATTTACAAAGACCTTGCCAATACCAACCTATTTGACCCATATACTAATTATACCATTATGCTAGTAATCCAACATTCCACACTTCCTTTTTATCATCCTCAACTTATATACTCAAACCAAAAAGAATCCATAGTACCTATAAATGAATTTGAGAATGATGAGGCCTTTTGTGATTTTTTGGGCCTTAGAGATAATGTTCCATTGGGAGACTACAAATAAGGGTTTTCTATCAAACTAGATCCTACAACCTATTTTAGAGAGTAGGTGAACACCCTTAGTAAAAAATAATAATAATAAAACATTGAGGTCGCATAGTGAAAACCTCTTTGAGGTTCTTTTAGACTAGGGTAAAAGTAAAGAGAAAGGCTAGTCTTTTGGTGAAAACCTGTTTCAGACACCAATAGATAAGAGCATTCACCTTTCCTTGAATGTAACTCAGGGGACCACCAATGGTGAACTTACTTTTGGGTATAAATTAAATACAATAAAACAACATTCCTTTGATCAAATTATCTAAGAATGTCCTACAACATTTATTACATGGCCATTGCTACCATTAGGAGATTCAGATTCATCTGGTTTGGGAGAACTTGAAGAACTAGTTTGACTAGAGGAATTTTCCATTGTAGGGAAATTTACATCCTCACCAAATATTATATAAGATGGCTTGACTCTCCTAGTATAGGATACTATAGAAGTTAATATCAAGACTCTAAATGGCCTAAAGTGGATCAAATTAGGTGTGTCCCTCACTGAGGAGTAACATGATGTTTTACAATGCTTTTAAGGAAGTTTTTTGACATATTTGCATGGGCCCATTCAGACATGTCAGGTTTGGACCCCACCTTGGTTATATACCATCTTATTTTTCATCCTTATTCCAAAACCGTGAAGCAAAAATTACATAAAATGCATCCTTTTATTGTTGTATTATTTAAGAAAGAGTTGGAAATATTCTTAGAAGTAAGATGCATTAGACCAATCGACTATTCAGAGTGGATCCCAAACATTATACCTCTAAGTAAAAACCAAAAGGGATCGAAATATACACTAATTTTATAAATAGCAACAAGGCCTACCCCAAGGACTGTAGGCACCTAAAACTAGCCATAAATGACTTTTGACTAGACTTCAGAAAGATTCCTACCAACCATTGTGAATTAAGCATAGAAATCATTAATCATCCCAAATTTGCTTGTGCATGATTCATCAATGCTTGAATCACATTTAGGCATCCCTAATTGGGATATTTTATATTATTCAACCATAAATTCTCATAGATTCATCTTAATCATCTTGAGGAATCACAACAATCATTTTGGCCTATAGACCTATTAAGTGGGGCACATTAACAAATATCAAATATTAAAAGAGCTAAATGGATAATCAAAATTAATTAAAAAGATAAAATAAATTAAAATCCTAGTTGAATTATCCATGTGAAATTAATGAAATTATAAAAAATGAAATTCAAAAATTCAAATATCCTAGCCTTTCATCATGACCTTTGTAAGTTGTCAAGCTCTTTGGAAATATCCTAAAATATCTCTTTTATATATCCATGCCTATTCATTGTAAATCATGATTAATTGACAATTATTAACTCAACTAGGGTTATATTTGGCTTGCCTAAGTTAGTTTTGAACCCATTACAAACCTTAACTCTATCTTGATACACATTGGGTTGGGGTTAGTTCCTAAGCCTATATATACAAGCCCTTGCCTATTAAATTTTAAGCCTAAATATTATAGAGTTATAATGTAGGTTTTGTTGCATGCGATTCACATAAATAGTTTTATAGTGCCAAAATATTGAGCTAAGATACATCAATCCACATCAAATGCAATGGTGCCAAGGTTAGAAAGAGCCAACAAGATTCATTTGCCAAATACTCCTTGATGCACAAGCTGAGCAAGCCACTTGATAATGCATTTGGAGATCCCAAAGAAAGTAAAGGATTTTTTATCTTTTGAATTTTAGTTGTGATTTCATTTTTATATTGATATTAATCTCATCTCTAATATCTAGGATTAGAGTGTAAGTGTTAGTATGTTTATTGAAGTTTGTATTGCTTGAACTAACATGTTAGTAACCTCCCTTCTTGGATTCATATGATCATAAATGAGACACCTGGTGGAACCCTATGGAGCATCCCATACATATAAGGAGACTAATATTAAGATTTTAGTTTTTCTAAGTAATGATTAATAATATTCAAAAGTTAAGATCTGAGCAATATTTCAGGTGACAATTTGGGTGACGGTTCTACCCCAATTGGTGGCATAACTTCTAGGAGCCATAACTTTTGCACCATAGCTCCATTTAACTCCTTGTTTGAATTGTTGGAAAGATAAGAATGAAGGGAACACAATGAGATGGAAAATATCTCCAATTGGTGGTTTTTGACCTCCAAACATGAAATAGAAGTGCCCAAAATTTCAATTTTAGTAGTGCAGTCTAAAAATAGTAAGTTTCTAATAATAGTAATTCCTCCTCTTACCTTAAAAATGTGTATAAATGAGGATGTAACCCTAAATGGGAGTCAAAAATATCTTCTTAGAGATAGGCATATGTTTGGATCTACAAATTTGATCGATAAAACATCTCTTCTTACAGATAGCATTATTACAATTGTGTTGTCCTTGTTTCTTGAATTATCTTTCAACCAAAGCTTCTAAGTTTTGGATCAGTTTTACCTTTGTTTTTCTCATATTTTATTTTTAATTACATATAGTTTACGTAGAGATCGATGCTATTCCTAATAGAAATGAAGTTAATCCATCAAAATTGATGTTGATCCATCTAAGATCGACATCAACCCCTATATGTAGAATAGGGCATGGCAAAAATGTGTTTGACAAGTTGTTCTTGAGATTTCTAGTTTTCATTTTGTTCCTAATAGCTTGGATATCATTTGACTCACTATTTATCTACATGACTTATTCTTATTTTTTGGTTTTACACTCATCTTAATAATAAATTATCTATTAGAAAATTTATTCTATTTTTATTTGCTTTTGTAGGTAGGAAGGAATCAATGTTTATCCCTAACTGATTGACATCGATTTATATCGATCATCATCAATCCCTGTGTGGATCAATGACGATATCTATGACAAGAAAATAGTGAAACCTAAGATCAAAGTTTTTAAATCTTTTTTTCCACCCACATTTTTGCTTAAAATTGGGAAAAACCCTTCTAAAATTTGTAGGACCAAATTAAGAAAAAGAGGCACAAGTTTGAAAGTGTTTAAGTCTTGAAAATTTCATTTCTGTGCCTAAAAGGAATCTAATTGTTTTTATTCTTAGTTTATTTGTGAAATCTTTTAAAATATTGTTAAACTAAGGCTAAGGGGAAAATTTTCATAAAAAATTCACTTTGGTGATTTAAAATAAACAGTCAAACTTAGATTACATACTCTTAAGAGTGTTTTGTTTTATGCTTGTTATTTCGAAGTTGTTTATTTTCATAAAATGATTGATGCATGTATACTCTCCCCCCCCATCTCATTTAGGGAACTCAGGTGACCAAAAGTGATATTTATTGTCATTTTAACCTTTATCAAAGGCATGAAAAGAACATCTTTAAGTCTCTCCTTAAATCCATATGATTGAGGAATCTAAATATGACCTTAAAGTCTTTTCACTTGTCATTTATTTTCATGAATTTTGGCTTGTGAGTGGGAGTTAATTGCCTCTTCATAGGTTCTCTAGGGAAGCATTTACTCAAGAATTCATCTTTCAACATCATTTCAACCCCACTCCATGGTGGGGTATACAAATTTAGGTTAACTTATTGGGACATTTGATTGAATAGTTAAACAAACTTCATTAGTAAGATATTGCATTAGACTGAAGGGGCAACTCAAACATCACACTACACTGATAAAGTGATAGATGTTGTGGTTGTGATAAGGACAAGAAATTTTCACAATAATCTAGTTGATGTGGATCCAAATTATGTGATCATATCTTGTGTTAGCCACAATTGGGACCATCTAGAAATGCACAAAAATTAAGTTTTAGAACAACCCCACTTCCTACTATTGATATAGGGAGATTATCTTGAAGTTTCATATCATTATAAATATCTTGAGAAAGGGGGTGTAAAAACCTTACTTATTCATGCACTTTTATTTTTTGATTAACTCATAAAATTCTCTCAATAGCATGTATATAGATGGAATTTGATAGTACTATGTAACCTTATCAATTTTTAGGATCTAGGACATTTCACTTGGGTGTTTGTGTCATTTTATCCTTTATTTCACGGTTTATAAGTCTAAAGATATCTTTTTATTTATTATACCATGTCAAAATGAGTTTTATTTATATGTCACTCTTTTTTTTTAGGAGATGTTATGCTAGCCTTTTTATCTCAGCTTTACCTTAGTATTTTGACAAATCTTTGTGTGTGTGTGTCACTTGAGTGAAAAGGGTATCATTATGCTACCCAATCCATTTCAATTTTTATGGCTTGGAATCTTGAACAAACCATCAATCATATATTTAGAGCATGATAACATCATTACACTACTCGAATAATTTCATAGACTTGTTTTCCTTGTGTCAACTACCATTTTTTGAAGCCAAGCCACGTGTGTCTTTCAGATCTTTACCTAGTGCCATTATGTCATTAAATTTTTTATAGATATTTGTTTATTCAAAGAAGCCTATTTTTCCTAAGTTGAGTTTTTATTTAACCTTGACAAGTTCAAATCCAAACATCGATTGTTTTTTATTTATGCCTTGTGTAATTTAGGCTTACACATCGATATTTCTATTTTGGATTGTGCAACTTAGGTTAATTATTTACCCAATTTGAAAATTATTATTTATGCCTTTATTTGGGAGAAACAACATATCTCCCATATGACTTTTGTTTCATGCCTTATACCAATTGATTGAGTTTATGTTTAAATCCAAATGCCAAGTTTATGCTAAAGTCTTTCAGATTTGTTAGATTAAATCTCTCACCTTATTTTTAAGTCTAGATTTTTTTAGATTAAAGACCTAACAAATGCCTATTTTTATCCTAGATTTTAATGCCACATTTGGCCAAAATACCTATTAAGTTTTGTTTCTTAGATTAGACTTGTTTGGAACACTTTGAAACTAGATTTTGGCTTCCTGGTTTTAGTTTATTCACTTGAAATTTTATGTGAGACATTTGATGTTATACATATGATGTTAGACTATTTTAGACCAAGTTTAAACACATACCATTTTGGAGATACATCTCCCCTAGACCAAGTTAGACCAAATTTGAACCATTTGTCCTTTGGACATTATTTTTTAGATTTTGTATAACTCCAATCCTTTTTGTGGAACATTCATCATTGATGTGGATATATCTCACTACAATTATGGTGGAGTATTGTACAATCCAAGTTATAATATAATGGCTACATAAATTAACTTTGTTTGAGACCCCTATGGTGAAAAAGTGGTTTTTGAGATGGATCCATATCCTCTTTACAATCCCTAATATGGGGAACAAATCTAAGTGTCATGTTTGGTGGTACATTCTTTGAGCCAGTTGATGTAATATTTTTTCCCTCTTACCACTCATGGTGTTCGATCCCACACCTATATCATTAACCCTCCTCTAGATTGTGTGATTTACCAAGCTCCACAATGTCTAAGGATTACCATTATAGGCCCTCATCTTTTGTCTTATGCAAGAAACCAAGCTTCACAATGCCTTACCATTTCTATACTAGGACCTCATCCTTTGGCTTGTGCAAGTAACCAAGCTCCACAATGCCCTACCATTTTTATATCAATACCTCATCCTTTGGCTTGTGTAATCAAACAAGCTTTGAAATACCCTACCATTACCATACTAGGACCTCATCCTTTGGATTTCATGAGAAACTAATATTTTTAATGCCATACCATTACCATTCTAGGCCCTTCCAAGTATGGTAGCTCGTTATCCCAACAAAGTCATCTAATCACAACTTGACAGGTCATAGTTACTATCCTAGGCCATAAATTAACCTCTATTAAGCCTACCATTATCCAACCATTGGACATTCATAATTTGTTTCCAACTATTCCCCACTTTAGAAAACCCTTGCCAATTGTCCAACCAAAACTAAGCCAATCAATGCCTTTCCAACCAAACCAATCATTCGAAGACTAAGATATGTTCAAAATTAGTAATTTATAATTTATTCTAAACCAAGGCCAAGAGAACTAACCAATCCATGATGTTTTTGTTTAACTTACCATTTGTGACAAGTCAACCTATGATGAATCACCTTTTGATCCTATACGTGTTGTTGAGGAGTCTCACTCTGATAAGCTTGTCTTTGTTGAGTCACTTCTTAATGATTATAACCACCTTTAGGAAAATCATTACCTCAACCATATGAATATTTTTTAAGAGACTCCCTTTGCCAAGCCAGTCTCTAGGGAGTTGTCTCTTAACCTTTTTCCCTTCATGGAAGAGTGTCACTTTGACAAACTAGTCTCTGTGAAGCCCATTTTTCCATCATAGACTGTTACTTATCCAATACCAAATATTTAACAAAACATCATTATAGAAGAATCCACACTAGATGAAGAATTAAAATTAGATTCAAGTTATATTATTGAACCAACATCAGATTTAGCATCAGAAGTAGAATCAATGTTAGTCTCAACAATGGATTCATAGTCCCTTGAGTTAGAATCAACTTCAAAATCAGAATATGTTCATTGTTGTTATAATATTGCTTACATATGCCTCAAAAATCAATTTGAATATATTTTTGATCCTTCCATAGTTTTTGAGGATGATTAATTCAACTTCAACACAAGTTTTCCTAATATCTTCTACAAGGATTATGATGCCTCTTTCCATTCTATTACCATTCCACATGCCATTACCACCAACCAACCTAGCCATTTTATTGACCTTCCACCTCCCACAAGTGTTTATTAGGATCAAAAGAATCACACTTTTTAAAATTGCATCCATGGAGACATATCAATTGTATAATATTAAGGGGGTCAAGACCAAATTCATTTAGAAGAAGAAAAATCTCCTAGTGAAACCTTTCTTAAGGTGCTAAGGGGAAATTAAAGTTCAAACTCAACATCTTCGAATGAAACATTTTTGAAGGTGCTAGAAGACAATCAAATTCTAAAGTTAAAATTCCTTAGTGAAACCTTATCAAAGGTGATATGGGATAATCAAGACAACTTCATTGGTGAAAACCTCATCAAGGCACCAATAACTAAGCACAATAGTTCTTCACTACTTGATGAAGACATTATCAATGATCAAATCAATAAAACTTCTAATCTACAACATAATCAGATGGTAGCTACTCTCAAACCCAAACAACAAAAAAATTTGGTGGTCTTATTGAGAGAATATTCATAAGTCTTTAGCCCTGCCACAACCAAAATTATGTCAAATCTAGAATCAACAACATTATGTGTGCCTAAAAATCCTGATCTTTATTTATTTCCCAACCATTATACATTCCATTATGATCCACATTTACATTTACAAATCAAAACTATCATCCAATATTTATCCCTATCTACCTTCCTTAGCCATATGTTTCTTCATAGAGGCTACACATACATCGTGTCTTAACATTTGAAGGAAACAAAATCAATGACAAATGAAGATCACAACAAAATTATTAGAATCTAATTTTGGAGCAGGTTATTAATAGAGAATTTATTTAGAAAAGGTGTGGGATATAAATTTACATGATTGATTATTCTTGTTGTATCATATGTTGATCAGGACGTGCATCTCCAAATCAAAAAGAACAATAGAAACATTTACCTTAGCCATAATCATTTACCTTACCATTTTCCTAGCCAAAAACATTTACCTTGATGTTTTCATTTGCCATTTTCATTCACCATTCTTATTTTTATTGTTTCATACCCTACCATTTACCTTACCTTATTACTTGTGGGTAACCCTATTACCATTGTAACCAATTGATATCCTACCATATTCCTTGTGTCATACCATATGCCTTTCTACCATGTCATCCCTATTAGATTGAAACCTATTTTTAGCCATCCTACCCAACGCTTTCGATCTTGGTTCTTTGGTTTTTTATGCACCTTCTACAAAAGGATTCTGATCTAGTTTTAGTAGTTTTAAAATTTTGTGTTTAAATGATAGTCTATAAAAGTAGTGTGATAGTGGATCTAGAAAGTTATCTTTCATTTTATGTTTGACTAGTGCCACTGACTATAGCCACCTATGGGAAAATTAGTATCCCACCTTGTGTTACTATTTGTAACTACCTATATGCAAATTAGTATCATAGACTTTGCTATTATTTCTTAATTATAACCATCTATGGACACATTAGGAATAACACCTTTACCATGCATTATCACATCACCTTTCCATTTGCCTCAATTTTAGAACTTTTTGTGACCTGGTCAGATCTCACTGCCTTTTTTTTGGTGTAACTACTATGACTTGAGGCCATAATGGGACTATGTAGATCGTACTCGATTCATGTTAAGGTTAGCTCAATCCTATTTTTCCATATGCTCTCACCATTTTATGAGCAACCTAAGCTAATGCTATCACCATTTTCTTAGTGGTATCTTATCAATCTCTAAGGAGTTAAGGTACCTCAAAATTATAAAAAAATTCAAAACATTTCAAAATCCTAAAAATTTGAAAATTAGCTTACCACCTCATAGTAAGATATATAGCCTCAAAATCTAATAACATTTATCCTGTTTAAACCTAGTCAGTCATCCTCGATCTATCCTATTGGACCAAATCCATTGTTAGTTCCAATCCATTCTACTACCACTAGGGGTGTGACCTTTCCATTTACACATATCCTTTCTTAGGGGAACCACCTATTTATCATTTCATTGAGCATTCATACATAGGTATTGACTTGGTTGATGATAAGATGTTGTTGTTGTTGTTGTTTTACTTTCAATCTTTCTATGTGTTTGTTTTCTTGTTATTTGTTTATTTTTTTGCTTATTTATTTGATTTTGTTTTTTTGAATTGACTCAATATATATTTGTTCATTGGGTGATTCCTTCCAAATTATTCTTGAGTCTATCCATTTTCATACGTAAACATTATCATCATGGTTTTTATCATTGGTGCATTGTTTTCAATTGCATTGTTTTTAATTATTTAGTGGATCAAGAAGTAGTCCTTAGGCACATTTTGGATAAGTTATCATGGTGTTTTATATCATGATTCCTAATATCACTCGTTATATCAAAAATTAGCATAGAGAGTCTTGCAATAAATGGAGACATAGAAGTTTCTCCTTGATAACCTTAGTATATCCACCCACCCTCCTTAATCAAATCATTCCATTGAACAATTTGATTATATCAATGCTAACAAGGATTAACATTTATACATTGATAGGTATAATCAAATTTCACATTGATCAATTCTTATTCTTCTATTCATCTCTTTCATCAATTTGTGTGTCTTCATGTGCCTAGTTATTTGTGGGTTCTTTAGTCATTAGACCATCACATCTACATTTGCACCTGCTCATCTTTATTTTTTGCAACATATTATATCCTTGAGTTATGATTTCCAATATTCCCTATTGGGGCATAATAATTTTTTTTAAAAAAATTTTAGGTCATCCTAATGATTATAAATTCTTGTGGGTAAATCATTATTTTGACTCATCGGCCCTATCTAGGGCATATGCTTGTACCACTAATAGTAACTACCTATAGGCAAATCAATGTCTCAACCTTTATTCTTGATTATAAACACCTTTAGACAATTTGAAACTTTTTAGATCAATACATGCAAGCATTATCTCAACTAAATTAATCTCACCCATGAGATAATTTCATTCTTCTTCTTACTTCATTTCGAGGGACCATCCATCAATCATATGTGTCAGCCACTCCCTTGAGGGGGCATAATTATAGGCTTCCCAAACATTATTTGGAGCTTCTTCTTCAATAATTATATTATTTTTAGCACGTTTCATTATTTTATAAGACATTATTGTTCCTATAGATTGTAACATCTTCTTAAAAAGGGGTAAACTATAGATCCCTAAAACTGGCCATAATTGGATTTTAATAGATTTTAGATTGATTCCTACCAATCATTGAAAATTAAACCTATGAATCATTAAACATCCCAAATTTACTTACACATCATTCATCAATTCTTTAATCATGTTGAGGCATCCCTAATTAGGGAATCTTCCTATATGCAACCATAACCTCTCACAGATTCATCCCTATTCATCTTGAAGCATCATAACAGTCAATTTGGCCTATGGACCTATTAAGTGGGGCACATAAACAAATATCAAATATTGAAATAGATAAATGGATAATTATAATTAATTAACAAGCTAAACCAAATTAAAAGCCTAATTGAATTATCCATGTGTAATTAATGAAATTATTGAAAAGAAAATTAAAAAAATCAAATTTCCTAGCTTTTCATCATGACTTTTATGAGTTGTCAAGCTCTTAGGAAATATCCTAAAATATCTTATTTTGGAGACCCATTCATATTTATTGTAAATAATGATTAATTTATAAATATTAACTCTATTGGGGTAATATTTGACTCACCTAGGTTAGGTTTTAACCCATTCCAAGCCTTAACTTCACCTTGACTCACCTTGGGTTGGGGTTAGTTCCTAAGCCTATAAATACAAGCCCTTGCCTATTGAAATCTAAGATTGGATATTATATATTTATAATGTAGGTTTTATTGCATGATATTAATATCAATAGTGTTATAATACAAAAATATTGAACCAAAATACATAAAGCAACATCAAATCCAATGGTACCAAGGAGAGAAGGAGCCAATAATCTTCATTTTCCAAGGACTCTTTGATGCATAAGCCAAACAAGCCACTTAACAATGCATTTGAAGATCCCAAAGAAGGTAAAATATATATTTTCTTTTGAATTTTAGTTATTACTAAGCTCACCCCTAAGATCTAGGCTTAGAGTGTAAGTGTTAGTATGTTTATTAAAGTTTTTATTGCTTGAACTGACATGTTACTAACCTCTCTTCTTAGATTCCTATGATCACAAGGATGACTTTCCTATATCAAATATCAACATGATAATTGAATCTATATCTAGGTATGAATTTTATTACTTTATAGATGGATTTTCAAGATATAATCAGATTAGGATTGTGCTAGAAGACCAACACAAAATAATGTTCACCACCCCTTGGGGAATGTTTTTCTATCAAGTTATGTCATTCAGCCTCAAGAATGTTGGGGCCATATATCAAAGAGATATGACTGTTATATTTCATGACATGATGCATAATATTATTTAATACTATGTCGATGACATATTAGGTAAATGGATGAGATATGATGCATGATATTATCAAATATTATGATGATCATCTAATCATACTATGAAGGATATTTAAAAGGCTTCATGAGTACAAGGTTTGACTTAATCCTAAGAAGTGCATCTTTGGTGTCACTTTAGGCAAATTATTGGGATTTATTGTCTCTCTCGGAGGCATTGAAGTTGATCCTACCAAGGCGCAATCCATTACCAAGATGTTACCATCTTCCACTTTGAAGTAGCTCAGTAATTTACAAAGGCAAAATCCAGTCTAGTAGACACTTCATTTACCATTAGGATGTTAAATGCCATCCCTTCACTCATTTATTAAACAAAGCTGTTATATTTATTTGTATTAAGAATGTCAAAAAGCCTTTGAGCACCTAAAGGAATATCTTACCAATCCACCTATTCTATTACCACCAATGCTAGGAAGGCCATTTCTACTATACATATCTACCACTAAAAAAGCTTGGTGGTAATTTTAGCTCAACATGATGAAAATGGGAAATAACATGCCATGTATTATATAAGCTATACGTTGGTAGAGTATGAACATAACTATACACTAATAGAAAAATATTGTTTAGCTATGGTATTTGCAGCCTAGAAGTTATGTCATTATATGTTTAACAACAAGATCATAGTCATTACCAAAGTATTTTCACTCAGATATATGCTATCAAAGATAGATTTATAGGGTGGCATGGCTAAGTGGATCATGATTCTAAGTGAATTTAATATTGAGTACATCAATCAAAAAGACATAAAGGTACAAGTATTTATGGATCAACTTGTTAAAGCTTCCCTTTTAGATGCTAAACCACTCACTTTTGCATTTTTAGATGAGTCCATCATGACCATCATAGAAACACATCCTAAGGAGTAGCACTAGAAGCTATATTTTGATGGGTCATTCACATTTGATAGATTAGGGGCTAGATTTTTATTCATCACACCATAGGGGGGTCTTATTCCCAAATTATTTCATATCAACTTTTCTTGTACTAATAACATGGTTGAATATGAAACACTCATTATAGGGATATATTAATAAGTACAATGGAACATTCAACATCTCATGTTTCATGGTGATTCTCAAGTAATTATTAATCAGTTAATAGACTAAATATGATAAATTGGTACCATACAAGGCCATGGTGGACATTCTTAAGCAACATATTTCCCAATTTAGTTTGAACACATACCTCAGGCCAATAATAGGAAAATAGATGTCATGGCTAGTATTGGGCTCATTATCTTGTTAAGTATAGAATTTGTACCAAAATGGCATCTACCTTGGTGTAAAGGAATCATTTTTTAGTGATTGGTCATTGGGATTTTTGGTGTTATCTAGAGGGTAAAGCACATATCTTGTACTATCTAACAGGTGGATAACTAGCTCTTGAATCTTTAGGTCATCTTATATGATTTGGCAAGACATGGAGACTATAGCGTAAACTTTATGGACTCATAGAGCTAAAAGGTATGATGACCAAGATCTAACTCAACACTTGGCATGCAATTTACACCCTATAAAAGATGCTCTTTAAAAATATTTAAGGATCTTGAACTAGTTGGAGAGAGAGATGGAAAAACCTGTAGTGAAGATCTAGAAAAATAGAATGACTCTATATACACTACTTTGGCAAACATGGATTAGTATGGATGCCATTAAGGCTATATTCATATGTACCCTAGCTTAACTATGAGTCTCTAGGTTATTTAGTTTTATGATATGAACATGAACTCTATTTTGAACTATACTTAATGATGAAGCTTTCTATGTTAACATATAATGTGTCTAGTTTATACATCTTTTGTATTACTATTGGAATGTGAAATGATTTTAATTTCATATTTTAAATTTATTATGCAAAGTAATGCTCATGTATGCTTCTAGTTCACATCATTAATGGAGTTCCTATAAACATTAATGACATAATTTATATCTTGCATAAAGATTATGTCTAGAGTCTGTGCCAAGTGTTCCTATCCTTGTTACGATCATGAGTCTAGCATGAGTAGTTTGATTAAGAACAACCTTTTAACCCTTCAAGTGCCTATATGACCCTAGGCTTAGTCCATGAAAGGATTGTACCTATGAATCTACCTAAATATTTCAATGAATTTATTAATTCCCACAAATAAAACCTCATGTCATGGACAAAATAAACTAATATGGGCCCCGGTTCCTTCTCATTTTTACTTTGGGTGAGTGCATAAGGAATGTACCTTATGTGGATTAATTTTGGCATAGCTAAGTGTTCAAATTTTGAGCATAAAACGAATATACCATGCATGTGCCTAGTTGTAATAAATTAAGAACTAACTAAGCTAATTTTATGCCCTTATACCTACAACATTTTGGTTCCATTATCGAGACCCATGTGGAATTTTGTTACTGTAATGGAGTGACAGAATGATATACCAAATTTACCTCAAAAACATCAAGTGTTGGTTACAATAGGTGGAAGATAGATTTGTGTTGAAGCATCCAACCTATAGAGGATAAAAGCCAAGAATATGGGTTTAGGACAACATATATGATGCTTTGTGTGAGGTCTTTTTCTATGAGTTACTTGAGCATGTGTACTAGTGGTTAGATACATGTTCATCCCATAGAAGAATAAGTTATAGACAATAATATGAATGGACAAAGGAGTAAATATATAGACTTGAGACCCTATATGCTATTTAGACTAGAAAAATAGATAAATGGTGGCAAGTAATGCTAAATAGCTACATACTTAAGTTCTCAATATCAACATACTCATGCCATGAGGAAGTAGAGTACCAAATTTTTGTGTGACCCTAGAGGCACATTTATAAAGGAATTCGGCACATAGCTTAAAAAGCTAATGGTGGATTATAATTTTGAAACTTTGGGGATGGAAGACTAAATTTTTTTCATATATAAACAACACAAAGGGGGAAAAAGGGATGTGTAGGTAAGGCATAATAGAAGGGGATGATAAAATTGACACCTAAGAGCTTAGAAGATAGACCTATAATAAGAGATGGTGATGACTAATGGAATATTTGGAACCTGAAAGTGCTGAGAGAACCTGTAGAGAGTGGTAGGGGCATGGGGAAGGATTTCTTAAAATATAGTAGTGTGAGGATGAGAAATATAATGAAGTAATGCATCGATCTCAACACTTGATAAGTGTGGAATTCATTGGGTTTCTATAGGATTTAGTGACTATAGATATGCTTGATGTGCTTACCCCCTTTGAACCCATGGCGTATGATCATGTGCTAGATCCCCCACTTGAAAGTATAAAAGTAATAATTAACTTTGCTAATGACTTAGATCTTAGACATTTTGTAGACTTAGAGTGAAAATTTATGATTGAATAGATTATTACATACAAGGAGCTGAGTATAACTACCTCTATATCATTGGGTGATAGCTCACCATAATAGAACTTAAACATGAGCATACCAGTTTAGTCAATGTCAGTAATAAAAAGTGGGCAACAACCCATAATAAGTGATATGGTGCCATAATTAAGTAGCATAGTGACAATGACATCAACCATGCTATTAATAATGATGGGACCAGTGCCTAGCCCTATGGTTAGAGGAAGTAGAGGACCATTTCTAAGATAGGCATCAAGGAGATAAGTACCTCAGATCCTAACTATCCCCAACAACAAATCTACTACAAAATGGCTATGCACTTGCTAGAGTATCATGGTGTAGATAATGTTGTAGAGCATATGCTGAAGTATGAATTAAAATGGTGGGTACAAGGTATAACCCAAATAGAGTGCAAGGATATGTATTTTATGACCACTCTACTTTATAGTTTTTTTATCCTAAATAGGCCATGTCTGACTATGATACCCTAAAGGATGCATTATTGAAAGAATTTGACATTTTAAAGTTTGAATAATAAAGCATCACCATGCTAAAAGAGATTACCTAGGGATTCTTAGAAAGTTTGTACCTGTATGACGTAAGGTTGAAAACTCTCCTATCGAAGCTCATAAATGATATTCACCCTTCCCAACATGCATAGTGGTTCATTAGAGGGTTTTTCATGTTTTTTTAAAGACTATTTTCCATAAGGACTTTTATAGACCGTAGAGAAGCAATTGAATCCATACTCAAAACTAAAGTAGTTAGAAGCATAGATAATGGGATTAATCCATTTATGGAGGAACAAATTACATCTATGGCCTCCCATATCTAAAATATTACCTCTATCTCTTTACACAATGTTCCAAGTGGACTATGGTGCATCAACGTAAAGTATAGGGACATAATAGGACTAACTACCCATAAAGGAATGTGTGTACTTTGCTTCTAGTTGTGAAGTCTATTGAGAGGTTCATGAAGTTTAAAACTACCCTTTATTATAATGTGCCAACCAAGTCAACACAATCATTTATTATTGCTTGTACAAAACCTACACCAATACCACTATTGACTGTCAAGTGATTGATGAAATTCATGAGAACATAGAAAGAGGTACACGATAAGACACTACAATAGTCAAAGGACAAGAAAAACAAGGTAATGAAGGCTATGACCAATAGAGCATAGGCTATAGAATGCAATGAGGTGCTAGAGGGTGAGGTAGAGATGGGGTGGTGGAAGGTTCCCACCATGCTCATGTTATAAGTATGGCTCAATAGAGCATTATCAGCATGACTACCCTACACATTCCATGTGTGGGTATTGTTAAGGGTCCCATAAGGTTGAAGAATGCCTTGACTTATATAAAAATTTAACCCAAAGTAGGCTTGGCATAGACAAGGGTGTAGGAATGATCATGCATGAGTAGAAAATGGAAAAATGGACCCTAAAGGCATAATTGACCTACACAGATATAGTCAAGCTACTACCTCTCAGTCACCAGTTATGCCAATACCTAATTTATGGTTAGAATATAGGTATAAGGGTCATAATGAGTGCATAACATATCCTAAACTAAAAACTACACCTTATCGAGACCCAACATGTCAAAAATATGTATTACATCAAGCTATGAGTGTAATCCAAAACCTACAAGGATATATCTAATTAGTGTGAGACCTAGAAGTGTAGGTTTCTACCTCTCAAAAGAAACAAGATAACTAGGAAGTTGAGATACAAGAATTAACTAAGATCTTGTGCCTCTTGTAAACAGAGGGAATGCTTCCTTTATTGAAGAACTTACTCTTAGAACATGTGGGTCAAAGTTAAGTTAAGATCATTAAACCATGCATGGAGAGGGTTGGAGAAGTTTGACATACACAAAATTTAGAGTATGACCAAAAAATCCTTATGAATGTCATTATTAATAGATGGCCTATGTGTGAAGTTCTTCTAGACACAGGCACTGCGGTTAACATCTTGACCAAGAATGCCTAAGATAAAATGGGTAGGCCAGCCTTGACACCTTCCACTCATATACTCTTCATGGATAATAAGACCCAAGTGTAGCCTATCAAAATTATAAAGAGTGTAGTTATAGATATCATGGGTACATAATTCTACACTGACTTTGGAGTGATCGAGTTAGTAGAATAAGATAACTACCTGATGCTTCTAGGAAGGCCATGGTGTTATGCAAATAATTCAGATATGACCTTCAAAAAGTGATACATGACATTTGAGAATGGAAAGGAGAGTGTATTTATACCCCTCTCATATGACCAAGGACCCCCTTTTGTCAATAACATGGAAATTGAGGATGAGATCAACCACATCTATAACATCATGGTGCAAGATGTTGAGACTCTAGATCCTAATGATCAAAGATTCCTCTCTTAAGAAGAGGACAATCAGCCTCATACACCAATGATGTTACCAATGATTTATGGGTAGAGGAAACATATGAGACCAATGTGTTAAATGTATTGCTTGGGACACACAAAGGCACTAAAACTGGTAAAGATAGGCTAGGTCTAGGTTCATCATAATTATAAAAAGTGGGTCACTTGTACTAAGAAGAAGGGAAAAAGAGTGTTTCACTTAAGTAAGGGTAAACTCGTATCACTCCCAAGATATGAAAGGAATAATCCAATGTAAGACTATGTTCATGACCTTAAATCATGCATCCCAAAAGAGGTGGATTTAATGGGTACACTAGTGTATACATTGAAGAGAACTACCACTCATTGGTGGGCAGTGAAAAGGCCTAGCTTTCCAACTTAGGAAGGTGTGAATGAAACCATCTATATTAGATTTAGAAAGAGTAACAAGGACCTATATATCTCATCCTACTATGGTGACTTTGACCCTATAGTGCATGTGTGTATTTATAAAGAAACATGGACCATTTATGGAAAAAATGCCCTGAAAAATCTATGGGTACATCCCTTATATAGGAACATGAAGACTTAGGCATGGGCTGGTATGTCATTAATAAGATGCACCATGAGATAGCCAATTGGGATTCCATTAAGGAGTGGATTTTTCATAGCTTCTCCATTTATTCACAAAACCTTGAATTGATTGAGCCACTATAGGTAGTTTGAAGGTCAATGTTTGAGGACACTACAATATTAGAGGAGTGCCTAAAAGACATGTTCAGTGAAAAAGGGTTGGCACTCTTGACTTTCTTTGAAGAGAAAACTCTCAACAATGACTATAGTGATGAAGATGATGACACATAGAAGATGCATAACTAGAATAATTTGATAGGTAAAAGGAAGATAGTGTGCTAAGTTTAAGATAACACCCAAAAAGAAGAAGACCCTACCCATATCTAGATAGAAACAACTGTGGGTATCAGACAAGTTGAGGACTCACATCAAGAGAAGAATAAACCCTATTGAGTACCATTAAAATATACCAAGGTATTATTATTCTATAAGGGGAATCAAATATTACTACTTTGAGCACCTATTAGTCTAACATGGAGTTAGTGTGTATTGTTGATCTCTTAAAGGAATTCCAAGACTTGTTCCCTTAAAACTATAGAGATATGAAAGGCCCACACCCATCCCTTAGGAAGCTGAGCATCAAACTAGTCGATGGTGTAAGACCCATCAAGAAGTGACCTTATAGGATGAACTCCAATATTCATGTTGAGGTTAAAATAGAGATTGATGGCATGTTAGATGCAAGAATCATCTACCCCATGAAAAAGTCTAAATATTTTATCCCCATGATCATCAACATCAATAAGGATGGGTGCATCTAGATTTGTGTTGACTATAAACTATTGAATGCTATGTGTGTAACTGACCCCTTTCCAACTATGTTTACTAATGAAGTCTTGGATGACATCATAGGTTATGAGATTACACTTTTATTGATTAGTTCTCAAGATTCCATCAAGTTCAGATTGAGAAGGACAAGCTCAAAACCACCTTTGTGATAGAATGAGGTTATTTTGCTTACAATGTGATGCCCTTTGGGATAATGAATGTGCTAGCCATGTTCTCCTAAGTGGTGATCACCACTTTCAAATACTTCATTCACAAGTTCCTCCAAATATACTTAGATGACTAGACTATGTATGGGTTAGTGAAGGATCACTATGACAAATTATGACTTATGTTTGAAAGGTATAGGTAGCTACAAATTTATTTAAACCTTAAGAAGTGTGTTTTCCCAATTCCATTTGGCACTTTTCTCAGGAACATCATCTATAAATATGGTCTACTTATTGATCTATCAAAGATTGTAATCATCCTTTAGATCTAAACCCCATCAACACAAAAATACATTCATGCCTTTTTTGGACATTATAGGTACTATAAGAAGTTCATAAAGAACTATGCCAAGATTTTGGCACATATATAAGAGCTTGTGCAAAATGATGGCTTATTATATTGGGGAAAAATGTAGGGAGATTCATTTGAAACCCTAAATCTCAAACTTGTAAGTGTGGTGATATTGTAATTTACTGATCTTGTGGCTCCCTTCCATGTCTATGCTTATGCATCTAGTTCTGTGATCGGTGAAATTTTGGCATAACTTGGCAAAGGCAAAATAGATCATCCCATTTATTTTTCAAGTATAAAACTAACCAAGGTAGAGAATAACTACACCACAACTAAGCATGAGGTGCTTACCATGGTCTATGCTTTGAAAATTTTTAGACAGTACTTATTGACCACCCCCTTCATCTTATTTAATAATCATGAGTCTCTTAAGTACCTAGTAAATAAGACCAATTTACATGGGTTAATTTTTTGATGGATTTTTTTATTTCAAGAGTTATAGTTATCTATTTTAGTAAAACTTGGAAAATAAAACTCGAGCCCAAACCATCTATCTTACATTAACTCTGGCAAGATGAAAATGCCTATTAAAGATGATATGCCTAACACACAAATTTATGGGGTCTAATTCACCCCCAAAGACTTGGAATAGATCACCACATCTCTAACCTCTAGATCTATGCCCTCAACCATGATGAATAAAGAGAAGAATCAACTCATATTTCATGTTACCCCTTTTCAACTCATTATCAGGGAAGTATATAAGTTAAGTCATGCTGAAGTCATGTGTTAATGTGTTCTAGAGAATAAGTGAGACTCATTATTTCAATAGGTGTATGAGAGGACTATTGGAGGCCATTATCTTGGAGACATTATGGAGTACAAGGTATCACAATCACACTTGTGGTGGCCATCTCTATTTTATAACACAAAAGAATGCACCAAAGCATGTGACATATACCATTACAAAAGAAAAACAAACCACTAGGATGAGATGCATCTCATCCCCATCCTTGCCTAAGCCCCATTTTAAAAATAGGACATTAAATTTGTTTAGCCTATTACTCTTGATATAAGGTGCATAGGCACATGATACATTCCAGCTATCATAGATTACTTCACCAAGTGGGATGAAGCAACACCAGCCAAAGATTGTACAACCAGCACATCAATAAGATTCATCTGGGAGAATATCATTCATCATTATGGATACTTAGCTTGACTAGTTACCGTGGCATGCACTTCATCAACAAAATAATTTAGATCTTACTAACTAAAGATATGGTGGCACACCATAAAATGACACCTTACCATCCCCAAGTAAATGGCATTACTAAGGCATTCAATAAAATATTGGAAACATGCCTCACAAAGATATGTAACATTGGTTACAAATATTAGGCTAAACGTGTGTCAACAGTATTATGGGCCTATTGTACTATGTATAAGCACCTGAATAAGGCTACACCATTTTAACTGGTGTTTGGTGAAAAGGCCATTTTACCTATGGAATTTATAGTTCCTTCATTATGCATTATGTGTCTTGGTTAATTTGATGACCAAGAATCTTTGAATATATTCTTGGAAGACTTCGATTATTTGAATGAGACATGCACCCAAGAAAGATGGAGCCAATAAATAGAAAATGCACACTAGAATTTATGACATGATAATCACTTCAAGCATAAGGTATTTATAGAAGAAATGTTGGTCTTACTATATGAATCTAAGTACTTTAAGTACCTAGGTAAATTTTAGATTAAGTAGATGGAACCTTATATCATATATAGTATATTAGAGACTAGCGCATGTAATTTATGCATGTTGATGGGTGAAATTCTCCTTAAGTATTTCAAATAAAATATATTAAAGACATACAGTCACTAAGATGGTGATTTCACCATCAGATACCAACTTTTTGATCACAATTTAGTTACTTTGTTTTGACCATAATAAAAGTTGGTGTAAGCTAAATCTTTCATTATGTTTGTTTAGTTTGTGTTTACTAAATACACATAACACTTTTAACCCCATAAGATAACTCTTATGTAAATTACACACATAAATCCAATTAGGTGAATCGAGCATGGTTGCTTACTAAGGACCTGAGGCCAGACACCTAAGTTTTTGGGTAAATTTAAAGTTTTCTAGGTTTAAAAAGTTGTAAGTGCAAATTGACAGAGGAAGGCACACAAGAGGTTCATGCGTAATAAATTAAGAGGAGAGAATTAAGTTCCATAGGATAAGCATAATGATTTTTATGGGGTAGGGAAGGCCAAAGTAAGAGACATGAAATCATAGAGAAATTGACCAAGAAGAAAGGCATGCTTGTAAAGAATCACATCATTAAGAAAAGATGGAACCAAGGAGGATGAATCATGCACATGTGAATAAATGTACCCAATCTACTATAAGAAAGTTGAAGATCATGCCAAGTTAAACTAATTGCAAGAGAATGCCTATCAGTATAGCTGATACCTACCCAATAGCTAGTGGGAAGTGATAATTTGAATTACTTGTCACTTCACTAAATAAACCATTAGAAAAATTAATGTTATGGTGGTGGAAGCAAAAATATTTGCAATAAATGTGAATTTGGCAGTGGATTCATGGGTTTATCACATTTCAAGAATTCCACATGCCACCAACCATTAATAAGGTAGCTAAAAATAGGGTATAAAGGGCCAAATGATAGAATGTAATAGGTTATATACTTTTGTGAGAATTCAAACTAGAACATAGAGCTAAATTCATCAAAAACCAAAAAACACTACCATAGAGAACTAGGCATCCATATCCCCCTAAGCAAGAAAAAGTGAATAAAGAGAAGATTATATTCCACTTTTATTTGAAAAGGAGGTGAGTGGAGAGAAATAGGGCAATATAAGTTCTTAAAAATGATGAGGCCACCATTAAAAGTGTAGGAATATCGAGAGCCAAAGGCATAGTCATAGTTCCTATGACTATGAATAAGTGTCAATCATAATTTTAGGCTTCAAAAATATAAACCAATTGTGCTTCAATAGTAGTATATTTAAAATGGGAAAAAAGGCTAAGTAAAGGTTCACCACAAGCACAAAATTATGTGAAGAAAGTGTGGGTGGTAAAAAAATCAACCACCATGAAATGAGAGGCATTATTGGTAGAAGGCATAATCATCATGGTAATAGATTTAGAAATGAGTGTGAAGATTTCCTATAGAGAGACACAATTCCCCCTAGAGGTCATGGTTAGGGAGAAATGGGTGTCATTTGTGCACATGTAAAAGCTAAAATTTTACAACCACTAGATAGGGAATAATGTGCAAGAGCTAAACCAAGATTGGATGGTCAACACAAGGAAGAAAACAAAGGTGGGAACCACACTATTCAATGTCTTCATCAAAGACAAATTGGTGACCATAGGTGCAACCCAAATATTCAAGCTACCAAGATTTGGTAAGCTAGAATAATTGGTATAGTTCCTCCTCTTATGAGTCCATGGTAACCCGTTTTACTTTGTAATACAACACATGAGGATCTTGATGTGCCTTATTAGTAGAATCATATGACTACCTAGTGTATGAGTAGACATCCATGAAATGATGGAGGATGAAGTGGAGGTTGAAAGGGTCATGAAGCTCTTGAGTTACTATAATTTAGGGTTTGCATTTCTAATCAAGTATATCTAATACCTTAATATGAGGGCAAGGATACACTTGGTTAGCTATAAACTATGCCCTGGTCCCCAATGGTTAGACATTAGTAAGACCTTGTGCATCACCCACCACATACAATAAAGGGTCAAATTCAACATATCCAAGTTTATTATTGAGGATATTATCAAGAATGTGAAAGAGTGCCATCTATAATGTGAAACCATTAGGTGGGGCTATATGTTGATTTTTATAGTGATAGAGGAGATAGGTATACTAGATAGAGATGATGATCACCTATGTGTGTTCCCACCCAACCATGAATCTCTTGAGATAAAGTACCAAGACTTCATTTTCCCACCCAACTTCTCATATAAGTACAATATAAGGGTGCAAGGGTGGTGCAATAGGTAAATCAAATATTTTGGGATTGAGTGACATATCCCTCAGGATATTCCCCAATAGATGGTGGGAATGAAAACATTTTTTATGATGTATTACTTTTATGTGGTGCACCTGACACTCATAGATGGGAACCTATCAAGGTGGCTCTAGTTTCCTTACGCATTTTTTTTCCAAGCATTTCATGGAGGTGTTAATAATAATTCCTAACACACAGTAGCTAGAGATCCCAGTCAAGATCATGGACCAAGGTAAGAGTAGGATGAGGTGCTAGTTTGTGCACCCTAGACCCAAGGCCACCAAAGATGAGGAAGATGACTTTGATAGAAAGGACATCCATCCCCTTTAAAGAGAGATTATAAATGGGAGGATTTTAAACCTCTATTATGAAATGAAGTCATGAAAAAAGGGTAATGATCTTGTAAAGGATGATGAGTGCCCCCTCTTAGTCATTAATGAAGGGAAGGTTTTACCAAAGACACAGGAGAAGACTCTCCAAAATAAATAGGTAAATAAGATTGAATAAATCATGGAGTGCATCTAGTTGAAAATTATCTTTAAAGAGAAAATTGTGCCCCCACCTCCAAATAAGTGCATGACCTTCACACCAAAGAGTGATTCCTCCAGTAAGAAGCACCAAAAAAATACCAAAGGACCTATTTCATTCCCTACTATAACTCTAGTGGAGATGGAGAAAGAGGCAACCCTCATGCCTAGAACAAAGGAGGATAATAATTAGGATAGAGCAAGGATATATATCCTATAGAGAAAAGAAGGGGGAGAGAGGACAAATGCCAATGATGTAAATAAATACCTACAAATGGCATGATGATCATGCTTGAGGAAATAGAGGAGTTGACAAGACCCTCATCTAGTGAATAACTCTCCACACCAAATCCATAAATAGAAGAGGAGAAGAGAAGGGTTTGGAAGAAAATGGTCTTGAGCAAGGAGGACATTAATAAGGTTCTATAACTTAAAGAGAAGTGGAGACTTTCCAAGGAAAAATAATTGGCCAAGGTAGAGAAAAGGGCCCTAAAGGTTCCTACTAGTGTAGGGTCATAAGTTGAAATAGTGAAGTAAGCACCAAGTGCACCCACTAAGAAGGAAAAATAAGCTTCACAAGAGGCACACTCAAGTGTGAAAGGGTGCCTAAAGAAAAAGAAGGTGATACTAATACCTTAGAGAAATAAATAGAGACAACAAAGGAACCCCAATAGTAATAAGATGATGCTGACACCAAAAGAATTAACCTCAAGGTGAGTATTGAGAAACCTTAGGAGGAAGAATAAAATGAGGGGGTAAAGTCCTATGAAGAAATCCTTAAGGATTAAATAGGTGAAAATTCTAAGGAAATATCCAAAGAGAGCAATGGTGCTAGTGAAGAGGAGGAAGTACAAACAAAGATGACTATCATTAAGAAAGATGGTAAGGAGCTAAGCATAAAGGAGAAGGCACATAATGGATGGGTGAATGAATAACTTTATATATATGAAATTACGACCACCCAAGCCACCATAGCTAGGATGCATGAACAACTCTCATTTGTGTTCAAACAATATATGAATGAGCCTCATTTTGAGGCACCTAAAGCAGTTACTTCAAGCTTAAAAGATCCTGATGAGGGTCAAGACTCCCTCCTTATAAACCTTGTGCCATGAACCTAGTTTGATTTAGGAAAAAGCTCCACAAAGATGCCAAAGATGAAGTATAGGCCACCAAATTCAAGATATAACTCTGTGAGTGTATAGAGATGGTCAAACCATCCCCTCTAGTCAGCATCGATACTTTAAACCTTTTATAGGTTGAAAAAATTTGTGTGTTGGTGGAGTAGATGTTCTTAAGGCTAAAACTTGAGTCGATGTAAGAAGAATAAGAATATCCCTACATCACACTATATAAAGAGGTAGATAATAAGCTTAAAGAGGTAGAATACCTATTATATAAATTATAGGAGGTCATGGATGCAATAAATACCATCTTCTTAATCTTTTCCACCCAAGCCACAATTGTAGATGCATGCCAAAAGTAGGTAAAGGAGGAGAAGGAGAAGTTGATGGTATAAGTGTACTTAACAAGCATGTCAGAGTGGGCACAAATCATGGAAAACATTAATATGCTTAAAAAATAGATTAAGGATCAAGATCAAAACTTGGAATCACTCTTATGTGCTCTATAGACTAAGGCTTGTGAGTAAGGAACAATCCTAGATAGAAGTGTGGAAAAGGTGAAGGCCAATGTTGAGGCCTTTTGGAAGGAGCTAGAGAAAATGGATGTGTTTATGCTCATTTCAACCTCCTCTAAAATAGATAACATTGATGAAGAAATAAATATCTCTATTAAGGTTGTTTGATACTTAAATTTTGAGCTTAACAAGAATGCACCTAAGTTATGTGCCCCCAAAAGCTTAACAACCTAGTCCGATGATAGACTAAATTTTTTGTATAGGGTAATGTTGGGCCCCTTATCTCATTAAGTATAGAATTTACACCAACATAAAATCCACCTTGGTGTAAAGGAATATTTTTTTAGTGATTGTCTATTGGGAATTTTGGCACTAGCTAAAATGTTTTATGCATATTTTGTGTCAATTGGTAGGTGACTAACTAGCTCCCAGATCTTTAGGGCATCTTTGACAATTTGGCATGAGGTGGTGAATATAGCGTTAACTTCATGGAGTCATGGATATGGAAGGTATGATGAAAGAGATCCATCTTGAAACTTGGCATGCACCTTCTACCCTAATTAATATGATCCTAAAATCTATTTAAGGAGCTCAAACTAGAGAGAGAGAGAGAGAGAGAGAGAGAGAGAGAGAGAGAGAGAGATGATAAAACCTATAGTAGAGCTTTGGTAAAATGGAGTTACTCTGTATACACTACTTCAGTAATTATTAGAATTAATATTAGTATGGATGCCATAAAGGTTCCATTTGTATGTGCCTAAGCTCATCTGTGAGCCTCTAGTTTATTTAGTGTTATGATCTAAACATGAATTTTTTTTGAACTATACTTAATGATGAATGTTGTTGCTTTAACATATAATGTGTCTAGTTTATACATCTTTTGCATTACTATTAGAATATGAAATGATTGTAATGTCATATTTTCAATTTATTATGCCAAGTAATATTCATGCATGATTATAATTGACATCATTAATGGAGTCCTTATAAACATTAATGACATCATCTATAGTTTGCATAAATATTAATTCCATAGTCTGTGTCAAGTGTTCTTATCTTTGATAGGAGCATGAGTCTAACATGAGTAGTTTGAGTAAGAGCAACATTTTAACCCTTCAAGCTCCTGTATGACCTTAGGATTATTCCATGAAAGGCTTGTACCTATGGATCTACCTAAATATTTTGATGAATTGATCAAGTCTCCCAAATAAAGCCTTGTACCATAGCACAATTATCCCAATACATACCCCAATTCCTTCATAATTATATTTTGGGTGAGTGCATAAGGCCTGTGCCTTATGTAAATTGATGCCAGCATAGTTGAGTGTTCAAATGTTGAGTTAAAATTAAATATTTCATGCATGTGTTTAGTTGTAATAAACTAAGAACTGACTAAGATAACTTTATGTCCTTATACCTATAACATATACCATTGGTTCTTTGATCCATAGCACAAACAAGGTAAAAGAATATAATTTCCTCATTGAACATCTTCTAGCACCTGCTCATGAACCTTCAATTTTTGAAATGGTCTATGATATTTTTGGTCCTAGTTCTATTTGGTATTGAAATCTCTATAACTACCATCATGACCAAATCCTTCCACTAGACCTTTCCTCTAATCAACAAAAAACCTTTACACACCAAGACTTTTAATATACCTAATTGGCCAACCCTTTATCATAAAAACTTTGATGTAACTCTGATTTATTGTTTGAATTTGACATAAGCTACATTAGTGTTGAGGGAAGTTCATGAAGGATTTTTTGGAGCCCATACCAGTAGGGTTATCCTTGCCAAAAATCTCCTATGTATTGGTTACTATTGGCCAACCATGGAAGTAGATGCAACTACTTATGTAAAAAGATATAACAAATGTTAGAGGCATTACAATTTTATGCATGCTCTAGATAGAACACTCAACCCAATGCTCACACCTTGGCCATTTTTAACATGGGGACTCAATCTCATTGGGAAGATTAACCCCACCTCCTAAGATGTTCATAAACACATCCTTAATTTTTATGAAAATTTAAATAAGTGGGTTGAATCTATACCACTCACTTACATGAGTAGAAAAAAAATTCCAAATTCATCTTCAACCACCTCACCTACTATTATGGTATCCCATCTGACATTATATATGATAATAGTAGATAATTTAAGAATAAGGATGTCAAATCCCTTTGTGCTAAGTTTAATATTACCCAACACTTTTATAATGCATATTACCCATAAGGTAACTGCCAAGGAGAGGCATCTAATAAAACTATTATCAATATTATTAAGAATATTACCAATGATATTGGCCATGATTGACAATTAGATATCTTCTACACCCTCAGGGCATATCATCTCCAATAGGAGATACACAATATTCCCTTGTTTATGGCACTAAGGCCATTATTCCCATTGAGGTTGAGTTACCTTATCTACATATCTCATTGATTCAAATCCTAAATGATGAGGATTATAGAGTAGCTCATCTATAAGAATTAGAGTTATTGGATTAGAAGCATATGACCATTGTAAACAACCTTCAAGCATATCAGAACTGGTTATGTGGTCAATATAACCAGTGTGTCAAGTATAGAGAGTTTGATATTGGTGATCTTATCCTCAAATAAAACAATAAGAACACCATAATCGAGAAAAAGAAGAAAGGCAAGTTCAAGCCTAATTGGATAGGCCCTTATGTCATTATTGCTAATTATGGATATGGAGCTTATAAGTTAGCTACATCAGATAGAGATGAAATTAATGAGCCTATACACATAATACATCTCAATCATTATTTCACTTGAGAGACCCAAAATATTAGCTATGAGGATAATTTAAATCATACTGTACTATCACCATCATTGTACTATACCATATACCATTCTTTCCTTACATTCCCTATTGATTGAAGTTGTTTTAACCTCCCTCCCTACCCTTTTTGAACTTGGTTCTAATCTATCAATTCTTTAGGCACCTTCAACAATTAGATTTAGATAAAATTTTAATAATTGATTTAGTATTTCAAAAAGAGACAATATATTGGACCAATATGATAGTGGTTAGGCAATTGCATTCTTCATTGTTGTCACATTCTATTTCATTCTTGGTGGTACTAATTATAACTACCTTTGGGAAAATTAGTGCCATTAAATTATGATGGTTTTTCTTAATTATAATTGTCTATGGAAAAATTATGATCACCACCTTTACCATGCATTATTTTATCACCTTGCGATCTTGTTACTATAATGTGACATTTACCTAATTCATGAACTTGATGCTACCTATTCAGATTCCTCCACTGTAGGTATAACTATAGTGACTTGAGGTCCATCAATATTATATAGGTAGTGCTCAATTTATGTTGAGGTTATCTGAGTCGCCCTTTCTCACACTCTCACCATTTTCTAATCAATTTAAGTTTAAACGTTCTCATTGTTTTGTGAGCAACTTAATACACGCTCTCACCATATTATGAGTTGAAATATTTGGTATGTTGTCATTATCAATTGAGTTGATATGCCTCAAAAATTCCAAAAACATTGGTAAAAGATCTAAAAAATCCTAAAAATCCTAAAATCATGAAAATTGGCTTAGAATTTCATCATGTGATATAAATCCATTTAAATTATCTAGGATGGGCCATTTTATATATTCAAATTTATTTCTAGACCACCTTAGTCTTTTTCCTCCCATTTTTGGAAAAACTACATTGGCCTGAGGTCTGCACAAACTATGTAGGCAACACTTAGATACATGGAGTATCTCAGGTTAGACAATTGCACCTTCTTTTATTTTTCAACCACATCTTTGCCTTAAGGATCCTAGGACTCCTAACTATCTCAGGAGTAACCAATTATCATTTAGTTTCCCCATCCTTATTGGCCTTAGACATATGCTCTTTCCATTTTGTAAGTTAATCTTGTGAGTATTATGTATTCAATTTTTATACACTAATGACCACTTAACTTTTTTTACACTCTCACCATTTTACAAGCAATTTTGATTTAAACACTCCCACCATTTTCTGAGAACATTCAACTTATGATCTCACCATTTTATAATCTCATTCTCATTATAAGTCTTAAATGTAGTATATACTATGAATTACCAATTTAGTTCATTAGTGGCTACTCATCTCTTGCCTTCTAGTGTGGTTTTAACCTAAAAAATACTCTCATACTTTCACTATTTTTTTTGTTGATACTTTCATGATTTGAAATGTTATCCCTCTCTCTTTTCTCACACACTCACCATTTTGCA
Organism: Torreya grandis; assembly: GCA_037957365.1. Taxonomy (NCBI): domain Eukaryota; kingdom Viridiplantae; phylum Streptophyta; class Pinopsida; order Cupressales; family Taxaceae; genus Torreya; species Torreya grandis. The sequence continues at coordinate 1,560,510 of JARHVA010001663.1, forward strand.
AGACCATTCCCATATTAATCTACACATAAATCATATTTCCTTATCATCCATTTTATTTTATCCCATATTTTGGGAGAACTACATTTGGCTTGAAGTTCATGTTGGATCTCATGTCTATGGGACTATATAGGTAGTGTCCACTTTCCTAGTGCATCTAGAGTCATCTCAGCTACTCCTTCCTTTTCTTTTATTACCCCATTTTGTTTATTTGTTTCATTACATCCTATATCTCAGGGGCAATATTTGTCATCTTGATTGTGTCATTGTTTCCATATATCCTAAGGGCAACCTTGTGTTAATTGTTTTTTCATTGTTATACCTGCATCATTGATATCTAGCTTAGGGGTCACCCTATCATAGAGAGTAACACCTCTATTACATATCCATAAGTAATTTATTTTCTATTTGAACTCACATTTTAATTAACCATTATTTGTCTTTTGTTTTTTCTTTTGTTTGAGTTGTTTTGTTTTGTTTGGTTTGTAGTCATTTTTATTTATTGGTGTTTTATTTTGCATTTGTTTATTTTTATTGGTGTTTTGTTGTTTAGTTACTTTTTCATTGGTGTTTTTTTGTGCATTTGTTTATATTTATTGGTATTTTTTTTGTGTTTATTTTTGTTTATTTGTGTTTTGTTTTATTTGTTTGCTTGTTTATTTTCTTTTATTATTGTGCCTTGAATTAGTATGAATGTGTTCATTGGTTGATTCCTTTTGTATGATACTTAAGTCCATACATATCTATATTTCAACATTTTCATCATGTTTTTTCTCATTAGTGTATTGTTTTCACTTATTTATTAGATTAGGTGTCAGTCCTTATGCATACTATGACTAGGTTATCATGGTGCATACCGTCACATGATACAACAAAAATTAGTTTAGTGGATCTTACAAGTAATGGTGCCAAAGTACTTCTCCCTGTTAATGCCTAAAAAATTCTAGACATATCCAAATATTACCCTGATATATAGTAATTAAATCACAAATGAATTTTAATCCCTACTAGTTAGGACATGCATCTTCATACTAGCAGGTAGCCCAAATTCATGCCTATCCTCTATACCAACTTACTCTTATTCCATGCCTATAGATTAAATACGTAATACCCTTTTTCCTAATTTGTCTTATTAGGGTAAAGGCAAATTATATCATGCTTCCATCCACCTTATTGGGGCAAATCATAGTGTCAATTATTTTAACCATCTTTGAGCAAATCATTATGTTTGGATATATCTGGATGTTAATTTGTATAACATCATTTGGGAAAATCGTGATAAATTTCTTGCTTTATTGGGGCATGTTTTCATTGTGATAATGATTATAACCATCTTTGGGAAAATAATTATCTCTATCCACCCTATTAGGGTATGTTTTCATTTTGCTAATGATTATAACCACCTTTGAGAAAATCATTCTTTTCACCTCACTATGCCAATGATTATAACCACCTTTGGGTTAATAATCCTTTTTATCTATCTTAATGTGGATCTCACTATGCCACTAATTATAACATTCTTTTTAAGGGAATGATTGTCGACCTTATTTGCCACCTGCTCCCTCAAGGGGGCATCTAGAGCTCACCCATCACCTTTTGGGGCATTAGCTAAGGTATTAATGACTTTTTAATTATTTGATAAGATATTACTATTCCTATTTCTTACAATTCCTTCTCAAATAGGGGAAAATTGTAGACGTCCCATTTTGGCCACAACTAGCTTCCAATTGAGCTTCATATTGATTTCTACCAAATAGTACAAAATGAGCCTAAGAATCATTGAATGTCCCAATTTCATCTTCACATCAAACGTTAGTGCTTAGAATCATGTTGATGCATCCTTATTTGAGGTGTTATCCTAAACACAATATAAAAGTCTCACAAATTCATCTCCATTCAACTTGTGACCTATCAAATTAATAGTTTAGCCTTTAGATACATTAAGTAGGGAAATTAAACAATTCCTAAAGTATAAAAATGCTAAGTAAAATTAAATGCTTAAGTATAATTTATATGTTTAATTAGTGAAAATTAATTTTGTAAAATGGAAATTTCAATAAAAATGGGGTCATAATGATGTCATCATCCTCAAAGTCAAGGAAATGAAAATATATTCCCTAATGCCATAAATTTAGAAATAGAGAGCTATGCTTAATAAATGGGATATCTATCTCGAATATTAATTACATGCCCCCTCCTTAACTCAAATAGGGTTAGTTTAAACTCAATCATTGTTAACTCTAACCTAACTACACTTGGGTTAAAGTTAGTTTAGAAGGTTATAAATACAAGGCCTCACCCATTATTCAACAAGCTTATTTTGTGTAATATTATGATGCTAAAAAACCTTCAAGAAGATCCTTTGGTATAGTGTTATTATGCCCATTTTTTAAGCCAAGCCAAGCCAAGTCAAAACCAAAGCAAAGCCCAATGTTACCAAGGTGATAAGGAGAGGTGGTACAAGAAGCTCCATTGCCAAATAATTTTTGATTACACAATTGAGCATAACAATTCATGGACAACATATAACTCTTATTCTCAAAGAAGGTAATATTGATTATTTTATCGTTATTTAATAGTTACTTGTATTTTTTCACTTTTAATTTGAGTGTTTAGGCTAGAGGTGTAAGTTTCATTAGTGTGTTTTTGCTTGATTTTGATCATACTAACATGATACTAATCTCCCCTCTTAGATTCCTATTGATCACATAATGACACTCTTGGTGGGATAACATTCTCTAATTGGACAAAGTTGTTTTGCCCTCCCTTACCCCCATTTTTTTACCTTGGTTTGAATTCATTGGTTCTTTGGGTAACTTTAGCGAGGGGATTAAGATGGCGTTCAATAGTTGATTCAGTATTTCACAAAGAGTTAGTATTTTGGAGCATTATGACATGGTTTTGGTAATTGCATTATTCATTTTTGTTAAGTTCTATCTCATTATCGATGTTACTACTTATAACCAACTTTGGGAAAATTAATATCATTAACCCATGCCATTGTTTCCTAATTATAATTGCCTATGTGCACATTAGGGGAAACACCTATACCATGCATTATCACATCACCTTGCCATTCTTATTACTATATTATGCCATTTGCCTAATTTATGCACCTACTTTTACCTAGTCAAATTCCTCTATTATAGGTAGAACTTCAATGACTTGAGGTCTTATTTGGGACCATATAGAAAATGCTTGATTTACATTGAGGTTAGTTTAGTCACCCTTTTTCTCATTATCTCACCATTTTATGAGAAATTTAAATTGAGCATTCTCATTGTTTTATGAGTAACCTAAGCCATTCTCTCTCCATCTTGAGAGTTGAACTATTTGGTATCTTGTCATTATTGATTGAGTTGAGATGCCTCAAAAATTCTAAAAACATTGGTAAAAGATCTAGAAAATCCTATTATCAAAAAATAATGAAAATTTCCTTATAATTTCCACACAAGTTATCAAGCCATCAAATTTTATTAGGATGGGATATCTTATCTATTTAGTTCATTTTTAGACCTCGTTGGCCTCTTTCCTCCCATTTTTGGGAGAACTGCATTGGCTTGATATTTACACGGATTGTGTAGGCAACATTTAGATACATGGAGTATATTGATTTAGTCTATCCATACCTTCCTTTATTTTTATACCACTTCTTTGTGTTAAATATCTTGGGACTCGTAAGCTATTTCATAAATAACCACTTGTCCTTTAGTTTCCCTATCTTTATTGGCCTTAGTCATATGCTCTCATCAATTTTGGAGTTTATATTGTGAGCATTGTGTTTTAAAATTTGATACTCTAATGCCCACTTGGCTTCATCTTACGCCCTCACCATTTTATGAGCAACCATTTCCAAGGCTCTGACCATATTTCAAGTTATGTATGCTCTTGTTGTTTTATGAACTCATTCTCATTCCAAGCCTTATATGCAGTCAACACTATGAATTACCATTTTAGTTTATTAGTGGATAACCATCTCTTGAATTTTAGTGTGGTTTAAACCTAAAAAATACTCTCTCATACTTGCACAATTTATTTGTGTTGATGATTTTATAATTGTGAACATCATCCCTCTCTCTTTTCTCATGCACTCACCATTTTATGAGACCATTCCCATATTCCTCTACACATCAATCATGTTTCCTTATCATTAATTTTATTTTATCTCATATCCTAGGAGAACTACATTTGGCTTGAAGTTCATGTTGGATCTTGTTTCCATGAGACTATGTAGGTAGTGTCCACTTGCATAGTGCATATGGAGTTAGCTCAGCTACCCCTTATTTTTCTTCTATTCCCCCATTTTATTGTTTGTTTTATTGTCTCTTATAGCCTAGGGGAAATGTTTGTCATCTTATTTGTGTCATTATTTCCCTATAGCCTAGGGGAAACCTTGTGCCAATTATTATTGATTTATTATACCTGCATTGTCGCTATCTAGATTAGGGGACACCTTGTCACTAAAAATAACACCTTTATTACACATCCATGAACAATTTGTTTTTTGTTTGCAATCACATTGTAATTAAACATTGTTTGTCTTTTTCTATTTAGAATAGTTTGTTTATTGCATTTTTATTTGCTTTGGATTGTTTATTTCTTTTTTTGTTGGTTTCTTTTTTGGTTTACAACCATTTTTATTTATTGGGTCTTGTTTTTCATTTATTTATTTTTATTGGTGTTTTTTGTTCATTGTTTATTTTTATTGGTGTTTATTTTTATTTATTTATTGGTATTTTGTTGTGCATTTGTTTATTTTTATTGGTGTTTTTTTGTGTTGTCTATTTTTAATTGGTATTGTGGTATTTTTATATTTTTATTTATTGGTGTTTTATTATGTATTTGCTTATGTTTATTGGTGTTTTGTTGTATTTATTTTTGTTTATGAATGTTTTATTTATTTTTATTTATTTGTGTTTTGTTTTATTTGTTTGTTTGTTTGCCTATTTATTTATTTTCATTGTTGTGCCTTGACTTAGTATTAATGCATTCATTGGGTGATTCCTTGCACATGATACTTAAGTCCATTCATATTCATATGTAAACATTTTCATCATGGTTTTTATCATTGGTGCATTGTTTTCACTTGTTTATTGGATTGAGTGTCAGTCCTTATGCATATTACAGCTAGGTTATCATGGTATTTTATATCATGGTGCATACCATCACATGCTATAGAAAAAATTATTTTAGTGGAGATTATAAGCAATGGTTCCATAGTACCTTATTCATGCCTACAAAATTATAGACCTATCCAAATATTACCCTGATATAGAGTAATTAAATCATAAATGAATTTTAATCCCTGCTAGTTAGGACATGCATCTCTATACTAGCAAGAAGCCAAAATTCATACCTATCCTCTGTACCCTTACTCTTACTCCATGCCTGTGAATCTAGTACATAATATTATTGGGGAAAATCATAGTGCCAATGATTATAATCACCTTTGGTAAAATCATTATTTTCATTCTATTTGGATGTTAATGCTTATAAACACCTTTAAGCAAGTCATTATAATTTTCTTTCCCTATTGGGGAATATTTTTAGTGTGATAATGATTATAACCACCTTTGAGAAAATCAATATCTCTATCCACCATTCTGGGGCATTTTTCATTATGCTAATTATTATAACTACCTTTGGTAAATCATTATTTTTACCTCATTATGCCAATGATTATAACCACCTTTAGGCAAATAATCCTTTTTATCTACCCTATTGGGGAATCTCATTATGCCAATGATTATGACATCCTTTGGGGAAATCAATCTTTCCTTCTTTTTTACCTCTTAGTCATGTCATTTCTTTTTTTTTGAAGGAATTTTCACTGACCTTTTCTGTTCACTCCCTTGAGGGGCATCTAGGGCTCACCCATCACCTTCTATGGCATTATCCAAGGTAGTAACAAATTTTTCATTCTTTGACAAGATGTTACTATGTTGAATGTTGAAACATCCTCCTAAATAGGGATAAACTATATACAACACATTTTGTCCATAACTGGTTTCCAACAAAACTTTAGATTGATTCCTATAAAATAGTGCAAATTAATCCTATAAATCACTATATGTCTCAATTTCATACATAAATTTAAAAATGAAGAGCCATGCTTAATAATTGGGATATCTATTCAAAATATTAATTGATTGTCCTCCCTTAACTCAACTAGGGTTAGTTTGAACTCAACTACAATTAACTCTAACCTAACTACACTTAGGTTAGAGTTAGTTTGGAATGCTATAAATACAAGGCCCAACCCATTGATAAACAATCTTATTTGTTGTAACATTATGCTAGAATACCTTGAATAATCTCCTTTGGTATAGTGTTATTATTCCCATTTTTTAATCCAAGTAGAGCCTGTATGCAAAAGGAAATGAAACTGATCTATAAATCAATCTTAGCTTGAAGAAGATGAATATTACTTTCACTTTCGATTATTGATACATTAGATATTTTGAATGATGAAAAAAATGGATCTATTAGACCTATCCAAGGGATATCTTACGACAATAAATTCACTAGGGATGGTTCCAAATCCTTCAGTCAAACAAAACTATGTAATAACCCTAACTAGGTCATATGTTTTTATATTCACTAAACTAATAACAAGTAAATTAAAGTCTAATCTAGTGCTCACCAAATCTTTTATCACAAAGTCGGGGTAATAAAAATTAAAACTAAACATGCATAAAATACATATACTCACGTCAATGTGTATGTAATCCTAATACATAGGATAAAAGTACAAATGCATATATATCTACTCTTAAAAAAGGAGGAAAAAAGTTAAAAATACTTACCTTTGAAGATGAACCCACCAAACCTCAATATCTCCATTGGATAAGGTTTTTTGCAAGAGGTTGTTGTGGTATGTAAAGTTGACAAGGATAAATTATCTCTAAGATACACAACCTATAAATGAATCCAAAATACTTCTCCATAAGACAATATCTATATCTCCAAAGAAAGTATGAAACCCTAATCTATGCTCCTCAACTATAATGGTGGATAAGTAGATGCACAATATATATATATATATACACACACACACACACACACACACACACACACACACACACACACACACACACACACAAAACTAATAACAAATAAATTAAAGTCTAATCTAGTGCTCACCAAATATTTTATTACGAAGTGGGGGTAATAAAAATTAAAACTAAACATGCATAAAATACATATACTCATGTCAATGTGTATGTAATCCTAATACATAGGAGAAAAGTACAAATGCATATCTATCTACTCTTAAAAAAAGAGGAAAAAAAGTTAAAAATACTTACCTTTGAAGATGAACCCACCAAACCTCAATATCTCCATTGGCTAAGGTTTTTTGCAAGAGGTTTTTGTGGTATGTAAAGATGACAAGGATAAATGATCTCTAAGATACACAACCTATCAATGAATCCAAAATACTTCTCCATAAGACAATATCTATATCTCTAAAGAAAGTATGAAACCCTAATCTATTCTCCTCAACTATAATGGTGGATAAGTAGATGCCCTATATATATATATAATTATCTTCACTTAGAAATAATTAAATGGATGTGTTTATATATATAGATGTAACCCTAGTCCTTTCCAAAAGTTTAGGCTAACAAGGTCGACCTAATTGACATTATATAATTGTTGACAAAAACAAATTAGGTCTTGGTCTAGGTCAGTCAGGGCCAACATAGACCCTAAATAATTTTTAGTAACTAGAGTACAACGTCTATGGGAATGATAGTGTAACATAAACCATAAAAAGAATTTTAGCTAGGGAAGGGTTAATGAAGTTGGATAATGACTATAGGAGGGTGAAAAATAGGAGGAAAAGTTTAGGGGAATGTTTTTTAAGGATATGGTTTTATAGATATAAAGTTGTAGTAAGGGACAATAATCTTATGAAGAATGAATGGTATGCCCACCCTTTCTTGTATGCACAATCATTGAGAGGGGGGTGAATCAGTGTTTAAAAACTTTCTTTAAATTATATTTTAAATTTGATTGATGAAATAAATATATTTACATAGCAATGCATAAATAACCATTCACATGAGCATGAAATAAGAAAACACATATATGAGTGGGAAACTCTTAAGGGGTAGAAAACCCACTATGATCTCTACAAGTGGAATATTGTCCTATGAAATAAGCAATAAAACTATGTTGAGCACTAACTCAACTTGGAACACTAACCACAATAAAGTCAATCACCTACTTGACTAGGTTTTAACTAGTACCTATGTGCAAGGAAGCACCAACTACTTAAGTGACTCAACATCAACTCAATCACCTCATGAATTCACACCTTTGCTCTTTTGTTATGGTCTATAAATCATTTCAATCCCTCCTTATAATCAATTATACAATATTTTATTTTATTTTATTGTTTTGCATACTATTTTTCATTCTTTTTAAAGAACCCATTTTGGTTTTCCAAAAATCAATTAGGCCATACTTTTCCTTTAAGTCTCATGGACACCTAATTGCATTAGGTCTAACCTCTTAATGCTAAAACTTGATCTTATTGGGCTCATATGACCTTATAAAATAATTAAAACCATTTAATAAATTACCCAATGAACTCTAATGACCTCCTCCATGATTTATTAGACATGTATCCTTCATTCATACTTTGAAAGCTGCTTTAGGACAAACTGCCCTATTAGGCCTATGTACCTCAAAAGTCTGTCTTGCAATAATGAAGCTTAAACACCCTTAAAATACTCAACTATGAATAATGAAACATGTATAAAAAATATATATGACCTTAGAGTCATAAAAAAATTCTTGGAAAACCTTCAATCAATAAATAAAGGCTCAAGAACATCTCTATAACTTGATTGCTCAAAACTACCCGTTCACCTCAAAAATCAATCATAATGAATTAAACTTTTAATGCTTGTATAAACACTTTTAATGACTCCTAATGCATATAAATTGTCTTATTATATCTATATAACATCCTAAAATATAAAATTGATATGGTCTAATGGAAAATACTAATGGAAAATATTGGTCTTTTAGACCAATTTCTTGACCTTATATCTAAAAGTCCTATTTGAAAATAGGTCATTTTGCGAGCAATTTTTTCACCACATACACTGAACTCCAAATCTTATCAAATCATGATCATGTCTTACAAGTCATAAAAAACTTATTCATGTAATTTATTACATCAATATATCATGCACAGACCCTCAAATCTATCTCTTCATCTCTGCCTGGGTTTTACACTATTCACACCATTAAGTCTATCTACGACTAACTTGGATGAACAAATTAGAACACTTAAAGGATATAACCTATCTAAAAATAGTTATGTACATGTAAAATGAGTCTCTATATTCTTCTACAATCCCTTTTATTTTCTTGACCAATTAAACTTTTAAGAGCTATAACAATTTTTTGATAAATAAGCTTGTATTTATGCATTTTCTCTCTAATCTAACTAACCACCACCACTTGTAGGTGCCTAGGAGAGTTGAATACATGATTAAATATATTATATAGGAATTTTAATCCATATTAATATATTTTGAGAAAAATATTTCATATCAGCTCCTTATTAGGGTTTTATGGAGGTTTAACGTAGTCATATAAAATGCAAAAATGGGAAACTTGAGTGTGGCTATTGACACCCAACCTATAGGTCCCTTTTGGTTGCTCTCATGACCTTCATAGGCATTTTTTTAACTTATTCCCAATAATTTTTAGCCTTCCAAAATTGATCCCAACTGAGCTAGACACCTCTTTAAATGACAAATCAATCCCCCTAGGTCCCATTTGCTTGGGACAATAACACCACACTATGACAATATCACCAATGCCACTCTTGTCTAATTTTGATGCTATTTTACAAGATTTTTTTATATCCCCAATGGTCAATTCCTTATATTTTCCCATCCTTATCCTTGTCAGCCTAATGTACTAAAATTCAATCCTTGACTAATAGATCCATATAACAGCCCATTCAAAGATAATTTGGAAAGGGTTGGAAAATATTATCAAGCAAGCAAGAATATAAGTGAAACTACTCAATAAATCTTTCCTATTCTCTGCATACAACCATATAATATAGTCTTAAACACATCTATATCTTTGCACTATTCCCTAGCCACCTCAATCACATCTAATTTAGCATTTTTTGCATTCTCATATAACAATTGCATCAAGTACTTTAAAAGGGAGAACTACATATGGATTGATCCCTCTTCAGAGTATTTATATGTAGGCAACATGTCCACACATGGGATGTGAAGCACTTATACTGAATATTACACATAGTAAACCCTTTTTTCCTATTATCCAAAGTTCTATTCAAGTATATTTAAGGTATAAAAATGAAGAAAATTAGCTCTATAGGGAGAACTATTGATAGCAAGGCTTCACAAATTTAGATACTGTGTTACACAGACCTGCCAAATAAAATCATTAGGAAAATAGTGTTGGATAAGGACTATAATGCTAGTGCCACCCTTGTCCACTTTTGACACTCCTATCCAATTAGAAAATGAAATCCAAAATACTATTCGTGATAATGTCCCAGGCTTGCACATGGAATATTAAGCCCTATCTCAATCGGATCAACATAGTTTAAGCTAAGCATTATTTTCTCCCTCTTATTACTATTTTAAAAAAATCCCTAATTATAAATAAATTTCACAAATTATTAGCTTATTTATTGCATATTATTTACTGATTTATCAATCCAAACTCTTTAACTATATTAGGAATAAAACTCTAATATTCCCAAAATTGTTAAATGATTTGGTAAACCCAACTTACTTTGTTTGTGCATAAAAACCCTAGGGTAAAATTCCTACTTATTTTTTGATAAATTTTTGAAATTTTACTTGAATATTTAAATCATAAATTCATTTAAAATTTTAAAATTCAATAGTAAATTTTAAAATAATTTTCTTTCAAACCCTAGTTGCCCATACTAGGTCCCAGTATTTTTCCAATAAATTTCCAACAATTTTTACTAGCATATTAAAATTAGAAAATCTATTCAAAATTTAATAGTTATTTCAAAAAATATATTTTTCTCAAAACCCTACTTACACATACTAGGTCCTATTCAATCAAGCATTTTCTAATATTTTTTTGAAATTTTAGTTACATATTTAAATCAGAAATCCAATTTCATTTTCAAAATTTCATAGTAATTTGTCAAAATTATCATATTTCAAACCCTAGATGCATATACTAGGTCCTATTACTTGTGAGATATTACCTTACATCTTTAACCATATTGCATAAAATAGATCTCACTTATTTACAAATTTTTCTCACATTTCTTGTAAATAAAAAAGAGACCATCAATGGTCCTATCATGTACATGAATGATGAAGTTTATCATATGTTATTAAAAAGCTTAATTATTTGAATTTCATGCTTAATTTTTATACTAAGGGATGATATTACAAAATTCATTGCTAAACATGCACAAATTTTCAATTTTCCTTTTGCATACTCTCTGTCACTCATGTGGAAAAAATTTCAAGCTTATCATGTGAAACATGTTAGAAATGTTATGATTTATGTCAAAATTTTATATGCATTTATGCACAAATTCATTCTTTCTATCCCTTGATTTATATCTCTCATATGGAAATTTTTTCAAGTTTATCATGCTAAACACATTAAAAATATCATAGTATAAGTCAAAGCTCTTTATGCATTTATACACCATTTCATGCTCTTTATCCCTTGTTTTATATCTCTCATATGGAATGTTATATATAATCATATCTCTATACAACTTATAACTCCACTTACATTCATTTTAGCTCATACAAGTGGTTTCTACCTAGATGTATATGCCTCCTTGGCTACTCTTGTTTCATTGTCATATTTCATGCAGAGGAAAGAAATCCCTTCTCCTCCTCTCCCTCAAGAGGGTGATAGCTATTTTACCTCTAACCAAAGTCCATTCTATCACCCTTCCAAAAGGTGAGTCAGCAAATACTATTATTCCTAATGCATAAATTTAGCCTATAGCTTTTTCAAAACCTCTTCAATATATGTGCTTATATGTTCAATCGAAAGCAACTAGGGTTTACAATTGTGAGACTCTAAGGGATCAAATCACCAGTATGATCAATTTAATTTCATATTTACAAACACAAAATCAACTATTACATGTCAAGATCACAAAATTGGAAAATCATATTATAATACAACATCCTCAAAGGCATTATAGTGTCAATCATGTATATACACCTTCACCTAGTCAATTGGTTGCAAGCAATATCACATATCAAAATAAGAAATAACAACAAAGTAATTCTATAACTAGTGATTCAAAAAGGATTCAAAGATCAAATAAAATTTCAAGTGAGGTACTAAGGGAAATGATTAAATCTAAGTTGATCAAACTACCTCCTCTACATCCAATGATAAGATCTAGATATTATTGTGTATATCATAGATTACATGGGCATAATACATATTCATGTTTGGCATTGAATAAATATCTATAACAGATAATTGCTAATGAGGACCTTAGACAAGGTAAATTAGTCAAGCAATCGATAGTGACATAGGAACACACTCATAAAGGGTCAAATTTAGAAATAGTACAAAGGTGGTTACCAAAACATAACTCGAGACAACAAAAAGATAAAAAAGCAAAATTAGAGAAAAAAATAGTACCAAAAACAAAGGTAAAGCATGAAAAATATGCAAATATACCTCTCCAAAATAAGGCTCAACTTTATAGGAAGTACGGGTTTGGTAAAAAATATCTACAATAGTTTGATTATCAAGGTCAAGGGTTGGGCAAACATGCTCAAGGAATCACTACTCCTATTCTAGTAGTTGATAATGTTTTTCACCAAGGTTTGGCATTTATTGAACATCTTAATAAAAATTAGTCATAGATATAGTTTATCAAAGGAAAAGATCTAAAAAAAATAGAAGTTAACACTAGCATTCCATTGGTTAAAAATCAAGATGATAATCATGAGTGGAACAATACAGGTTATTATGATTTTTAAGATACCAACAATGAATCCAAATATTTAGAGTCATATTCACAACCATTCCTTTATGCTTCACAATCATGCATAATTCCTTTATTTGATATAGGACACCATTATAGGGAGTCTCTCATGAGACTCATCGGTTAGTATCATTTCTTCTCAGTATTACTTGTACATAATTTTTTTTGCTTAATTGTACATATTTTTTTAGTTTTTATTGTACATAGTCTTCCTGTGATTGACTATACATAGCTCATATCTCAAAAATACAACATATAAAAATAAAATAAAAACATTAAAATATATCAAACATTCCAAAAACATTTAAATATGTCAAAAAATCCAAAAAACATTTTGATTGTATGTATTATCCATGCTTTACATTTCTACTATCATGATAGACTTACATTTGTTATTCTATGCTATTGTTTATCGATTTATCTACACTACCATGCTTCAATTAATCTTATTTGAGTGTGTGTAGTGACTTATAGGACCTTTATTGCTTCACTCTACCCATTAAGGGGGCATCCTACTCCTACATGTGAGATGCACATTGATATATCTTCCCCCTTAGGGCATCTTCTACATGACTACACCATTTAGATAATGCCATTTATACACCACACACTCTAGTTATCATGTAGATGCACATTATTTACTAAGCTTACATAGATTAATCTATTTACACCCAATAGTATTTAGCACTTGTATATTTCTTTGCATATACCTAGTCTTGTACTAGCATGTCTTACATACTTTCATACTCTTACTTGGATTAGCTAGATGTACTTGTATTTTCTATTCTTTACATGCTTTATCTTCTTGCTTAGCATAGATTGATGTGATTTCATTCACATTTCCTACTTATTTTTGGCATGTGCCTTGGGACATTTTCCAATGTTCTTTGATTTTATTCATGTGTGTGCCTTTGGATATTTTCCAATGTCCTTACCTATACTCTTATATATGACCATGGGTTTCATGCTAACCTTGCTTATTTCAATTATATGTGTTTGTAGCATTTGAACATGCCTTGTATGTTTTATTTCTATTTTGATTGACATGTGACCATGTCCCTTATTTTCTTGGCCCCTTGGCCACTCTTGTATGCTTCTTACTTCTTTCTTTATGTGTTTGTTGCTTATTTAATTCTCATTGTTTACAATGCCATGATCCATATAATGTATTATTCATGTTTTCTTGGATGCCATGATGGACATCATGCTCCATCCCTCCAAATAAAAGATAACAACTAACCAAACTCTAAATTATAGTTTAGTACATTGCACATGCTATTACATTATTACAACTATCTAGACATATCCCTATTGATCTAATAATCTCTTAATATAAATCATGCTATATATTGAGATATCTTGTCGATTATCATTGCTATATCATATATCTTTGTAGAATAACATAATTATAAGGCTCTTTATTCCAAGGGCCATCATTGTAGGGTATTAATTCCTACCCTTAGAAGAGGAATAAATAAATATGGATTCTATCACAAAGATCAGATCTCCTAACAATCAAAATAATAGCATTTAAAACACCTAGAAAAACAACTAGACATCAAAACAATCATAACAGACCAAATAGATAGTCAAAAATCTAAAGTATTTACTAGATTTAGCCTTGGACAATAGTGCCCAATGAGGACAATAGTGCTAGTGCCACTAGTGTCCACTTTTTGTGCTCCTTAAAAATAGTAGAAAAACTAGTTTTTCCAAAAATAGATAGAAAGGTAAGTTCAATTATAGTTTTTTAGCTATAGTTCAAACCAAAATTAGTAGTTTTAGTATAGTTTTTCTTAGAGAATCAAAATATAAGGGGCATCATGCATAGCATATTTAAATTTCCCTTCTATTTTAGATATGGTAGTTCATAAAACTTCCAAATCATAATCCATGTTTCAGACACCAATGATTGGGGGAAATGTGCACGACATATTTGTTTCTTTTCTTTTTGAGTTCAACATTACCCAAGTATTCTCAGTAGTTGTGTGCCTTATTCCATATGTAGGTGGTTGGCATCATTTTAGGATTGGATTTTGTACAAGATTATCTTTTTGAGTTCTCAAGTTTCCAAGTTCTCAAGTGGCTTTGATACAAGCCTAGTTTCCAGTTTTAGAGTGGCTTTAATATAAGCCTAATCTCCATCATTTAGAGTAGCCAAGAGTGGCATAGTTTATAGCATATATTTAGCTATCCACATCAATATTGTCAAATCATAGTACATTCATGACCTTTAAGAGCTATCTCATTCAACACACATTTCATATTGATATTAGTTTATAGCTTCACTTAGTGGGAAATGATAGAGATAAAGGACTAACTAGCCTTTGTATTTTTGAGCCACCTATCTAGAGGGATAAACATAGTCTAAACATTTATAAACACATTCATTACCACCTAGCTTCACTTAGTGTGTGATGGTGGAGGAAAAGGGATAACCTTTGCATTCTTGATCAACTTTTAAGGAATTGAGCACTCAAATCCATTCATGATAATACTCTTAGTACAACACACATCTAACATTACTCAACATTATTCAGTATCACTTAGCATCAGAACTCATTTTGTATTTTTTTGCATACCCAGTGAGGTGTATTCTTTCCTTTTTCTTCCTCTCTCTCTCTCTTACCTAGCTTTGTATGTTCTTATTTTAGATATAGTGTATCTATTAAGAACTGATCTACTCTTTGTTTTTATTTTAGATTAATACTTCACAACATGCTCTCTTTATGCACACCTAGCATCACATAGCTTCATGAGCTTCACCCTTGCAGGTAAGTTTAGGTACACTTTCTATTTTTCCTTTATCCTAGTAATTTACTTTACTTTATCACTAGAATAAAGGGGTGGGGGGGAGGGGGGGAAATGTAGTCATATAAAATGCAAAAATGGGTAACTTGAGTGTGACTAATGATATCCAACCCATAGGTCCCTCTTGTTTTTTCTCATGATGCTCATAGTCATATTTTCAGTGATTCCCAATCATTTTTAGCCTTTAAAACTTGATCCCAACTGAGCCAAACCCCTCTTTCCATGACAAATCAATCCCCCTAGGTCCCATTTACCTAGAACAATATCACCACACTAGGATAATAACACCAATGCCACTCATGTCTGCTTTTGGTGCTATTATTGAAGCTCATTTATAGGCCCAATGGTCAATTCCTTTTGGTTACCCATCTTTATCCATATCATCCTAACATGAAAAAATTCAATCCATGACCATGAGATCCCTATAAAATCCAATTTAAATACCATTTGGAAAGGGTTGGAAAATATTATCAAGAAATCAAGAATACAAGTGAAACCACTCAAGAAATCTTGCTTATTCTCTACATATAGCCATCCAATATAGTCATAAGCACATTTAAATCTTTGCACCAGTTCCCAACCACCTCAAGCACATCCAATTTAGCATTTACTTCATTCTCATTCACAATTACACCAAGCACTTTAAAAGGGATAACTACATATGGCTCAATCCCTCTTCAAAGTATTGGTATGTAGGCAATGTGCCCACATATGGGTTGTGAAGAATGTTTAGTGCATATTACACACAATAAACTATTTTTCCATATTTTATAGGGTTTTATTAAAGTATATTGAAGTCATAAAAATGAATAAAATAAACTCTACAAGGAGTACTACTAACAACAAAGCTTCAAAAATTTAAAGATAGTGTTAAACAGCCCTGTCGAATAAAACCCAAAAAGCTTAAATCATCAAGATAATAGTGCTAGACAAGGACTATAGTATCAGTGCCACTCCAATATACTTTTGGCACTCTTGTCCAATTAGAAAATAAAATCTAGAATCTTGTTTGTGATAGTGTCTTAGGTCTGCACAACAAATATCAGGCCTTGTCTTAGTTGGATTAACACAATTTAAGATAAGTCTTATTTTCTCCCTCTTATTAATATTTTTATAAAATCCTTAATTACAAATAAATTTCACAAATTATTATCTTATTTATTGTATATTATTTACTAATTTATCAATCCAGGCCCTTTAACTAAATTAGGAATAAAACCCTAATATTCTCAAAATTATTAAATCATTAACATAAATTTTGGTGTTAATGATTGTTCATAAAGGACTATCACTTGAATCCAAAAATAATGCCTATAAATATTATCTATGGACCTTACCCATCTCTCCTTAATAGCTTATACACCCATGTAGAGGTTACACATGCCAACGAATGTCTGAAAGTGCTTTTTGGGTTTGAGACCTCATTTTATGATCTTGAGAAGGCCTTAAATAGTGATTCATGCACTTTTATTTCAAATCTTGACCTCAATTTTTTTTATCATACTAAAAGAACTTATCTTACCTCTATCCATGCTCATATGTGCATACTTGCATTGAAATTTGATATTCATACCTCATCAGGCCAGGCAGGGTCTAAGAGTGATTTGGGTACAGACTTAGACTGAAGGTTCTACCCCTATAGGCTCACCTTGAAACTCTCATGAATGCTTCTATACCTTATTCACATTCTCAAATAATTCCATACCACCTTCAAATGTCTATGTTCATTCATTTCACCATGCACATACCTCTTCATGTCTTGAATAGGCTTCATATGCACTTGACATCAATGACCTATACCTTGTATGCAGACATAAGACATTAGTTGCCTTCAAATTCTATCTTTCTCTTTATCTCATGACAATAATCTCTTATGTAAACATTCTTCCATCCATCTTGTCACATCACACACTACCAAATATCCTTAATCACTTTTGACATCAACCTTCGCAAGATGCACCTTTAACATTAATGACAATACTTAATAATATTACCCTTTATCATTGATAGCAACCACTCTAAAAAACTTCTATCAACAAGATATTTCTATCCCATTATTAAAAATTTCCCTCTTTGACATTAATGATAAATATATACTTACAACTTCTTGGATCACACCTATTGTAACAAAAAAACTCAACACACAAGATTATGAGTCAAAGAAGCATCATACAAACATGTTCCCCCTTTGGCACTACTCACCTACTCTTAGAGATAATGAATCAAATGATTATATCCCCCTAAGAACATGAACTCCTTACTAACTGATAAGGGAAAGAATTACAGCCAATTCCTTAGATGTTCAAATGTTGTCTTTGGAAATGGGTTGGTTAGAATATCTACAATTTGATTTTTAGTAGATACATACTCAAGCTTGACATTTTGTTCACTTACCTATTTCTTAGGAAATGATACCTAATGGGAATGTGCTTAGTCATTGAATGCATAATTGGGTTATTTGATACACTTATAACACTTCTATTATCATAAAATATAGGAATAAGACCATCATACTCCTCTTTGTAGTCCTTTAAGTTATGCCTCATCCATAAGACTTGACTGCAACATGAAGCTACTACAAAGTACTCAACCTCACAAGTAGTTAATGCCACTGATGGATACTTATTTCCTATCCATGTTACTAGTCACTCTCCTAATAAGAAATCTCCTCCACTAGTGCTCTTCCTATTATCTATATTCCCTACCTAGTCTGCATCTGTATAGGCTATCAAGTTAAATTCTTTGCTCCTTGGATATCATAACCCAAACTCAATAGTTCCCTTGATATACCTAAGTATCCTTTTGACTTCTTCAAAATTATTTTCCTTTGGGTCTACTTGAAATATTTCCATAATTCATAATGCTTACATGATGTCAGGTCTAGAGGTGGTAGTGTATATCAAACTTCCAATCATTGAACTATATGATGTTTGATTGAACTTTGGATATTCATCCTCTTTGCTTAACTTATAAATTATGATCATATGTGTGCTAAAATTCCTTCAATATTTCATCTCAAATTTATTCAACATCTCTCTTATGTACTTATCTTATGAAATGCATATACCTCTTTCTGATTGATTGATTTATAGCCCAAGGAATAATGATATTTCTCCCAACATAGACATCTCAAACTCCTTCTTCATCACATCTACAAAGGCCTTAGTCATACTCTCACTCTTTCCACCAAATATGATGTCATCCACATAGAAAACCACTATCAACTAATGATCATTTTATATCTTTATGTATAAATTATTATCTTCAACTTCTCTCTTAAATCCTTGGTCTAATAGGTACTTGTCCAATCTGGCGTACCAAGCTTTAGGAGCTTGCTTTAGACCATAAAGAGCCTTTTTAAATATACATACATAGTATTTGTTACTTGATAATGATAAAACCTTAGGTTTCTCAATGTACACCTCCTCTTCTAGGTTCCCATTTATAAAAATGGATTTGTCATCCATTTGATACACCTTAAACCCTTTGAATCTTGCATAGCTAGAAATAATCTGATAGCCTCAAATCTTTCTACTGGAGTAAAGGTGTCCTCAAAATCTACCCCTTCTACTTGAGCATACCAATTTAGCCTTATTCTTAGTGACTTCTCCATATTAATTGAACTTCTTCCTAAACACCTATTTTATGCCAATGGCATTCTTGTCTTTAAGCCTAGAAACTATTTCCTAGGTCTCATTCTTTTCTATTTGGTCTAACTCCTCATTTATAGAACCTATCCAAAACTTGTCTAGGCTTACTTTTACAAGGTTATTAGGTTCAATCTTACCCAATAGAGTAATATTTTCTTGATTTGTTTTGCTTACTAGCCTTTTCCTTGTTTGCATGCCTACATCCTTTTTTCCAATGATTTATGATTTAGGATGACCTCTTTGAATCTATCTTAAAGGACATTTTGAATCTTGTCTTTCATTAGCTTCTTATTCTTCCTCATCTATATCTATTATTTCTTCTTCATTCTTAAAGTCCAAATTATCTGATGCATCCTTTGATTGAGAGTGTGACTTATTAGAACTTGTCTCATCAATCTTCACATTGGCGCTTTCCACTATCTTCTATAACCTTTTATTATAACATCTATAGGATAATTTTAATGATGAGTATCCCAATAATATTCCTTCATCAGACCTAGAATAAAACTTACTGAATTCTTCCTCATATCTTTTGATGAAGCATTTGCTTCTAAATACTGTAAAGTATTCCACATTAACAAGTCTAACTTTCCACATTTCATAGTGGGTTTTATTACCATTAATAATTTTCTATCCTCTATTTAAAATGTAGACTGAAGTGCTCACTACCTCTCTCTAGTATCAATCAAATAGTCTTGATTAATCTAGCATATTCCTTGCCATTTATTGAATTGTCCTATTCTTTCTTTCCATTACCCCATTCTGTTGATGTGTCCTAACTGCTGAGAACTATCTTTTTATCCCATCGACCTCATAGAAATCATCAAATTAATTGGACTAAAACTCTCCTCCTCTATCATATCTTAGGCATTTTATCTTTCCATTTTTTTCATTCTCAACAAGATCCATGAATTATTTGAACTTATCAATATCTTCTGACTTTTATTTCAAGAATTCTACCCAAGTCATTCTTGTCTAGTCATCTATGAGTAACATGAAATAACTATCTCTTTGAATGCTTTGTATTCTTGTAGGTCCACAAAGATCAGTGTGTATTAACTCTAAATATATTGTATTATAATATTTCTTAGACTTGAACCTTCTTCGAGTCCACCTACCATGTTGACATGCCTTGTAAAGTGTGTTTGTAGGTTTGGTGATTTTAGGAATATTCTTCACAGACGTCTTAGAGCTTATCTTGACTAGATAATCAAATTTTAGGTGGCCCAAACTTTGGTGCCATAGACAAAATTCATCCATCTTTCTCATAAGTAATCTCTTCTTCTTGATCTCATTCAAGACATATATATTGTTCTTAGTATTTTTATCATTGGCAATTAACCTTCTTAATTTGGATCTCCTTATATCACATCCTCTATCTTGAAAGATTAGTGTGTGTCCTTGGTTTCACATTTGACATAAGAGAATATAGTTAGGTTTCAAGTATTCTATATACAAAACATTCCCTATATTAGTCTTTCCATTGTCCAAACTTATGATACCCTTGCCAACAATCTTAGTAATTGCGTTATCTCCAAACTTATTATCCATGAAACATTCTTATTCAATGAAATGAACTTGATTTTATCCCCTATCATGTGACTTGAGCAACCACTATCTATATACCACTTCATGCCTTCATATTGGATGTAAAATTCAATCTGAGTTAGCATAGGTTCTTCTCCTTTACTCTTTTTCTCTTCCTTCACCTTATCATAGGATCTGACTTTTTGATGTACTTCTTAGTGGTATGACTATATACCTTTTTGTCTTAATTGATATTTTGCATATGCCTCATCTTACAATTCTGTACAATATGTCTTTTCTAATCATAATTATATCACATAATTCTTCTTATACTTTTTAAATGAGCATTCATCCTATTCCTCCATGAGGAATTGATTCTGTCTTGATGTCTATAATCCATGGCTCTATGTCCATATTGATTACATGAGAAACAATAACCATTGAAAGAATTCAAATACCTTGTTTGTTTAATGTTGAATGATTCACCTCTACCTTTTTTGTATCTTGAAAGAGTCACATTATTTTTTACTTGTTGATGATCAATTTGAGTCCCAAATTTGAGATTTTTTGTATAGGTCTTTATTCTATCAGTATCATTAGTTCTTGATGGTCCATTATCCTTTGAGGTCTGACTCTCCTTGTTTTCTTTTTGGTTTTGTTTGAACCCAAGATCTATCTTATCATGTGGAGACCTCTGGATATTCAAAATGTCACCATGGACTTCAGTGTTATTTTCAAAAAATTTATGTGTCTTCAACTTGATTGTTACTTGATCCAATTTTCCCTTTAAGGATTCCATTCCTATTCTAAACTTGGTGCATCCTTCCTCCTTGGTCTTAAGACTTATATTAATAATCTCAATATGAGTTTCCAGCTATTTAATGATATCATCATATTCATTAGTGTTGTTACTCAACCTCTTTTCAAATAGATTTATTTGTTCCTCATAACTTTTAACCTATGATCTCAATTTTTTATTCTTCATTTTTTATAACTTCAAATCATCTAGACCACTCACCAATTCTTCCTCAAGGTTCACTTCAGCCTCTTCTTCATCTTCCATAATAATTTTCCCTTTTGAATAACCTTAATTATCTATTTATATAGTCATAAATATAGTTTCATTACTATTATGATCATTACTATCATCATCACTATCAGATGTAATTGTGTCACTTATATTAGAGGAGCTACTATCTTTTTTGATATAGAAACTTTTATTGATATTGAATGACCCTTTCTTGCCTTCATACTTCTTAAAACTCTTTTTTCTCTTGTCAAGCTTATATAAATTCTTATCATCACCATTATGTTCATCATGCTCTCCATCATGCTCATTATTATCCTTTTTAGGGCACTTCGATGCAAAGTGACCAATTTTACCATAGTTAAAGAACTTAAAGGACAACTTTCCCTTATTTTTACCTGATCCTTTCCTTAGTTTTTTGACAAACATGGATTCTATCTTGTCATCATCAATATCTATATCAACATCATCCTTAACATTTTTACCTTATGATTTTTTTTTTAGATTTTAGTGCAACTTCCTTCTTGGAAGGTCTTTCATCATTTTTTCTCATTTCATAGGCAGTCAAGATGCCATGAAGCTCATCCATCTATAATATTTTGAGATATTTGATCTCCTCCATAATAGAGTCTTTTGAATGAAATTCAAATGTGAGGGATATTAATAACTTTTGCACTATTAATGATTCTTCCAACTTCTCTCTTAGACCTTTGATGACATTTACCACTTAATCTACTCTTAACAAATATGATGCAATGTTTTCATCCTCATTCATTCTTAGACTTTCAAAATACCTTCGATGGGTCTATAACTTTCCCAACTTGACTTTGGTGTCTCCTTCATAGATGGTTTACAAATTTTACCAAATCCATTTAACTGTATCACAATACATGACCTTTACCAATTATTCTTTTGAAAGACCATATAAGATGGCATTCATTGCTTTAGAGTTGTTTTCACTTGCCTTCTTACCTATTACATTAGTTGTTGGTGTAAGGGGTGGAGTGAATCCATAAACAATAGATTTCCATATGTAATATCCCAAGGACATTAGATAGGTCTTCATTATAATAATCCAAAATGCATATTTAGTCACACTGAAGAGAGGATCCTTATTGGTTGAGAAACCTCCTTGTACTTGATGACTAGACATGCTTGTGCTTTAAAGACATCCTTTTAGTTGTTAGGCCTGATTTAAAGGACCAAGCTCTGATACCAATTATTGGAAAAAAAATCACTACGGTGGGTAAATCATTGTTTAAAAATTTCTTTCAATTATACTTTAACAATATTTGAACCATGAAATAAATATAGTGATATAACAATGCATAAAGAACCATTCACATGAGCATCAAAAAAGAAAACATATATATGAGTGGGAAACCATTAAGGGGGAGAAAACCAAATATAATATCTAAAAATATACTAATATCCTATGAAATAAAATATCAAATTCTATTGAGCACTAACTCAACTTGGAGCACCAACCCCAATAAAGTCAAATACCCACTTGACTAGGTTTTAGCAAGCACCTACTTGTAAGGAAACAACAAATCCCTAAGTGACTTAGTCACATCATGAATTAAAACCTATTATATTATTTTATTATATATAACTAATTTCAATACACCCTTATTCTCAAATATTCAATATTCTATTTGCTTATTTTGCATACTTTTTAAATAGGCCTAAATTACCTTATATATAAACTAGTCTCATGGTTAAACACCACTTGGTTAACCACACACATTTAAAATATTAGTTAAGACACTAAATATGTATTAAAAAATATTTTTAACATGTTTTAATCACAATTTAAACCCATTTTGGTCTTCCAAAACTTATTTATGCCATACTTCTCCTATAGGTTTCATGGAGACCTAATTGCATTAGGTCTGACCTCTTAACGCTAAAAATTGATCTTCTTGAGATCAGATGACCTTATAAAACAATTAAAAAAATTTTAATAACTTATAAAATTAACTCTAATGACCTCTTACATTATTTATTATACTTGTATCCTTCATTCATACTAAGAAAGCTCCTTTAAGAAAAACCGCCCTATTAGGCCTGTGTACCTCAAAAGTTTATCTTGCAATAATGAAGATTAAACACCCTTAAGATACTCAAATATGAAAAATTAAAAAATTAGATATATTATAAATTAACTCAAGGTCATCAAAAAATTATTGAAACACCTTCACTTAGTAAACAAAGGCTCAAGAACATCTCTGTAACTTGCTTACTTAGAAATGCCAATTCACCTTAGAAACCAGTCATGATGAATTAAACCTATAATGCCTATGTAGACACTTTTAATGACTTTAATTAATATAAATAATCTTATTATATATATAAAAATAATAATATATAAAATTAATATGGTCTAATGGTAAATATTGGTCTTGTAGACCAATTTCTTGACATTATATCTCATAGTCCTATCTGAACTAGATATGCCATTTTGGGAACAACTTTTTCACCATATACACTAACCTCAAAATCTTATAAAATAATTATAATGACTTGAAAGTATTAAATAATTTATTAATTAAATATATTTCATCAATATATGATTCAAAACCCTTAAATCTATCTCTTCATCTCTACCTAGGTTTTACACTATTCACACCATTAGGTCTATCTATGACTGGCTTACTTGGATGACCAAATTATAAAATTTTAAGGAAAAAAATTAAAAAAAAAACATAATTTACGTGTAAAATGAGTCTATATCTTCTTATACCATTCCTTTTCTTTTCTTAACCAATTCAACTTTTGAGAGTTACATTAATTTTTTGATAAATAAGTCTGTTTTTATGTATTTTATCTCTCATCTGACTAACCACCACCACTTAGAGGTACTTGGGAGAGTGAATAAATTATCCAATATAATATCTATTAATTTTAATCCTTCATGGTCTATTTTTTTAAAAATATTTCATATTGGGTCCTTATTAGGGTTTTAGGGGGTTTAACATAGGTTTTGGTGTTAACGATTGTTCATAAAGGACTACCACTTAAATCTAAAACTAATGCCTAGAGATATTATATATGACCCTTACCCATCTATCCTTAATATATTATACTCCCATGTAGAGGTTACACATGCCAATGAATGTTTAAAAGTGTTACTTGGGTTTGAGACCTCATTTTGTGAGCTCAAGAAGGCCTAAAATAGTGATTCATGCACTTTTATTTCAAATCTTGACCTCAAAATTTTTAATATACCTAAAAAAATTATATTAACTCTATCCATGATCATATGTGCATACTTTATTTTAAATCTTATCTTCATACCTCATTAGGCCAAGCAGGGTCTAAGAGTTATCTTGATGTAGACTTAGATTGAAGATTCTACCTATATAGGCTCACCATGAAAATATCATGAATGCTTATATAACTTATTCACATGATCAAAAAATTTCATACCATATTCACATGATTTTTTTCATTAATTTCACCATGCATATACCTCTTCATGTCATGACAAGGTTTCCTATGCACTTGACATCAATGACCTATACCTTCTATGTAGACATAAGACAACTTAAAATTCTCTATTTCTATTTATGTCATGATAACACTCTCTTATGAGAAAATTATACCATAAAACCTATTACATCACACACTTCCAATTGTCCTTAATCACCTTTGACATCAACCTTCATAAGATACACCTTTGACATCAATGATAACACTCAACACCCTTAGAGCATACACTCAAAGAGATTTAGACTTAATGGGTTACTAAAAGAGAAAAAACATCAATAATCGATAAAGTTTTATAATAAAATGTGTGTATATATGTCCCAATCGAAGCTCATCATGTGCCAAGTAGTTGCAACATGGGATGGTGCTTTGAGAAAAGAACATAGCAACACATAATGTTGAAGTTAAATAAATTATAGTAAAGAGCAAATAAGATAAATGAAAGCATAGAATTGAAAAACACATACCTTTACTTACCTTATTTTTGTAGATAAATAAGGAAATGCAAGAATGTAAAGGTGTACAATATATAAATCATTAGGTGATATTATAGATATTAGCAAAAAATAGAGAAAAATTGAAATTTTTGCAACATAGACATATAGTAGGTGAAAATATTCTCTACAATGTTAGGATTATAAAACATTTTATAGTTTGGAAAAAGATCTAGTAGAGACAAATATATGATCAAAATAAAAAGTTTGATTGTAAATATTTTAAAGGTAAATAATTTTGAATATAAAATATAAATAGGGTGAAAAATAATTCATTTGTTATTTTTACTATTCTAAAAAAATAGAGCTTTGAGAGACCTAGTTGGAGACCAGAGAGCCATCATTATGAGGAGAAAATAGTTGAGACGGGGAGGATGCATAACGGCCATAGTGAGTGTATCATAGATAAGCAACTAGAAAATTTTTAATTTTTTGAGTATTTTTATTTAAAATTGAACTAAATATAGAAAAATGATTGATAGGCAAAATCTAGGGACCAAAATGAACCATAGGAAATTTTTAGATAAACTAGGGGTAAAATGGGATATTGGATAGGAAGAAGTCAGACCAATAAATGCCCAAGGCATTTATGGTAAATGGTCAACAAGTCACTATTGTGGATGAATAGAGTTGACCTAGTTGAATTAGTCCATAAGGTGAGAGATAATGATAAGGCCGACTATGTAATAATGGGCCAATTTAGTATGTTAAAGGGGGTTAATTGTGTAATAGTGGGTGGACTCAGTTGGTTTGATGGGGCTGATGTGGTATTGCTAAAAGAGGTTGATTATGTATAATAGGGCCTTGATGTAGTAGAAAATTTCAATAATGTGGCTAACCTAGCATCCCAAAGAAACTATAAGGCTAATTTAGTATTGAATAGGTTGATTCTATAGAAAATTGAGATACTAAATCAAAACTAGCTAAATTTTTTTAATTTGAAGAATGTATTTTGATTATTTATGACATGGAGATTTGATAAATCTTTTGTTATTTGACATTTTGTAGATATGCCATAGGTATTAGTGACTGATAGATGCATCATGGCTACTAGATCTACTAGACTGATTGACAGATGTGGATAGAGTGTGGTTAGTTGCACTAGGCTTGAGATGTATCATGGAGATGAGGTGCATCCCACTAAGTGTTAGTATCATTATCATGTTCCTTGGAGTATGGGAATGGTTAAACACCAATTTTTGATGGGTGGTGGATGGGGATACCATATATGTGGGTATCATACTCGAGGATGTCCATGCTTTGTTGGGACTACCAATAGGAGGGACTTCAGTGATCATAGGGACATTGGATGATCTAGAAGAAAGGTAAGCACTAGCTTGATGGATGACATGCTTAGATATGATATACCCAAGTTTATGGGTTAGTCTATGTGATGTATACATCATGTAGATTTTCTATATTTAGAATCCCATGATTGGACTTGTGATATCACAAGTGTTATGTCACAATAGGATGGCAAGGTACCACTATACATGATAGCATTGTATCAGCCCATTTTGGATTAAGGGGCACTATATAATTTTTGGGATATCTTCTAGGTCTAGCTCATATATGATATGTATGGGATGTTGTATAGAGGGTAGAATACCATGGTGTAAGTGGTTTTTTTGAATGTTTGGATATATGAGAGATTCCATAGGTATCAACCAGCTAGGTTGCCCCATGTGGTAGATGATAGGTTACCTTAGGTGATGAGATGACAGTAGGACTATGTAGCGTGAGTCATACTCCATGTTTTATATTTGCATATGATAACATGAGGGGTGATCATGTGGTACCCTTACATGCATAGTGATACTATTTGGCCTAGTTGGTTGACTGTGGTGACATGGTTAGAATAGGTGTGGATCATAGACCATTATACCTGCTGGGTAGAGCTAAAGTCAATGGCATGCTTACCAGGGAAGTTTGGAATATTGCACCTAAAGGCCCCTCTATTAGTGCCTACATTTTTGGGATGACATGATATATATTTGAGGGTGAAAGGAAGAGCACCAATGGAGAAACCTGAGATTAGGCCATAGTGTGTGAGACCATAGATTGGTCGATCATGAAAGCAAGTGGCTAGAGTAGGAGATGGCATGGATATCGATGTAGGGATGTAACAGGTTCCATAGTAATCACTATATCAATACCAATAATAACTACCTCAACCACATCATAGATAAAGTTACCATTGGCAAGAGTGGGAACAAGTGAGGGTGACAACACAAAATGACCTAATAGCCATTCTAGGATAAAGCTGGTCAATAAAGGCACCTCTCAAGAGAGGATCATATGGAAGAGTTGTCATGATGATGTCATGGTGATGTATTGGAGGTGTCCAGGTGAATAGATGAAGTACATTGATATTTTATGTGATAATGACAAAGTGTGCAATGTGCTTGTTCTAGTATGATTGAAATATGATGGGTTGATCTTTTGGTTTGTCATGGTTAGAGATGTTTAGGGATGAGTATGAAATATTAAGCATGTATAAAAGGTCACTAAGATGTTTTCTAAGATTTAAGTGCTTATGTGCATGAGTGGATTTTATCTGATTGATCATTATTGTCATCTAGACATTTTGGGTCTAGTGGAAAAACAATTGGGTAGGCAGTTTGATGATATCACCATTTCTACATGGGAATGAGTCAAGGGGATTCAGTCATATGGGTGTGACCACATTAGTCCCTAGTTGTTATGCACTATATCTCAAGTCATGAAATAAAGTGTAATAAAAGATATGAGGATGTAAAATTAGCTACTCAGACATAATTCAATAAGTTCCCATACTTAGACAAATTTGCAAAAGGGATCAAGCAAAGCTGAGTAAGCATGTTGATGAGGTCAACATTCACATGAGTGGAGGTGTTAAGATAAAATTATCATATGGGTTTGTTAATTTTTGTGCCTAGTTTTTATGAACTAATTCTCAGATCATACGACTAAGTGTGACAAAATATATGCATGTACAAATTTGGTTTCCCAAGCAGTTTGACTATGTTTTCCCATACTTAGCCAAATTTGTATGAGGTAAGAAAGAGCCAAGTAAGTAGTTTAATGGTGGCATATATCACATGTGTGGAAATTTTAGGAGGTGATAATATGGGTTTGTTTAATTTTGAGCCTAGTTTATTTTCACTAAATTTTAGATCATGTGATGCAGCACATAAAAATATATGCATGAGCAAAGTTAGCCTTCCAGGAAGTTCTAGGCATAGTTGGCTATGTGGAAAAAAAATATAAGTGAGCATGTTTATGATGGAATATCTCACATGTGTATGGGTTCTATGAGTAGATTGTTATATGGATAGATTCTCTTATGTGGGGAAATCATATGGTCCAAATTTGAGATCATGCATCAAAGTGTAGAAAAAGTTATTAAGGTTCAAAGTTGGCTTCTTAGATAAATTGCAAGGGTCCCCATAGTCAATTTTGCAAGAGGTAAATATTGAGCAAGTCTCAAGGAGACTGACAGAGCATGTTTTCTCCAAGATGTTAGGAACTATCAAGATGGTAAGAAATGCACATTATTTAATGACTAAAAAAAGGTAAATGATAAAGAACAATATTAAGGGGGTGTTCATATAGATTGATTGAATTGTGAGCATTGATAGTTAAAGACCTGGTTGATCTATAGGTATTGATGGTGCATGATGAGTCAACATTACAAGATTAAACAAGATGAGATCAAAGTGACTGAGGTTTAACATTTGAGAATTGGCACCTATGTATTAAAGTTTGGATAAGATCAATGGTGTGTAATTGATCTGAGTAGTGAGGACATGATATGCGAGTTTAGTGTGCGAGGTTTAACTATGATCGTTGTCATTTAAATATTCAAATTTAACAAGAGAAAGACTAGTGTTTGGTCTTTGAGCCATATCTTTAAATATAGACATAATTTTCTCATGTTGTAAAAAATAAAGATGAAGAGGACTCAATGTCACATCTAATGAACATGATATGAAGATCTAAAAATGTGTATAATCATAGTTATGAAGGTTCAAAGTTGACTGTGTGTTTGTGCTTGTTCTACAAATGATCTGAGAAGATTATTCAAGATTGTTTTGATATTGTTTCAATATCTCTTGATGAATTAGATATTAAGGAGTGTTGTAGACTCCATGAGGATGCTCTGTGTACATTATGAAGTTTTGACCATTCATATGAAATATGAATAAAGGTTTATAAGTTGACTATGTATTCATTCATGGTGACTATGTGCACATTATGTTGTTATATCAATTTGTGCTTAATCATAAGGGTACTATGATCATTTTTGGAACTTAATTGGGACCTATAGATCATATGTAATGGGTCCACACTTTTTTTTAATTGTTCTATGTTCTTGGTTTGTTTATGATGTGCTTAATGGGTGAATGGGTTCAAATGAGACCTATAAGGATTACAAGGGCCTAATTGAAAGGTGTAGTTCCTTAAAGGTTACCCATAGATGTAATGGATGACCTATGAAGTCTATATTGAGCTATGCATTTATTTGAGAGATGCCTTAAGGGATAAAGCATGCCTAATGGCTTACCAAGGTGTTGATTATCAAGTATGCTCTATAAATAGTCAAACCAAAGATGATGGTTTCTAGATTATGTATGAGAGACTTGGGAGAGATTTGAGAGAGGATTTTGTGTGTGAATTGGGGACAGGGGTAGAGTGACCTATGGATGATTTGATGAGTATATCAGTTTGAGGACTATTTATATGACCTATTGGTCATAATTATATTGGCCTAATAGTACTCTTGTTGTTTGAGTATGAGAAAAGGTGAAGAGTGATAATCAAAGGTCCATCATTAGGTGTTGAAGACATCATTTAATAGGTGGATGTGTTCATAATTGTTGTTTTGGTAGCTCAACATCTAAGGTGGTTACAACCTCCTTTCAAGGTGAAACTTGCTAAAAGTCTGATTGTTGTTGCAACTCAACTAGACAGGTGTTGTAGCACCTTATGGGGTTGTAGTCTCACTAAATAGGGATTACAGTTCCTTGATCAGTTGTAGTTGGTCTAAATTATAATTTTTTATTATAGGACATTATTACAATTACAAGTTCTAGTGGGTTTTCTCCCCCAAGAGGGTTTCCCACGTATAGCATGTGTTACATGCTTGATCTTGCATTGTCTCTCTTACTCATTGTTATGAATGATGTGTATGATTAATGAATGTTTGTGGTAACTAGTTTAAGTGTTTATAAAGATTAGAATTGAATTTAGATTATTTAGGCTCATTGATTCACCCCCCTCTCAGTGATTATACCTCTAATAATTGGTATTAGAATGGGTCCTTTGGTAAAGGCTTAATAGCTTGAAAGTGATCCAAGGTAAAATATGGGTAGTCATCAATGAGGTTTCTCTACTAAGAAAGCACTAATGTTTGATGGATCTAATTATGATTTTTGGAGTGAAAGGATGAGGACATACATTATGTCCCCAGGGTTTGATGTATGGAAATCTATTCCGGATTGTTATATTTCTCTTATTACTCTTCCATCTAGTGCTAAAGACAAGAAGTTGTTTGAGAAAAGTTCTAAGGTAATGAATGTTATCACTTGTGGTCTTTTAGATATTGAATACACAAAATTAATCCATTTAAAATCTACTAAAGAGATATGGGACAAAATTTAGATCATTTTTGAAGGAGATTCAAAGGTCAAGCTTGCTAAGTTGTAGACTCATAGAAGGCAATTTTAAAGTCTCAAGATGAAGGAAGAAGATTCTATAGATTCTTTTTTTGCAAAGAGTTGATGATACTTTGAACATCATTAGAGGTCTTGGGGAAGTTATTAAATATGATATTATAGTCCAAAATGTATTGAGGTCTTTATCCCTCAAGTTTGATCCAAAAGTATCTACTATTGAAGAGAGTCATGATCTTACTTAGTTGAAGATGGATTAATTACATGGCACCCTTACTGCATATGAGATGCGAGTAAATGATGATATACCACCAAATAAGGAAGCAACATTTAAGATAGAGATAAAGCCTAAGAAGAAGTTCCAAGGTAATAAATCTAAAAAGGATGACATATCTGATATTGATGAGGATGAATTAATATCTTTGATTACTAGGAAATTGAACACAGGATTAGGAAAGTATAAGGGTAAACTATCCTTCAAATGTTTCAATTAGGGAGAGATAAGGCATTTTGACCATAAGTTCCCTCATAAGCATGAGAATAATGATAATGAAGAGCATGGTGAAGGTCAAGATGAATATTTTTTAGATAAAGGAAGAAAGGATTTAGAAAGTATAACAACAAGAAGAAATCCTTCAAGAACAAGATGAGTCTCTACACTAAAGAAGATTATAACTTATTAGATGAGAGTGAAGATAATGAATCAAAATATGATTATGAAGATGATAGTCGTATTAAAGATGAAGTGTTGTTCATGGCTAAGGAAGGAAGATGATCACATCAAAAGGTGTCTACTTGGAGTTAATAAGATGATGATGAAGATGAGGTGGACTGTGAGACTGTATTGATGAATGATTTTAAAGAACTAAAGATTGAGAAGAAGATGAAAGATAAGCTCAAAGACTATGAGGATTAATTCAATGTGTTTGATGCAAGATTCATTTAAGCCTCTAGGGATAATGAAGGTGCTATCATGTTTTTTAATTCTAAGTTTGAATCTATGTCTAAAAGTCTAAGAGCCAAAAAAGAAGAAAGATCAAGGCATGCTTATGAGATTATGTATTTGAAAGATAAGTTAGATAAGTCTGCTTGTAAGGTAAAGACATTTGTGAGATTTGAAAATAGCTCATGTGATTTAGACAATATTCTAAGTGGTCAAAAGCATGTTAGCGATAGAAATGGTCTTGGACATGAAGAAGAATAAAATAATTTAACTCAAGACAAGATGAAGACTAATATGAACAAGGACAATCATACATTGAAGACAAATCAAATTAGATAAACAAATAACATGAGGTATTCAAGATTCAATGGTTACTATTTCACATGTAATCAATTTGGTCATAAAGCTTTAGAATGCAAGAGACCTATTATAAATGAGTTTATATGGGACTATGATGGGGGTCATCAGTCAAAAGGAGTGAGGAAAATTAAGTGCTTCAACTATCTTGATGTGCAACACTTTGAAAACCATTTTCCACATAAGATTAGACAAGGTGAGTCCTATTTAAAATGGAAAGATTGTTTTGTTTTTCATGACAAAGGACATATTTAAAGTTTATGTCTAAACACAATAAGACAAATTGTGTTTCCATCAAGGAGTTTTGTGTCTAAAATTGTTAACAAAGAGGTCATATTTCTAGGTTCTACAAGCATAGGTCTACAAGTTAGAATAGGTTTAATCAAGCTCTTAGAGTACAATAAAGAAGGCATGTTAACACATGGAAGCCAAAGGTGAAAAGTATGATTCATAATGAGACTGCAAGTCTAAGTAATGTATTTTCTATGGTGGAGAATACTACAAAATTTAAAGAGTGCCAAGAGGTCTCATTGTCTACTCATGTTGAGAATGAAGAGATCAAGCTCAAGGAGAAGACCAAGGTGTTGGTTGAAGCTATTCCTAATGTATGTATGGATTCAAGTGAACATATTTCTATTATTAAGCATGTTTCTTATAAATAACATCAATTGTTTGTGCCTAATGATGAGGTTCCAATCTATAAGGTGGATTATTTAAATGAAAAGTATGTCATGAATCTTTTATTTCTCCATGTATTGTCAATATAATTATAGAATAAAAGGATAATGGTGTATTGGTTGAGCATTTTTCTTCTCTTAAGCCCAAGAAGAAGAAGAATTACAAGTATCAGATGATGGAGGAAAAATAATATGAGTTATGGGCAACTCTTGATTTCACATTATTCTAAGACATTGTGAAGTAAGGTGTCTCAACCTATGCTACTTAGGAGACATATTTTCTTATGGAGAATTAATTTTTTATGTTCAAGATGATAATGCCAAATTAGAGAAGGTCTTTGGTTAAAGGGGAACAACAAGTTCATGAGCTTTCTTTAGAGACTTCTGAACAAGCTATTATACAGGGTCAAAATGGGTATATATAGATTACTTAATGAGATTGATGGAATGTCAAGAAGAGTTTGGTGCTCAAAAAGGTCTATCCACTTTGTTGTGACGTATGTTTTTATCAATTAAAGATATTTTTGTGTGCTCTTAGGTTTCTTAGTTTTTGGATTTAGGGCAAGTAGGCCTAAAATGGATTATAGTAAGTCTATGTTCCCAAAGGTATGGTGGCTTAATTTTTGGTCTAGAAGTGTGTGATGACTGTCTCCAAGTGTGCATTGACCAAAAGAAGGTTTATTGAATTTGTTTGTTTTAAGATTCCAAGGCTTTGGGCTATGATAGAAAAATAATTTGCCATGTGAATTAAGGTTTGAGGATTATTAATAGGTTGAATAGGCCAAATGGGTTTTCAAAATAAGCTTGATAAAGATTTGAAGGTTTGTGGTTCTCAAGTTATTCATGTTTTTGTCAAAATGGAGGGTTAATTGGCTAGTAAGTTTTTGAAGTATGTTATAGAGGATGAGCCTAGTGATGAAAATTCATGTGCTTGAGAATGTATTTGATATTGATCCATATATGAAGTTTTAGGTCCTGAAGATGTGTCTACTAAAAATTGTCAGCTCTGCAAGTTCTAGGTAGGGCTACAAGGAGGCGAGACAGGGCTAGTTTGAAGAATAATTTTTTTTTCCAATTTCTCAAAAAGAGAAAGGTATGTGTGCTTCAATGAGATTTATCAAGTCAATCTAATACATGTTCCCTATTTGTCAATTGGCATGAAGTTATGTTGGTGATTCTTGAGGTAACTTGAGAGAGAAGGCTAGTGAGCATGTGTGGTGGCTCTTCATGGTGTGTAGAGATATGAAGATGCTTAAAAGGTGAAATGGATAAAAAATAGTAGGGGTATTCCATATTATATGTTTCTTGGTGAGTTTCATTAGATTCCAATGGTTTTTGTGTGTTCTTTATTCATTAGTTATAGTGCTTGGTTGAAGAGAGTGTTGGCATGGAGCAAGAAGAAGTTGTCAAGGCAAGTAGAAGTAAGATCAAAGCAAGGGGGAGTTTTTATCATATTTATAAGATGGTCCTTTCATATTTGATAGTATTTTTAGATCCTTTATATCATTTGGTGCCCACTTTGTGATTGTGTCAAAGGGGGAGAAATTTCATGTTGTGGGAGTGCTTGAATAGAGAGAAGGTGAGCTGTATACTGCTATATATAATAGTTGTTGACATCAATGACAAATGGGGAGATTATTGGAGAGTTGTCATGGTGATGTCATAGAGGTGTCTAGGTGAGTGGATGAAGTGATTTGATAGTTTATGTGATAATGATAAAGTGTACAATGTGCTTGTCCTAGTATGCTTGAAGTATGATTGGTTGATCTTCTATTTTAGCATGGTTATAGTTGTTCATGGATGAGTATGTAATATTGAACATGTGGAAAAGGTCCCTAATATGTTTTATAAGATCTAAGTGCTTGTGTTCATGAGTGGATTTCATTTGGTTACTCATTTTTGTCATCTAGACATTTTTGGTCTAGTGGTAGAAAATATGAGTAGGCAATTTGATGACATCACCATTACCTATGGGAATGAGTCAAGGGGAGTTGTTAATATGGTTGTGATCACATTAGTCCCTAGTTGTTATGCACTAGACCTTAAGTTATGTGATAAAGTATGGTCAAAGATATGAGGATGTAAATTTGGATACTCAAATAGAATTCACTATGTTCTCATACTTAGCCAAATTTGTAAAAGGGCTCAAGCAAAGCCAAGTAAGCATGTTGATGTGGTTAACATTCACAAAAGTGGAGGTTTTAGGACAAAATGATAATATGGATTTATTAATTTTTATGCCTAGTTTATATGGACTAATTCTTATACCATATGACTAAGTGCAATAAAATATATGCATGTACAAAGTTGGGCTCCAAGCAGTTTGACTATGTTTTCTCATACTTAGCCAAATTTACATGAGGTAAGAAAGAGTTGAGTAAGTAGTTTAATGGCAGTATATCTCACACATGTGGATATTCTATGGGAAGGTGATCATATGGGTTTGTTCAATTTTGAGCCTAGTTTATTTTTGCTAAATTTTAGTTCATGTGATGAAGCGCATCAAAAGATATGCATGAGCAAAGATGCCCATCCAAGAAGTTCTAGGCATAGTTGGCTCTATGAAAGAAAATTTTGAGTGATAATATTGGTGATGGCATATCTTACACATGTATGGGTTCCAGAGTAGATTATTAAATGGATAAATTCTCCTATGTGGGTAAATCATATGGTCCAAATTTGAGATCATGCATCGAAACACAAAAAAGTTATTAAGGATCAAAATTGGCTTCATAGACAAATTTCAAGGGTACCCATAGTCAATTTTGCAATAGGTAAAGATCAAGCAAGTATCAAGGAGATCAATGAAGTGCATTTACTCCAAGATATCAAGAAGTAATGAGAGGGTAAGAAGTGCATGTTGTTTAATGACTAAGCAAAGGTAAATGATAAAGATCAAAGGTGAGTGGGTGTTCATATAGATTGATCAAATAGTGAGTGTTGCTAGTTAAAGGCCTATTTTATCCATAGAGATTGATGGTGCATGATGAGTCAACATTACAAGATTACACGAGATGAGGTCAAAGTGATTAAGGTTTAACATTTAAGAATTAAAACCTATGCATTAAAGTTCAGACAAGACTAGTAGTGCATAATTGATCTAAGTAGTGAGGACATGAGATGCGAGCTTAGTTTCTAAGGTTTAACTATGACCGTTGTCATTTAAATATTCAACTTTAACATAGGAAAAACTAGTATATAGATTTTAGGCCATATATTTCAATATAGATAGAATTTGATCATGATGTAAAAATAAAATATGAAGAGGACTCCATGGCACATCTAATGAACCTAATTTGAATATTTTAAAGTGTGTACAATAATAGTTATGAAGTTAAAAGTTGACTATGTGTTCATGCTTGTTCTGCAAATGACCCAAGAAGATTTTTTGAGTTTGTTTTGATATCTCTTGATGAATTAGATATTATGGAGTGTTTTAAAATCTATGAGGATGCTTTGTGTGCATTATGAAGGTTTGTCCATTCATATGTAGTATGAATTTTTTTTTAGAATTTTAATGTGTATTCGTTCATGGTGATTATGTGCACAGAATGTTGTTTGAGAAATTTGTGCTTAAACACAAGGGTACTATGATAGTTATTGCACTTAAGAGGGACATATAGATCATATGAAATGGGTCCATATTTTTTGTAGTGTTTATATGTTCTTTGTTTGTTTTATGATGTGTTTAATGGG
This sequence comes from Torreya grandis, assembly GCA_037957365.1. NCBI lineage: Eukaryota > Viridiplantae > Streptophyta > Pinopsida > Cupressales > Taxaceae > Torreya > Torreya grandis. The sequence goes on from JARHVA010001663.1 coordinate 1,597,856, forward strand.
TGAATGGGTTCACATAAGACCTATAAGGACTACAAGGGCCTAATTGAAAGGTGTAGTTCCTTAAGGGTGACCCATAGATGTTATGGCTGACCTATGAAGTTTGTATTTATCTATGTCTTTGTGTGAAAGATTCCTTAAAGGATAAGGCATGCCTAATAGTTGACCAAGGTGTTGATTATCAAATATGCTCTATAAATAGTGAAACTAAAGATGATGGTTTCTAGATTATGTATGAGAGACTTGGGAGATATTTAAGAGAGTCTTGTGTGTGTGAATTGGGGAGTGAAGGAGTAGTAGAGTTCCATATGGATGAGTTGAAGATTATATTATATTAAGGATTATTTGTATGACCTGTTGGTCAAAATTTTGTTGGCATAATAGTTATATTCTTGTTTGAGTATGAGTAAAGGTGAAGAGTGATAATTAGAGGTCCATCATCAGGTGTTAAAGACATCAATTCATAAGTGGATGTGTTTATAGGTGTTATTGTGGTAGATTAGCATCTAAGGTGGTTGAAACCTCCTTAAAAGGTGAAAATTACTAAAAGACTAGTTTTTATTATAGCTTAGCTAGATAAGTGTTATAGCACCTTGTGGGATTGTAGTCTCACTAAATAGGGATTGTAATTCTTTGATTAGTTACATCTGGTATAAATTGGATATTTTTATTATAGGATAGTATTCCAATTATAGGTTATAGTGGGTTTTATCCCCCAAGAGGGTTTCCCATGTATGTCATGTGTTATATGCTTGATCTTGCATTGTCTCTCTTACTCATTACTATGAATGATGTGTATGCTTCATGAATGTTTGTGGTAACTGGTTAAGTGTTTGTATAGTTTAGAATTTAATTTGGATTATTTGGGCTCACTAATTCACCCCCTCTTAGTGATTGTACCTTTAAAAGGTCATGTTGTGCATGAGTGGTGACTCTTAGATTTGCACTAGTGGGGAAGTGATTTATAGAGGAGGTGCACATGGGATGAGAAGAAAAAGATATGGTTGTTGGTGACATCGAGATTGGTGATAAATTTTGTAATTTTGATTGAAGATTTGATATAGAATACTAGTTGCATGTGATTATAGGGGATAGATTCTAAGATATATATGTGATCTAATATATATCTAGTTTTGGTTTTGTAGATCCAGTGATATAGGAGGTCATATGGGTATCCATGGTTATGTTTTCACACCATGACATTTTGGATAGGGTGATGGTAACATAAAAACCCACCATATTGGTTGATCCTATGGTACCATCCACCCCAACCCAAATAGGCTAGTTTAGACAAGTGGGGGAGGTATTAAGGTAGTTGTAGACATGCAAGGATGGATTATATTCATTGATAGGGATGGGAGTGGGAGAAGTATAGGCCTGGAAGAATTTGGCTCAAGGGAGATCAATGCACATTGCTACCATGGTTCAAATTATACATGTGCATGCCCAAGTGGTTAACTTACAAAGATAGGTAACAAGATTGAGATCCTAGACTACCTCATTATAGTTTACCATTCAAAGGGAATAGTCCCAGGTGTTTATGGGCAAAGTGACTAGGCTATAAGATAGGCAAGATGGATCCTAGACATAGAGTTGGAGATATGTATTTTGTACCTTGTATTATATAAAATACATGATATATATATAGATATTGATTTTGAAAATTGGATTTGATTACATGAATTATATTTGGTTGTGTATGTTGATGCATGGATATATTTGTTTTTAGCACATGTATTTAGCTTTTATTGTATATGCTATGGGAAATAAATGTGGATTATTTTATTTTCTATCATTATGTGATACACATGTATGGTTAAAAATAAAAAAAGGCAAAAATGACTTGAAAAAGTATAAGCAATCAAAACAAATTTAGTACACACAATATTAATATGGGAAATGTGTAATAACAAAAGATGACAAATTGTAATAATTTAAAGATGGTGAAATAGATAAAAAATGTTTTTAAACCATGAAAATATATACACCAAATCAAAATAAGTAAAATCACACTATATCATGTTGGGAAGTATGGAAATAATGTAATAAAATGGAAAGCATAAGAAACACCAGATGGTATTAAATTAATAATTAAGTCAATCAATCATACTAAATCATGTTGGGAGGTATAAAAGAGAAATAAAATTGGAAAAATGAACTTAAATTGATCACACTAATTCAAGATGGGAAGTACGAAAAACTAAATAAAAATGGTTGTATTCTTACATGAAATCAGAAAATAAGAAGATAAAAATGAAATATCAATGAATTAAGCATAAAACATACTATATCAATATGGGAAGCATGTCAATGACATACAACTCATGATCAATCATGAATTATCTCAAATGTGACACATTTAATTTTATTATGACTTGGGTATTGGAAAATTTTGTGAGGAAGGCTTGGTCTTATTCATGGTCTTACACTACAACACACAAAGGTGACACCAATGAGGGGGAAACAACTAGGAAATTATGTTAAAAGGAATGTGTGTAATGATAATTTGGTAATTTGTGAGGAAGGTCTGGTCTTATCCAAGGTCTTACACTACAACTCATAAATGAAATTTCTAGGGGGAGTGATCAATGAAAAAAACAATATTTCTCAACATAAATTATTAGGATTATGGGAAATGAAATATGAAATGTAAAAATAATAATATAGGTGTCTATGAGAAGACCTTATAAAATATGAGTCATACTAAGGACATAGAAAAGACACTAAATGACTAGTGACCATGAATATATGAAGGATACCCATTCATTGTAAGCACAAATTTGTATATGAAAATAAGTGGCATACTAAGATCAACTCATGTTGATTGTTTGAACAATAAAATTAAAATAGACCTAGCTTCCCATAATGTGCTCCTCATTCCTCAAGACCTCTTATAAATTTATCAATCAACTATGAATATTGGATACTTGTATGAGAAAGTAAGTATCACTAAAAGATATTTTTATTCTCTTTTTCTAATCTACTAGCCTACCATACCCCAATTGACCTCAACTCTATCATGAGGCCAACTGTGGAGTTTAAGATTTGATTAAAGAAAGGAAATGTGTTTGGAATCATGTCTTTTAGTGTTACTTGACTTTTGAAATTTCCTTTTGTATCATTTCCTTTTGTTAAAATAATTTGGCTTTTAAATTTTTATGGCTTTTAAGATTCCTCCTCCATATAGATTTGGAATGACCAACATGAGAGATAAAGTGATACACACAAATGAGCCTTGGAATTTGGTTAAAGGATGGTAAGTATATGAAGACACGATTAACTAAAACACTTAGGTAACCTATGAACCAACATGGTATCTCAAGTTTCAACCATATGTATGCTTATTTTGTGAAAGGAAATAAGGGTAATAAATGGATATCCAAGATGGATCAGTAAAATGAGATTATAATGAGATAACTTGTTTGCTAACTGATCACATGGTAAATAAGGAGGACTAAGGGGAGAAAGGTTTTTATAACCAAGTCACACTAATGATTATCTATGTTATAGAGATAAGGTAGAAAACAATTAGGAGAAAAGAATAAGACATTCATGGAAATAAATGAACTCATAGAGAAAAAACATGTAGTCATGAAAATAATCCATAATAGATCATAAGGAAATAAGATGACACTATAGATAACATATAATGCAAAATATAAATAGACATATAAGATAGATATGTAAATGAAAATTTGACATAGTGTCAACTGATATAGAGTAGATAAATATAATCTTGGAGCACATGCCTAATACAAAATGAAGAAGAAATTTAAGGAACACCATGTTGTATTAATAAATACTGGTAAATTTATCCAAAAACATTATTTATAACATCTAAGAGATATCTATGAAGCTACACTCTAACTATAGTGAGGGTCTCATCAATATTCAGAGAAAGTTGGGAGAATACCTCTCATGGAATATACTTGATAGAAAATGTATGCAAACTTGAAGGATTATGCTCATGAGGGTCATCATGCATAGAATACTCATGAGAAGCAATATGAGTGGAATATATGGGACATGAAGGAGCCACTATTGGGGAAGGGTCCATAGTTGAAGGAGGATCCATGGGTGGAGGGATCATGGGTGGAAGAACCACAGGTGGGGTAACCAAAAGTGGAAGAACTATAGGGGAAGAAGGGCCCATAGGTGGAGGAACCACATGGGAATAATGGGGATCTTTTTTGCATGGGAAACATATGAGAGGAGGGATAGTAGGTATAATAATGGTCATAAGGTGATCTTAGAGATATTGTTGGAGGATGTAGTAATGATCGATGTGATGGGTGCTGCATTGGTGCCATATACAATATACCTCTCCATATTTGGGAATATACTTAGGTAATAACTTGGGGGATATAAACCCTTATATTTAGGTTGAGAAAGAGTAGGACACAAAGTGTCTATATATTATTTAAACTTTCAAAAATGAGTAGAGGAATGATTATCTATGTTATGGAAGCAATGCATATGCATGTTATTAGTGTTAGGGTGTGGAGCTAAAAGCTTCACTCGAATGCAAACATGGAGGAGGTCTGAGTGTCACATCTGTCGACATCGGTCAGGCCAACCAACGCCGGTCAGGGGAAGACATCAGGGCAACCGACATTGGTTAGGATCGACTGATGTCGGTCATCTCCAGGTAGACAGGGACTGACGTCAGTCGCCTATGCAGTTTGAAACTATGAGTTTCACAGATAGTTTGTTAATGAACCAATTCTTTGCATGATAAAGGCTAATTTTAGTCTTGGAGCTGTGGATCTAATTATTGTAATTGGATGTCTAATTATTGTTTGCATGAGATCTATATAATAGACTCATGGGATGTATTGTAATTTGTTCTAGTTGAGTAAGAGCAAGGTTAGCTCCTTCAGAGTGAAGAAAGCAAGGTGTGTTCCTCCTAGTGCCACAGTGCCAGGTGTGTATGATCAGGGAGATCTACAGGTTATTACAAGGTTTGGTAGAAGATCCACATGGGTGCTGGTATGGTAGAATCATCAGGACTTGGTGAGGCAAGGACAAGGCTTCTATCTAAGTAAGTAAGATCATTGATTTGCAGGTGTGTGTGTGTGTGCAAGGTCAAAGGTGATCTACAGGGCAGTAAGATCAAAGGTGACAGCAACACAATAGGTAGCAAGATCAAGAGAGATCCACTTAGAGTACATTGAGTACTTGGAGTATGGTGTGTACTAAGATTTGGAGTGCATAGAGCACTTGTGTACTGGCAGTAGTGATACTAACTAGTGGTACTAGCAGTAGTGATACTGACTGGTTGGAGGTGAACACTAACTCTGTGTTTGAGTTGTGTGTTGGGACTGTAAGAGAGAGAGTGAGCTCTTGAAGAGATTTACTATTTATGACCTAGAGGTGAGAGAGCCCTAGAGGTGTGTAAGGAAAAAGACTATGGCATCTTCTTTGTTGTATTTCCTTCTAGAATAGTATTAATACAATTGGGTATTATCTCTCATATTCTGTGTTATTTTTGAATTCTAGTTACTTGTGCATTTTGGTTAAATTCCACATTTAGTTGCTTGTACATGGTAATCAATGGTGCTTCCTAGATTGTAACAATGGAGTCAGAGCATGTTTGTTGTTCTAGATTCCTCACAGAGTGGTATTAGAGCTAGGGTGTTGGTTCATAGCTTGATGCCACTGACAAAGTGGTATCAGAGCTAAGGTTGTAGGGAGCAGGTTTGTGTTTGGTTACAGGGCACTCTCAGAGGTTTCTGATTGAGTGGGAGTACAATAATGGCAAAAGAAAGTACACTAAGAATGGAGGAACTCAAAGGCACAAATGGTCAATTATGATGTTATGGAAAGAAAGAGCGGGTAAAAAAATATTGTTGGTTGGTAGAAGATCAGCATGAAGGAAATAAGGAAGAAAATGTTGCAAGGGTTGTTGCACATGATGCTCTGGGATGTTCCTTGGATAAAGTAGAATCTTGGTTTATAGATTCTGTTGCCTCTTTCCATGCAGCCCCAAATAGAGGGGTTGGTGAGCCTTGTCAAAGTATTGGTAAAGGGGAAGTGTTGCTGAAATTGCAAGTGGCCAACACATGGGTTTTGAAGGAGGTCATGCAAGTCCCAGTCTTGAAGATGTGGCTAATTTCTTTAGGAAAGTTGGGTGATGAGAGATGCATAGAAACTCTCACATTGGATGCACTTGAATTAGCATGTGCTAAGAAAGTAGGTACTCTTTATCTACTTACTTGTATTACTAATTCCACTTCTCTTACACAGGTGTGGCTTTGTAGGCTTGGTCACATAAGTGAGAAGGGAATGGATGTTCTTAAGTCAAATGGTAAGAGTTTAGCTTTGGAGAGCGTAGATCAAGATTTTTATAAGTAGTGGGATGCTACAAGAAAGGATTAGATTTATTACAGAAAAAGGAAGACTAATGTATTTGATAAACTTAAGAACTGGAAAGCCTTGGTGTTCTTGGAGGAGATGACAGATAGAGATCAGTGGATGGGGCTGGATACTTCTGAGCAGGGCAATTTGGACATGGGTATGATTTAAAGAAAGCTCATGGTTAAAAAGTCATCACTCACAGGAAAACATAGGTACTGGCATCAATCAAGGAAAACCAGTGTTGAACAAATAGGTAACGACATCGGTCATGTGCAGACTAGAGGAGTTAGTGGTGTCGAGCAGGTGGAGACTGATGTCAGTAGGATAACCAATGTCAACGACCTGGATAGTCACATGGAACTGACATCAGTCAGATGCAGACTATGTGGTGATCGAGGTTGGTCACTGGAATGGATTTTGGGTGGACAACACGCTGTCAAGGAGTCTCAAACACCCATGTGGAGGACTGAAAGGGTAAGTAAGCCTCAAATTTGTTATTCCTCTTCTTTATACTCATTGCTCACTGTAGAGTAGGAAGGATCCAAGAAATAGTGAGAGCATGACATGAATGAGGAATTTGATTCCTAGGATGCAAAACCAAACGGGAGATTTGGTAGGGTTACCATCTGGTATGAAAGTACTGAAAGACGAATGGATTCCTTGGTTAAAGAATAGAGAGAATGGATATGTGAGATGAAAGGCCAGGTCATATGGTCTTGAGGAAGCTATAGGATAGTGGTACAAGTTTTGATAAGTGGATCACAAAGCAGGGCTTTAGTCAATGTTAGTGTAACCATTGTGTTTGTCTTACCAGATTGGATGATGGTCACAAAATTATCCTATTACTATATGTGGATGGTATGCTATCTAAAGGTTCAAACATACAGGTTTTTTTGCTAAGCTAAAGGTAAGGTTAGTTTAGTGGTTTGCCATGAAGGATTTAGGAGCAGCAAAATTCTTTGGCATGAGTAATCCTAGAGACAGGGAAGATCACATGTTGATTTTGTCACAGGATGATTGTGTGAAGGTAGTGTAGGATGCAGAACAGGGCAGCACACCTATGGATGGACAGTTCACAGAACAGGGTCCCCAATCACATGATGAGGTTGAGTACATATGTACTCCTTGAGTTTGCCCAAGTAGTGGGTGCTGTCAGAAAGTTTGTAGTCAATCCGAGAAGAAAGCACTAGAAAGTGGTTCAATGGGTTCTCAAGTATCTAAGAGGGACTAGCAATAGGGATTCATGCTATGCAGGGTCAAGTACTTTGGATTTGGTAGGTTACTTGGATGACAGGTGTTGCACCACATGTTGTGTAGTGGTTGGTCTTCAAGATTGAGCTTGAAGAGGGATACAATCCAGGAAATAGATTAGATGGTGTATAGGTATAGGTACAGGTGCAGATGTTTATCTCCAAGTCGGAGAATGTTAGGGTGTGGAGCTAAAAGCTTCACTTAGATGCAAACATGGAGGAGGTCTGAGTGTCACATCTGCTGACATCAGTCAGGCCAACCGACACCGATCAGGGGAAGATAGTAGGGCAGCTGACATCAGTCAAGATCAGTCGACGTCGGTCATCTCCAGGCAGACAGGGACTGATGTTGGTCACCTATGTGGTTTAGAACTGTGAGTTTCACAGATAGTTTGTTAACGAACTAGTTGTTTGCATGATAAAGGCTAATTTTAGTCTTGGAGCTATGGATTTAATTATTGTAATTGGATGTCTAATTATTGTTTTATGAGATCTATATAATAGACTCATGGGTTGTATTGTAATTTGTTCTAGTTGAGTAAGAATAAGGTTAGTTCCTTTAGAGTGAAGAGAGCAAGGTGTGTTTCTCCTAGTGCCATAGTGCCAGGTGTGTATGATCAGGGAGATCTGCAGGTTGTTGCAAGGTCTGGTAGAAGATCCACATGGGTGCTGGTATGGTAGAAACATATGGACTTGGTGAGGCAAGGACAAGGGTTCTATCTAAGTAAGTAAGATCATTGATTTGCAGGTGTGTATGTGTGTGAGGTTAGAGGTGATCTATGGGGCAGCAGGATCAAAGGTGATAGCAACATAATAGGTAGCAAGATCAGGAGAGATCTACTTGGAGTACATTGAGTACTTGGAGTACGGTGTGTACTCAGATTTGGAGTGCGTGGAGCACTTGTGTACTGGTAGTAGTGATACTAACTAGTGGTACTAGCAGTAGTGATACTGACTGGTTGGAGGTGAACACCAACTCTGTGTTTGAGTTGTGTGTTGGGACCATAAGAGAGAGAGTGAGCTCTTGAAGAGATTTACTATTTATGCCCTAGAGGTGAGGGAGCCCTAGAGGTGTGTAAGGAAGAAGACTGTGGCATCTTTTTTGTTGTATTTCCTTTTGGAAGAGTATTAATACAATTGGGTATTGTCTCTCATATTCTGTGTCATTTTTGAATTCTAGTTACTTGTGCATTCTGGTTAAATTCCACATTTAGTTGCTTGTACATGGTAATCAATGGTGATTCCTAGATCCTAATAGTGGAGTCAGAGCATGTTTTTTGTTCTAGATTCCTGATAGAGTGGTATTAGAGCCAGGGTGCTGGTTCATAGCTTGATACCACTGACAAAGTGGTATCAGAGCTAAGGTTGTAGGGAGTAGGTTGGTGTTTGGTTACAGGGCACTCTCAGGGGTTTTTGATTGAGTGGGAGTATAGAAATGGCAAAAGAAAGTACACTAAGAATGGAGGAACTCAAAGGCACAAATGGTCAATTACGGTGTGATGGAAAGAAAGAGTAGGTAAAGAAATATTGTTCATTGGTAGAAGATCAACATGAAGGAACTGAAGAAGTAGATGTTGTAGGGGTTGTTGCATAGGATGCTCTGAGATGTTTGTTGGATAAAGTAGAATCTTGGTTTATAGATTCTATTGCCTCTTTTGATGCAGCCCCAAATAGAGGGGTTAGTGAGCCTTGTCAAAGTATTGGCAAAGGGGAAGTGCTGCTGAAATTGTAGGCAACCAACATATGGGTGTTGAAGGAGGTCATGCAGGTCCCAGTCTTGAAGATGTGGCTAATTTCTTCAAGAAAGTTGGGTGATGAGAGATGCAAAAGAACTCTCATAGCGGATGCACTTGAATTAGCATGTGGTAAGAAAGCAGGTACTCTTTATCTAATTGCTTGTATTACTGATTCCACTTCTCTTACATAGGTGTGGCTTTGTAGGCTTGGTCACATAAGTGAGAAGGGAAAAGATGTTCTTAATTCAAATGGTAAGAGTTCAGCTTTGGAGAGCATAGACCGAGATTTCTGTAAGCAGTGAGATGTTACAAGAAAGGATTAGATTTATTACAGAAAAAGGAAGACTAATGTATTTGATAAACTTAAGAACTGGAAAGCCTTGGTGTTCTTGGAGGAGATGATGGATAGAGATCATTGGATGGGGTTGGATACTTCTAAGTAGGGCAATTTGGACATAGGTATGATTCAAAGAAAGATCACGGGTAAAAATTCATCACTCACAAGAAAACACAAGTACTGGCATCGGTCAGGGAAAATTGGTGTCAAACAGACGGGTACTGACATTGGTCATGTACAGACCAGAGGATTTGGTGGTGTCAGGTAGGTGGAGAACAATGTCGATAGGATAACCAGAGTCAGTGACCTAGACAGTCACATGGAACCAACATCGATCGGATGCAGACTATGTGGTGACTGAGGTCGGTCACTGGAATGGATTTTGGACAGACAACAAGCTGTCAAGGAGTCTCAAATGCCCATGTGGAGGATTAAAAGGGTAAATAAGCCTCAAATTCATTATTCCTCTTCTTTATACTCATTTCTCACTATAGAGCAGGAAGGATCCAAGAAATAGTGGGAGCATGGCATGAATGAGGAATTTGATTCTTAGGATGCAGAACCAAATGGGAGATTTGGTAGGGTTTCTAGCCGGTATGAAAGCACTGAAAGATGAATGGCTTCCTTGGTTAAAGAATAGAGAGAATGGATACGTGAGATGGAAGGCCAAGTCATATGGTCTTGAGGAAGCTACAAGATAGTGGTACAGGTTTTGACAGGTGGATGACAAAGCAGGGCTTTAGTCAATGTCAGTGTAACCATTGTGTTTGTCTTACCAGGTTGGATGATGGTCGCAACATTATCCTGTTACTATATGTGGATGGTATGTTAGCTAAAGGTTTAGACATATAGGTTTTTTTGATGAGCTAAAGGTAAGGTTAGTTTAGTGGTTTGCCATGAAGGATTTGGGAGTAGCAAATTCTTTGGCATGAGTAATCCTAGAGACAGGGAAGATCACATGTTGATGTTATCATAGGATGATTGTGTGAAGGTAGTGTAGGATTCAGAATAGGGCAGCACACCTATGGATGGATAGTTCACAAAATAGGGTCCCCAATCACATGATGAGGTTGAGTACATGTGTACTCCCTGAGTTCACCCAAGCAGTGGGTGCTGTCAGAAAGTTTGTAGTCAATCTAGGAAGGAAGCACTGGAAAGTGTTTTAGTGGGTTCTCAGGTATCTGAGAGGGACCAGTAGTAGGGATTCATGCTATGCAGGGTCAAGTACTTTAGATTTGGCAGGTTACTTAGATGACAGGAGTTGCACCACAGGTTGTGTGGCGGTTGGTCTTCAAGATTGAGCTTGAAGAGGGATACAAGCCAGGAAATAGATTAGACAGTGTATATATAGGTGCAACTATTTATCTCCAAGTGGAAGATTGTTAGGGTGTGGAGCTAAAAGCTTCACCCAGATGCAAACATGGAGGAGGTCTGAGTGTCACATCTATCGACGTCAGTCAGGCCAATCGATGCCAGTCAGGGGAAGATATCAGGGCAGCCGACATCGGTCGGGATCGGCTGACGTTGGTCATCTCCAGGCAGACAGGGACCAACATCAGTCGCCTGTGTAGTTTAGAACTATGAGTTTCACGAATAGTTTGTTAACAAACTAGTTGTTTGCATGATAAAGGCTAATTTTAGTCTTGGAGCTGTGGATCTAATTATTGTAATTGGATGTCTAATTATTGTTTGCATGAGATCTATATAATAGACTCATGGGTTGTATTGTAATTTGTGCTAGTTGAGTAAGAGTAATGTTAGCTCCTTCAGAGTGAAGAGAGCAAGGTGTGTTCCTCCTAGTGCCACAGTGCCAGGTGTGTATGATCAGGGAGATCTGCAGGTTGTTTCAAGGTCTGGTAGAAGATCCACAGGGGTGCTGGTATGGTAGAATCATAAGGACTTGGTGAGGCAAAGACAAGGGTTCTATCTGAGTAAGTAAGATCATTGATTTGCAGGTGTGTGTGTGTGTGCGAGGTCAAAGGAGATCTGCGGGGTAGCAAGATCAAAGGTGACAGCAACATATCATAGGTAGCAAGATCAGGAGAGATCTACTTGGAGTATGTTGTGTACTTGGAGTACGGTGTGTACTCAGATCGTGGAGTGCGTGGAGCACTTGTGTACTGGCAGTAGTGATACTGACTGGTGGTACTGGCAATAGTGATACTGACTGGTTGGAGGTGAACACCAACTCTGTGTTTGAGTTGTGTGTTGGGACCGTAATTGAGAGAGTGAGCTCTTGAAGAGATTTACTGTTTACGCCCTAGAGGAGAGGGAGCCCTAAAGGTGTGTAAGGAAGAAGACTGCGGCATCTTCTTTTTTGTATTTCCTTCTGGAAGAGTATTAATACAATTGGGTATTGTCTCTCATATTCTGTGTTATTTTCAAATTCTAGTTACTTGTTACTTCTGGTTAAATTCCGCATTTAGTTGCTTGTATATGGTAATCAATGGTGCTTCCTAGATCCTAACAGTGGAGTCAAAGCATGTTTTTTTGTTCTAGACTCTTGACAATCAACCTTTTTAAGTGTAATAATAGATGGAGTGGAAGCAAAATCTTGGGAAGGATTGGATAATTTACAATCTCTAGTCTAATGACTAGAAACTCTATTAATATCATAGTACAAATGATCATCCCATTGGGTGGGTATATGAATAAGCTATAGTAAAGGAAGTAGGGCATCACTAAGGGGAGATGGGGCTAGTGGAGAGATTAGATGAGGTTTGACTTAAGGAGAAACATTATCAAAAGTATGAAGAGACTCAACTAAAGAGAGAATAGTAATAGGATCTAGACTAGGCTAAGTTGAGGAAAGAGTAGGATGTATAGAAGGTTTAAGGACAATAACAAGCATCTCAGGGGCAAGCCAACTATAGGGATCCTAGTATCTAGTGAAGTGATAGGGACTAGTCATAGCACAATCCATAAGCATGATCCTAAGAGGTTTTTTATAAATTGGAGGTGTGTCATATAAATGCACCATCTCTACCCTACGAACAAGAGGAATAATGCAAAAATTATGAACTACATAAGATGGAATATGAGAAGATAAATGGAAAGAATGAAGAAAAGAATATTAATAATGAAGGATCTTAGCATTTAAAGCCTCAACAAGACCTCCTAGAAATGGGTCATATAAAGGTATAACCATTGTCATAGTTAGGTGTATGAAGATCAATTATTTAATTATGTATGACCTTCTCATCAGAGGTGGCATGATGAATAAAGTGTCAATTCTTAGTTAATATGATGGGTATATTATCACTAGGTGGTTGATGGGAATGTAAGTTTAAAGAGGGTAGAAGCTAGGAAATGAGATGAGGAGAGAGATCAAATTTTTTTTATCTTGAGGTTGATCTCATCGGGCTCATTATCATCAAAGTCTAAGAAGTTAGGTGGTATATTTTTGATGAGTTTGGGGTGACCATGGTAACCTCACTTAGAGTTGATAGGGAAGTTAAAATTATGAGATTCTTGGAATGGGACATGTGATAAGGGTTAAAGGGTTGTAATTTTGAATACACCATTGTCTTGGAATTGTTAAGAATTCCAAGGGTTAGTGTTGCCTTAAATCCTATAGATTACACTATTGTGAGGGAAATTGACACATTGGCAAGAAGAAGAGGTGATAGCCCTCATAAGACGAGTTTATGGCTTACCAACAAAGATATTATAGGAGAGAGGAAAATCAAATATCATAAACTTTGCATGAAAAATAAAAATTGGGATGGTAATAAGGAGGCACAAACAACCTAAGGGAGGCATTTTCCTTCAGTCATAACCTTCACACATGTTGCATGTAGAATTAATATTACATTCAAAGTATCTAAGGGTCTTAATAAAGTGAAGGGAGGAAACACAAGTACATGAACCCTCATCAATAAAAGCATGATTGATTTGGATATCACCGATTGTTATGCTTATAAAGAGGGGAAGATCATCTACATGAAGCATAATATCATCTCAAATCATAGAAGAAATAGGAAATTTAAGAGAAAGAGAAGTGTTTATTATTTGGTCAAAATTATTGATAATGTGTTCTAAGGTATGAATGGATTTGTCATTGATGTCATGAAAGTGTAATTTATTTAATTCTAAGTTGTCTTTGATGTTCTTGAGGTTGAGTTCATGAGTCATGTTCTTGAGAAAGCTATTGTGAAGGTATAAGATTGGTAGCATGTTGAGTTGAGGAGTCTGAGGCTTGTGAGAAGAAGATTGGTAGTGTGTGATCATGATATGAGGTTTTTTAACATGAGTATCATGTTTTGAGATTATCTTAAGATGTTTCAAGATATTTTCAAGGTCTAAGCATGGCTTATAGGTATAAGCCTAGTGTGCAAAGAGACCTAGTGTGGTCTAATGAGGGATCAAACTTAGTTTCCAAGGTGATAGATATCATGATATATTTTTTAGAGGTTTTAAATGATGTTTTAAGTGTTTTTAACAAATTTTAAGTCAAATTATAAAGGATAAATCATGAAGTGTGTTTTTGAATTTTTTTGTGTGCATAAAATGAGGTGTTGTAGACCTGAGAAGGATTTTACTGTGCTCGTTGGCACATGAAACACTTACATGAGATCCTAAGAAGTTCATGGAAGTTTTGGAAGTGTCCTATATCAAATTTATTGGAATTTTTTTAATATTTTAGGGTCAATATTTTATGAATGATTTCTAAGAGTATAAACTAATTTTTAGTGCCTTGAAACTCTAAGTTGAACCCGATGTTAGAGATATGATTAAAAAGGGAGAATAATGAATCATATAGCCTATTTTTATGATTATATAATTTATAATAATCTCCTATTTACCTCCAAGTGGCATTGGTATATCATAAGAGTGAATGAAAGCTACAAGAAACCCCTTATTTCTCAATTTTTTGATATAACAGGCAGAATTGACCAGGTCAAAGATAAAAAATGATTGGAGGATGATGTGTGAGAATTGTATTTTGTGTAAATGTAGTTTTTTTATTAGGATATGTACTTAAAATATGGTAAATACATCATATAAGTTAGCCTATCACTAAAAGGGCCTAATGAGGAAGACAATGAGAAAAATAGGTAAAAGTGGAAATGAGATTAGGGATGTGTTGTCATGAATTAGGGATGGATACAATTTCATAAATTTATTATTGAATACATTAAAAACATATCCAATTTATATATAATATTTGGAGATGCTTATATATAAGTATAAAGTTGCTCTTAAAGTGACGAGTTTAACAAAGTGAGGTTTGTGAAGGGTGAAGACATGAGATTGGTATGCAAGATGAATATTGTTATTTTAGACTATAATATATTTATTTTAAGTTAATTTAAGGATAATTTATGATAATATATACCCATTTTAAGATCATGAAAGTGAATCTATAGGTGTTCTAATTCATTGTTTCCATGAGTATGTTTTGGAACATCCAGGCAATTTTCTCTATGTTAGTGAGAAGGATGTTCCTAAGTCATTATGCATAGAGTTGATTAATATAATGCATATGAAATTTTTATAGAGGTATAAAAAATTTATTTGAATTTATTTTTTTCATTATAAATTCCTATGAAGCTGGGAAAAGTCAAAGGTTCTTGATTGGGTTTTGAAGCCTATTTGTAGTTCTGAGTGAGTAGATGGATTTTTCCTTGCTTGGTGAAGTTTAATGGGAATGGTGATGACCCTGAAGTAATCGAGGTTATATAAATATGATTTTTTGATATGGTTGTGTGTAAAATTTAAGTGTCTACTTTAGATATTCAAGGCAGACTTTCTGGTAGTGAGAAGGCCTAATTGTGAGTAGGCCTAATGTTATGGTTCAAGGAATGAAATGATCTAAATGGTATTAGGTACCTAAGGTGATATTATTAGGGGTATAATTGAATAATGTATGAAATTTTTCATCTATTTATGGAGGCAAAATATATTCCTAGTTAGTCAAGGTGAAATGTGTGCTTTGAGAAGGCCTAATTATATTAGGTCTTTATTAGGCCTAATGGTGGTTTTGGTCCTAATGAGGTGACCAACTTGTGTAATGGTTGATTCACTTGTAAAAAATGTTTTTTTGGTCTATTATAATGGTAATAAAAGTATGTATAGTTTTTTATCTGACCAAGGTATATGAAATCAAGATTCAAGTATAAGAAGAAGGCCTAATAGGCCTAATTTGACTAGTTAGAATATTAAGGACATGAACGAATGAAATAGAGGTTTGAAAACTAGGTAAAAGGATTGAAGACCATAAATATGTATGTTTAATATGGTATTAATTTATAACAATGATTCTATAGATGATGAGCAAGGTCATATGACCTAAATCTGTCAAAAGAGGGCTAGTTGAGCGAAGAGGCCTAATAGGTTGTTTGAGAGAGATAAAAGAGTGTGAAGAGAAAAATAAGGTGATCATCATTAATTGAGTGAGAAATATGTGTCCAAATGTGATCATAGGTTACAATTGGATAGATTGGTGCTAATTTACCTAGGGGTTTGGTGCCTCCTTATAAGTTGGTGTTTTCTAAAGGACTAGTTGAGTTGGTGCTTGATTAGTGAGGGGTTGGTGCCTCACTAAATTTTGATTTTTTTCTTATAGGACTATATTTTAAGTTATGTTTTAGTGGGTTTTATTTCTCTATCTAAATTTTAATGGTTAATTAATGATAGGTGAAATTTAAATAATTTTTTTTACACTAATTCACCCCCTCTATCAGTGGTTGTTATTCCAATAATTGGTATCAGAGAAGGTTCTTTGTGTGGGACTAATAGCCTAAGGGAGATATTTTGAAGCACAGGTATGGATTGTGATAATGAAAGTGTTTATTAAGATTACAATGAAGATATATCCATAGTCATTGAAATAGCTTGTAAATGTTATTCAAAAGAGAAGAATCATATGGGAGAATGTACCTAGTCGAGAATGAGGGTAAATTCTTAAGAGGCACAAGTAAATCAAGATACAATCAAGATAAAGACATATAAACAATTTGAGGAGAGTATTGGAAAGATTAAAAATATGTTGAAAACTCAAAGATCCTATAATGATAAGATAGGTCTTGGCTTCAAAAAATACCAAAAGGAGTTTAAGGAGATTCAGTTTACAAATGACAATGATCTATCAAGGAGTGATAATGTTGTTAAAATAAATACCTATGCAAAAGTAGTCAATTTTGAAGTCAATCATAAACAAGCTAAGAAGGGTTGTGTTTCATTAAAGGATATCAAAGGCAATGGTGTATCATCTAATGATCATAAAAATATATAGAGCTATTGACTATAGATGGAGAAATAGAGCTATAGTATGTGGATTCTTTCAATGGTTATTGTTTCTCTTGTAGTCAATTTGGACATAGAGCTATTTACTATAGATGGATAAATAGAATCTTATGTTATAACTACAACCAAAGATGATATATTACAAGATATCTTAAGACAAGACCAATGAGGAAGACCAATCAAGTTAAGAATATATGTAGTCATGATACTAGACAATGGATCATGAAATCAAACCCTATGGATAAGATGAAGGAGAAACATGAATCTAGAGGAGAAGAATGTATGATAGCTCAAACTACCTTTCATACTCAGAATGAAGATTTGAATTGGTACTTAGACAATGGTTATTCAAGTCACATGACATGAGATTAGAGAAAATTCATGACTTTGAAGAATGCCATAAGATTGGTGAGGTTTGGATATAACACATCTGCTAATATAGTTGGCAAAGGTGACTTGATCTTGGATAATGGGAAGACCAAGACATAAAATGTATTGTATGTAGATGGATTGAAACACAAATTGTTGACTATAATTCAAATGTTTAGCAAGGACAAACCCTAAATTTTCATGATAAATATGTGAGATAAGAAGATCAAAATTAGGGAGTTTGATTTCCAAAACCAAGAGAACTAAGAATAATCTATATGTATTGAATGAGATCACAAAAGATAAGTGCTTTATGAGCTAGGTAGATGAAACTTGGCTATGGAATAGGAGGCTAGGTCATTTTAAATTTTACAATATAATAGAGATCAACTCCAAGGGATCCATGAAGAACATGACCAAAATTTCCAAACCTGTAGATGCTATATGTAAGGCATATCAACATGGTAAGTAGACTAGAAGGAGATTCAAGTCTAAATAATAATCTACTACTAAACTTTTATAACTAATTCATACTAATCTATGTGGTCCTAAAAGGATTTAAAACATTTAAGGTGACAACTATTCATGTTTCTTATAGATTAATTCACAAGAATGTCTTGGGTAGTATTCTTGAAAGAGAATTTAGAAGCTCTAGGTAAGTTCAAAACTTTCAAGGCTTTGGTTAAAAATGAGATGAATGTGAAGATCAAGTGTCTTAGGTATAACAAAGGAGGAGAGTTTTAGTCAAATGAGTTTGATAAGTATTTCAAATAATCCTTTCATACATTTAATGACCACTCAAATCCCTATCAAGTATCATTTCTTAAGAGAACAAGTAGGTGAACAAAGTATTAATATTGAATTTGTGTCTACCAAGATTTAGTGTTGGGGGATCAAACCAACAATAGATTACACTTGTGAAAGCAATAAACGCGGAAATAAATCAGATAGATAAGTAACTGAAATGATAAATAGCACAGAACAAGATATACAAGAAAACACCCTGAAAACTTGTATTGAAACTCTTTACAATAGGAATACAATTTGAAGAAACTTCGTTCTTCCACACCTCTCTCAGATGCATACAAGATCTCTCACTAGATCTCTATTCCTCAAGAGCTCTCTCTCAAGTACACTCAAATCCAACAACCTGGATTGATGCAACTCTGTACTATCCTTCAAACATTCACAATGTTCTACTCTTACAGTTCTACACACATTCTACAATTCTAAGCTAAGAAGATCTTCCTACATATAGAAATAGGAAACTTGAGCATGCTCTTACAACAAACAATTAAGCCTCTTGAACAAGGGCTCTAAAAATAATATTGCTAATAATAGAGACGCAAGCTTGAGTCCACGACTCAAACTTATCATGCAAACACTCGCTGTTGTCCACGGAAATAGATTTCTGGACACGCAAGTAACCGACGTCGGTTCCTGCCAGTTCACCTGTGACCGTCGCCGGCCGACCCTATCGCCGACGTCGGTGCCTCTGCAACTGCTACTAACCAACGTCGGTCACTCCTGACCGATGCCGGCATCTGTGTAGACCCGAACCTGTTTAAGTATGCTCCTTGGTGAAGCTTTTAGCTCCACACCATAACAATCTCCCACTTGGAGATAAACCAGCTGCACCAACCTGTACAGCATCATCTTCTAGCTTCTCCATCTTCAACTCAATCATGAAGACCAATAGAAGTTGAATGAAGATTCAACTTCTCCATCGTAACCGGCTTTGTTAGCATATCAGCAGGATTCTTGTCTGTATGAATTTTCTCCAGCTTCAACTCACCATCTTCCAATACCTGCCGTATGAAGTGGTACCTTAGCTGTATGTGCTTGGTTCTAGAGTGAAAGGCTGAGTTCTTGGCCAAATGGATTGCACTCTGACTGTCACTATACAATTTGTAACTCCCATGCTCCCTTCCAAGCTCTTCCATGAACCGTGTCATCCATATCATCTCCTTGCTAGCTTCTGTAGCTGTAATATATTCTGCTTCTGTAGTTGACAAGGCTACAACCTTCTGCAACTTAGATATCCAACTAACCGTTGTTCCACCTACAGTAAAAACATAACCTGTGGTGCTCCTCCTGCCATCCAAATCCCCTGCCATATCTGAATCTACATAGCCATGTAGAGAAGTATCTGAACCTCCATAGCATAAATGCTTGCTGCTGGTTCCTCTCAGATATCTAAGGATCCAATGAACCGCTTTCCAATGCTCCTTACCTGGATTAGCCATATACTTACTTACTACTCCCACTGCTTGGGCAATATCTGGTCTAGTACATACCATTGCATACATCAAACTCCCTACTGCGGAAGAATATGGAACCATACTCATGTACTCTACCTCATCATGTGAATTGGGACATTGTTCTTTGCTTAACTTAAAATGTCCAGCCATAGGTGTACTTACCGGTTTTGCATCCTGCATATTAAACCTCTCCAACACCTTGTTCACATAATCTTCTTGAGACAATATCAACCTGTGATTTTTCCTGTCTCTCCTAATGCTCATGCCAAGGATCTTCTTAGCTGCTCCCAAATCCTTCATGGCAAACTTTTGAGCTAACTTCTCCTTAAGCTCAGAGATATCCTGCATGTGAGACCCTGCAACCAGCATGTCATCTACATACAACAATAGAATAATATATCTACCGTTATCAAATCTCTTGAAATATACACAATGGTCTGATTGACACCTACTGTAGCCATGCTCAGTCATAAACCTGTCAAATTTCAAGTACCATTGCCTTGGAGCTTGCTTGAGGCCATACAAGCTTTTCTTTAACCTGCACACAAACTTCTCCTTACCCTTGACCTCGAAACCTTCTGGCTGTTCCATATAAATTTCCTCATCCAAATCTCCATGAAGAAACGTTGTCTTAACATCTAGCTGCTCGAGATGCAAATCCTCAAAAGCAACCAAAGACAATACAACCCTTATAGAAGTCATCTTAACAATCGAAGAAAAAATTTCACCAAAGTCAATACCTGGCTTTTGTACAAATCCTTTTACCACTAATCTGGCCTTATATCGCATCTGACCATCCTCACTTTCCTTCAACCTGTAGGTCCATCTGTTCTTCAGTGTTCTCTTACTAGCTGGCAATTCAACCAAATCCCATGTTTGGTTCTCTCTTAAGGACTCTATCTCCTCAACCATGCCACGCTCCCACTTACTCCTGGACTCCACCTGTAATGCTTCTTCAAAACTCTCTGGTTCTCCACCATCAGTTAGCAATAAATAATATAAGGAAGGAGAATATCTAATTGGAGGCTTACTTACCCTTTTAGACCTCCTGGTGGGTGTCTTGGACTTGTTTTCAACAATCTGTCCACCCAAATTTTATGACAGTGACCAACCTCGGCCACCTGTAGACCTGTCACTCGCTGTCATCAGTTCTACCTGACCGACCTCGGTGCCTGGTCTGCCGACGTCGGTCTTTGTATGACCGACATCAGTTTCTATACTGCCAATGCCAGTTCCAACCCTGCCGACGTCGGTCTCTGTGTTTTCCTACAAGTGATTATTTCTTTTTCCCGTGAGCTCATTTTGGACCATAACTTCATCCAATTCACTATTGTTCTACCTAGATTGATCCAGCTACCTTATCTAATCACTGTACATCACTCTTTCATTGAAAACAACATCACGGCTCCTGATTACCTTGTTAGTTCCTAGATTCCAAAATCTGAAACCAAAATCATCTGAGCCATAGCCTATAAACGTGCACCTCATAGACTTAGGATCAAGCTTCTTTCTATTTTCCTTATCTATATGCACAAAGGCTTCACTACCAAAAACTTTGAGATATGAGAGATCTACCTTTTTACCTGTCCATGCCTCTTCTGGAATTCCACCATCCAGAGCTGTAGAGGGTCCTCTGTTAATCAGGTACACTGCGGTGTCAACTGCTTCTGCCCAAAACTCTAAGGGCAACCCTGCATGCAATCTCATACATCTTGCATGCTCCATAATAGTTCTGTTCATCCTTTCAGCAATACCATTCTGCTGAGGTGTCCTTGGAACCGTCCTTTGCCTACGGATTCCTTGTGTATAACAATACAATTTGAACTTAAGACTGCAAAACTCACTGCCATTATCAGATCTCAGGCACTTTAACTTTCTGCCTGTTTCATTCTCAACCATAGCCTTCCAAAACTTAAAAGTCTCAAAAACATCAGATTTCTTTTTAATATAGTAGATCCATACCTTTCTTGTGGCGTCGTCTATGAATGTAACATAGTATCATGATCCGCCAATAGAGGCTACCTGAGCCGGTCCCCACACGTCTGTGTGAACAAGCTGCAACTTCTGCCTTTTCTTAGTAGACCCAGTCTTGAGAAAACTAACCCTTTTCTGTTTTCCAAATACACAATGCTCACAAAACTCTAGATCCATACTTTTCAAATCTGAAAGCATACCTTTAGACTTAAGTATTGACATCCCCTTCTCACTCATGTGACCAAGCCTTGAGTGCCACAATTTACAATCCACACCTAAAGTAGATAAAACTGAAGGAGATTTGTTAGTAACACAATTACACAAGTAGAGAGTACCTTCTCTCTTACCTCTGGCCATAACTAGTGCACCCTTGGTCACCTTCCAAGAATCTGCTATGAGAGTTACTGTACAACCCTCATCACCTAGCTTACCTACAGAAATCAAATTTCTCTTTAAACTAGGAACATGCATCACTTCTCTCAACACCCATGTGTTGCCATTCTGCATCTTCAACTGCACTTTACCTTTGCCAATAATCTTACAAGGCTCATCATCCCCTAAGTACACTATTCCAAAATCTCCATGGATATAGTCACTGAAATACTCTCTGTTAGGGGTAGCATGAAAAGATGCACCAGAATCTAATACCCAAGATTCTATGTTATTATGCAAAGAGAAAATTAAAGCATCCTGTGCAATACCTGCAACCTTGGCTTCTTCCTTTCCTTCGTGTTGGTTGTCCTCCTTGGGCTTTGACCAACAATCTCTGCTTATGTGCCCCATCTTTCCACAGTTCCAGCATTGTGGCTTCCTGCCATTCCTGGATTTGGATCTTCCTCTCACCTTAGACTTAGATCTTGATCTCCTCTTGCTCTTTTCTTTTTGCCTTCCCATGCTCTCAAAATTTAAAGCGTTCCTAGATGTCTCTTCTGTGCTTTTCCTGCGTATTTCCTCATTCAAGATAACACTAACCACATCCTCTACTTTCAAAATATTTGATGCAGATGCAGTATTAGAAACTGCCATTACTAAGCCATGCCAGCTTTCAGACAAAGAACATAATATCAAAAGAGCTTTTATTTCATCTTCAAATACAATATTGACAGAACTTAACTGATTAACAATTCCATTGAAATCATTCAGATGAGTAGAAATAGATCCACCTTCATTCATATGCAAATTAAATAATTGCTTCATAAGATATACCTTATTTGAAGCTGAGGGTTTTTCATACATATTTGCTAACGTGTTCATCAACTCTACCGTAGTTTTTGCCTGTGACAAATTAGATATCACAGTGGAGGCCAGACTTAGTCTTATAGACCCAAGAGCCTTTCTGTCAAGAACTTCCCATTCTTCATCCTCCATGTCCTTGGGCTTCTTTGCTATCCCACCTAACGGTAAGTAGAGATCCTTCTGATACAGATAGTCCTCTATCTGCATTCTCCAATGTTGGTAGTTCTTGCCATTAAACTTTTCCATTCTCAGCTTACTTTCTTCTGCCATTGCTTCTCCCACTCAAACAGAAATTCCTACAGAAACCCTGTGAGCAACCTGTAATCTGTAACCTGTAACCTGTAACCAAGGCTCTGATACCACTTGTTGGGGGATCAAACCAACAATAGATTACACTTGTGAAAGCAATAAATGTAGAAATAAATCAGATAGATAAGTAACTGAAATGATAAATAGCACAGAACAAGATATACAAGAAAACACCCTGAAAACTTGTATTGAAACTCTTTACAATAGGAATACAATTTGAAGAAACTTCGTTCTTCCACACCTCTCTCAGATGCACATAAGATCTCTCACTAGATCTCTATTCCTCAAGAGCTCTCTCTCAAGTACACTCAAATCCAACAACCTGGATTGATGCAACTCTGTACTGTCCTTCAAACATTCACAATGTTCTACTCTTACAGTTCTACACACATTCTACAATTCTAAGCTAAGAAGATCTTCCTACATATAGAAATAGGAAACTTGAGCATGCTCTTACAAAAAATAGTTAAGCCTATTGAACAAGGGCTCTAAAAATAATATTGCTAATAATAGAGACGCAAGCTTGAGTCCACGACTCAAACTTATCATGCAAACACTCGCTGCTGTCCACGGAAATAGATTTCTGGACACGCAGGTAACCGACGTCGGTTCCTGCCAGTTCGCCTGTGACCGTCACCGGCCGACCCTATCGCCGACGTCGGCGCCTCTGCAACTGCTACTAATCGACGTCAGTCACTCCTGACCGATGCCAGCGTCTGTGTAGACCCGAACCTGTTTAAGTATGCTCCTTGGTGAAGCTTTTAGCTCCACACCCTAGCATTTAGATTGTAGATATTTTGATTAAACCTCTTCTAAAGGCTACTTTTGAACATCTGAGATAGGAATTGGGTGTGATTCCTAATCCTAGTATTCACTAAGCAAGTCAAGTTCTTAGTGGGATCTAATAAGGAGGTTTTTATCCCCAAGAGTAGGAAAGAAGTGTACAAGTTATGATGTTAAAGGGGAAGTCATATCAGTTTGTCAAGAAAAGGATGTCTGAGGTATGTAGTAAGATAGGGGGAGATTGTTGATATGATATTTTATCCTTATTTATTTAGTTTTTTTAGGTAGTGTTTTGTCATTAATGTCAAAGGGGGAGATTGATCTATATGGGGGAGATGTATCCCAATAAGAGAAGCTTCTTTGAATGATTGCCATCAATGAGTGGTTGTCATCAATGACAAAGGGGAGATTATTGAGAATGTTTTATAAGGTATGAATTAAGTTGTCATTGATGTCACAAAATATCATTAATTTCATTCTGAGTTGTCTTTGATGTTCTTGAGGTTGGGCTCATGAGTCATGTTCTAAGCTTGGTAGCATGTTGAGTTCAGAAATATGAGGCTTATGAGAATATTATTGGTAGTGTGTGATAATTTTATGAGGTTTTATGACATTAATCTGAGGTTTTGATAGTATTTCAAGAGGTCTGAAGGTGTGTTCAATGTTTAAGTGTGGCTTATATGTATAGGCCTAGTGTGCAAAGAAACCTAGTGTGGCATAATGAGGGGTTAAGCTCCATTTACAAGGTGATATATCTCATGAAATACTTTTCAAAGGTGTTAAATGTTGTGTCAAGTATTTTTACCAAGTATGAAGTCAAATTCTGAAGGAGAAAGCATGAAGTGTGGTTTTGAGGTTTTTTGCATGCACAAAATGAGGTGTTATAGACACGAGAAGGATTTTCTTATGCTCATTTATATCTAAATTTTTTTCATGAGATACCAATAAATTCATGGAATTTTGGGAAGGGTCATATCTCAAATTTATTGTAATTAGTTTTTTATTTGAGGGGTAATCCTTTATGAAAGATTGTTAAGAGTGGAAAGTGTTTTTAGTGCCTTAAAACCCTAAGTTAAATTCAATGTTAGAGATATGATTAAAAAGGGATAAAAATGAATTATATGAAATATTTTTATTATTTTATAATGTATATGACTCTCCCATGTACCTCCAAGTGGCATTATGTTTTATAAGAGTGAGTGAAAGATATAGGAAATCCCTTGTTTCTCAGATTTTTTATATAATAGGCGGAGTTGACTAGATTAAAGCATGAAAATAATTTTCAGATGATGTGTGAGACTTGTATTTTGTGTCCATGTAAGTTTTAATCATTTTATATAATTAAAATATTCTAATTCGGTCATGAAATTTGGCATATCGCTAAAAAGGCCTAGTGAGGAAGACAGTGAGAAAAATAGGTAGAAGTGGGAATGAGATTAGGGTTATGTTTCCATGGATTAGGGATGGATAAAATTTTATAAATTTTTTAATAAATATGTGTAACACACATCCCATTTTTATATTATATTTTTATATGCTTATATATAAGCATAAAGTTTCTCTTAAAGTGACATGTCTAACACAGTGAGGTCTATGTAGGTGAAGACATGAGATTGGTCTAAAAGACCAATATTGATATTCAATAATATAATATATTTGTTGTAAGTTAATATTAGTATGTTTTATTATCATATAAACCCATTTTAATATCATTAAATTTAATATATATGTGTTCTAATTGATTGTTTCCATGACTATGTTTTAGAATATCTAGGCAGTTTTATGTGTGTTAGTGAGAATGATGTTCCTGAGTTATTATGAATAGATTTGAAGAATATAATGAATATTATTTTCTTATATATTTATAATTTATTCATTTTAATTTATTTATCTTCATTATAAATTCCTATGAAGTTGTAAAAAGTTAAAGGTTCTTTACTGGGTTTTGAAGCCTGTTTACAGTTCTGAGTGAGCATATGGAAGTGGTCTATTTAAGGTCTTTTTCCATATTTGATGAAGTATAATGGAAATTTTTATGAAATATAATTAATTTATGTTATATAAATATTATTTTTTGATATGGTTATGTGTAAAATTTGGGTTTATACTTTAGATATTAAAATCAAACTTTCTAGTAGTCAGAAGGCCTAATTGTGAGTAGGCCTAATGTTATGGTTCAAGGAGTAAAATGAGATAAATGATGTTGGGAATATAAGGTTATATTATAAATATAATAATTTAAGTGTTTTTTAAAACTTTTATCCATTTATTTATGATCAATATGTTCCTAGGTGGTCAAGGTGAAACATGCACTTTGAGAAGGCTTAATTGCATTAGGTCTTTTTGTTAGGCATAATGGTGGTTTTGTTCCTTATGTGTGGTGACCAACCTATGCAATTATTTTTTCACTTGTGAAATGTATTTTTTGATTTATTTCAAGTATAATCCAAGTATGGATAGGTTTTTTTTTGACCAAGTTATATGAAATCAAGAGTTAAGTTTAAGAAGGTCTAATAGGCCTAATTTGACTAGTTAGAATATTGAGGACAAGAACGAATAACAATAAAAGTTTTAAAAATATTTAGAGGGATTAAAGACAATTAAATAGGTATTTTTAATATTTAATTAAGTTATTATATTTATTTTACATATGATGAGCAAGGTCATATGACCTAAATCTGTTAAAAGAGGGGTAGTTGAGTGAAGAGGCCTAATAGGTTGTTTGAGAGAGATATAAGAGTGTGAAGAGAAAAAGAAGGTGATAATCATTAGTTGAGTGAGGAAAAGGTGTCCAAAGGTGATCATATGATCCTTGTTTTTGGGTTGGTGTTGAGTTACCTGGGGGGTTGGTGCCTTCTTGTAAGTTAGTGTTTGCTACAGGACTAGTTGCATTGGTGCTTGACCAGTGAGGGGTTGGTACCTCACTAAATATTGATTCATTGTTTATAGTATATAGTCCAAGATATATTTTATTGGGTTTTATTCTAGATGATTTTTTCACATATAGATATTTTGTTCATGTGTTTCTAATTTATGCTCATATGAATGGATGATTATGCATTGCTCTATATCTATCTTAGTTTGAACGGTTAATGGATAATAGGTAAAATTGAAAGTTTGTACATGAATTCATCCCCTATATAAATGGTTTTTCTTATAATAATCATGTATAGACATATATTCACATTATTTTAATATGATATATTTTGACCTAGATAAGGTAGTTTCACGTCCTATTAAGAGAGGATGAAGGATATTTATTTTGAATAGGAGTTTCATAAGGTAGTTGTGATGATGCAAAAAAGTCCACATGAGTTCAAGAAAGGGGATTTGATATGGGAGATTATAAATCTTTGTGATAGGATCCAATTCATTATAACCCATGATGAGATTATTGACTATAAGGGTGTAATGTTGGAGGACTTCCTCAGAAAGAGGATTAGAAGTGCATGTAAAATTGTGTTTATAGGATGTGGGAGATTGAATTGGGGGGAAATTATTTGATTATCATGTGAGAATGAGGTAGTTTATGTAGGTTTATTTGGTGATAAATTTAAGCAAGTGGTATTATAAGTTTGAGTATTATTGGTGATGGGTAAAGAGGTTGTAAAAGTTGTAGAAATGGTATGAGAGTTTTTATCTAATATAGGTGTTGGAATGTAATCATCAAAAGAGATAAGGTCCTCTTACCCCAAATATATTAGGTGATTTTGGTAAGAATATTGGATAACATGGAAAATATGAAATGATTGGTGCATGTGGGTAGGATGAGAATCAATGAATGTAACTACCCTTCACATATTAGTAATATTTACCACATTCTCTTTGGGAATTGGGTTTATATGACTATCAACATTATTGGTGGAAAGAGTAGTCTTATCATTATTATCTTGATGGTTTGGAAGAGGGTATTTTTAAATGGACAAATGAGCATTAGCCTAGTTTAAATCATGATTTTTAATTTGTGTTTTGTGAGCTTGGAAGGAATTTTCATAAGCATGTTGACATTTATGAATGAGGGCATCATGGTAAAAATTTAGACCAAGGAGGAAATCCATAGATATGTTATGAAATTGCCTACAAGTCTCATTAGAGTGAACCCAAATATCATGAAAAAAGGAATTTATTTGGATCATAACATGATTTCATAGAATGAGTGGGATCAATCTCGAATGAAAGAGGACTTGGTAGATGATTTTGGAGTTCCACTAAGGATAATGTCTTATGAAAATTGATGTTATTTATTGGATAAAATTAAGGATGAGTGGTGTGGTTTAAAGGGGAAGATTTTTTTGAATTAGGGTCAAGGACAATAAATTGAATATTATGAATGGTATCATAGGAATTAGTGACACCATCACTAGTAACATGACAATTTTTATTTTTGATGAGCATGTGAGTACCCATAGTAGGTTGGGATGGCTAAAATGGATGCATTATAAAATCTTGGCACTTGTCTTAGTTGATGGCCTCTTCCAGATTTTGTGGAGAGAGTCATGACCTGATATTACAACTTAAGATAAAGGGCATTGGTGAATAGATGAAAGAGGTTATCATCTACCATATTGTGTTCACACTTGTTAGATAAAATCTTCCATCATTTGATTAAATATTGTGTAGTTTTCATCTCAATTTGCTTGCAATTAATAAAATGAGCCAAGGTATTTTTAGGGAGGTTACTGGTTTGAAATTCTTGGACAAGAGCATTGACTAGATCTTCCAAACTAGTGATGGAATGAGATTTGAGTTGGTTATACCAATCTAAAGCATCTCTAGATAGGGTTTTCACTAAGATCTTGGTAGCAATAAAAGTGTTTAGCTTGACCCAATATTTGTATAGATTTTTGAATGTTTTTAAGGGTAAGATAGAATTAGTTGACCCATTGTAACTAAAGGTAGGGGATATACCTCATATATCTATGTTATCAGTTTGAGGCATGAGAGGTTAATTTTGAATATTTTTAAGTATTTTTTTAACAATAGGTGATTGAGGAATAAGGATTCCATGCGAATCACTAAGGGGGTGGGTGCATTTTGGTTGTGCTCTCATTGTGGAACATGTTGAGGTTGGTTTTGGAGATGAATAAATTTATTTTGCATTTTCATAATCTGGTTGGCATTATTAGCTTGGAAAGCATTAATTTGGTTAAGAGTTTGTAAAAAAAATTGATGGGTTTTGGTGGCATTATGTACAATGTGTAAAACATTAGCATTGGTATTAGTGGCTTGGGTACCACTATGAGTAGTGACATGAACAAAACTAGTGGGTTGAGAGGAGTTGTTATAAAAAAAGGTACTAGTGGCATGATTAGCATATGTTGTAAAAGATGCACTAGTATAATGATAGGAATAAGAAGCACTAGTTTCATGATTACCATGGGTATTAAATGATGCATTAGTAGAGGAATTAAGAAGAGTGGATCTTGGAAAAGGCCCACTAGATGTTGAAACTACCATGTTAGTAGAGATACTTGGCATGGAGGTGGAAGAAATCAAGGAAGAAGAGGTCATAGTATGAAAAGGGGTCAAAAGAGAAGGAAGATATTGAGAGTCAAAGAAGCTATTTCCACCAAATTTATGTGAAAATGTGGGGGAAGGTGAATGGGTTCTTCTAGTTTACCACTTATCATAAAGTGATAAATAGTGAAAGGGTTTTTTTCCTTGATGTTGAGGAAATTCATTAATCAAGAAAAGAATTTCCATAGTATACTCTAATTCAGGACGATCTTATAAATATAATAAAGTGTTTAAAAATGAATATGTATGAGAAAGAGTCCCATAATTTGTAGTGTGAGTGGTCACATGCACATTACTTTCATCTAAAGTATTATCCAAAAGCTATTTATGGGAAAAACTATTGATATTGGTAAATATCATCATGTTTTTTGAGTTCAAATTTGTGTTATCCTTAATAAATAATTTCATGATGAGAGAGAAAAGTTAAGAATGACAAAAATGATTCAAAGACAAAATCAACAAAAAGGATACAGAGTCGAATCAATCAACTGTGTGTTATAACCCAACATGTAAATAAGAATATTGTCATGTCCCCTTTTTAATTGACATGTTCTGAGTTCATGGTTAGCCTATTATGCGACCTTCGTAGGCTAATAGGATGGATAGAGGGTCATAATGGAGCTTGGCTTGACTTTGATTCACAGGATTTATACATTTGATTTTCATTCAAGTTATTTCAGACATATTTGGCCAGGGCTCCTGCTTTTTAGGGATATTTGATATGCAGTGGAGCACCTTTATTATGGTATGGTTATGTGCGGAATCACTCCCTGATTCACTAGCTTCGATCGGTTCGTCGATCTAACATGTATTGAGGGAGATATTAATATTTGATTGATATAATCAAATATTAATTATTTAGCCTATTTTTAATTAGAAACCCTAATTCTAATTTAAGAAACCCTAATTAGGGCAAGCATATCTTTTTGAGGGTATAAGGGTTTCTCATGGAGGCCATTGTTCATTAGCCATTGATTATTGATTATTGATTTTGAAGAATTTCTTCTGTGAAGACTGAGCCTAAGGTTTCAGGATTCCATTTGCATTGGAGAACGTTCCCTCTTTAGTGTGTGCAATTAAGAGGCTGTGGAATATCAGCTGATCTATTGCCAAAGTGAGAGATAGCTTCATCCAGAGGTTATCACAGAATTTCAGGTTTGAGAGATAACTTCACACAGAATTTATCACAGATATTCTAGGTATTCTTTTATTCTTGTTTTGATTCAATAAATTATACAGCTAGAGATCTTCTGTGCTAGAAACGTATATTTCAGATCAGGGGTTGAAAATAGGGAAGTTGTGCTTAATTGGTGGTCGTACAAAGTCCATACAGGTCCGTACTGATAAGCTCAAGAACTGACCTCGGCAGACAGAGGGTTTTCAATGACCGACATCGGTTGACTGAAACCGATGTTGGCAGGAAGCCGACCGACAGAGACCGACGTCGGTGAGATATCGACCGACGACGACGACTGTGTGTCGACACAGAAGGGCTGAGACCTTCCATAATTCAATTTTCACTTCTAGTTTTGATAAGCCAGGGTTTTTAAGACTGTATTTCATATTTATATGCATGAGAAAGGACTGCAATTGTAATAGTTTAGAAGGACAAGTGATAAGATTTGTAATTTGCTATTAAGAGACTATATTATTGTGATCATTCTGAATTTATTCAACCGAAGTTATATCTTGTTCAAAGTTTTTTTGTGTTGTTATATTTCCTATTTTGGAGGGGATATTACAGTGGTATCAGAGCTAAATCTTGCCAGCCTGAGGGTGTATAGATCTTATGCAGCCACAAGAGTTGGGACCACACAAGTATAACACACGCAGCTGAGCCTTGCTTGAAGGTACTCAGGTGTTAGATCAGCCACCGACCATCATGAGTGACAGACGTGAGGGAAGCCCACCCAGGGGCCACAGGTATGATGCTGATCAGGGCACCATAGAAAGCATGCTATGATGACAAGCCAACAGCAGATGGCTCAGACACTATAGGCACTTATGACTATGATAGAGAGAATGAACACACCTGATGGATAGAATGGGGACCAAAGAGATGATAGGAGTGCTACAGTTAATCAGAGGCCATAGCAGACTCACTCCAGAACAGCTGATAGACCTACACGTCCTACTTTTGTTCAAGAAGAACCAGAGGCACCAACAGAGGAAGTAGGGAATAACCCATTTGTAGATGTTTACATGGCTGCAAATGATGAGTGGGACTTATTACCTCTTCATGTCCAAGAGAGGACAACCTTTGATCATTTTGTCAATCTTAGGAGAGAGCACTACAGATTGGTCAGACAGGACAGGAAGCCTAGAGTTCAATTCAGTGCGCTGCAGAAGGCTATTGGTAAGCTTTCTTTGACTACTTTTGACGGCAGCAGTAAGATGACAGCTCAAGCTTGGGTTTATAAGCTTGACACCTTTTTGGCATTGAGACCAATGTTAGAGATAGATGCCATCAAATACGCCACTTTGCACTTGGATGGAGTAGCACATGATTGGTGGTACCATGGTATGGTAACACTTCAGCATAATCAGGTAACAGAGTACCAGGACTTTGTGGATAGATTGGTTGAGCAGTTTGATAGGAAAGATCCTGAGGTTTACTTTCGAGATCTGGCACAGTTGAGACAAACAAGTAACTTGGAGTCCTTCATTGGTGAGTTTCAAAGATTGGCAGTCATGGTGCCCAATATTTCAGAGCATAGATTGGTAGTTCTCTTCATAGAGGGATTGTCAGAGCCATTGAGAGGTTGGATCAAAGCCTTTGATCCTCCTTCTTTACAGGTAGCTATGAAGAAGGCACGGAGTATGGAGATGGCAACCCCATCCAATAAATTTAACTCCAGAGGTGCTTCTTTGTCTAGAGACCATAAGCACTCCCACGGGGATACAGAGAGACCGGATTTTAACATAGATAAATTCGGGGTTAAAAATGATTCAAAAGCCAATCCGGCAGCACCACCTTTGGATCGTGAGGTGCTTAATGATTTACGTAGGAAGAAGTTTTGCTTCTACTACAAAGGACCATATGATATCCATCACGATTGTCCTTTGAGGCCTAAGGGCAAGGCGAATCGTATGATGTGGGTATACTATGAGGATTCAGATTCTGAGGATTCTGAGCAGCAGAATAGTTTTGAGGGGGTAGAGGCAGAGGCTTTAGGGCCTAATGCAGAAGTAGAGTTAGAGCTTCACATTCAAGAGGCACGC
Source organism: Torreya grandis (assembly GCA_037957365.1). Classification (NCBI taxonomy): domain Eukaryota; kingdom Viridiplantae; phylum Streptophyta; class Pinopsida; order Cupressales; family Taxaceae; genus Torreya; species Torreya grandis. Next base: position 1,630,452 of record JARHVA010001663.1, read on the forward strand.
ATATCCAGTATTTAGTCAGATGAGTCATTCAGACTCCGTGGAGTTTTGGCAAGGCAGAAGGTTATCACCCTTCTTGATACAGGAGCCACACATAATTTCATAGATGCTAGATTTGTGGAGAAGCGTGGGCTCACTACCGTAGACTTTGAGGGCATCAGTGTTAAGGTAGCCGATGGTCACACTCTTAAGTGTGAGCGTATGATTAGAGACCTCCCATTGCGCTTGAACAATTATGAGTTCAAGGCTGATTATTATGTGGTAAACATGGGGGATATTGACTTAGTCTTGGGTATGAAGTGGCTTCGTTCATTTTAAGAAGTTACTCTTCGTCTCAAGGACATGGAGGTTCTCTTTGATGTTGATGGGAAGACACACATTCTTAAGGCAATACGGGGCAGCAGCTTCAGATATATGTTTTTTCATCAGATGGAGGTACCTATACCACATGACATGATAGAGAGCGATGACGAGTGCACATTGGCACCAACACAGGAGAGGTATGAGGATGAGCTTGGTCTTGAGGTGACTTCAGTTCAGGAGTTGTCACATGTGGTGAGGACTTAACTTTTTTTTTACAGCCGGGTCACAGGTTGATGATGATATGACTATTTCTAGTCTTCACTATCCAGTTTCAGATATTATTCAGGTAAGGAGTTTGCTTGCTGATTTTCATTTATGGATTGGATGTTGGAGTGCTTATCTTAGTACTAGAGATGATGTGACACCATTACATGAGAGTTGGGATGGACATGGCATGGGGGTCGTGTTAATTGACAGTGGTGGAGATCAAAACTATATTTGGGATCCAGGTGGATTGAATGATTTGTCATTCAGTGATTGCTTGAGGACAAGCAATTTCAGGAGGGGCGGATTGTCATGTCCCCTTTTTAATTGACATGTTATGAGTTCATGGTTAGCCTATTATGCGACCTTCGTAGGCTAATAGGATAGATAGAGGGTCATAATGGAGCTTGGCTTGACTTTGATTCACAGGATTTCTACATTTGATTTTCATTCAGGTTATTTCAGACATATTTAGCCAGGGCTCCTACTTTTTAGGGATATTTGATATGCAGCGGAGCGCCTTTATTATGGTATGGTTATGTGCGTAATCACTCCCTGATTCACTAGCTTCGATCGATTCGTCGATCTGACATGTATTGAGGGAGATATTAATATTTGATTGATTTAATCAAATATTAATTATTTAGCCTATTTTTAATTAGAAACCCTAATTCTAATTTAAGAAACCCTAATTAGGGCAAGCATATCTTTTTGAGGGTATAAGGGTTTCTCATGGAGGCCATTGTTCATTAGCCATTGATTATTGATTATTGATTTTGAAGAATTTCTTCTGTGAAGACTGAGCCTAAGGTTTCAGGATTCCATTTGCATTGGAGAACGTTCCCTCTTCAGTGTGTGCAATTAAGAGGCTATGGAATATCAGCTGATCTATTGCCAAAGTGAGAGATAGCTTCATCCAGAGGTTATCATAGAATTTTAGGTTTGAGAGATAAATTCACACAGAAGTTATCACAGATATTCCAGGTATTCTTTTATTCTTGTTTTGATTCAATAAATTATACAGCTAGAGATCTTCTGTGCTAGAAACGTATATTTCAGATTAGGGGTTGAAAACAGGGAAGTTGTGCTTAATTGGTGGCCGTACAAAGTCCGTACAGGTCCGTACTGATCAGCTCAGGAACCGACCTCGGCAGATAGAGGGTTTTCAGTGACCGACATCGGTCGACTGAAGACCGACGTTGGCAGGAAGCCAACCGACAGAGACCGATGTCGGCGAGATATCAACCGACGACGGCAACTGTGTGTCGACACAGAAGGGCCGAGACCTTCCAGAATTCAATTTTCACTTCCAATTTTGATAAGCCAGGGTTTTTAAGACTGTATTTCATATTTATATGCATGAGAAAGGACTGTAATTGTAATAGTCTAGAAGGACAAGTGATAAGATTTGTAATTTGCTATTAAGAGACTATATTATTGTGATCATTCTGAATTTATTCAACCGAAGTTATATCTTGTTCAAAGTTTTTTTGTGTTGCTATATTTCCTGTTTTGGAGGGGATATTACAAATACATAGTCATTCAGGTTGACTATGTATTAAAAACATGAAGGTGAAGTAGGATGATAAGGATACTTAGTCATTCAGGTTGATAGTATACTAATGAATAGATAGATGAATAGGTGAATGAGAAGACATAATCATATAGGTCAAATGTGTGTTGCTAGTAGGAAAGAGAGACATAGTCTGTAAGAGACTATATTGACTAGGATGATAGTGTTATAAAATAGAGGAAAAAGTTTACAAGATAATTATAAGTAAGAATTAAATCAAATACAAAAATAATTAGATCAATGTGATTGATCCAATCGGGGCACACAACATTAAACTTACACCAATGCTGGCCAATACAAGATTTGCAATACAACACACAATGATCAAAGAGAGAATAATAAACTAAAAATTAAATTCTAATTGGTCACCCTAAGTGTTATTATATTATTAGAAAATTTTTATTTTAATGTGATAAGAGAGTTGGTTGAAATAGGGAACTAGAAAGCAGTCTAAAGTTGGTTTTAGGACATTTGAGTTGAAAGGGGTCTATATTGGAAATGGTAATGGCTTGGTATTGGTGCCTACCCCATCATTTCATAATAACACATTAATAAGGGTGTTAGGTACTTTGACAATGTATACCATTAACCATGTATTTATATGTGGTCAAAAAACCAAGTCAGCCTCACCCTTGGTGATGAAATACACGTAGGTAGGCTTTAGGAAGACAAGTGTTTAAATGCATTTTGAATGTTAAGTATTTGTTAGTGTGTGAAAAATAATAAAATTGTGTGACTAAAAAGGTAATTTGATAAAAAAAAAAACCTATTTAGACTATGTGATTTACTCAAAACATGTAAATAGCTAAAAATGAAATGTGAATTAATTACTAGCAAGTAGATGTTAATTCCTTGATTAACAATAGTATAGAGTCAATTCAGGTGACATTATATGCAAATAGTATAGAATAGAGTCAACTAGGTCACTTTTGTTCTAAAAAATCAAGGTCTTTAAGAAAAAATTCTAACAAGTCAACTATGTCTATCATACAAAAGACAAATTATAGAACTAGGTCAACTAAGTTGGCCTAGTTAGTTGTAGGGTTGCAATTTTAAAGACTGCCAACTTGTGAAAAATAGAACTAAAGGAAATACTAAAATGAATTCGATGGAAAAGAAAATAACCTTGGTGTATTTTAAGATGATTTAGATTGAAAATTTTATTCTATAATACCTTAGTTACTGCTTTCAAATTCTACAAATTGGGTCGATTAGTTTGACAGAATTCTATAAAACCCTATATGCTAAGAAGAATAAGGAATAGGGTCAACCTATTTGATAGTGTTCATTAACCTGTATGTTATAGAAAGAATTATAAAATATATTTAACCTATTTGATAGTGTATGCTAATATAAAACTAAAGAAGAGTACTATGTCAAAATATTCAATCTAATAACCTTGTAGTTGATGAAGACCTACATAGATAGAACAAAGTCATTTTGAAATGACTGTGTTAAACTTGCACATAGAAAGTTAGAACAATATCAACTGGTTTGATATAGTACTTAAAATATGAAGAAAATATAATAAGATAATAAAAATGATGGCATGAAATAAAACCTTCAAGGGTTAGATTCACATCAAGTTCACCAATATGTATGCAAAGGGAAATGTAACTGATCTATAAATCAATCCTAGATCAAAGAAGATAAATCCTAATTACACTTTTGATTTTCAATACATTATATATTTAGGGTCATGACCAATATGGATCCATTATACCTAACCAAGGGATCTCTTACCATAATAAATTCACTAAGGAGGGTTTCAAAGCCTCCAATCAAGTGAAACTATGTAATAACCCTAACTAGGTCCTATGTTTTCATAGTCACTAAAATAATAAGTAAAGTAAAGTCTAATCTAGTGATCACCAAATATTATGGCATAAAGTGGGGCTAATAAACATTAAAATTAACATGCATAGAAGACATATACTTATGTCAATGTATGTATAATCCTAATGCATGGGAGAGAAGTACAAATACATATCTATCTACTCTTACAAAATGAAGAACAAAAATAGGAATACTTACCTTTGAAGATGAACTCATTAAGCCTCAATATATCTATTGGACAAGGTGATTTGAAATAGGTTGATTTGTTATGTAAGGATGACAAGGATAAATCATATCTAAGCTAGACAACCTATCAATGTATCCAAAATACTTATCCACAAGACAAGATCCATATATCTAAAGAAAGTATGAAACCCTAAGCTATGGTCCTCAAGTAAAATGGTGGATAATCTTATGCACAATATATATCTCTTATTATCTTCTCTTATAAATGATGAAATGGATGTGTTATATAGGTGGATCTAACCCTAGTCCTTTCCAAAATTTTAGGCCAATAAGATTAGCCTAATCGACATTGTATCATTATTGACAAAAATAAATTTAGTCTTGGTCTAGGTCATCCAGGGGCTAACCTAGACCCTAAATAAGTTTTATCAATTATAATACAAGGTTGATGGGGCTGATAGTGTAATGTAAATTGTAGAAAGTATTTTAGACTAGGGAAGGGCTAATGAAGGCAGAAAATGATTAGAAGAGGGTACAAAATAGGAGGCAAAGCTTAGGGGAATATTTTTAGAAGATGGTTGTGTAGATAGAAAGTGGTGGTATGGGACACAAATCTTGTGAAGTACCAATGGTATATCCACCCCTTTACCAATGTACCCCTTAAGGCATGCACTCAAAGAGATTGAGAATCGATGAGTTTTTTCAAGAGAGAAATCATCAATAATTGATAAAGTTTGAAAATATTATGTGTATATAGTGATAAATCCAAATCCAATCCCAACATTACCAAGGTGATAAGGAGACGTGGTACAACAAAATCTATTACCAAAGAATTATTGATCACACAACTGAGCACATAAATTCATTTCCAACATACAACTCTTGATATCAAGGAAGGTAATATTATTTGTTTTATCTTCATTTAATAGTTACTTCTATTTTTCACTTGCTCTTTGATTATCTGAGCTAGAGGTGTAAGTTTCATTAGTGTTTTATTTATTTATTTTAGTCATACTAACATGATAATAATCTCCCTTTTTGGATTCCTATTGATCACAAGTAGTAGTGTTTTAGACATTGCACCCATCACCATTTCCAACTACCCCTGACCTACCGCATTTCCCCTCTCTACACTTTGGGTAAGTGCATAATGTTTCCTTGCATGATATGTTAATGTGATAAGGTTAAGTGTTGGGATTATAAAGGGTGCATGTGGGATTGGTAATGATTGGCCAAAACTAAACCAACATTTTTATTTCATTACCAGGATGGATATTTTTTGTTACAATGGGAAGGATAGGTGATGTACCAAATATCATTATAGAATAGTAGTGTTAATTGGAACAAAAGTAGGATTTTTTTCCTAGATAGTGAGATAGAAAAATTACTAATGGTTGCTTAAATTTCCCACACATATGATTATAATAGAGGGTATAAGGTAGAAGGGGCATGGTTTCTAAGGGGTAGAAAAGAAACCTTCATCATGAAGGGACTAAATTAACATGAGCTTAGGAGGTGGAGGTATAACGATAATCAGTGAAAGGTGATGGCCAAGAAGGATCCTAGGGAAAGGATGGAGTCTAACTCATGAATTGTCATGAAGGTCCATAAATAATGGAAATGGCATCTAGATGGGTATAAAGCTAACAAAAGTGCTAATCAATGGAGTAGTTTATGCATAATGAGTTTTAACTAAATTGTTATATAGAATATGACTCAGTAATGAGTCAATACTTTAAATAAAATATGGATGGGAAAAGAGAGGTGATCACATGAGGTAACTCAAAAAGGATTCAAGGTCATTCATCAAGTACAAATGGATATAGGATGGATAGTGTAGGAGAAGACATGGGCACTATATAATAGGAATACACAATGATAAAACCCAAAAAATATGAGGAAGTGGGTCAATGATGGTGAGTACATTTTTACATTATAAAATGTAAGGGACTCCATAGAAGAATATAACACATTGTGGAGGTTGTGGAGAAATGTTATTGGGGGTTGGAAATACTTTAAGGATAGAAAGAGGTGGTGTGGAAAGGATAGGAGATAAATGGTATCAACACTGATATACTTGTTAGTATATTCCTAGACCTACTCCAAGGTGAGAGGAAGTTGAAAAGGTGCTTGATGAGAAAAATAATCTTGTGATCCATCCCTAATTAAATGGATAAGGACATTTAAAAAGCCAATGCCAAAGGAGGGAAATATATATTTGAAGTTTATATGAATATAACACACAAGTATGAGGTAGAGGAGGAAAAATAAAAGTGGCACAATTTTCTTGAGTAAAGAGTGGAGGATGCATAGGGGAAGGTTTACATGAGTGTAGCTGATAATAATAGGTAACATGATGAAGTCTAAGCACATGAGAAGAGGAGTTAATTTTGATGTAAAGGAATTTAAGGTGTGCAAGGAGAAATTTTGGCATCAATTTAAACCTTAGTTGTCCCATAGAGTCTATTCTTAAGAAAATGTTTATAATGAGATGAAGTGTGATTTTGAATCACCAGAGTGAGAGGAAGAGAAACCTAGGAAAAGTGCACAAGTTTCACTTGCCGAAAGATAAATAGAAATCACCTCTAAGGATAAGGAGTCATGGAGCATAGGAATTTTTTTGGAAAGTGTAAATATAGATGAATAATATACTTATGGTGAGGTTCTCAAAACAAATGGATTGAACAAAGAAAGTAATTCAAATAAATGAATGGGTTGCTTGAGGATTAACAACCAAGTTTGTGTGGATCATGTTGACCCTAGAGTTTTTTATGTTAATAATAACCAAGCCCATGATTGAGTGAGATATTTAAAGACAAATACCAAGGATAAGTACCTCAAGTATAAAATAATACATGCTTAGTGGATATAATTAGAGAGCATGACATACACAAACCAATTAAACACAATCATGTGTACCCAAAAAAATGTATCCATCAAGCATAGTGATAGTTGATAAGAGTAAGTCCATGTGCACAAAATGACAAAATAGCAGGATCAAGAAAAACAAGACTAGTGAATCTAAGAATCACAATGGAGATCATGGCGATAACTGGCAGGAGTTATAACTTATAGTTGATCCTAACAAGAAATTAGGAAGTAATGGGAAATGATGAGGTAGATGGCCTCGACCATACTAGATTAATAGCTTCCAAGTGGACATTTAGAGAACTAAGCACTAAGTGGTGGTATTTGGGCTACCAAGTGACACAAAAGGCCCTTTGGAAGCCTTTAAAAGGTAAACTCTTGTAAGGGATAAAGTTTTTTTTTAATTATTATTATTATTATTATTATTTTAGTTAGTGAGAGTTTACGACCTTAAATAAATGTTGGATAAATATTAATAATTATAGTTAGGATTAGTAAGGATGGTCTCTAAAATTATATGTGTCATGATCACCTTGTATACCTAAACTATTAGGTAATGGAAAATGTTATTTTTTTAGTTATTAGTATATATGCCTATTAATATTATAATATTGATATTATGTTCATGATTATGATGTTTCTAAATTTACTTGTATATTTTATACTGAAAGGATGAACATTTGACTAGAGTATTATTTCCATTTAGCTATGTATATATATGTTTGTTAATTACCATGATTTAAGGAAATAAGTACTAATTGCATTTTAGGTACTGACACACATGAGTATAGGTAAATGAGATAATGCACTCACCACCATTGCTTAATTACCTAGACCTACCCCATTCCATTTTCTATGCTTTAGGTGAGTACATAAGGTTCCCTTGCATGATATGCTGACATAAAGGTTAAGTGTTGGGATCTTAAAGGCCACATGCACAACCGGTGTGTGACTAGACAAAACTAGACCAATAATCCTTATGAGAAGAAATTAAATCGCACTTGTGAAAAATAAAGTATGGGAAATTAAATTTTGGAATTGTATTGTTAATCTATATTAGAAGAATCCCAATTAATGGAATTGAAATTATGCATACAATACTAGAATATACATACACAAAATTAAATTTTTATAAAGGAAATTAACTATGGAGAATAAATTACACACATAAATAAATTTAAATAGAATGCACACACAACATAAATAATAACTAATGGATGGGAAATTAGACTACCAAATCCTTGTGAATGGGCCTAGCCTTGGTTGGAATAGAGCTTCAATCCCCTCCTTCCTTAGGACATAATTAAATCAAGTGAAAAAGTTATTAAATCAACTATAGCATCAACTGAATTTATTTAGGTCTACTTACACTCTGATCTAAATTACAAAATAATTCTTCATATTAAAAAATTCTATAACACTCTATCCTAGTCTATCTTGATTATACAACCTAAAACTCTCTCATTATATATAAATGAATTAGGGTTTTTATAGACTAATTTATAATCCTAGGGTTTACAACCATAAAATTAAATTAAGCTAAAATAACATGAAGGAAAAATTAAATGATATGTAGTAGAATAATAATGTTGTAACCATGTGAGAGAAATAAAATGGAGTGGTCCAATGAGAGAAATATTAAAATATTGTCAGTCGGATTTAATCATTCCATCCTTGAATTTAGGGAACCATTTATGTCTAAAAAATCATAGAGTAGTTTTATCTTCAACTGCCAACTAACTATTATAGCTTAAAATATGCACCTAAAACATTTTATTGTAGGTGAACACAATTAATTATTGTAGGTGAACATAGTTAATTATTTCAAGTGAAGCCAATTACTTGTTGGGGTGTCTTATTGTTTATAGATATGGGTATGAAAATATCACAAGAATATTCATGAAAAAATTTCACTCTATTGTCACCATTAATAATACCAAATGATAAAATCATTAAATCTTACCGTTTTATCTAGAAATATTATTATTTAAATCATAAAAATGAATATATGAAAAATATATATAGTTTATACTATTACAAACAAATGGATAGGTGAGGGATATAACAATGAAAAAATAGAAGGGGTTTTTAGGATAATAATATTTGGTACGAGTGTCATTTCTTGGCCTCATCAAATGGTCTTGTGTTTGATTTTTTTCCTCTCTTATTTGGCATTCTATAAATCATGACAAATAATACCTTCTTATTGAATGATTTTATTTATCCAAACCATTAGTCATAAATTTTAGAGGTCATCCTCCTTGGCATTATGGATATATGCACTCATTTGAAGGTAATTTAGGATTGATCTTAGGTGATTAAATTTAAAAAATAAATTAAAAAATATACTTAAATAGTTATATATTTTCAATCTATTGGCTGGTTTTTAATAAAAACTATTCAAATATGGTTTTGACATGCCTAAAAAAAGCATACATATTTTATATATATGCGAGTCAATTTATCTTTTATGAAAGCATTATGCTGTAAATATTATGAACTTCTTAGTTTTTAAATATCATTTAACCTTATGTAAAAATTAGAATGTCTATGTAGATTTAATATTCTCGGAGTTCAATTCATAATAATGCTTTGGGAAAAAATAGTCAATGGGGAAAAAAGACTCAACTTACAGGAAACATTTATCGAGGTAGACCCTTTAGGGGTTCAAGGGATACTAACACATTTTTAAGAGCTGAAAGGTCTTTTTTTAGGAATCACTTTAGTTCTAATGTAGTAGGAGGTTTAGATCATGTTGAATACTCTCATTTCACTTTGATAGTAGGAAGCCCCACACTCAAAACATATTGTATATTCCTTTACAAGTCATTTTCTATTGGCATTGCATAACTTGGGGTTTTAGAGTTTCCTTATCTATCATGCTTTTGAAAATAGTTAATTGGGACATAATATTTATTAAAAAAATTGTTTGCATGTTTATCCTAGTGGTTCTTTTCACTCCTTACCTCATGAATAAATAATTTCTCAATATGTTGTATAGGCTTCAAGACAACTCCTACACTTGATGAAAAAATGAAACTTTTTACTCCTAGTTCATTAAATTGTACCTCATAATTTGGAAACCTATAGAAAAAAACATGTAATATGTCCTTCAATCCCACTGTTGGTCATTAAAACTAATAATAATATTAAAATTAAAGAAAATGATGATTCTATGGCTATCACATAAATTAATATTCCAATTAAACCAATGTATTATAAATAGTATTAAATGGACATGGGCATTCCTTTGGTTAATGTAGTTTCTTTTAGTGAGGTTGGAAGTACTAAATAATTTATGTAGACTTGGTATTTATTTCATTTTGAGCTTAGTTGATTCTCAAATATTATTATAAATTTGACATGATACCATATTTTGTTTATAGAACTATTTTCAATTTTTCCTTTCATGATAGATGATACTTTCATTGGTTTCACATATTTCATGTTTAATTTACATGGTAAATTTGAAAATGATGCAATTTTATTGCTTATTAAGTGTCCAAATTTTATTATGCTAAGGTCTACATATGTTTGGGTTTTTGATATATGAATGATAAATTTCTCATTTGGTTTATATTATGGATATAAATGATGAAGTATTATGTATAGGCTTAATTTTATCACCTTCATGGGTTCTTAAATTATAAGTTACATTGATGGTAAATTTTTTATGTTATTTCTGAGGCAATGAAAAGCGATGAATAATTTTGAAATATTTTTAATTTGGCTAGATTATGTTATAAAATTAGTTTTTAAACTTATGGTATGTTTAAAAAATAAAATTATTTTCTCTACTATGTTTGATTTTTCTTGGATAAAATTGTAAAAGTGTTTTGACTTGATAAGAAAATATGTACTTGACAAAGGTCTCTATGGGATGGTATGTTTCCAATTTTTATAAATATAATGAACATCCACATATAACTCAAGTTAAATGATTTTATCTAATGGTTAAATATTTTGAGTGGTTGTTTGATTACATAATTACTTACATTTTGAATTACTAAAAATAATCACTTGTGATTAAAGAGAAAGATGGGATTTTACTTTCATTATTTAACTATGTTTATTTAATGGACCCCCATCCATTAAATGTTTTGGTTTCATTCATATATTTTATTATTTTAAGATTCCTAAGTCTTCTCTCAAATTTATAAATTTATTTACTTTAATGATAAATTGATTATCTTTTATAAATTGCTTTAAACTAATCGCTATAACTTTAGGGTAAAATTATAAAGTTAAGTTATGAGATTAAAGTCATTTAATTTTAAATTTGTATATTTGAGTGTAAATAACTTCCACTCAAGGACATAAAAATAACAGGAAGGATCATTTGCAAATATGGAGAATTTTTTATAGGTAAATAAAGCTCTGAAGTTATTTTATATATTGTGCTTTTTATTTTGTGAGTACAAAATCTGGCTATGTTTTTTTGGAGGAAGATGAATGAGATTCATCTTGATGGTGAATTAACATGCTTAAAATAGTAATTTATATCTATTTATTAAATATAATTCATTGTTTATCTAATATATTTAAACACTATTACATTTCATGATTGCAAAACTTAACATAGTTACATGCTCAAACTTTTGGTTATAATTTTATATGATATTGATGAACACTTCATGCATATACATGCATGGTAGATTATTGTCCTCAATTTTATAACCTAAAATTTACAAGTATATTTTCAAATTATTTTTGTAAATTATGATTAGTTATGAATATAAAATTGACTTCTCAATAAAATCTTTATTTTCTTATATTTGTCTCGAATTACTCTCTTGTAAACTGTATTTTACTATAGCATTTCATCCTTATTTTATTTATTATGTTATATTAGTTATATTTTTATGCTTTTTATTTTATTGGACTTAGTTTATTTCATTTAGGTTTTATTTACTATTTTCCATTGGCATTCGACTCTACATTTATGATAATTCTCTAACTGATAATATGCATTATTTGAATCTTGATCATAGTTAATATAAGTGATGGTACATATTTGTACTTTAACTAATCATAGACATTTTAAAGTAATTTTTTTGGATATTTAAACTAGTTTATTTATAACTTTGGTTCTTAAAGAAGAAATTTTTTTCATAGTCATGATTTTTTATTGAGTCAATTATATAGTAGACTAATATTGAAGTCCATTTTGGTTTAAAATGCATGATCACAAGATAATGTTTTCATGATAATTTTTATAAGTAAATCAAAATATATTTTATATTTAATAATTGGGAGTTTTGAATCTTCAAGAGGTAAATATTTTGATAGTTGTGCTCTATTATTGAGCTGATATTAACATAGTTAATGATTCATTATTCTAAAATTTGCTAGTTTTTTCTTCCTTTTCTAAACATCCTAGTTTTATTAACAATTAAACTACCATTTTTAAAAATAGAATTACCCTTTTTAAGGATCCTTAATGACTAGACTAATAAAATCCTAATTTTATTATCATGTTAGGGTCAAGTGTTGATTCATTGACTTCTACAATTTTTAGTGTCAACATAATCCTTACTTAAGTTTTAAAATATTACAAATAAAATTTTTAATGCATTTATTCCAATTACTAGGTATTATGCTTTGATAGTAGTGTGTGCAATCATAATTGCATGATGTACATGAATTAATCTTGGATTGGATAAGATAGAACACACCTACACTTTCAATTGGGTATACACTTGTTAAGCAGGAGTATGACCAATATGGGGATCTGATAGACCCAATTAGGGGATCACTTGTATCACTTGTCATAACATATCATGTTAGGAAGGGTTTTAAAGCCTACAATCTAACACAATCACACAACAACCCTTAAAGAGTCCTATGATTTGATATTTCACTTATGCTAACAAACAAGAAAGTAAACTATTATAATAACAAGAAAGGTAAACTAATATAGTGCACACCAAAGCTTGTGGCACAAAGTGGGGGGTTAAAACAAAACAAACAAATAAAAATTAAACTAAACATGCATAGGAGACATATATTCACATCAATGTATATGAAATCCTAATACATGGAAGAGAATAAAACATACTGCATTATCTATCTACTCTTACAAAGGAGAAATAAAGTTAGGAATACTTACCTTTGAAGATGAACCTATCGAGCCTCAATCTCTCCTTTGGTGAAGATGCTTCACAAGAGATTGTTGTGGTTGTAAGGATAACCAAGATAAATCAGCTCTAGGCTACACTACCTACCTAACCATCTAAAAGACTTCTCCACAAAATAAGATCAGAGATCCAAAGAAAGTATTGAACCCTAAAGCTTTATTCCTCAAGTAGAATGGTAAATAAGTAGATGTTTGTTTTCACTTCTTCACTTAATTCTTCACTCTCTTTCGACTCTTATGAAATGGTGGGAAATGACCCTGTATATATAGTGGTAACTTGCCTAAAACCTTTTGGACATGTCAATTATGGTAGGTCAATTGGTTCAACCTAGCATGTTTTTGGGATAATGTCTAAAGTATGTTCTAGGTTGGCTAGGGGGATAAGATTCCAAAAGAGTTAAAATATCCCCAAATCATACTAGGTTGATTAAGTTGACCTAGTGTACTGAATAGGTCAAAAGGGTAACAAGGCAAGAAATGAAGGAATAAAACATGACAAATGATATGAATGGATAGGAAAGAGAAGAATAATTTTAGGGTTCAAGGTTTTAAGAACCAAGAGTGTAGATGGCAAGTGGAAAAAGGAACAAAAATATTACAAAGTACCAATGGTCTACCCACCCCTTTCTTGGTGCACCCCTTAAGGCATGTACTCAGAGAGATTGAGACTCAATAGGTTCTTGTAAGATAAAAAGTGTCAATAATCAATAAAAGTTTGAAAATATTATGTGTATACATATTCCCCAATTGAAGCTCATCACATGTCATGTAAGTACAACATGAGATGGTGCTTTGGAGATAAAACATGATAACACGTAACATTGATGCTAAGTATGGTGAAGTAAGAAGCAAATAAGATAAATAAAAGAATTGTATTTAGAAACACATACCATTTACTTACCTTAATTTTGTAGATAAAGAATAAGATTGCAAGAAAGTGAAAGCATCCAATATAAAGCACACTACGCAAACCTATAGAATTAGTGCAAAAAATAGCCAAAAATCAAAAAAATTGGAAGATAGACATATTAAAGTGGAAAATAATCTCTACGTCATCATGATTCTAACACATTTTATGATTTTTAAAATGCATTAGTAGAAATAAAGATAGAGGTAAAACAAGGAATTTGAAGGAAAATAATTGAAAGAATTGAGTTGCTAAAAAGTGGTTTTAAATAGGAAAAAGAGAAGTCATTTTGTTATTTTGAATTGTAAGAGAAGATAAAAAGAGCTCTGAGACCAAATGAGGATAGGATGGTGTGGAAATGACATGCTAGATGAGGAGGACACCCAAAGGTGGTAGCAGGTGCACTACAACTATGCAACTATGGATCTCAAACCAATTTTTGAAATTTGTATTGAATTAAGTGAATTTTTAGTAAAATTTGATTTTAAGAATTTATATATGTCAAAAATGAACACAATTAGAGTCTAAGAGTGGAAAATAGGAAGACTAAAAATGGGTTTGAGGGAAATATGGAGAAAATAAGAAAAATGCACTTTTTAAGCAAAATATATTAGGTCAGCACACTGAACCTACTAGGCCAACCAGGGTGACTAAGTACATTGAATTAGGGTAAAAATCCATATGGTTGACCTAGTAGGTATATGTCGACCTAGTGGATTTTACAAGCTAAGACCTAGTGCAAAAGTATCTAGTTAGTCCGTAAGGGCCAGAATGGAAAATTAACACCAAGGGGAAAGAATACAAGAGGAAAAATAAGAAATTTAGGATAAAATAAGAAAAAAATAGGGAAATTTTGGTCAAACTAGGTTGACCAAAGAACCAGAATAAACATGAAAAATCATGACAAAAGTTTAAAGAGGGCTTGAAAGGCCTGAAATGACCAAAGAAGGGTAAGAGGGACCAAAATATGATAAAATAGATTTTAAAAAATGAATAAATTATGCTTGTATTTGATTAAAAATAGAATGAATAAATAACTTATTATGATTATACATGACATGAAGGAACTAATACATCCTCTATTTTTTCTTGATTGTAAAGATAGCCTAGATTATAGAGGTTGTTAGATGTGTCTTGGTTGCCAAATTTGTTAGATAGGTTGACAGACAGAGATAGAGCTAGACTGGTAGCCAGGGGTCTCAAAGGTATATTAGATATGTGCAAGATCTCCATAAGTGTAGATGTGTTGGTCATTTTCCTTAGATGATGGGAATGATTGACCAACACCTTCAGATGGGAGGTGAATGGGGATGTGATAGAGGTGGCTATCACACTAGAGGATGTCTATGCCATCCTCAAAATGCCCTAGTAAGAACACCAGTGACTGTAGGGATACCAAAAAACATAGAGGAGAGGAGAGCCTTGGCCATGTGGGTTAAAAGATTAAAGAAAATATTTCTAAGGTGGAGAGTGAGTATGGATGATGCATATATATCATACCTTTTGGATCTCTAAAAGGTGGTGATAGGTCTTGTGACATAGTAAGTGATCTATCATAAGTTATATGGTAAGGTACCACTGTACATGATAACCTTGATTAAGATAATGCTAGAGGAGGGAGTGTTATACGATCTTGGATCTATCATCTAGGTCCAACTCATACATGATCTATTTGAGATGTGGGTTAGAGGACATAAGACCATGGGATCAATCATACTACCGATAGTATGGATATATGAGAGATTTCCAATTTATGAGCTAACTAGTTGACCCCATGTGGTTGATGATAGGTCACCTCAGGTGAGGATATGGAGGGAGGACTAGGTAGTATAGTTTTTCCCCCATGTTCTAATTCTATATATAGTGAGATGCACTAATATAGTATATAAACCATATGAGCAGCTAGTAA
The DNA here is from genome assembly GCA_037957365.1 of Torreya grandis. Classification (NCBI taxonomy): domain Eukaryota; kingdom Viridiplantae; phylum Streptophyta; class Pinopsida; order Cupressales; family Taxaceae; genus Torreya; species Torreya grandis. The sequence continues at coordinate 1,646,431 of JARHVA010001663.1, forward strand.
CTACCTAGGATAGTTAGCACATAGTTGGACCAACATTAGAGAAGAGAGAGGTGATAGGGCACTATACATGGTGGAGAGAGCCACATATGATGGCATGGGTACTAGGGTAGATGGATCTACCTCATCTACAACATCGATACTCATGCTCAAACAGTGGACTTAGAATGTGATAGATCCATGAGGGAAGAAAGGACTCAAAAAATTGATAGTGAGACCAATATTAAGGCCATATCAAGAGTAACCATGGATTGGTTAGGAATAATGAGGGATATAACAAGAGGATATGGAGGTGGAGTTAGAGGTACAAGATGTACCTAGTTATCATGGCTCACATCCATCATAGCCTACAAAGGAGATGGAGGTTAAGGAAGTGACCTACAGAGGAGGTACTAAGAGGCCACATAGATGGGGAGACTATGTTAGGTGATCGCATAGATGGTAAGACCATGAGATGAGAAATAGATAGGTATGAATATGGTTGAATTATTTCTTAAGTTGTTATTTGGTAGATAGATAGATATTGTGAGATATGATAGTGATCTAATATCCATCTGATGTGATTTTATAGGTGTACCTATGGCTAAGGAGGAGAGATGAGGGTCCCTAATTAGGGGAGCACTCTATGACATCTTAGATGAGAATCTAAAACCATATGACCCCATGACACTAGAGGATCCAAGTGTACCATTTACCTTAGCTCAAGCGAGCTAGTTCAGACTAGTAGGAGAGGTTGTGAGGTAGTTATGAATGTAGAGAGAGAAGGAAAAACCACCAGTATAAATGGGTGTAGGGGAGAGGTAGGCCTAGTATGCCCTATCTAATGAGAGAGATTCACATCTATAGATAGTGACATAGATGATGTAGGTATATACGGTGATGTAGACCCAACTGGTGTAGGCACATGCAATAACCTAGACTGAGTTGGTACAGGCATAGGTGTAAATAGTGTGTATACAAAGATAGGTAAAGGGATTGAGATCTCATACTTCCTTATTATATCATATCATTTATAGTATTTAGACTGAGGCATTAGTAGGTAGGATGGCTAGGCCATAAGATAGATAGGATGAAGCTCAACCTTAGAGTTGGAGCATTGTATTTGATTGTATAAAATGATATATATATATATAGATATAGATATATATATATATAGATATATATACATATATACATATATATGTGTGCATGTGTGTGTGTGTGTATGTATATATATATATATATATGTGTGTGTGTGTGTGTGTGTGTGTGTGTGTGTGTGTGTACACACACACACATACACATATATATATATGTGTGTATATATATGTATATATATATATATGTATATATATGTATATATATATATATATGTATATATATGTATATATATATATGTATATATATCTATATGTATATATATGTATGTATATATATGTATATGTATATATATATATATATATATATATATATGTATGTGTGTGTGTGTGTGTGTGTATGATGGATTATTTTGGCTTATTGGTGTTGGTTGTGTATGTTGTCTTTATGATGGTTGTATTTGTTCATTATGGTTGAAGCTGTGGATGCTTTGGATATATTTCTTTCTATCACATGTATTTAACTTTATTGTAAATGCTATCGAAAATATATATGGTGCGGTTTCTTTTCTAGCATTATAGATTACACATGCATGGTTAAAAATAAATAGGAAAAAAAGGACTTGGAAAAATATAATCAATTAAAGAAATGCACTACACACTAGTTCAAGTTGGGAAATGTGTAATAACAAAAAATGACTAAGTATAAAAATCCAAAAAAATGGCAAACAAGATGGTAAAATGGGATTTGTTTTTAAACCAATGTAAAATATTGTTGTACCAAATTAAAACAAGTAAAATCATACTAAATATCATGTTGGGAAGCATGATAAACAATATAATAAAATGAAAGGTATGTAAAAGGGCATAAATGGTAATAAAAACAAATCAAAATTAAGTCAATCAATTATACTATTTCATGATGGGAAGTACAAAAGAAAAACAAAATTTTCAAAAGTTTGGTCTTAATTTATCATACTGATTCAAGTTGGGAAGTATGATAAATTCAATAAATGGTTGTAATCTTACATGCACTTGGAAAAGAAGAAAATAAAAGGTGAAAGAAAGATGAATTATTCATAAAACATACTAAATATAAATATGGGAAGTATGTCAAATGATTTGTAACCTCATAATCAATCGATCTTATCTCTTATTTGACACATGTAATTTGATGGTGGCTTATTTATTAGAAAAATTTTATTTTGTTTTGTGAGGAGGGTTGGGTCCTATCCGCAGTCTTACATTGCAATTCACAAAAGAAATCCCAAGGGGTACCAAAATAACATTGACAATTAAGAGGATAAGTAATATTAAATCAAGGATGTGGGTAATAGGATGGAAAATGTGGTAATTTTTGAGGGATGTTAGGTCCTATCTACGGTCTTACAAAGTAACTCACAAATGAAATCCTATGGGGAGTGATCATAAAGAAAAAAAATATTTCCCAAGAGGAAATATGAGGAAAGGTAATGAAAAGGGGACTGTAAAAAGTAAAGACCTAGACATATTATGAGAATACCTTAGGAGGAAAGAGGCATACTAAGGACATGAGAAGACACTAAGTGACTAGTGGTCGTCTATGTACAAAGGAAACCTATTCACTATAGACACAAAGATTTTTAGGTAGATAAATGTGCTACTAAGATCAACTCATGAAGGTAGATTAGTAAAATGAAAATTAAAATGGACCTACCTCCCCACGATGTGTTCCTCACTCCTCAGGACCCCTTACAGAGTCATTGGTCTATTAAAAGATTAGGTACTTTCATGAAAAACTAGGCAACACTAAAAGATTTTTTATTTTTCTTTTCTAATCGACTAGCCTACCTCATTCCAAAGGACCTCAACTCTACCATGTGGCCAACTATGGAGTTTGAGCTTCGACTAGAAGAAGGAGATGTGCTTTGAATCATGTCTTTTTGTGTGATTTGAATTTTAAGATATTTAATATTTTTTCATTTTGATATCATTACATTTTGTTTAAATGATTTGAATATTAACTCTCTTTTGAAATATTTTTAATATTCCTCGTCCATATGGATTTGGAATGACCAATCATGAGAAAGATAGTAATACACATGAATGAGTTGTAGGCTAAAGCTAAAGGAAGCTAAGTAACCCAAGACAAAAGATTGACTAGGACACTTAGGATTGACAATGAATAAGTATCTAATCTCAAAACCATGTATAAGATTAGTTTGTGAAAAAAGAAGAAGGAAAAAGGAGATCCAAAGGTGGAATGATAAAAGGAAATAGTAATGAGAAATATTGTTTGCTAACTGATCATATGGTAAAAAGAGATAATTTCAAAAGGGAACAGGGTAGATATAACCAGGTCACCATGACAACTACCTATGAAAAAAATATAAGAAATAAAATAATCATGACGATATAAAGGAAGAGTTTTGAGAAAAAATCTAAAAGAAAATAAAGAAATGATAAGTAAAAGACATGTATATGTGAAATTTAAAACAAAAAACATAAGCTAACTATAGTAAAACAAGAAGGAGAAACATGATATAAGAAAAGAAATAATTTTACATAGTGTCAAATGATATAATTAAAATATAGAAATACTATTGGAGCACACATCCAATCCAAATATAAATGAAAAAACACCATGTATGTGCTCATAAATACTGGTAAATCTATCCACACATATTATACAAGACATCAGATAAATCTTTATGAAGCTTAATATGAAATGTTGCTAATGTCTCATCAATCTTTATTGAATATTGAACAAATACTTCTTTTATAATCTCCTCAATTGAAAAAGTAATAATACTCATTGGGTCATGTTAAGGAGGGGAATTAATAAAATAATGGTCAGGGGAATGCATGGGAATGGGATCTATGGGAGATGTAAGAATCACTAGTGGAGAAGGATCCATGGGTAAAGGAGGGTCCATGGGTGGAGAAGGAACCATAGGTGGAGGGATAGAAGGTGGTGAAGGGACCATAGGAGGTGTAGATATGTGAGAAGAAGGGGGGACTTCTTGTGAGAATGACCTATGAGATTAATAGTATAAGATCTAGGAATAACTATATGATGATCCTTAAGATGTTGTTGAAGGATACAATAATTATTAGTGTAATGTGTGTCACATTGGTGCCATATAAAATACGTCTCACCATACTCAGGTATATGTTTTGAAGAATTTTTGGAGGAGTTATTTTAGTGTCTATTAATGGGGAAGAAGGATTTAGGGTATCAATATATTGTCATAAATTATGATAATGGGTAAAAGAGTGATTATCTATCCCATGAAAGCAACAAATATGTTTGTGAGTAATTTTAGGAGAAACATTTACAAGAGAAGGTGTAACGGGCATGTAAGAAGATAGAGATGGATCATCAGCCCATTTGATGGGCATAAGATCCATCTTAGGTAAAGGAAGCAAACCATCACCAATAAAAGGTGGTGATGGAGAGGGAATGGAACTAGGCATAATATGAGTACTATTGGAAGAAGCAAAAGTAGGTTCAACAATAGTGAACATAGTAATAATAATTGGTTCTAATATAGGTTCCATTGTGGGATGGGTGGGATCAATATAAGGTCTAAGAAGGACTATCTTAGGTGTGACAAAGTGATATGGTTTAGTCATAGCACAATATATGAGCATATTCCTCTAGGGCTCCTAAAAAATTAGAAGTGTTGACATCATCTCTACTCTGTAATAAAGAGGAAAAATGCAAGAATCAAGAACTATAAATGTTGGAACACAAGAAGATGCACAAAAAAACTCAAGTAAATAAGAATGATAATGCATAATCTTAGCATCATAGGCTTGGACAAGACTACCTAATAAAGGATCATCTAAAGAATAGCCATCATCATAATCTAGCATATGAAGATCAATAACACAAGTTGGAATAAATTTTTCATTATAAGAAGCATGGTGAATCAAATGTTAAATTTTGGATAAGACTACGGAATGTCATCGCAAGGAGGTTTGTAATAAAGAGGTTTCAAGGAAGTAGGAAGCTATGAGATGAGATGATACATGAGATTAGAAGTTTTGATCTTTAAGTTAATCTCATTGGGCTCATCATCATCAGAGTCTAAAAGGTTGGAAAGAATGTTACCAATGAGCTTGGGATGCCCATTATAACCTCTAGTCAAGTTGACAGGAAAATTTAAGTGTTGTGACTCATGGAAGGGAATTCTAAGCAAAGGCTCAAGAGTAGGAATCTTGAAAACACCATGATCTTGGACTTATTCAAAATTCCAAGGGTTAATATCTCCTTGAATCTTGTAAATGGTTCCATTATGAGGGAATTCAACGCATTGGTAGGCAAAAAAAGTGAAAGCTCACATATGATGAGTCCACAAGATACCAAGAAAGATGTTATATGAAAAGTGAAAGTTAAAGATCATCACCTTCAAATTAATGGTGATAGGTGGGATAGTAATGGGAATCCACACACACCCAAAAGGAGGCATTTTCCTTTTATCATATCCTTGGTAGATGCTACATGTAGACTTAAGATTACATTCTAAATATCTAAGTGTCTTAATGAAATCAAGATAAGAAACACAAGTGATAGACCCCTCATCAATCAATGCTTGTTTAACTTGGATATCACCTACTTAGATGCTAATAAATAAGGGAGAATTATTTATATGAAGTAGAGTCTCATTTAGAATTAGATGGGATGTGAAATTTCAAAGAAAGAGAAGTGTCGATAGTTTCATCAACATTAATGGACATCTCTTCACATTATTTTAATATACTATCCTTAGAACTAGATAAGGCTACCTCCCATCCTACTAAAGGATGATGAGGGACATTCATATCAAATAATAGCTACATAAGATAATTTTGATGATGGGGATAGGTCCTCATAAGCTCAGAAAATGGAAATTGAGATGAGAGATTAGTGAGTTCCACAATAGGATCCCACTAATCATAAACCATGAGAAGATTGTTAGATATAGGATTGTAATGGTTAAGGAGGTCCTTAGAAAGAGGATACTAAGATCATTTAAATTTGTGTTGATAAGAATTAGAAAGTTTAGAAGAAGGTTGTAAATCATTTGGTGATGAAGAATTAGTTGGTTTAGATTTATCTTGAGAAGTAGAATAAGTGTTAATAGAAGGTTGATTATCATTGGAAGATTGATTATCATCAGCATTAGAAGATAATGGAAGAATGGTATAAATATAATGGGATGTGTTATCCAAGGGATAATCATAAATTGGACTATTATCAAAGGTTAAAAAACCTTCTTACCCCAAATCATTCAAATGAGATGGAGAAGAATTTTGGATAACACAGTATGTATTAGAAGGATGAGGAGTGTAGATAGGTTGAGAATCAATTAAATCCACCACCCTTCTCATATTAGTCATGTTAACTACATTCTCCTTATAATTTGGTTCAAAGAGATGTTCTACATTATTAGTGGAAGGGGTGGGTTTATCTAATTTTTCTTGAATAGGTTAGTGATTAAGTAAAGGATCTTTATAGATAGCTAAATGAGCATTTTCTTGATTCAAGGCTTGAGATTTATCATGAGTTTTTTAGTCATTTAAATTAATTTCATAAGATTTTTAATTTTTGCGAGTGATAAAATCATGATCAACAATAAGGACAAGAAGAAAATCCATAGCTAAATTATGAAGTTGTTAGGATCATACCAAGTTTTCATAGGATGAGTAGGGTTAATTTATCAAGGGAGAGACCTAGGTAGATGCTTAAGCAATTTAGATAAGGAAAGACGTTTATAAACATTAATGTTATTTGGTGAAGAGAAATGAGGATTATTATATTATTGAGATGGAGTTGGTTCTGAAGAAGGGGTAGGAGCAACAGCTTGAACATTGTGAATGGTATCATATGATTTGATAACACCATCATTGGTAATATTGTAGTTTTTATTTTAAAGTAATAGACGAGGACTCATGGAAGGTTTGGGTGGCTCGAATTGATGCATAAGGAAATATTATTATTTAGCTTGGTTAATGTCCTCCTCTATGGTACATGGAGAAAGGATGTAGAATTGATATTATAATTTAGGGTAAAGAGCATTGGTAAAGAGATTAAAGAGATTATCATCAACCATGTTATTTTCACACGTTTTTGATAAACTCTTCCATCATTTAATAAAGTCTTGGGTAGTTTCATTTTCATTTTGTTTGCAATTGATGAAATGGGCCAAAGTGTTTTTAGGAAGATCGCTAGTTTGGAATTCTTGTACTAAAGCATTCACTAAATCTTCCAAACTAGTAATGGAATGAGATCTAAGTTGATTATACCAATCCAAAGCATCACTTGTGAGGGTTTTGGTAGTATCAAAGGTGTTTAATTTGACCCAATCATTATAAATATTTTCAAATGTCTTAAGATGAAGGGTAGGATCAATTGATTCATTATAGAAGATTGCAGGTGTTATACCTCGAATGTCAATGTGAGCAATTTGAGTAGTAAGAGGTTAATTTTGTAAATGATTGATGACTTTATTGACTAAAGGAGGTTAAGGAATAATATTTCCTTGAGAATCTTGAAGAAGAGGAGGAACACTTTGGTTATGTGTGCCCCAATCCATTGGTTGTGGATTGGAGTGAAGATTAAGAAGGTGGTTTTGCATTTGATTCATATTATGAGCTTGAAACTTGTTAATTTGATTGATAGTTTTTAATAATATTTGATGAGTTTGATTAGTGTTATTATAATAAGTAGTATTGGTTTTTGTGTTGGTATTAGTTGCTTGGGTATCACTATTAGTATTGATATGAGCTTGAGAAGAATTATGAGAATGTGAAGCACTAGTGGAAAAATTTGATTTTGAAGCAAAATATGGACTAATAAGTGGTTGAGAGGAAGAACTAGAAAGATGAGTGCCTTGGGTAGCAATTAATGAACTAGTGTAAGGATTAAGGATAGTATATCTTATGAGAGGCCCATTAGATGTAGAACTAGCCATGTTAGTTTAGATACTAGGCATGGAGATATAATAAGTTAAAGAAGATGTCATGGCATAAGAAGGAGTGAAGATTGAAGGAAGAGGTTAAGAAGCAAATAAATTGGTACCCACAAATCCAATTGAGAAAGTGGAAGTAGGAGAATGAGGTTCTTCAAATTGATGGATAATCATGAGGTTATAGATGGTGGAAGGATCCTTCCCTCTATGTTGATTAAATTCCATGATAAAGAAAAGAATTTCAAGAGTATACTCTATATGCACTGGAATTGAAGAAGATGAGGAAGATTTCATGCATCCCACTCATGGAAGTCATTTTGGGGGCCTATATGATATTGATCTCATTGATGTGTTTTAGTCATTTAGATTTGGTGTTGACCCCTTACTTCTAGCTTCCCAGGTTTCTTACATATTTTACATGTTGCAATTAAAAATTATTAGGTCCATTTTAAATTTTAAATATTTGTATAATTTAAAATCTAATAATTATTTTTCATACAAAGATCAATAATGTATATGTAATTTTTTATGTTTTAGGAGGATTGTGGAACACACACACACACACACACACACACACACACACACACACACACACACACACACACACACACACACACACACACACACACACACATGTGATTTTTAAGGATTAGTTAATTTTATGGTTCATTATGTATTTAAGTTTGTATATATATTCTCAAATTATTAACAATGATATTTTTTTGTTCAATTGATGACCACACTAGACACTCGATCATCTATTTAGGTGGGAGTAAATATATGTATTATTCTTTTGATTTCATCTACATAACATAAGACTGAGGTATGAGAGTTATTTTAATGTTTAAGTGTAAATATGGATTTGTGTTTTATAATTATCCTCTATATTTGTGAAAATAATTGATGCACAAAATATTTATCTATGTATACTTCTCTAGTGATGTCTTCTATTCCTATTCAAATGATTAGCATGTATGACATGGTATAAGATAATTTAATTTTTAAATTTAACTATTATATTTCAATGATTTGGTCAGTTGATTTAAATGTTTATGAGCTAATTTTGAATCTTTATTTTGTATATATAATTTTATAGGGTCCTACTCTTGTTCGTTATCCATTTCACACTTCTATTTGCCAACTTTAACCTATCATTGACCCTATTATGTGTCAAGTGAGAATTGATCGTGATCACCAAATTGCAGTAAGTTCACCTTTGAATAAATTTTGTATAATTTTAAAATTACCTTATTAATTTTTAATTATCTTGTTATAGTATGTAAAGTTTCTTAAAATATTTGTATATGAATAAGTTGAACTATAGGTAAGTTTTGAGCGGAAGAGGACCCATAGTCATTCATCTCTGAGACCTCCATATGTGAGCAAGGTGTCCAATGGAGAGAATTATAAAATCAAGGAAAAGAGAGTGATGAATTTTGATGATTATGATCATGTCTTATGAATTTTTTTATATGCCTATATGGCTTGATGTATGGTTGTTTGGGATTTTATGCCTATACAACATTGACCCATGATATTTATTATGTTCACATTTTTATGCCTTTATATATATATATATATATATATATATATATATATATATATATATATATATATATATATATATATATATATAATTGTTAATTTCACCTTATGGATTTTATTGTAATTTATTAAATATTATATTATGGTCAAATTTTGTATGCCTTTATAAATTTTGTTGCCTGTAAAATATGTAAAAGAGCCTCTTAACTCAAATCCAATCCCCACTCTCTCATCCCCTTCCCACTATATTCTATAAATAAAACATAATTCACAAATTTAATAAATAAAACTCTAACTTATAATATGACATAGATGATGTAGATCATAAAAGTAAGAGTCTAGAATAATTTATATCATAATCTTTTAGGTATTTTATTTCAGTTATTCCATTTCTTATATTTATATTGATAGCCTTATTTTAATGTTTGGATTTTTCTCAAGGCATGGATCAAACTTATGAGGCAACCAATTTATGCATTTCAATAATTATATATCTCATTCCATTTTTTATCCTTGTCAAGATTGTGTTTTTAGTCTTATATAGATGAATTATAATAATAATTTAAGAGATGTGCACATCATTAATAATGATACCTCTTATATAAAAATAGCTATATGAAATGAACCACTCTAATGATAATATGTTTGAACATTACATTAAGAATGCTTTGGCATATCTCCAAAATTATTTTACCTAAGAAGCAATGTTCTTAAGGATGAAATGTAGTTTGAATTCCTAGTGGTTTCACATCCTTTGGAGAGCACTTTTTAAAATTGAAATTATGTATATTGTGACACCTGGATGATGTATCATTCAATTATCATCTCCATTTCATATCACTATTATTTTCTAGATAGCTGATGGAGACATGAAAACTTTGGTCATATGATCAAACATAGGTTAAATCTTGTAATGATCTCATGTATTAATTTTGACAATTGTTGTCATTTGAATCTTAATATTATTTGTTAGTTGTGACATATGTTTTCACGTGAATTATTTTCACTACTATTTTACGTCATAAATATCCTATTTATAGTAGTTTCCATGCTTTATGCATGCTTGGGAAGGTAGAATAAACTTGCATTGCCCTGATGATGTGCTCTAGAGATCATGAAACCTCTCTCAAACATGAAACATTCATGTTTTAGGCTTGTTTTTGTCACTAACCAACATTATCAATCTCTTTATATCATTTTATTAGCATGAAAACATTAAAAAAATGGTCATAGATTTGTTATGCCTTAAAATCATGGAAACCCTTCAAAATCTACCTATTGACCTATAGGTGCTTTTAGAGGATGTTTGATAACATGCTCAAAATTATAAGTAAGTTTAATTATATTAGTCATGAAATATTAAAACCCTTTATAGTAGTCATGAAATATTGAAAAGTGTGTTAATACAACAATGTACTTGTGACATGCTTGAACCCTATCTAAAACCTTGATAATAGGCCTACAACCTTGAGGACATGATCTAAAATCTTGAAAACCTACTTAAGATCATGGTGAAAACCTAAATATGATGATTTTGAGATTTTAAGATGCCTTTGAGGTTATAAAAAAATTTTAAGTCACTATATACCTAGTCAAGGGAACCTCATAAGAAGCCTTCAGGTTTGCAGGCTCTAAGATAATGCTTGTAACCTATTTTCTAGACCTTACAAAATTAGTGGGTGAGTGTTTGGGACTTGAAACCATGTTTATATCCTATAAAAATCATTATTATTCTTTTATAATGACTTAAACATTATATAAGTCCTTAAAAACCCAATTGTAGACTAGCATGCTAGCTCTAGGAAGCTTTGAAATTCTATGATTGATCCTATTGATCAGTCCTAGAAACATGAAATCTTGCCCTGCAGGCTCGTAATGTTTGAGAAAAATGTTTGAATCTTTTATTGAGGTATTGAAAACCATATTTCATACAAACTTTAAGACTTATTTATGTTTATTTTAAGCTTGAGGAGGATCACATAGGTTGCCTTAAAGGCTTGAACAACATGGAAATCTTAAAAATAATGTTGTAACTTATAGGTAGGTTTAGAAGCTTTTAAAATCATTTGAAAGCTTCTAAAATCACCATGAGAATATTAGAAATACTATATTTGATCATTTAATCTTGTCCAAAATTTTATAACCTATTTTTAAAACCTTACAAAGCATGTAGGTGAGTGTTTGGAACTTGTGACCATGTTTCTCACTTGTAAGACCTCTAGTAGACCCTAAAACATTTATACAAACCTAAAAATATGCTTGTACATGCTCAAAAAATTCTTTTGTGTTGTGTTTTATGAGGAGGTATGTATTCATGTTTTTTACCAATGAGAAATTGATTTTGGGTCTCTAACTTCTTGAGAACCTTGTAGAAATTCTTATAAATTTATAGACCTTATATTTCCTTCCCTCAGACTTGTATTCTCTCATTACAGGATTAAGGATTTAAAAATAATTTTATTAGTATCTCTTTATCCTGGTATTGATGACTCAAAAGAAGCATTTATTTTATCATTATACCATGGAAAACTTACAACCTAAGTTGCAGACCTATAACATTCATGACTTAACTACACACAAGCCTATAAGAACTTATGGTACCTTCAGAATATACTTGAATCTTTGTTTCCTCATCTTTAAAAATCATGAAACCTTTAAAACAATGGACAACATCATCAAAACCTATAACTTCCATGTTTGAATCTCTCTAGGGCATGTAAATCTTGAATCTATACACAACAATTTCAAGGAAACCTTGGATTTTAGGTAGATTTTCCTGTAAATTGACTTTGAACATCTTGAATCATGTTTGGATTGGTGAAAGCTCATGAAATTTTGTATAGTAGTCATGTTAGCAAAATTTTGATGGAACTTTGATCAAAAACCTCTGCATAACCTTGTCTTCTCACCTGAAGATGTTTGGAAAGGATCACATGAGTTTTTTTTTAAGGTTTTAACCTATATTCATTAGAAATATATTAAAAACTAGCTCCTGAAACTTGTATACAAGCCTAAAAATATTCTTGTATATGTATGAAACCCTTAGATCTTTACATAACTATCTTGTTTAAATTTTTGAAAGCCATGGAAACTTGAAAATGATATCATAGATCCATTTAACATTACATGAAGTTCTAAAAACCTTTAAGCATATTTTGATGAGGTATTTAAACCTTATGGTGTTCTTGAATGAGATTTAAACTTAGGCCTTATCATTGGTACAATCATGGGAATTTGAGAGCTACATATGCAGTCCTGTATGTGTTCTAAAATCATATAGGTTGTTGTGAAGGTTTGAACATCATGGAAATATTGAAAATAATGTTGAAATATGTAGTTAGGTTTATGATCTTTGAAAATCCTATATTGACTTCTCCCATCACCATGAGAAGGCCCTGTAACTTCTTCATATGACCTGCACACATACTTAAAACTCTGTTTATAGTTTGCATGAGTGTTCTTTGGAGTTTGAGTCCTATGGAGCATATTATTATCATAATGGAAGCATTTAAAACCATGTTTTAGGTCTTGTGAACCATGTATGAAATTTTTAGGAACCATGCCTAGATATCATAATTATTTACTTAAGGCATTAATAATGAAACTGGAAACTATTAAGAAAATAAAATTACTAATAGGCTAAGATCTGAAACAATAATTAGAACTCATTTTTATTGAATGTCTTAAAATAATTATAAACTCAAACCATGCTTAAATAAGCCTTCATAATTAGAGTTGATATGTAAAAATTTGAAAAAACTAAAATCTAAAAAAAAAAAATCTATTTTTAGCAGCTATTATTTATAGTAATTTTCACATACAAGCGTGTGTAGCTCTAAACATCTCTTGAAATACTCTAAAAACTATAATTATCCTATGGGATGAAATTTAAATGAAGTTGACATCTAGTCCTAAAAATATACAATTTCTAAAAATAGAAAAATCCTAAAAAAATCATTAAACATTAATTTTGAACCCTCAAATGATCACGTATGGCCTCCAAAAATATTAAAATCAACTCTAAGAAGATGGGGTGGCTTAGGATAGAATAAATATTTTTGAGATAATTGTTTTGGTGCATGGAAGAGCTCAAATCGATCTATGGGTCAAAATTTATAGATTTTGAAAGATTAGCTTTTTTTTTGCATCATTCTCCTCTAGTTGAAAACAACTCAGTTCTTATGAGTTACCCTGATTGTACTACTACCATTTTTATTTATCAATCTTCTTCAACTCCAATTCTATACTCCAAGTGTTATCTTCTTGTTTCAATCCTTCCCACTACACCAAATACCTTTATAATTCTCTTGCCTTGTGCTCACTATCTTCATCTCCAAAACTTGCACTATTTTTTCCTCCTTTTTTGGAACCTATTTATCCCAATATATTTATTCATCTTCACCATCTTATCCATGGAATTCATATAAATATAAAACATTAAATACTATATATATATCAAAATTATGTGGTAAACTCATTTCATACACATTGTCATTGGCTTTCTTCACAATTCTACATGATCTAATTTTCATTTACTTTAACTTGTATGTGCCTTTTGGAAATATTTATTTCCTCAAGTAAACCATTACCAAATAAAATTATTCAAATAATTTTGATATTCTTATGACATCTGCTAATGACTTATAATTATCAATGCTTTCCTACAACTTTCTTCTTACTCCTTACAACTATTGCATATGCTCTGCAAATGCTTCTACATCATTAGTAATTCAATCTGCAATTGGTAAGTGTACCAAATCTAAAATACCCATAGGATTTCCCCCATAAAAAAATTGAAATGGTGATTTTATGTTTTATCTATTCACTGAACTATTATATGTAAACTTAGCTTGTGGTAGACCCAAGTCACATTGCTTGGGCTTCTCTTCCACTATGCATCTCAACAAATTTTCCAAGCTCATATTCACAACTTCTGTCTATCCATCTATTTGTGGGTGATATGTACTACTAAATTATATATTATTACCCATATTCTTCCACAAAGTCCAAAAATTACTTATAAATTTCATGTCCCTATTTGAATTAATAGTTTTTGGAGCATCATGCAATCTCACAATATCTTTAAAAAGTAATTTTGCAACTCTAGTGGTATCATTAGTTTTCTTACATGCAATGAAATGAACCATTTTAGAAAATATGTCTATAAAAACAAAAATTGAATCATTACCTCTTTGTATTTTTGGTAATCCCAACACAAAATTCATACTCAAATCTATCCATGGTCCTCTTGGAATAAGTAATGGCATGTATAATCTAGTATTTTTTGTATGTCCTTTATCTATCTGACATATCCTACACTTAGAAACATGCCTTGTCACATCTCTCTTCATATTTGGCTAAAAATACTTTCCCCCTTCAAAGCTATTGTCTTCATCTTACCAAAATGTCTATCTAAATCTCCACTATGTAATTCTCTTATTATATTATCTCGTAGAGACCCAACTTGAATGTAAAATTGATTTCCTTTGAAGAGATAACCTTCATCTATAAGATACTCATGATGAATACTATTTATCCCACCTATTAATGGATATATACATTGTTTAACTATCTTACCAAAATATGGATTAGTACCATATAATTCTTTGATAACTTCAAATCCAACTACTTCACTCACCATATTAGTTAGTAACTCTACTCTCCTACTCAATGCATCAACTACCTGATTATGTTTTCCTAATTTATGTTTCAATGCAAAAGTATACCCTTACAAGAAAGAAACCTACTTTGCATGCCTACTATTCAAATCCTTTTGTGTATTCACATACTTCAAAGCCTCATGATCTATAAATAAGATAAACTCCTTAGGCACTAGGTAATGCCTCCAATGTCTTAATGCTTGTACAATTGCATAAAGTTCAACATCATAAGTAGAATACTTTGTTCTTACCTCATTCAACTTCTCACTAAAATATGCTATTTGTTTTACTTCTTGACTCAACACAACACCAATTCCCATGAATGAAGCATCACAATCAACCTCAAAAACTTTACTAAAATTTGGTAATGCTAAAATTTGTCTTTCTATAAACTTTTTCTTCAAAAATTAAAAGCTTTGTGTAGTTGATCTAGTTCATGAAAATTTATTCCCCTGAATGCAAATTGTTATTGGTGTCATAATACTACTAAATGTTTTAATAAATTTTCTATAAAAATTTGCTAAACCATGAAAAATTCTTACCTCTGTAATGCTTTTTCGAATAGACCACTCAAAAATTTCCTTTATCTTTTCTTCACCCATTCTCACACCATCTACTAAAACTAAAAATCCCAAAAATACCAAATTGTTCTGTATAAACCTGCACTTCTTCAAGTTTGCATGCAAATTTTTCTTTCTTAACAAATAAAGTACCATTATCAAATGTTACAAGTGCTCTTAGTTATTCTTACTAAATATAAAAATATCATCAAAATAAATAACCACAAACTTACCAATATATTTTTGTAGCATGATATTCATCACCCTCATAAATGTGCTAGATGAATTAGATAATTCAAAGGGTATCACCATCCACTCATTTAAGCCATCCCTAGTCTTGAATGTAGTTTTCTACTCATCTCCTTCATGAATTAGAATATGATAATAATCACTCCTTAGATCAATCTTGGTAAAATATTTTGCTCATGAAAGCACATCCATCATATCATCTAAATGAGGTATAGGAAACCTATACTTGATTATTTATTAATTACTCTACTATCCACACACATTATCCATCCTCCATATTTATTTAGAGTTAGCAACTCTGGTGTTACACATGGACTCATACTCTCCCTTATCACCTTCTTTATTAGAAATTCAATAATTATTTATTTAATTATGCATGTTCTATTTGACTCATCATATAAGCTACTTGATTTGGTAGAGCTAATCATGGAATCAAATCAATGTGATGTTGAATATCTCTCTTTGGTGGTAAACCATCTAGTAACTCATCAGGCATGACATCTGCATATTATTTCAACACTCTTTCTTTTATTGGTATTTGCACCATTTTTATGTCTTCATTATTTACTACTAATACATAACAAGAACCTTCCACCTTCATATATTGTATAAATTATTTATTATAGAGCATCATTTATATCTTTTCTTCCTCTTTAAGAGGTAACAACACTACCTTTGTACCTCCTTTCTAAAAAGTGTACATGTTCTTTGCTCCATCATGAATTACTTTCCTATCAAATTGCCACAATCTTCCTAATAACACATGGCATGCATACATCATAATAACATTAAACCATATCTCATCATTATAAATTTTTCTTATAGAAAACTTGATTAATCACATTTTATATAGTATAATTTCAATCCCTTTTTTAAACCATGAAATCTGATAAGGATTCATATGCTTTTCACATTGCAAATTCAGTTTTTCTATCATTTCTTTAGAAACCATATTTTATAACTACCACCATCTATAATTACTTTTTATACCCTTCCACCTGAAGTACATATTGTTCAAAAACATTGATCATAGCCATGCATCACCACCTTCTTTATTATACACTTTTTCCTTCCTTGGAGACATCATAGTTCCTCATCATGAGATTATCTCTAACATCTACAAGTGCAACTTCATTATTTTGTTTTTCTATCTCAACCTCAACTAGATTCACTATTAGACAATCTTCTTGCCTCCTTTTTTGATCTTGATAATGTGGAAACTCAAATGCTTTATGTCCTTCTTCTCCACATTTATAATAAACATAAGATCTACACTGATTCAAAAACCATCCTCTAGCACCATCGTAACCTCATCCTCTCTGAAATCCTCTTCCTCTTTGTTAGTATTGAAACCCTTACCTATTATCATCTTTCCTTTCTACACCACATGATGATTCACCTCTATTGTTATTAGAACCACCTCTGGTGTTATTAAACACACCTCATCCCCTATCTTGAGGGGATTTACTTCTTCTTATACCAAGAGATGTTCTTCTAAAATTCTATCTATTTTGTTTTTCTTCTCCCTTCAAATATAATTGATAAGCCTCCCCATGCAAATTATTTTATGCATACTTAATTCATCTTGAATAGTAAATTTCAAAACATTTACATACCTTGCAACTATCTTCTCTTTTATTTAATCAGGCTCCACTCATATGGAAAGTTTATAAAACTCATATGTATACTCTTGTATACTATAATATTTTTGCCTCAAATTCTGAAATCTTTTGTATAGGGTTTGTGCATAATCCACAAGAATAAATTTCTCCCTTATCTTATTCTCCATTTTTTTCCATGAATTAATCTTCTCTTTACCATTTTTTTCTCTCTTTCTGTAGGTGATCCCACCAAATCATTGCATGACCTTTCAACTTCATGCATGCAAACTTTACCTTCTTGTCTTTTCTCATAGTCTTCCACTCGAAGAATTTATCCATGCTATTCAACCAATATATCAACTCCTCTAGTTTTAAACTACCCCCATAATCTATAACATCAACCTTGATTCCTTCATTTATTCCTTCTAAATCCCAAACCATCCTCTCCTCCATCGATGGTGGCTGATCTTGATGCTATTCTTCTTATTAAATTTCTTCATCATGATTTGTGTCTTCCTCAGCTTCATCACCACCTTATCTTCTTCTCTGATTGGTGATAACCTATGCTAATCATTTCACTTACCTCTACAATCATTGTATATTCTAGTTCATCTATGTAATACCTCTTCATCCTCTCACCATTTCTTACTCCAAAATTCAGACTTACTCTGATAAAAGATAATGAAACCAAAAACTATCAAGATAATAAAATTACCAATAGGCCAACATCTAAAACAATACTCAATTGATTCATATTTAATGACTTCAAATAATTACAAACCTAAACCATGCTCAAATAAATCTCAACTTAGAATTAGAGTTGACATGCAAAATTTTGAAAAAACTAAAATCTAAAATAAAACATTTATTTTAGTAATTGTTATTTATATTAAGTTTTGCATGTAAGCATGCACAACTCTAAAAATATCTTGAAATAGTATAAACATTATAATTATCCTATGGGATGAAATTCAAGTAAAGTTGACATCTGGTCCTAAAAATATACAATTTCTAAAAATAGAAAATCCCCAAAAAATCATTAAACATTAATTTTAGACCCTCAAATGATCACGTACAACCTAAAAAATATTTAAATAAAATATAAGTAGATAGGGTGGATTAGGACAGCATCAAACTTTTTGAGATGGTCATTTTGGCACGTGGAAGAGCTCAAATGGAGCTTCAGGTCAAAAGTTATGGCCTCTAAAAGATTGGCCTATTTTTTATGCATCAATTAAAATGTCTTTCTCAATGCAAAAATAGATCAAAAAAGTCTTATATCAATTTATAAAGGTCATTTGTAAGGATTAAAACTCCTTAGAATCTATACATCTTATTCAAAAGGTATTTTTATCTTGTTTCCCTCTTATTTTGCGTCCTTGTGAACTCCTCCAAGCTTCCAATGTAGAAAAAGTCTCTTCCACAAGAAAAACATCACACTTTTAAAAGGTTATAGGTCTATTGGATGGGGTTTCAAGATTAAGATAATTGTAATCGGGGTTTTCACCATGGTCTAAGTAGGATCTCAATATATGAAGTTTCAAATAGGACTATTCCAGGCATAATTGCATAAGTTTCCAAGTTTCATGAACTATTATGCATATATACAAGTTTTTCATAGCCTTAAAACCTTCAAAAATAGCATAAACAGGTACAATATCATTTTTTTTCCAAGATCCAAGTATATTTTCAATGGTTACAAGTATTTATAAGTTATATAACAAGTTAAAAACTAGGTTGCAATCATGTATGAGGTTTATGAAGCCTATCAAGAGGTTTGAAGAAAATTAAATAAATATTAGATGAGTTTTAATGTTCATAAGGACCAAAAATGAAGATTTGAAAACTTTCAGGTGAATAAGAGAGGGCCTATAGACCAAAAGCTAGTTTCAAGGCAAGATTTGCAAGCTATATAGGAAATAAAAAAATGAAATGTTGCAAGTGTGTTATAGGTTTTAGGATATTTTTGAGGTTTTAAATTATTCAATTAATTTTGGAAGATGTAATAAGGCCATCTGTTATTATTTATTTTCCTTAAAAATAAGAAACAAAGGTTGTAGCCTATCAAAATAGCCAAAACACTAGATTTGTAGGGTTTTCACAAAAGACCATTCACATCCTATTTCATTTCTAGTTATGCATGGTGCTTAAAAGGTTTGGGAGATGTCATGATAAATTTTAATTAACCTTATAATGGCCTCTATACTCCATGAATATAGAGAAAATACATCAGTCCATAAATAAAGTTGCATGATTGATTACAAGGTAAAAATAAGTTTCAACCTCGAAAGACCTAGTTAACATGTCTTTAGGTATGTAGTGGAGTTATTACAATGTTATTTTATGGAATAATTCAAATATCATAGGTTGTAACCATCCCAAAAATGATTCAATAAGAAGATACAAGTTTATGGGTTTCTAAACATGTTTACAGGGTGTTTTTATAAGTTGTGAGCCTCAAAGCTAGTTTCCACAAGCCAAAACATGATTATAAGTCATAAAAAAAGTTTTAGGCCTATTTTACAAGTTATTTACCATGTATTTAATTATATTTCTAACATTACATGGCATAAAATATCTTTATCAATCCTTCAATAAATATTTTGAAAGATTTGATAATGATGTAATGGAGTTCAACAAGTATGTAGAGCTAAAACATAAGCTATTAGGTCTGAGTATGGTCTCAATCATAATTCAAAATAACTCACAATATTTTTTCAATTTTTAAAATGTGTTTCTCATGTTGTAAGTTTTTTAAAGGATTTTGTGATCTTAATAGAATTATGAGGTTGCAGTAGGCAGACATAGTAAAGTTTCCAAGCATGACCTTGTAAGAGGAAAAGTAGGGTTTCAAGGGTTATAGAGTAAGAAGAACAAATCATGAAATCCATTTATAGGTCTATAGGTATGTATATTTCAAGGTTTTATCAAGAATATATGTAATAACAAAGGTAAGAGATGTTTCCATGTATAAACATTCATACAAGTCTACAAGTATGAATTAGAAGGTCTTCATAATGGTATAAAGGCTACGACCCAAGGTTAAAACCATTAAAGGCTATGTATTGGAAAAAATAGAGTTATTTAAAGGCTAAATTGATGATTAGATATTAAAATTATAGTTTTAATCATCTACAAGCTTCTTAATATGACACTATTGGATGCAAAAAACATGTAATAATCTAAGAAACCATAGTTTGAAGAAGTTTTTTTCCACATTTGAAGAAAGGAAGGAGTATACAAGGAGTAAGTATGAGATGGAAACAATGTCAAAGATACCTTTTGATCAAGATATAGGGACATGCATTTTTACAATAATTCTAGCATCAAGAAACATTAACAAGAAATGTTGTTAACATTCAACCCACAACTAGACATCTCCACCTCCAATAATTAATGGCTAAACATGGTATTTGCATCATATTAAGGGTGAAAAATAACCTCTAATACCAATTTATTAGCCTATAAATATTCTTGGTTAGGAGATGGAGCACCTATAACATCCTTAATAAGGTCCTTTCCTCTGGTAAAATTACACTTTTTAGGTAAACTTTAGATATGCATCAAATGAAAAATGTAATTTATTTACATGAAAAAGAATAACCATCATGTTCATGTGGAATACTTATACTTACAATCCAAATCACTTTGATATAACATAAGAGATGAATTTATGGAGCTGACAATTTTGTGATCAGTCCTAAAATGTTACTTATATGTAGTTAAGAGATAGGTTATTTACCTCCAATAGACATTTCTGCTTCTAGTTCCTCCATTTGAAAATTCATCACTTAAAAAATATCAAGATATTTAAATTACATATATTCCCACCACCATGAAATCTAAATCCATATGGATATGTGTTTTTGCAACAATTCTAGCATCAAGAAATATTGATAAGAAATGTTGTCAACATTCAAGCCACAACTAGATACATCCACCACTGGGTCTCATGGATAAAAAATAGAATTTACATGAAATATGGGGTGTTTAATAACCTTAAATACAAATTTACTATCCTCAAGGATGCTCAATTTGGATATGTATCACTTGTTCCATCCTCAAGAAGGTCCTTCCCTATGATAAAATTACACATTTTAAGGAAAACTTTAGACACACATCAAATTAAAATTGTAATTAATTTAAATGAATAGAAATAACCATAAAATTTATTTGAAATCCCTCTACTTTCACCCCATATCACTTGGATATAACATAAGAGATTAATATGTGGCTGATGATTATGTGATCAGTCTTGAAATGCTTTTATGTCATTAAGAGATAAGTTATTTACCTCTAGTAGATATTTCCACTTTTGGGACTTCTATTTGAAAAAAATTCACTTAAAACATGTTAGGATATGAAAATTACATATGTTACCACCACCAAGATATCTTAATCCATATGGAGACATGTTTTTCTAATAATTTTGGCATCAAGAAACATTGACAAGAAATATTGTCAACATTCAAGCCACGATTGGATATCTCCACCTCTAGGGCCTCATGGTTAAAAAATGGAATTTACACCATGTATGGGGTAATGAATAACCTATAAATATAATTTATTTTCCTTCAATTACTCCCAATTAAGAGATGGATCACCCATTCTGGCATCAAGAGGGTCCTTCTCTCTACAATAAAATTGCATTTTTTTGGCAAAATTTAAACTTGCATCAAATGCATATTATACATAATATATATGAATAAAAATAACCATTACGTGAATGTGAAATACCTATTGTAACTTGTATTTTCACCTTTTGAGGAGATGGTAAATCCCTCCTCATCTAAGTGGCACAATGGAAACACCTCTAGGCTTGTGGGTAGCCTAAGGATGAGGTGAATCTCTAAATAGGGTTAGTTCCCTTGATATACCACCTTAGATCACAACTACACATAAATTTTGGGGTTGAAAAGGGAGATATATAACTAAAATAAAACTAACCTAAGGGAGTTGATACACCAAAATTAATGGTGACTTCCAACCATCTGCATATTACACTTGAAACCAATAGACAAACTGGACATACACTTCTCCAATCTACATCTTCTCACATCAATGTTAAATTATGAGGTTATGGATGAATGTAAAAAGATAGGAGGAATAGACAAGAGGAATTTTATGGAAATAATGAAAATACTAACTCACTTAATCCTTGACATTGTCTAAAACACTTCACATGCCCTGTAAGAAGAAGCTTTCCAACTGCAAATAAGATGAAATAATGAAACAACATGCTAAGGAGTCCATAGTCTTAACTTATGAAAAATCAAACATTCCAGATAAACACACTAATAAAAGTCATGGAGGAGATAAAAATAAGTAAGATTTTTGATCAAAATGTATATAAATGAGTAGGGCTTCACCATACTCAGGTGGAGCATATGTTACAATGCCAAAAAGGCTAGTTCTTATAGAACTTGAGAGAGAGAGGAGAAGAGAGAAGCAAAAAGGTCACAATAACACTTTTAAATCTGAGAAAATAAGTTAATTTTGAATTAGATAAGGATTTAGGATGAACCATGCAAGATTAGGAAGCATAAGTGTCAATTTAAGGCATAAACTTCATGAAAAGTGGCATAAAACTCCTCATTCTTACTCAAAAACTACCTATAAGATTAACCCTATTTTAAAACCTTATAGCTGATTAATAATATATATAATTATTGTGATGAAGTATAATGACATCATAAATTCCTTTCCATGCATTGGTTGCAGGCCTGGTCATCTAGAATCACCTAAAAGTGAGCTATCATCATCTTTAGTCCAAAAAACTTCTTCTTCATGCACCATACACACTTAGACTAAAAAATGGAATAAATTACTCATTAAAATACATGGGAGGAAGTGTATGACAAGTTTCAAGACCCTTCATAGCCTTAGAAGCATCATGGACACCTTAAAATTACTCTCCCTTAGAGTTTTCACACTTCTCACTAGATTGTCCAATATGCTAGTTTTGACTGGCTAAGATGAGAGCTCCTATTTAGGAAATTAATATTTTTTTATTAGGAATTAATTTAATATGGGGAGTTATCAAAAGTATTATTATTTCTCCCAAAGTTGGTTTCATATTTATAATCCTCCTAGAACTTGCATAACATAAAAAATGGTAAAAATACCCTATTTATACCATGTTTGTATAGATTCTATACAAAAAAAAAGCATGGAAGGGAGCCTAAGTGAGTCCTATACAATTTTAAATAGGTTTCGTGGTACAAATGTCTTATTAAATTATTTATCCAACTCCATTTCTCTAAACTAATCACTTACAAGGGTTTACAAGGGTTTTAGCTTGTTTTCACTCTTAAGGTTTGTTTATAAAACTCTGACATCCAAATTGAAAAAAAATTACACAAATTCATATTTCAATACATTTCATAACATCATTTAACTCTTTAGACTCCCATGCATAGCATTAGAATAGGTATGAACATTCAATTTTGCCCTTCGAGCTCTTTTCCTTGTTCCTTATAGGTCTGAGTTGGTTTTTGGCCAAAAATGGCTTCCTTGATGTTTTATTTTCATCCTAATATATTTAACACATCTTATTTGAAAACATAACATGTTTACATAGTTTGGAGTGCATATCTTATGTTATAAATGCAAATGGCCTCTCATTTGGAAACTAGGCTTCATCATGCCTAGTAAGCTTGACTGCACCTTGGAGCTTAAAATGACATTTTATGGTTTGAATTATCTCCAAATATCTCAAAAACCTATAATATGATCCCATAGACATGTAACAATAAATTATAAATCTCACTTATGGCTAAAAGTGAAAATGATCTAACACATCTATTAGGCCTAATCCTACTCTTTAGGTTTGACTAAAAATTTGGTAGTTTGGGATACCTTGTCTAGATCCATATTTTATCATAAGGTTATTAATGTTTTATTGTGTGTTTTATACCTATCCAAACCCTCTTTAAGTATCTATATATTTCCCAACCCATTCTTTCATCACTTTCCTCAAAACTGATAATGCTTGTGTTCAAGGGGAGTGCCCTCTATCTGATACAAAATATAAGGCACTCAATTATTTTATTAGATAAATGTGACTAATTTATATTCATATCCAAGCCATTTATATGTCCCATATAAAATTTTATCCCTTGGTATTAATTCTAGACCTCCCAATTTCAATAACTCAAGATAGTCTAGTGTGGAGTGGATTGTGCAAGGTTCTAAGGTGTGAGTTGAGTTTTGCCTTAAAGGAGGATACCTATAGGTTATTTTATAGTGTTTGGATCTTTAAGTCAATTAAAAAACCCCTATTTAAGATCTCCCAATTTTAACCTCAAATATGGCCTTTATTTTATCACTTTTTGGGGTTGAAAAGCCTTAGAACTAGTCAAGACTAGTTGACTATGTTACCCTACCTATAGGATATATTAGGCTTCAACTGAGATGATCATGGTGATTATAGGCCTCCTTGAACCACCTATAAATTCACATAGTTATTTTATTTATCCTAGGTTCACTTATATGTTTCATGGAAGTCCAAATTGTGTTTTCTTTAGACTCAGACATCCCTACCCTGTAGACTGTTGTAATTATCTATGAGTGCACATAGACCTTGTGTTAGATGTATGGAGGCTCTCAATTAATCATTATGGGTATTAAAATTCATTATGTATCTATCATAATTATTTGATAACCTTAAAACACCATCTTTGCATTAACCTTTAGGTCATTGTCTATGCTAAGATGTTTTGCCCCTAAACTCTGCCTGTAGGTGTCTATGCTATGTTGAGATGTTTTATCCCTAAACCCTACCTATAGGTGTCTATGCATCATGAGACATTTTTTTATGTTTTTTTATAACCTTAATTGAACCCATTTTGATCAAAAATTGCATACTTGAACTTGAACACAAATTGAGAGTCCTAAAGGCACCATTTGGACATCAAAATCAAGGTCATTGTTGTGTGTTGAGATATTATGCCTATAAGACCTACTATAGGTATTTATAGCCTTCATTGAGGTGATTATGATGTGAAAATACCTCTTTTAATCCACATTTAAATCAACTTATATGGTCTAAACACTATCAAAACACATTCCTAATTCATTATTTTATCATCTTACCTGTCTAACACCTGTAGGAGTCAATTCCCATGCTAGAAGGGTACCTATATGTAGTCATAAGGGTCTACAAGACCTTATCTTAACCCTTTCTTGATGGATTTAATTCCATTTGACCACATATCATATTTTTAGCATCTTAGTTATTGGATTTTATCCAATGTTACTCCTTAGGGTGTCAAACTTCATTTACAACCTCAGACCTGTAGATTTCAATGGAGTGTTTTAGTGTTTTCTTAGGCATATTTGAGGCTTCAAATAGCCTATCTTACCTCAATATCTAACCTCCATTATTGGCATATATACTCTCTATTCTAGGTGATATAATATTGACTAGGATATATGCCTTGGAACACTTTGAAATCATGTTTTAAGATGTTCACAAGAAACCCCCTAACCTTTATTTTGACATTTTATGGACAACTTCCCATAACACAAACCTCCTCTTCTCAAAATGGTTTCACACCTCCTCTTGAAATTTTGAAACCTTATATGAGTTTTTCATGGCTCCTTAATCATACCAGGGTCCTAAATAAGTGTTACTATACTTCCATCTCTCCATACAAACCTTTTGGTCCCCTGTTAAGCCACCTATAGGCGTATGTTTTAGTGCACAAATAGTGAGTTGCATGTGAGCAATATGAAACTATTCATGACTATGCACTTTTATGCTTTCCTCAAACATCCTAATGAACTTATATAATAAATAAGTGGTTAGAACACATATTAACCTCTTCACACACCTTAGTATGACGTTAGCAAGGGCCCTGCAGGTGTGCATTAGGCATGTTATACAGGCAAGTCATGGAATTTGGAAAAAATATATTAGTGAATAGCTTTAAAACTACTCAAATTAATTTTTAAACATTAAATTACATGATATACATTCTTAGAAACCTAAAAAAAGCTTCAATAACTTCTTTTCAATGTGAACTCTTTCCTACAAACACCTCTACCTACTCATTAATGGTTGCCTTGTGTGTGAATGTTGTATATGACTGCAACTCATGGAGATTTTTCCTTAGAGGATGAAATTAAAGGATAATGGGGCCAACTAGACATTAAATACATGGTTAAATACCTATCACAACCCTTTGGATCCATTTTCAAGCATAAAAATATAGAACATGGTGAAAAACTACCAACAACTTAGAATGGGACTAGTATAAAAACTTGTAGTGATTGGATCTTCAAAACAACTTGAAAATTGAAACTTAGCATGGAAAAAATTGGGTAAGGAATTCAAAATCATATTGAACCAACATCATCAAGAGTATTATACAAAACTACTCAAACTAAGGCAAAACCTGCATGATACATGGATTAGTACGTAGATTTGAATGGTCAAATTCTCAGGAATGTTTCATAAAATAGAAACCACTATTTATCTATAACCAAACATAAAAAATAATTTGACTTAGTGTATAAAATTCCCCCAAGAGAATTTTTCTTGAAACTTCTTGTGCTGACTGTACCAAAAAAAAACATGAAGGTCACTTTTACTTGCCAAGAAGGATGAAATGGGAGGAGAACAATTTAGATCAATAAATGGAACTTCCAAATCAAGACAAACATGGAACTAATCTTGGAGTCATACAAGTGCTAAAATCTCCTTTTTTTCCCAAGAAAAATACCCTTTTAACTAAATAACGTACCACTTTTTAGTTATGTCAGCTAATTAAGACTTAATTAGACATATGGAGCATGAGATCACCCTATGAAATCTTCACACTTCCCAATAAACTTATACAACTCATTAAATGCACCTTTTTGACCCCTAAAATGACTCAAAAGGACATGTTAGATAATGAGATAAGTGGCCAAGGATAACATATCATTGAATAACATTAAATGGCCTATTATATACCTTATTAACAAATATTAAACCCCATAAAACACTTAAAAATTCAAGTTTTTTACTAGGGGTGCCCTAATTTGACTTAAAAGTCAAATTTGGTCAACAAATTGGTGACTCATAGGGGTAGTGTGCCTTCTATACTAACTATACCAATAGTCGTATCAGTACATTAGGATTAGGATTCATATGAAGTCTAAGACAAATAAGGAAACCTTTGAACATTGACCACCAAGATAATATCACTAATTACCTCAACCACTCAAAGCAAGGACACACATAAAACAACACAATAAATATTTACTTCATGAGCACTTATGGAACACACACACTAAACCAAATACACTAACTCAAACAATAACTAACCTAATATGAGAACTACCTCTTGGATCAAAGGTAAAGTTTTAAACTCTTCTTGCTTCATGATATGAAGGATTTAGTGAGACATATTTCCTTTTGATCCTTGGCATTGATGCCTCCAAATTTATTATGATATATTCCAACTCCATTGGCATGATGTTCATTAAAAACTAGGTAGATTCAAACATGTTGGATATATAAATGAACTCCTCTTGCATCTAAACATCCTCAAACTTCTCATGTGGATCTTCAATTGTAACCTCATTCTTGATTTTCATAGGGCTCTCAATAAGATTGGGTTTCTTCTTAGCTAAAATTTATTCTATCTCATCAAGGATATTTTTATACTCTATCCAATCTTGATCATTGTCCTTCATGAAATATTATATCTTCACCTTTTCATGTACTTGGCCTTCAACCCGGCAAAGCTCTTCAAGCTCTTGAAAGAGCTTCATTTGTAACTACTAATCATCTTTGTCCTCTTCATCCTCTAGAACTACTACCTCTTCCATCCTCTCTTCTTAATGTTTTATGTCATAAAACTAGTGTTATTTAATTTCTAATTCATCTAATGGTGATTCAAGATTAGGTTGAGGTATTAGATCATCTTCAAGATCAACATCTTGCATATTGGTCTCAAGAAAGTTTTCTTGGGTTTCAACCTCCTTGGAAAAGACTTGAAATTGTTCTCCATACATGATAGCAAATTAATATTCATAATTGATATGTTCATCCACAATATTTTTATCTGATGTAGATTATTCTTTAAGAGCTTCAAGATCCTCCATCTCCTTCTCCTTCATGGCGATGCCAAGACTAGGCATTTTAAAATCATGTGACCTAGCCCAATGAGGCTACCAAGGAGGTAGGCTTTCTTCAATAAAAAGTTATTTTCTCTTCTCAACTACCTAATCTTATTTATATTCCCATACCATAGGTCCATCAAGGAAAAGGGTGATGGGGTGAGGATAATATGAATAAGTTGGTGGAGTTCGCACATAGAACTCAAAATAAGATTGAGAGTGAAGTGTAGGGGATCCTTTTGGAAGCTCTTGAGGAAGGAGAGGCACACTTTATTTTCTTCCTTCCACTTTAAAAACACCTCATTCACATCTAATTTATCTTGAGGACTCTCTTGAGGAAGTGTGGATGGGGTGTGTTTAAGCATAGGATCTTCTTTTGGGTCTAAACCTTCCACCACACCTTGACTTAGCAATTTCATCTTTGCTTCTAATTCTTCAATTTGCTTGGCTAGGTTCTCTTGGAAAATTATTTCTTGAAGCTCATACGAATCATCATGAGTATGGGAAATACATTAGGGCTGACATGAAACACAAGAATATTCTTAAAGAATAGTGGGAGGGACTTATAAAGGATCAACTCCATTCTCTACTTCACACTCCTTGACAATGCTTCTATCTTATTTCCTTCCCCATGATTCCACTATCTTACTCCAGTTAGGATGTTAGGATTAGAAGACTTTTCTTGAGGAAGGGTGGGAAGGGTTTGTATAGGATCAATATCATTCTCAACTTTACACTCTTTGTCAGGACTTTTTTCCTCTTTCTTTCCCCATGACTCCACTCTCTTGTTTTAGCTTGGGATGTTGGAATTAGAAGTCTCTTTTTGAGGTGGGGTGATGAAATATGAGAGGTAAATAAAGGATTTAAATCCACTTAATTTTATACTAATATTGACTATTGCATTTTATTATTGGCCAACTCAATTTGTCTATCAAGGTTTGTTTCAAACACAAGGCTAGTCTTTCCAACTCTCTCTTTCACTTGATTTGGAAAAGGATGGTTTTGGAAATTTTGATTAGGCTCATGAGTAAGGATCAAATATGGATAATATAAAGCTTAGGTAAATGGATATGAAGGTTGATATATTTGGTGAGGTTTCATCTCATGAACTTCTAGCCTACCTCTAAGGAAGAAACTAGGCCACTCACATCAAGCATCTCACTTGTGAGCCTTTGCCAATTGGCTCTCTCAATAGGTACCCACTCTCTTTTGACCAACTCTAGTGCATCTCTCACCTTGTGAATGAAATTTATAGGGACCTCTTGACCACATAATTTTAGAGTATCAAGCCTAAACATGTAATTTTCATATCTTAAGAGTGTCTTCTTGAAGGTGGAAATGGATGGAGTTGGGAAGTGGCTAGGTTGTCTAGGAGAAGCAAGATATTGAGGAGGCTAGCTATAGGACTGATAAAACTCATGATAAGGTTGAATATGATCATATTGGGGCTGAAAATAACCATATTGGGGCTGGTACACTTCATGAAAGGGATGATTAACTATTTGTTCTTGTTGATAATGAATGGCACAAGCTTGTAATGTCTCACCAACTTGTAAATAACAAAACTCAAAACCAAAGTCATCCATAAAACCTCATGAAAGTAAGAACACAAATAAATATATCACCAAAAATGTTCAAAAGGAAACCTGGGTTGCTTGGCTAGTTGATGGATCTTTAGAGTCACCATTTATGCTTTGATAGATGCCTCCAAACATTGATCATTGAGAGACAACACCAAAAATCTATGAACTTCTTAGACCAAGAATCCCACTGAGCATGAAAAAAATTATTTTCACTTCAATTTTCACCCTTAAAGGAGATGGAAAATCCCTCCTCATACAATTGGCATAATGTAAACACCTCTAGGTTTATGGGTAGCCTAAGGATGAGGTGAATCTCTAGATAGGGCTAGCTCCCTTGATGTATCACTTTGGATTACAACTACACTTAACTTTTCGGGGTGAAAATGGGGAGAGATAAATAAAATCAAACTAACATAATGGAGGTTATACACCAAAATAGGTGATGACATCTAACCAGTTGCATATTACACTTGAAACCAATAGACAAACTGAACATACACTTCTCCAATCTACATCTTCTCACATCAATGTTACACTATGAGGTTATGGATGAATGTGAAAATCTAGGGGGACTAGAAAAGAGGCCTTATATGGCACTAATTACAATAATAACTAATTAAATCCTTGACAGTTCCTAAAACACTTCACATGCCCTACAAGAAGAAGCTTTCCAATTACAAATAAGATGAAAGAATGAAATAACATACTAAGGAATCCATAGTCTTCACTTATGAAAAATCAAACATTATAAATAAACACACTAATAAAGGTCATGTAGGAGATAAAAAATAGTATTATTATTGATAAAAATGTATACAAATGATTAGGGCTTCGCTATACTTAGGTGGAGCATATGTTACAATGCCAAAAAGGCTAGTTCATATATAACTTGAGAGAGAGAGAGAGAGAGGAGAAGAGAGAAGTCCAAGGGTCACAAGGACACTTTTAAATATAAGAAAATTAGTTAATTATGCATTAGATAAGTATTTTGTGTGAATAATGTAAGATTAGGAAGCACAAGTGTCAATTCAATGCATAAACTTCATGAAAAGTGGCATAAAACTCCTCATTTTGGCTCAAAAAAACTACTTGTATGATTAACCTTGTTTGAATGCCTTATAACTAATTATTAACAAATCCAATGATTGGGATGAAGTTTAGGTACATCATACATGCCTGTCCATGCATTATTTGTAGGCCTGGTCATCTGGAATCACATAGAAGTGAGCCATCATCATCCTTAGTCTAAAAAACTCCTTTTTCATGTACCCTACACACTTAGCCTCAAAAATGGCATCATTTTCTCATAAAAATACATGGGAGTAAGTGGATGACAATTTTAAAGACCCTTCATGGCCTTATAAGCATCAAGGACACCTTAAAATCACTTTCACCTAGAGTTTTCACACTTCTCACTAGGTTGTCCAATATGCCAGTTTTGACCAGCTGAGAGGAGAGCTCCTATTAAGGAACCTAGGATTTTTTATTAGGAATTTCATTAATATTAGGAGATATAAAAATTATTAATATTTATCTCAAAATTGGTTTCATATTTAGACTCCTCCTAGAACCTGTACAACACAAAAAATGGTCAAAAATACCTTTTTTCTACCATGTCTGTATAGATTATATATAACTAAAAAGCATGGGAGGTATCCTAAGTGATTATTATACAATTTAAAATATGTTTCATGGTCCAAATATCTCATTAAATTATCTATCCATCTCTATTTCTCTAAACTAGTCACTTGCAAGGGTTTTTAAGGGTTTTAGCTTATTTTCACTCTTAAGGTTCGTTCATAAAACTCTGATGTCCAACTTGAAAAAAATTCCAAAAATTCATATTTAAAGACTTCTGATAACATCCTTTAATTCCTTATACTCCTATGCATATCATCAAAAGAGGTATGAGCATTCAATCTTGCACTATCAAACTCCTTTCCTTGTTCCTTGCATGTCTGAGTTGATTTTGGGCCAAAAATGGCTTCCTTGATGTTTTATTTTCATCCTAAAATCTTTAACACATATTATTTTACCCCATAACATGTTTCAATAGGTTGGAGTTCATATCTTATGTTAGAAATTCAAATGGCCTCTCATTTGGAAACTAGGCTTCACCAACCTTAGTAGGCTTGACTATAACTTAGAGCTTAGAATGACATTTTATGGTTTGCCTTCTCTCCAAATAGATCATAAAACTATAATATGATCCCACAAACATGTCACAATCAATCGAAAATCTCACTTATGGCTACAAGTGAAAATGATCTCACACATGACTACTAGGCCTAATCTATAATTTAGGTTTGACTACAAATTTGGTAATTTGGGATACCCTATCTAGTTACATATTTTATTTCAAGTTTATTCATGTTTTATTAGTTTTTTTACATCCATACACACCCTCCTAAAGTGTCTATATATGTCCCAGCCCATTCTTTCATCACTTTCCTCAAAACTACTAGGGCTTGTGTTCAAGGGGAGTACCCTCTATCTAAGACAAAATAGAGGGCACTCCCCTATTTTAATATCAAAATTTAACTAATTTATAGGCCTCTCCAATCCATTTATATGTACCATAAAAAAATTTATCCCCTGGTCTTATGTTTAGACCTCCCAACTTCAACAAAGACTCAAGACAGTCTAGTGTGGAGTGGACAATGCAAGGTTCTAAGGTATGAGCTGAGTTTTAACTATAAGGGGGATACTTGTAGTTTATTTTGTAGTTTTTTTACCTATAAGGAAATTAAAACACCACTATTTAAGCTCTCCCAAGGTGAACCTCAACTATGGCCTTGATTTTCTCTCTCTTTGGGGTTAAAAAGCCTTAGAACCAATCAAGACTAGTTGACTATGTTACCCTACCTATAGGCTCTATTGGGATTCAAATGAGATGATCATGGAAATTTTAGGCCTCATTAAACCCCATCTAGGGTCACAGTGATTTTAATTATCTTGGGTTGACTTATATGGTCCATGGAAGCCCGAACTATGTTCTCTTTAGACTGAGACACCCCTACCCTGTAGACTGTTGTAGGTGTCTATGAGTACACTTAGACCTTGTGTTAGATGTATGGAGGATTTAAATATACCATTATAGGTCTAAAAATTAATAATGTAACTATCATCTTTCTTGGATAACCTTAAAACACCATCTTTGTATCAACCTTTAGGTCACTGTCTATGTTGAGATGTTCTACCCTCAAACCCTACCTGTAGGTGTCTATGCATCATGAGACCTTGGTTATGTTGTTTTGGAACCTTCCCTAAACCAATTTTGATCAAAAAGTGCATGATTTAACCTAAACTCAAACTAAGAGTCCTAAATACACCAATTGGACATCAAAATCAAGGTCACTACTATGTGTTGAGATATTCTACTTATAGGACATGTAGTAGGTGTTTATAGCCTTGCTTGAGGTGATTATGATGTAAACATACCTCCTTGAACCCACCTTGAGTTATAAAAACATAAATATCCCTTGAACTCACCATATATGTGCTAAAAACCATGAAAACACATTCCTAAGTCACTATTTTCTCATCTTACCTGTCTGACCCCTATAGGTGTCAAATCCCATGTTAAAAGGGTACCTATAGGTAGTCATAGGGGTCTACAAGACCTTATCTTAACCCTTTATTGATGGATTTCATTCCATTTGAACTCATCCCATTATTTTATCCATCCAAGTCATAGGGTTCTGTCTAATGTTACTCCTTAGGGTGTCAAACTTCATTTACAACCTCAGACCTATAGATTTCAATGGAGTGTTTCAATGTTTTCTTAGGCATATTTGAGGCTTCAAACAACCTATATTACCTCACTATCTAACCCCCATTCTTGGCATGTAGACTGTCTATGCTAGGGTATATAATATTGACTAGGCTATATGCCTTGGAACACCTTGAAATCATGTTTTGAGATGTTCACAAAAAAACCCTAACCTCTATTTTAACATTATAGGTGTTGGGTGAATATTTCTTCGTCAACTAACTGATGACAAAATGGGTATATCAACCACAGCATAGGGAGATTTACACCACAAAAAGTATGGGTTTACTAGATCTGAATGAAGTAAATCTCTCTTCTCATCAAGGGGAGGTTCCCTATAAATACTTATGCACTGGATATATGTATATAATTAAGCAGAAAATAACACATGGGATGGTATAACAGCATCTACCTCTCTTTTTTCAGAGATAATGTATGAAGAACAAAAGAGGGATATCCTGGTCTTTAGTTAACAACACTCCTCTTTTTTTAGGAATGGTATCAAATGAAGAATAGAAGATCTCCTTAAGTAATAAAGTCCACAAGAACAATTATGCAAGCATAAAGTCTTCTGTGGTCTCCTTCACCAATCTGAAACAGGCATAATCGTAGAGTGAAACGAAGCACAAAGTCTTCACCTAAAACTACAAAAGATAACTGAATCTCGAAGATAAAAGTAGCTCAAAGTCTATCCTCTACCTTTTAGAAGCACTCTCAGATAATATTAATACACCCACTTTGCTTATTAGATCAAATAAACAAGAGATTATCAGGAAAGAGAACATAAAAATTATTTCCTGGACAACACAGATAACTTCAACACAAAGCCTGAAATAAACCTGCTTCTCATTTATTTAATCAAAATATGATTTACAAGTTTGAGCACAAAGTCTCAAAAATTGCTTCAATTTCAACAAAGTGTTTGCTCTAATTTTTTCCAAGATCATTTACAAATGAGGTCTCCACTATATATAGGGAGAAAATCCTCAAAAACTAGAAAATAATAAAATACAAAAATATCTCAGTCAAAGATGACTCATCTTTGACTTTGAGATATTTTTCCAAAATATTTAAATGTAATTACATTTTACAAAATTGCATGCACTTTTCACAAAATAAAAGTGCATAAGGAAAGAAGAAGAAAGGAGGGGAAAAATTTAGTTCTTACTACCAGATTTTTTCAGATGAGCATCGTACATAGCAATAGATGCCTGAATTCCTAAACTATCTGGCACAACCATGTTCTTGGAGATGATTCTGGCTCTAATTAATGCATATTTCAATGTTGTGATGGCCTTAGCATGACCAGTTAACTTGGATTTTATATTTTCCAAAGTTAACTGAGTGTCTAGAATATTATCCACGTAAGACATTGAGAAGGATTTCTCTTCAAAATCTCTTTGAATTATCTATTTGAAACTGTGGATCATTTCTCCTGCTGAGAGGAATTAATTTTCCTTGGAGGTTAGATTGCAAGGTAGTTCTTCCAATTTATTAAGTAGACTTATGTCACTTTTCTCACCAGCATCCCTGAAAGCTTTGAGATCCTCAATTAAATATTTGAGTACTTGGATCCTGAAAGTCAGTGACTCCTTGATCTCAACATAAGAGTCCTTGTTGGAGATGACACTGATAGATATCAAGGTGCTTTTCTTCAGATCCTTCATCTCCTTCCATTTGGCAAGATATTTTTATAAACTATTAATCTCCTGAGAGATAAGAGAGAGAAAGTCATCTAACTCTGCCCTTAATTTCTTCATCTTGTTCGTCTTCTCTGCAACCTCTAATAACAAGGAAACTCCCTGAGTATGCATTTTTTCAACATAGTCTTCCAGGGCTTTTCTCTTTAAGTAAGTCTTTTCTACCTTTTGGATGATAGGGTCATCTATAGAGAAGGCCTCCAGAGTTGCCGCTTTAGGAGGAAGAGTGAACCTTCTTATTACTGTCGTTAGCTGCTCTATCTTGGCCTTGTAATAATCTTTCATCTCCTTCTCTCGATCGAATTTCTAGACCATGTTGTCCATAGCAGATTGAAGGTCACTTTTCGCACCTTTGTGAGTAACTTTTCCAAGTTAAACATGAGAGATGGAATAGCTACTCATTTCAAAACCCTCAAGGGTTGCATCTTGTGGAGGCTTGGCAATTTCCAAAAAAAATTGTCCTTTTTCTTTGACCAATTTTGAGAGGATTCTTGGCCTCTTCGAAGCCTTAGATTTTACCGGCACTATTTTGCTAAAGTCAAAGCCATCTGGAGAGATGTCCAACTTCTTTATTTTGGGGGTGAATGCTGACATCTAGGCTAGGAGAGAAGTACCTATCGTGGCAATGGTTCCCTCAGCTAGTGTTACTGTGGCAGCTTCTACACTGCTAGTGGTGATAGTAGTTGCAGTGGGAGTAATAGGCAAAACTATACCAACTACTAATTCTAGCTCTTGGGCAGAACTTTCTCCTAGATTGAAAGAGGGAGATGACAAATTGAGAATGGACCCAGAAGAGTGAGGAGAACCTCCAGAAGCACCTTGAAGATCACCAAAAATGACTCTAGAAAGAGAGGCAGCTCTAGAAGAGGGAACACTGATCAGAGATATAGGAGAAGAGGGTGCCACAAGAGACTGAGGTGGAGAAGGAGAGATGCTCTTGAGTGGTTGTGCTTCTTCTTGTGAAGATAGAGTTTTAGTGCTTGGCTGTCCTGTTGGTCGGTCATCTATTTTCATGGGTTGAGCTGCCTGTGTCTGAGGGCTCTATTCTTTAGTTCTTTTAGCTGCTGCTTCAGGCTCTTCAGTAGTCTTTGGCTTTTTAGAAACAAAGATGATTCTAGGCTTGTGAGGCTTAGAGGGTGAAGGAACATCACCTTTGTTCTTGGTCCTATTTTCCACCTTTTTTTCAACTTTGCTTGGTACTCAGCGTCTGATCTCATGATAAATTCTTTCAATTTGACTCTTCTGGCTGCTAACCAATCATTGGTGTTAGCCAATATCAGTTTAAATCTTTTTCTCTGAGAAGTTAGTTCCTTCTAAGACCACTGAGTTGGAGGAAGAGGGGAGCCAGCAACCTTTTTAGCCAGGTATCTGTTATTGATGATATTTCCATCGTCGACCAGATTGGAGGGAATCTTTGCAAGCCCCAGATATTCAATTTGCTCTAGGGTCAACCTGCAATAATCCATCTTTCTGATTTCTTTGGCCATCCTCAGGTTGATCTAGATATTTTCAATCATGGGCTCAAGGAACTGAGTCTTCCTCTTGATTTTGTCTTTGACTCCTTTGTAGTCAAATTTATCTCTTCTCTTGAACTATTTTAGGGTTACCATCTGCATTTCTATTTCTAGGACTTTGGCTTTAGCTATTGTTGCAATGGAATACCTGCCAATTTCAATTGGAAACCTAAAACTTGGTTTCTTCAGCTCCATTTGTCTAGTATGCATGACAATCAATTATTGGCAAAGTTCCATTAGAACCAACTTGTTAGAAGGGAACCTGGAGAGCATATAGGGGTAGTCTTGGAAAAATCCAACCCAAAGATAGCAAAAAGTAGGGAATTGTAGGAACATGCACCTGTAGTCATTGATGACTGCCCAAGCCTCATCTGATACTCCCTTCTACTCAAGTTGAGGGTCGAAGAGGCATAGAAAAATGGCAAAAAAGGCATTGTTTATCCTTTTGAAATGATGGGTTGACCCTTGAGTGTCAACTAGAGATAATATGAATATACTAGGGTTGTCTTTCTATTCCCTTCGATTGTCAAACCCAAAAAATTTTGCATTGCGGTAGCTATGTACACAAGGTATGAAGTCATATAAAACTTGGAAGAAGTCTGTACCTTGGTCAGCTACTCATGGAGAGCGTCCCTGATCTGCTTTCCCCAAAAGATAAACCGCTTGCCTTAGAGGATGATTTTAATGAATGGGTACATCCATTCATGGAATAGTGAGGAAGACGGGAGGCCTCGTACTCTACTAAGAAGGGTGATCAAGTAACCAACTTCTTCAATAAAATCACTTCTCAAAAAGTTTCTTAGCCATCTAGATAAGTTCGTCCTGGGGGTCTTCAGCCATTTGTAGTTTATCACTTTCTTTGCCCTCTCAGGGTCTTTGTCGTATTCCTTCTGGGCATCCATGAAGTCGATCTTGGTCACTTTGGTGGCTGGGGAGCACATGAAGACTTTGTTGATGAATTCAAGATCTAGCCGAATCATCACAATGCCACTGGCATCTGAGACCAACTTGGTCTCTTTGTTGTAGAAGTGGGCACATTAGAGAATGAACTCTGTATGATATGCTGCCACTAGAAAAGTGGCCACCAAGTGGATGTTACTCTCAACAATCTTTTTTATCCCAGTGCTTGGGTTCGTCACCTTCGTTTGGGTTATGAACTCGGCCATGTCCACGTGGCCAATTTTGGTGTCCCAGATGTCATCGACATTTGAAGTGACTGAAGTGAGCGGGAAGATGCCCTAATATTTGTATTTCATGGTCTTCACCTTTTTTAGGGATGCTTCAGACATGGGAATTAGCTTTAATCGAATAGGTGTTGATGAGCAAGAGTTCTCTGAGAGTACTGCAGTCGTGATCACAAAATTAGGGGAGAGTGGACGAATTAGGGAAACTGCATTTTAGGTGATCCTAGTCAATGGAGGTCACTTAAAAAGGCTGGGTTAGAAAAAAATGCAAGAAACAAGGCAGAAAGGGAAAGAAAAAAACAAGACAGAAAATCCTTCAGAGTTAGGAAAATCTGGAGGAAAAATGCACGAGTGGCAAAATTTGTCGCCCCTACAAGTTGGGGTGAAAGAGTGTAAGGGCGATGAAATTTGCTGCCCATGTAGGTTTGTCCTGCAGAGGTAGCAAAAATTGTTGCCTTTACAGGTCTGTCCTACAAAGGTGGAAAAAATCACCATCTTCACAGGTCTGTAGGAAAAAAGGTAGGGGCAGCAAAATTCACTACCCCTACAAGAATGGCCTGCATGAGCGGCAAAATTTGTCGCCCATACACGTTAGATTAGAAACATGCAGGGGCAGTGAAATTTACCACCCCTATAGGGATGGCTTGCACGGCTGGGGAGATGCATGGGCAGTGAATTTTACCACCTTCACAAGGAAAAGGGGTTTGGGGTTGAGGCACAGGTGGTAATTTTTGCCACCCACGCGTGTCCTTGGGATGAAACCCACGATCGAGAGGAAACATAGCAAAAAATTGCTGCCCACAGAGGTTCCCAAGAGAAAAATCGTAGACAAGGTAGAGAAGGGGGAAAAAATAAATAAAAACACCCTAACAATAATAAAAATGAACTAACAAAGCTAAAGAGGAAAGAAGCTAAAAAGGAAGGACAAGAAAAGCAAATGCAAGACCTACCTAGAAAGCCGCATGCATCATAGAGTGAAATTAGACAAATCGCACCTCAAGCCATCCGTTGGATCATCCAGACGCGAAGGGTAGGAGGAGAGGAAGAAGTAATGAGAAGAAAATGGAGTTTAAATTAGTTTATATGGGGTGAAAAACAACCCCAACAACCCACCGTGTGTGGCAATAAATGTTGCGCATGGAAATCAAGGCATGCTTGGGCAGAAAAATTTGCCATCCTTATAGGTCAAGATGTAGGGGTGAAAACATTTGCCACCCTTGCAAGAAAAATGTAGGAGCGGCAAATTTTGCCGCCCTTACATTAGAAAGGTCAAAAATGCACTGGCGGCAAAATTTGCCATCCGTGCACAAAAATGAAAGAAAAGACCAACTCTAGAAGAGGCAGTCTGGGGGGAAATTTCTTGGTCACAACGAGATCGTAACCACTCTCATGTTCTTAGGCCAAGATGAGAACGAATTCAAAACCCGTCTTGAAAACAAACTTAGAGAGACAAAAGATGAAACAGATAAGTTTTGTAGGAGGTTGTTCCCAAAAATGGGCAAGATGATTTTGGAAACAACAATTGGCTCTTGTTAGGGAATTTTTGTTAATCAAATTGATTAGCGAGAGTAGAAATCAGTCTCTAAGTGCCTTCATCCAAGCCATTGGGCTATGGAGTCAAGCTAAAAATGAAAGAAAAATAGACAAAATGTAAAAAATGTACATATATACAAATGGACTTATCCAAGCCTCAAAGATTGAATAGCCTCAGATGCTGCCTGCTGTGAGGTAGTGCAAATGGTGTTCCATCTTGGTACTCCAGTAAGAAACTAGTTTCACCACAGAGCTGTCGAATGGTGAATGGGCCTCTCCATAGAGAGTTGAATTTGTTGTGCATCCCTTTTGGTTCTCGCCTCTTATCCCACAACAAGACTTGATCTCTGACTTGGAACTCATGAACTTTAGCTTTTTTATCAAAGAGTGCCTTCACCTAGTTCTGATGCTCCATAATTCGATCCACTTCTATGGCTTGATGTTCATTCAGCTCATTCAGACACATGATTCTTTTGTCGATTGAGCTTTTGAAGGTTGAGTCTTTGATTTCTTTAGTTAACTTGAGCATGGGTAGTTCAAGGGTGATGGGGATTTCTACATTCAATCCATATAGAAGCTAGAAAGGTGACATACCTATGGCCCTTTTAGGTGTTATCCTATCTACCCATAAAACATCATACAATGCTTTATGCCATGTTCTCTGATTATCATCTACCAACTTACTGATAATAGTGACCAGGTTCTTGTTACTCGATTCTACTTGGCCATTTATTTAAGGAAAATAATCTGAAGTGTGGGATAGGGTAATCCTATAATAGAAATAAAATTGAGTAATTTCATGTGATGAAAAATGGGCCGCATTATCTGTTACGATCCTTAGTGGAACCCCAAACTCAGAGATGATATTTTTTTTGAGAAAACTGCACACCACTTCAGACGTAGCGTGCTTGGTTGGGATGGCCTCCACTCACTTAGTGAAGTAATCCATTGCCGTGAGGACATAATCATGCCCGGCACTAGAAGATGGGTTGACTACGCCAATGAAGTCAATAGCCCACTACTGAAATGGTTCTTCGATTACTATCGGTTTGAGAGGCAAAGCAAGTAGCTTAGGCTTTCCAATGAATTACTAACACAATTCGCACCTATGCACCCATTTGTAGGCATCTTGAAACAGCATCAGCCAATAATACCTTACTTGTAGAATTTTGTGCACTGTCACTGGTGCAAAAAAATGTCCTCTATAGGCCAGATTGTGGAAAGATTCTAAGAGTCTTTCTTTTTGCGCCTTGTCAACACAACGAAGAAATGCCCCATCTAGATTTCTCTTGTAGAGACCATTGTCCCAAAGGACATAACCAACTGATTTTAACTTAACATTCCTTTTCTCTTTTAAAGAAAGGTGAGCGGGACACTCACTATATGTCAAAAAATGAGCAATGTCAGAATACCACTATCAGTAGTTGCAACAAAGAGGACCATAGGGATGCATTCGATCACTACTTCTTCACTTTCTACTTTAACTAGAATGTTGTTGGTGATCAACTGGCAAAGACCCTTTCCCCATATGAGCTTGGTTGGTTTGATGTCCAGATCAAACTCCTGAGTCTTGGCAATCCAGTTATCTCTCTTCATACCAAAATTTTGCTGAGTCAAAATAGATTTTATTGTTGTGTCTGGTACGAAAACTTCGGTGTGAGAGTTCAAGATATAAAACCTAAAATACTTGATTGCTTTGACCACTGCGTATGCATGCTTCTCCATAAGTAAATATTTTAGGTCGTGATCTTTAAGTGGACAACTCATGAAAGAGATAAAAGATTCTACACCTTCTGGATTCTGTTGGACCAAAATGGCCGATAGTGTATGCTCGAAAGCATAACTGTATATTTTGAAATTTTTGGTATAATCTAGACAAACCAAGACTAGTGCATGGGTGATTGCTTCTTTAATTTTTTTAAATGTTGACTTGCCCTCAACAGTCCACCTAAATGTAGCATTGCCCTTCATCATGTTGATAATGTGACAGGTTTTCTTAGCAAACTCAGGAATAAATCTTCAGAGAAAATTCACCTTTTTAAATAAAGAGTGAACTACGGTCTTATTGGTAGGCAGAGTAAGTTCTTGGATGGACTTGACTCTCTCTGAATCAATTTTGATGCCTTCTCAGGACACAATGTGTCTGAAAAGTTTTCCTTCAGTTACTCTGAAGATAGATTTCTTTGAGTTTAAAGAAATACCATTCTGATGACAGCATTCCAGTATCCTTTACAAATGGTGAACATGCTTAGAATAATGTTTTGAAAACACTATCAAATCATCCAGGTATACTACAATGAATTTTTTCATCTCATCTTTGAAAGCAAGATCCATCACCCTTTAAAACATGGTGCCTACATTTATCAGACCAAAAAGCATTCTTTGATAAGTGAATGTGCCCCAAAGTGTGTTAAACATTATCTTGTGCTGATCTACTTTTTTGACTTCAACCTAATTGTACCCCAAAAAACCATCCAATATTGATAACATTTTTGAACCTGTTACCATCTGCAGAACTTGATCCATGATAGGAAGGGGGTAGTTATCTTTTAAAGACAACTAATTTAAGTTTTTGAAATCCACACAGATTCAAATTTTGCCATTCTTCTTCTTGATAGGCACTATATTGGCAATCCATGTTGAGTGATGAATTGGAAAAATTATTCAGGCGTCAAGCATTTTTTGTATCTTAACTAAAATGGTACCTGAGTTTTTTGGGTTATACTACCTAGATTTTTGCTTATAAGATACAGAGTTGTCCTTCAAAGGAATGTCGTGATGAATGTCATTTAGCTTGAGTGATTTCAGATCATCGTAGGAATAGGCCAATACATCTATATATTGGTGAAGTAAACTAGCAAGCTTAAATCTCTCTTCAA
The DNA here is from genome assembly GCA_037957365.1 of Torreya grandis. Taxonomy (NCBI): domain Eukaryota; kingdom Viridiplantae; phylum Streptophyta; class Pinopsida; order Cupressales; family Taxaceae; genus Torreya; species Torreya grandis. The sequence continues at coordinate 1,689,328 of JARHVA010001663.1, forward strand.
GAGTGCAGCATTTCTCAATATTTACCATTTTAGGATCTTGCTTGGTTCCCAAGTTTACCTGATCAAAATCTTGAGGGGAGTTTGAATCCGTTCATTGTTGCTTAATAAACCTGTCATGGTTATCAAACAACTTCTCTAGTGAAACTAGGCCTTTGGGAATCCTATTCTCCTTAAGCTGTAGTAAATCTTCCCCTGTATTCATATTTGACTTGAGAGTTGCTTCAAATTCTCAGAGTTCACTACCTTCAAAACGTAGTTGTTCAAAATTATCATTTTGCTCTAAGAAGGTGATGATTTGATCATCATTGTTAAATACTTGTCAATGGCCAACATTTTCAGGTACACTTAGCCGAAAGACCAGCTCAATAGTGTACTTGTCTCCCTTAAAGTCTAGGTGAGGGACTAAGAGGGTAGTAGAGACAGCCAATGCATCTACTCAGTCATTGAATTCCCTTGGAATGGCAGAGATGTTGAAAGCATCAAAATTTTTAATCTGATCCCAGACCAAATTGTGATAGTGGCACAACCTTTCAGTTTTCATCTGATAAAGGTTCTTCACTTGGTAGACTATCAACTCAGTGTCCCCTTTAGCATGGAGTAGCCTAATTCCCTTTTCTCTGACAGCCTATAGTCTAAGCAACAAGGATTCGTACTCAGCCATGTTGTTGGTATTGTTGAACTGCAATTTGTAAGATAGAGGAATAATGTCTCCCTAAGGAGATGTCAACACAACTTCAGCTCTCGAACCAATAGAAGAGTAGCTACCATCAAATTCTAAGGTCCATACCTCGTTAAACGTTGCTTTTCCTTTAAAATTTCCTTGGTCTGGGGAAAGAGGTTCTTCCACATGTTCATTTTGATTTTTTGATTCTCCTACTATGTCAGCTGAACACAATATCAAGTTACCACTCGCAAGAGTTTCATCAGATGCCCCATGGAACTCGTTTGTAGACAAGAAATAGTTGCCCAATAAAATTTGAGCTTCCAGTGCCGACGATTGGGTAACTACATACCATGCTTCTTTTTCAGGAAGCAACTTCTTCATGACACCTTGGATTGGGATTCTTACTTCTGATAAGTCCATATTTAGCTCACCTCTAACATCTTTGCAGAAATTCCACCTGAGCAGGATGTCATAAGATGCTAGAACATCGGCTACTAAAACCATCATTTTTATCTAATTTTTTGAAAAAGCCGCAAAGGCATATTGAACATCTCTTATTTGACCAAAGAGAAGAACTTGCTTATTTTCTATAGAAAAACACCTCCCAAAAGTTTTGGTCAAAGTCAAGCCAAGAGAATCTGCCACCTTTGCGGGCATGACGTTATCTGAGGCTCTAGAGTCTATAATGCAATTACTCAGTTTATAACCATTTATAAGTAGGGAAACATAGAAAGGTTCTATTTTCCCAAGAGCAACAGGAGGAGTTACAACAAGATTGTTTTGGGCTGGTTTATCTTTAGGGGAATCATGAATGGACTTCAAAGAATCTTGTCCTATGGAGACGACTCTGTTTTTTACATATTCTACTAACCTATTAAACTGTTCTAGGTTAGCCCTCAAATATTCAACCTCTGTCATTTAAATTTTAGTTTTTTTAGCATGATCAATTATATCAAATAATTGAAAAGAACTTGAAACAGAGGAAGAGAGTCCATCATATGGCATTTTAGTAGGTACAACACTGGTTTGAGCAACAGAAGTGGAAGGTATGGCGAGGTTGAAGGAACTTAATTTTTTATGAACTACCTGATCTTTTGATTGTGGAGGCAATGGAGTCCCACATTTAGTAATGAAAAATGATGGCTAGGGTTCTTCCTCCACCTTTCCTTTGTTAGTCTGTGAAGCTGACTGATTCTGAGATCTGGTGAAAACAACGTAAGATCCATCTAAACCCTCCTGTTTACTCCTAATTTCATCTTGGTAATCTAAAAAACTGATATTGGAGTCGCCAGCTAATTCTTCTTCTTATTCATCGAAGAGATTAAAATCTTCTTGTTGGTTCAATTGAGGTTGAAATGAATAGTCGTGTTCAGCCTCTAGATAACCGACCACTGAATTGGCAGGTGCTGCTTCAATGGCCAATCTCCCTGGAGGGGGAGGCCGGTGATGATTTGATTGCCCTTGGTTTTGGGTAGCATTACCCTGATATTGCTAATTTTGGATCATTCTCTTGGGCATATCTCGATAGGTAGGAGCAGACGTACTTTGGGCTATTTGTCTCTTTAAATCTATCAGTTCATTTGTTAATTTTTGCATCATATGATCTGTAGTGCCTGAAGAAGAACTTTCACTAGTTGAAGAAAATTTATTTTTATTAGGGTCTTTTCTGATCTTACTTGCCAGAATAAGATCATCTTCGATCTCAATAGCCAAATTTTGAGCCAATGCTAAATTCATAGGGCCAGCTCACCTCAATAAGAAACTTACTTCGGGATGCTGCGAGTTGATGAAAAAACATTTGAGATTCTCAGGTGTGGGCTGAGCAACAGTTGGGATTCGGTTTCTCAACTTATTGAATTTAGCTATGAAATCCCTCATGGGTTCTTGGAATTCTTTTTTTATCTATGTTAACTAAGCTAACAAAGCATGTGCATCTTCAGCAGGTTTAAATTTGGCTTCAAATTTAGATTTGAGCATATCCCAGTCAGTTATTGACCCGGCCTAAAGGTGATAGAACCAATATGCAGCAGCTCCTTGCAGGGTTTCCACAAAAATTCTCACTACTACATCTTCAAATTTGACACCAATTATGCCACATGCTATGGAGAAAGTGGCAACATGCTCGTTAGGATGAACCTTCTCGTCACCAAAAAAACTTAGAATTTTTTTTCTAGAACTACGAGGTAGTTCATGCAAAGGTGCAGTCAAATTGAGAGGACCAAAAGAATTTCCCCACAGACCTTGAGCCATTATGGTAAGATGATTAAATGGTGGGATAACAAACCTTGGTGGAGTATTTATAAGTAGGTCAAGATTAACAACAGGAAAAGAGGCACTACCTTGTGTTAGTGACCCGATCAGGTCAGGAGGAAGACTTCTAGATTGTTGGAGAAAAGGTGGTGGAGGAAACAAATCAAAGTTGCTTTGTTGTGCCAACTCAAACACAGGGTCAAAAACACCCTTGGCTCTCTATCTTTTGGTGTAGTGTGGAGTTGCCAGATTTCAAATGAAAAAGGGACCGAAGCTGCTTCAAGTTGAAGCTTGAGGTTTCAAGATGCTCATTTGTAATCTCCAGCAGAGTCACCAAAAAACTGTTGGGTGAATATTTCTTTGTCAACTAACTGATGACAAAATGGGTATATCAACCACAGCATAGGGAGATTTACACCATGAAAAGTATGGGTTTACTAGATCTGGATGAAGTAAATATCTCCTCTCATCAAGGGGAGGTTCCCTATAAATACTTATGTGCTGGATATATGTATATAATTAAGTAAAATATAACACATGAGATGGTATAACATCATATACCTCTCTTTTTTTAGAGATAATGTATGAAGAACAAAAGAGGGATATCCTGGTCTTTAGTTAACAACACTCCTCTTTTTTCAAGAATGGTATCAAATGAAGAGCAGAAGATCTCCTTAAGTAACAAAGTCCACAAGAACAGTTACGCAAGCACAAAGTCTTCTGTAGTCTCCTTCACCGATCTGGAACAGGCATAATCGTAGAGTGAAACGAAGCACAAAGTCTTCACCTGAAACTACAAAAGATAACTTAATCTTGAAGATAAAAGTAGCTCAAAGTCTATCCTCTACCTTTTAAAAGCACTCTCAGATAATATTAATACACCCACTTTGCTTATTAGATCAGATAAACAAGAGATTATCAGGAAAGAGAACATAAAAAACTATTTCTTGGATAACACAGATAACTTCAACACAAAGTCTGAAATAAACCTGCTTCTCATTTATTTAATCAAAATATGATTTATAAGTTTGAACACAAAGTCTCAAAAATTGTTTCAATTTCAACAGAGTGTTTGCTCTAATTTTTTTCAAGATCATTTACAAATGAGGTCTCCACTATATATAGAGAGAAAATCCTCAAAAACTAGAAAATAATAAAATACAAAAAAAAATCAGTCAAAGATGACTTATCTTTGACTTTGAGATATTTTTCCAAAATATTTATATGTAATTACATTTTACAAAATTGCATGCACTTTTCACAAAATAAAAGTGCATAAGGAAAGAAGAAGAAAGGAGGGGAAAAATTTAGTTTTTGCTGCCAGATTTCTTCAGATGAGCATCGTACATAGCAATAGATGCCTGAATTCCAAAATTATCTGGCACAACCATGTTCTTGGAGATGATTCTGGCTCTGATTAATGCATCTTTCAATGCTATGATGTCCTTAGCATGACCAGTTAACCTGGATTTTAGATTTTTCAAAGTTAACTGAGTGTCTAGAATATTATCCATAGAAGACATTGAAAAGGATTTCTCTTCAAAATCTCTTTGAATAATCTCTTTGAAACTGTTGATCATTTCTCCTGCTGAGAGGAATTAATTTTCCTTAGAGGTTAGATTGCAAGGTAGTTCTTTTAGTTTATTGAGCAGACTTACATCGCTTTTCTCACCAGCATCCCTGAAAGCTTTGAGATCCTCAATTAAATTTTTGAGTACCTAGATCCTAAAAGTTAGTGACTCCTTGATCTCAACATAAGATTCCTTATTGGAGATGACACCGATAGACATCAAGGTGCTTTTCTTTAGATCCTTCATCTGCTTTCATTTGGCAAGATATTTTTTTGAACTATTAATCTCCTGAGAGGTAAGAGAGAGAAAGTCATCTAACTCTGCCCTTAATTTCTTCATCTTGTCCATCTTCTCTACAACCTCTGATAGCAAGGAAACTCCTTGAGTATGCATTTTTTCAACGTAGTCCTCCAAGACTTTTTCCTTTAAGTAAGTCTTCTCTGCCTTTTGGATGATAGGGTCATCTACAGAGAAGGTCTCTAGAGTTGCCGCTTCAGGTGAAAGAGTAAACCTTCTTATTACTGTCATTAGTTGCTCTGTCTTGGCCTTGTAATAATCTTTCATCTCCTTCTCTTAGTCAAATTTTTGGACCATGATGTCCATAGCAGACTGAAGGTCACTTTTCACACTTTCGTGAGTAACTTTGCCAAGTTCAACACGAGAGATGGAATAACTGCTCATTTCAAAACCATCAAGGGTTGCGTCTTGTGGAGGCTTGGTAATTTCCAAAAATTTCTATCCTTTCTTCGTGACCAATTTTGAGAAGATTCTTGGCCTCTTTGAAGCCTTAGCTTTTACCGACACTAATTTGCCAAAGTCGAAGTCATCTGGAGAGATGTCCAACTTCTTTAATTGAATAGGTGTTGACGAGCAAGAGTTCTCTGAGAGTACTACAGTCATGATGATGAAATTAGGGGAGAGTGGAAGAATTGAGAAAAATGCATTTTAAGTGATCCTGGTCAATGGAGGTCACTTAAAAACACTGAGTTAGAAAAAGGCATGAGAAACAAGGCAGAAAGGGAAAGAAAAAGACAAGATGAAAAATCTTCCAGAGTTAGTAAAATCTGGAGGAGGAATGCACGGGAAGCAAAATTTTCCACCCCTGTAAGTTGGGGTCAAAGAGTGTAAGGGTGGTGAAATTCACTACCCAAGTAGGTTTGTCCTGCAGAGGCAGTGAAAATCACTACCTTTACAGGTATGTCTTGTAGAGGTAGTGAAAATCACCGCTTTTGCAGGTCTGTAGGGAAAAAGGTAAGGGCGGCAAAATTTGTCGTCCCTGTAAGAATGGTCTACACGAGTGGTGAAATTTGCTGCCCATACATGTTAGGTTAGAAATGTGCAGGGGCAGCGAAATTTGCCACCCCTGCAGGGATGGCTTGCACGGTTGGAGAGATGCATGGGCAGCAAATTTCACCACCTTCACAAGGAAAAGGGGTTTGAGGTCGAGGCACGAGCGGTAATTTTTGCCACCCATGTTGGTCCTTGAGAAGAAACCCCTAGTTGAGAGGAAACACAATGAAAAATTACCACTCACAAAGGTTCCCAAGAGAAAAACCATGGATAAGGTAGAGAAAGGGGAAAAAATAAATAAAAACACCCTAATGATAATAAAAATGAACTAACAAAGCTAAAGAGAAAAGAAGCTAAGAAAGGAAGGATAAGAAAAGAAAATGCAAGACCTACCTAGAAAGTTGCACGCATCATAGGGTGAAATCAACCAAATCGCACCTCAAGTCATCTGCTGGATCATCTAGATGTGAAGGGCAGGAGGAGAGGAGAAAGTAATGAGAATAAAATGGAGTTTAAATCAGTTTATATGGGGTGAAAAATAACTCCAACAATCTGCCATGCGTGGCAATAAATGCCGCACATGGAAACTGAGGCATGCTTGGGTGACAAAATTTGTCGCCCTTGCATGTTTCAGTGAATTCAAATGTAGGGGCGACAAATTTTGTCGCACTTACATTAGAAAGGTCAAAAATGCACTGGCGGCAAAATTTGCCGTCTGTGCACGAAAATGGAAGAAAAGACCAACTCTAGAAGAGGCAATCTTGGGGGAAAATTTCTTGGTCGCAACGAGATCGTAACCACTCTCACGTTCTTAGGCCAAGATGAGAATGAATTCAAAACCCGTCTTGAAAACAAACTTAGAGAGACAAAAGATGAAATAGACAAATTTCATAGGGAGTTGTTCCTAAAAATGGGCAAGATGATTTTAGAAACAATAGTTGGCTCCTATTAGGGAACTTCCATTAATCAAATTGATTAGCGGGAGTAGAAACCAGTCTTTAAGTGCCTTCATCCAAGCCATTGGGCTACGGAGTCAAGCTAAAAATGAAAGAAAAATAGACAAAACGTAAAAATTGTACATATATACAAATGGACTTATCTAAGCCTCAAAGATTGAATAGCTTCAGATGCTACCCATTGTGAGGTAGTGTGAATGGTGTTCCATCTTGGTACTCCAACAAGAAACTAGCATCACCACAGACCTGTCAAATGATAAATGAGCCTCTCCATAGGAAGTCAAATTTGCCATGCATCCCTTTTAGTTCTCGCCTCTTGTCCCACAACAAGACTTGATCTCTAACTTGGAACTCACAAACTTTAGCTTTTTTATCAAAGAGTGCTTTCACTTGGTTCTGATGCTCCGTAATTCGATCCACTACCATGGCCCGATGTTCATTTAGCTCATTCAGACACATGATTCTTTTGTCAATTGAGCTTTCAAAGGTTGAGTCTTCCATTGCTTTAGTTAACTTGAGCGTGGGTAGTTCAAGGGTGATAGGGATTTTTGCATTCAATCCATATAGAAGCTGGAAAGGTGACATATCTATGGCCCTTTTGGGTGTTATCCTATCTACCCATAAAGCATCATACAATACTTTATGCCATGTTCTCTGATTATCGTCCACCAACTTCTTGATAATAGTGACCAAGTTCTTGTTACTCGATTCTGCTTGGCCATTTTCTTGAGGGAAATAATTCAAAGTGTGGGATAGGTAATCCCATAATAGAAACAAAATTGAGTAATTTCATGTGATGAAAAATAGGTCACATTATCTATTACGATCTTTAGTGGGACCCCAAACTTGGAGATGATATTTTATTTGAGAAAATTGCACACCACTTCAGATGTAGTGTGCTTGGTTGGGATGGCCTCCACCCACTTAGTGAAGTAATCTATTGTCGTGAGGACATAATCATGCCCGACACTGGAAGATGGGTTGACTAAGCCAATGAAGTCAATACCCCACTGCTGAAATGGTTCTTCGATTACTACCGGCTTGAGAGGCAAAGCAGGTAGCTTAGGCTTTCCAATGAATTGTTGACACAATTCACACCTACGCACCCATTTATAGGCATCTTAGAACATCATCAGCCAATAATACCTTGCTCGTATAATTTTGTGCGCTGTCACTGGTGCAAAAAAATGTCTTCCATAGGCCAGATTATGGAAAGATTCCAAGAGTCCTTGTTGTGCCTTGTCAATACAATGAAGAAATGCCCCAGCTAGGTTTCTCTTGTAGAGACCATTGTCCCAAAGGACATAACCAATTGCTTTTAACTTAACATTCCTTTTCTCTTTAAAAGAAAGGTGAGTGGGACACTCACCATATGTCAGAAAATGAGCAATGTAAAAATACCACTCATCAGTAGTTGCAACAAAAAGGACCGTAGGGATGCCTTCCATCACTACTTCTTCACTTTCTGCTTTACCTAGAATGTTGTTGGCGATCAACTAGTAAAGACCCTTTTTCCATATGAGCTTGGTTGGTTTGATGTCCAGATCAAACTCTTGAGTCTTGGCAATCTAGTTACCTCTCTTCGTACCAAACTCTTGCTGAGTCAAAATAGATTTTACTGTTGTGTCTAGTATGAGAACTTCGGTGTGAGAGTTCAGGATATAAAACCTGAAATGTGTAACCTCTTTGACCACTGTGTATACATGCTTCTCTATAAAGGAATATTTTAGATCATGATCTTTAAGTGGACAACTCATGAAAGAGATAAGAGATTCTACACCTTCTAAATTTTGTTAGACCAAAATGGCCGATAGTGTATGCTCAAAAGCATAACTATATATGTTGAAATTTTTGGTTTAATTTGGACAAACCAAGACTAGTGCACGGGTGTTTGCTTCCTTAATTTTTTTAAACGCTGACTTACCCTTAGCAATCCACCTAAATGTAGCATTGACCTTCATCATGTTGACAATATGATGGGTTTTCTCAGCAAACTCAGGAATAAACCTTCAGAAAAAATTTACCTTTCCAAAGAAAGAGTGAACTATGGTCTTGCTGGTAGGTAGAGTAAGTTTCTAGATGGACTTGACTCTCTCTAAATCAATTTTGATGCCTTCTCAGGACATAATGTGTCCAAGAATTTTCTCTTCAATTACTCTGAAGACAAATTTTTTGGGGTTTAAAAAAATACCATTCTGATGACAGTGTTCTAGTATCCTTTGCAAATGGTGAACATGCTCACAATGATATTTTGAAAACACTGTCAGATCATCTAGGTATACTACAATGAATTTTCCCATCTCATCTTTGAAAGCGAGATCCATCGCCCTTTGAAATGTGGCGCTTGCATTTATCAGACCAAAAGGCATTATTCGATAAGTGAATATGCCCCAAAGTATGGTGAACGCTATCTTGTGCTGATCTGCTTTTTTGACTTTGACTTGATTGTACCCCAAAAAACTGTCTAGCATTGATAACATTTTTGAACTTGTTACCATCTGCAGAACTCGATTCATGATAAGAAGGGGGTAGTTATCTTTTAAAGACAATTGATTTAAGTTTTTGAAATCTACATAGATTCAAATTTTTCCATTCTTCTTCCTGACAGGCACTATATTGGCAATCCATGTTGAGTGATTAGAAAAATTATTCAGGCGTCAAGCATCTTTTGTATCTCAGCTAAAATGGTACCTGAGATTTTTGAGTTATATTGCCTAAATTTTTGCTTGTAAGGTATAGAGTTGGCCTTTAAAGGAATGTCGTGACGAATGTCATTTGGCCTGAGTGATTTTAGATCATCGTAGGAATAGGTCAATACATCTATATATTGGCAAAGTAAACTAGCAAGCTTAAATCTCTCCTCGGGAGTGCAACATTTCCCAATGTTTACCATTTTAGGATCTTGCTTGGTTCCCAAATTTACCTTATCAAAATCTTGAGAGGAATTTGAATCTATTTGCTATTGCTTAATAAACCTGTCATGGTTATCAAACAACTTGATAGTGAAACTAAGCCTTTGGGAATCATATTCCCCTTAAGCTATAGGAAATCCTCACCTGTATTCATATTTGACTCGGGAGTTGCTTCACATTCTCAGAGTTCACTACCTTCAAAATGTAGTTATTCAAAATTGTCCTTTTGCTCTAAGAAGGCGATGATTTGATCAGGTACATTTGGCTGAAAGACTAGCTCAATAGTGTACTTGTCTCCCTTAAAGTCTGGGTGAGGGATTAAGAGGGTAGCAGAGATAGCCAATGCATTCGCTCGATCTTTGAATTCCCTTGGAATGACAGAGATGTTGAAAGCATCAAAAATTTTAATCTGATCCCATATCAAATTGTGATAGTGGCACAACCTTTCATTTTTCATTTGATAAAAGTTTTTCACTTGGCAGACTATCAACTCAGTGCCCCCTTTAGCATGGAGTAGCCTAATGCCCTTTTCTCTGACAGCCTATAGTCTGAGCAACAGGGGTTCGTACTCAGTCGTGTTATTGGTATTATTGAACTACAATTTGTAGGATAGAGAAATAATGTCTCCCTAAGGAGATGTCAACACAACTTTGGCTCCTGAACTAGTAGAAGAGCAGTTGTCATCAAATTCTAAGGTCTATACCTCGTTAAACACTACTTTTCCTTTGAAAGTTCCTTAGTCTAGGGAAAGAGGTTCTTCCACATGTTTATTTTGATTTTTTGATTCTCCTGCTGTGTCAGCTGAACACAATCTCAAGTTATCACTTGCAAGAGTTTCATCAAATGTCCCATGGAACTCGTCTGTAGACAAGAAATAGTTGCCCATGCCTGAAGACTCAAATAAAATTTGAGATTCCGATGCCTATGATCGGGTAACTACATACCTTGCTTCTTTTTTAGGAAGCAACTTCTTCATGACACCTTGGATTGGGATTCTTGCTTTTGACAAGTCCATATTTAGCTCACCTCCAACATCTTTACAAAAATTCTGCCTAAGCAGTATGCCGTAAGATGCTGGAACATCGGCCACTAAAATTGTCATTTTTATCCGCTTTTCTAGAAAAGCCACGAAGGCATATTGAGCGTCTTTTATTTGACCAAGGAGAGGAACTTGCTTATTTTCCATGGAAAAACACCTCCCAAAAGTTTTGGTCAAAGTGAGGCCAAGAGAATCTGCCACCTTTGTAGGCATGACGTTATCTGAGGCTCCAAAGTCTATAATGCAATTACGTAGTTTATAACCATTTATAAGTAGGGAAACATAGAAAGGTTCTATTTTCCCATGAGCAACAGGAGGAGTTACAACAAGATTATTTTGGGCCAGTTTATCTTTAGGAGAATCATGAATGGCCTTCAAAGAATCTTGTCCTACGGGGACGGCTTTGTTTTTTACATATTCTGCTAACCTATCAAATTGTTCTGGGTTAGCCCTCAAATATTCAACCTCTGTCATTTAAATTTTAGTTTTTCTAGCATGATCAATTATATCAAATAATTGAAAAGAACTTGAAACAGAGGAAGAGAGTCTATCATATAGAATTTTAGTAGGTACAACACTGGTCTGAGCAACAGAAGTGGAAGGTATGGTGAGGTTGGAAGAACTTACTTTTTTATGAATTACCTGATCTTTTGATTATAGAGGCAATGGAGTCCCTTGTTTAGCGATGGAAACTGATGGCCAGAGTTCTTCCTCTACCTTTTCTTTGTCAATCTGTGAAGCTGACTGATTCTGAGATCTGGTGAAAACAATGTAAGATCCATCCAAACCCTCCCCTTTACTCCCAGCTTCATCCTGGTAATCCAAGAAACCAATATTAGAGTCACCAACTAATTCTTCTTCTTGTTCATCAAAGAGATTAACATCTTCTTGTTAGTCCAACTGAGGTTGAAATGAATAGTCATGTTCAGCCTCTATGTAACCAACCACTGAATTAGCAAGTGTTGCTTCAATGGCCAATCTCCCTGGAGGGGGAGGTAGGTGATGATTTGATTGCCCTTGGTTCCAGGTAGCATTACCCTGATATTATTGATTCTAGATCATTCTCTTGGGCATATCCTGATAGGTAGGAGTAGATGTACCTTGGGCTATTTGCCTCTTTAAATATATTAGTTCATTTGTCAATTTTTTCACCATAGGATCTGTAGTACCTGAAGAAGAACTTTTAGCAGATGAAGAGAATTTATTTTTACTAGGGTCTTTTCTGATCTTACCTGCCAGAATAAGATCATCTTCGATCTCAATAGCCAAATTTTGAGCCAATGCTAAATTCATAGGGCCAGCTCACCTCAATAGGAAACTTACTTCGAGAAGCTGCGAGTTGATGAAAAAACATTTGAGATTCTCAGGTGTGGGCTGAGCAATAGTTGGGATCTAGTTTCTCAACTTATTGAATTTAGTTATGAAATCCCTCATGGGTTCCTAGGATTATTTTTTCATCTATGTTAGCTGAGCTAATAAAGCATGTGCATCTTTAGTAGGTTTAAATCTATCTTTGAATTTGGATTTGAGCGTATCTCAGTCAGTTATTGACCTGGCCTGTAGGTGATAGAACCAATCTACAACAGCTCCTTGTAGGGTTTTCACAAAAAGTCTCACTACTACATCTTCAAATTTGACACCAATTATACCACATGCTATGGAGAAAGTGGCAACATGCTTGTCGGGATGAACCTTCCTGTCACCAAAAAACTTAGGAAATTTTTTTCTAGAACTATAAGGTAGTTCATGCAAAGGTGCAGTCAAATTAAGAGGATCAAAGGAATTTCTCCATGGACCTTGAGCCATTATGATAGGATGATTAAATGGCAGAATAACAAATCTTAGTGGAGTATTTATAGATAAGGCAAGATTAACAGTAGGAAAAGAGGCTTTACCTTATGTTGGTGACTCGATCAGGTCAGGAGGAAGACTTCTAGATCATTGGAGAAAAGGTGGTGGAGGAAACAAATCAAAGTTGCTTTGCTATGCCAACTCAAACACAGGGTCAAAAACACCCTTAGCTCTCTGGCTTCTAGTGTAGTGTGGTGTTGCTAGATTTCAAATGAAAAAGGGACCGAAGCTGCTTTAAGTTAAAGCTTGAGGCGTCAAGATGCTCATTCGTAATCCCCAATAGAGTCACCAAAAAACTGTTGGGTGAATATTTCATCGTCAACTAACTGATGACAAAATGGGTATATCAACCACAACATAGGAAGATTTACACCATGAAAAGTATGGGTTTATTAGATTTGGATGAAGTAAATCTCTCCTCTCATCAAGGGGAGGTTCTCTATAAATACTTATGCACTAGATATATGTACATAATTAAGCAGAAAATAACACATGGGATGGTATAACAACATCTACCTCTCTTTTTTCAGAGATAATGTATGAAGAACAAAAGAGGGATATCCTGGACTTTAGTTAACAACACTCCTCTTTTTTTAGGAATGGTATCAAATGGAGAGCAGAAGATCTCCTTAAGTAACAAAGTCCATAAGAACAATTACGCAAGCACAAAGTCTTCCATAGTCTCCTTCACCGATCTGGAACAGGCGTAATCGTAGAGTGAAATGAAGCATAAAGTCTTCACCTAAAACTACAAAAGATAACGAAATCTTGAAGATAAAAGTAGCTCAAAGTCTATCCTCTACCTTTTAGAAACACTCTCAGATAATATTAATACACCCACTTTGCTTATTAGATCAGATAAACAAGAGATTATCAGGAAAGACAACATAAGAAACTGTTTCCTGGACAACACAGATAACTTCAACACAAAGTCTGAAATAACCCTGCTTGTCATTTATTTAATCAAAATATGATTTACAAGTTTGAGCACAAAGTCTCAAAAATTGCTTCAATTTCAGCAGAGTGTTTGCTCTAATTTTTTCCAAGATCATTTACAAATGAGGTCTCCACTATATATAGGGAGAATATCCTCAAACTAGAAAATAATAAAATACAAAAATATCTCAGTCAAAGATGACTCATCTTTGACCTTGAGATATTTTTCCAAAATATTTACATGTAATTAAATTTTAAAAAATTGCATGCACTTTTCACAAAACAAAAGTGCATAAGGAAAGAAGAAAAGAGGGAAAAAATTTAGTTCTTGCTGCCAGATTTCTTCAGATGAGCATCGTACATAGCAATAGATGCATGAATTCATAACCTATTTGGCACAATCATGTTCTTGGAGATGATTTTGACTCTAATTAATGCATCTTTCAATGCTATGATGGCCTTAGCATGACCAGTTAACCTGGATTTTAGATTTTTCAAAGTTAACTGAGTGTCTAGAATATTATCCACAAAAGAAATTAAGAAAGATTTCTCTTCAAAATCTCTTTGAATTATCTCTTTGAAACTGTGGATCATTTCTCCTGCTAAGAGGAATTGATTTTCCTTGGAGGTTAGATTGCAAGGCAGTTCTTCCAGTTTATTGAGCAGACTTACGTCACTTTTCTCACCAGCATCCTTGAAAGCTTTGAGATCCTTAATTAAATCTTTGAGTACCTGGATCCTGAAAGTCAGTGACTCCTTGATCTCAACATAAGAGTCCTTGTTGGAGATGACACCGATAGATATCAAGGTGCTTTTCTTCAGATCCTTCATCTCCTTCCATTTGGCAAGATATTTTTTTAAACTATTAATCTCCTGATAGATAAGAGAGAGAAAGTCATCTAACTCTGCCTTTAATTTCTTCATCTTGTCCATCTTCTCTGCAACCTCTAATAGCAAGGAAACTCCCTGAGTATGCATTTTTTCAACGTAGTCCTCTAGGACTTTTCCCTTTAAGTCTTCTCTACCTTTTGGATGATAGGGTCATCTATAGAGAAGGCCTCCAGAGTTGCCACTTCATGGGGAAGAGTGAACCTTCTTATTACTGTTGTTAGCTGCTCTATCTTGGCCTTGTAATAATCTTTCATCTCCTTCTCTCGGTCAAATTTCTAGACCATGATGTCCATAGCAGACTGAAGGTCACTTTTCGCACCTTCATGAGTAACTTTGCCAAGTTCAACATGAGAGATGGAATAGCTGCTCATTTCAAAACTCTCAAGGGTTACATTCTGTGGAGGCTTGGCAATTTTTATAAATTTTTGTCCTTTTTCCTCGACCAATTTTGAGAGGATTCTTGGCCTCTTTAGAGCCTTAGCTTTTACCGGCACTATTTTGCCAAAGTCAAAGTCATCTGGAGAGATGTGCAACTTCTTTCTTTTGAGGGTGAATGCTGACATCTAGGGTGGGAGAGAAGTACCTATTGTGGCAATGGTTCCCTCAGCTAGTTTTACTACGACAGCTTCTACACTGCTAATGGTGACAGTAGTCACAGTGAGAGTAATAGGTGAAATTGTACCAACTACTAATTCTGGCTCTTGGGCAAAACTTTCCCTCAAATTGAAAGAGGGAGATGACAAATTGGGAATGGAACCAGAGGAGTGAGGAGAACCTCCAAAAGCGCCCTAAGGATCACCAAAAATGACTCTGGAAGGAGAGGTAGCTCCAGAAGAGGGAACATTGATTAGAGAGATAGGAGAAGAGGGTGCCATAAGAGACTGAGGTGGAGGAGAGACACTCTTGAGTGGTTGTGATTATTCTTGTGAAAGTAGAGTTTCAGTGCTTAGCTGTCTTGTCAGTCAGTCATCTATTTTCATGGGCTGAGTTACCTATGTTTGAGGGCTCTGTTCTTTAGTTTCTTTAGCTGCTGCTTCAATTTCTTCAGTAGTCTTTGGCTTTATGGAAACAAAGATGATTCTAGGCTTGTGAGGCCTAGAGGAAGAAGGAACATCGCCTTTGTTCTTGGTCCTATTTTCCACCTTCCTCTTCAACTCTACTTGGTACTCAGCCTCTGATCCCGTGATAAATTCTTTCAATTTGATTCCTCTGGCTGCTAACCAATAATTGGTGTTAGCCAATATCGATTCAATTTTTTTCTCAGAGAAGTTAGTTCTTTTTAAGACCATTGAGTTGGAATAAGAGGGGAGCTAGCAACCTTTTTAGCCAGGTATCTGCTATTGATGATATTCCCATCGTCGACCAAATTAGAGGGAATCTCTGCAAGCCTCAGATATTTAATTTGCTCTAGGGTCAGCCTACAATAATCCATCTTTCTGATTTCTTTGGCCATCCTCATGTTGATTTAGATATCTTCAATCATGGGCTCATGGAGCTGAGTCTTCCTCCTAATTTTGTCCTTGACTCCTCTGTAGTCAAATTTGTCTCTTCTCTTGAACTGCTTTAGGGTTACCATCTACATTTCTATTTCCATGACTTTGGCTTTAGCTACTGTTGCAATGGAATACCTGCCAATTTTGATTGAAAACTTGAAACCTAGTTTCTTCAGCTCTATTTGTCTGGTATGCATGATAATCAGTTGTCAGCAAAGTTCCATTAGAACCAGCTTGTCAGAAGGGAACCTAGGGAGCATATAAGGGTAGTCTTGGAAAAAGCCAACCCGAAGATAACAGAAGGTGGGGAATTGCAGGAACATGCACCCATAGTCATTGATGACTGCCTAAGCCTCGTATGATACTCTCTTTTGCTCAAGTTGACGGTCAAAGAGGTATAGAAAAATGGAAAAGAAGGCATCGTTTATCCTTTTGAAATGATGGGTTGACCCTTGAAGTGTCAATTGGGGATAATATGAATATACTGGGGTTGTCTTTCTATCTCCTTCGATTGTTAAACCTGGAAAAGTTTGCAGTACGGCAGCTATGTACACAAGGTATGAAGTTATATAAAACTTGGAAGAAGTTTGTACCTTGGTCAGCTGCTCATGGAGAGTGTTGCTGATCTGTTCTCCCCAAAAGATAACCTACTTGCCTTGGAGGATGATTTTAATGAATGGGTACATCCATTCATGGAACAGTGAGGAAGACGGGAGGCCTCATACTCTGCTGAGAAGGGTGATCAAGTCACCAACTTCTTCAATAAAATCACTTCCTAGAAAGTTTCTCTGCCATCTAGATAAGTTCATCCTGGGGGTCTTCAGCCATTTGTAGTTTATCACTTTCTTTGCCCTCTTGAGGTCTTTGTTGTACTCCTTCTGGGCATCCACGAAGTCAATCTTGGTCACTTCAGTGGTTGAGAGGCACATAAAGACTTTGTCGATTAATTCAGGATCTAGCTGAATCACCACATTGCCACTGGCATCTAAGATCGACCTGGTCTCTTTGTTGTAGAAGCGGGCACATTGGAGAACGAACTTCATATGATGTGCTGCCACTGGAAAAGCAGCTACCAAGTGGATGTTACTCTCAATAATCCTCTTTATCCTAGTGCTTGGGTTCATCACCTTCATTCAGGTTATGAACTTAGCCATGTCCACATGGCCAATTTTGGTGTCCCGGATGTCGTCGACATTTGAGGTGACCGAAGTGAGTGAGAAGACGCCCTGATATTTGTATTTCATAGTCTTCGCCTTTTTTGGAGATGCTTCAGACATGGGAACTGGCTTTAATCAAATAAGTGTTGATGATCAAGAGTTATCTGAGAGTACTATAGTCATGATTACAACATTAGGGGAGAGCGGATGAATTGGGGAAAACATATTTTAAGTAATCTTGGTCAATGGAGGTCACTTAAAAAGGCTGGGTTGAAAAAAGGCACAAAAAATGAGGCAAAAAGGGAAAGAAAAGGACAAGATGGAAAATCCTCCAAAGTTAAGAAAATTCAGAGGAGGAATGCATAGGAGGCAAAATTTTCCACCCCTGCAAGTTGGGGTCAAAGAGTGTAAGGGCGGTGAAATTCACCGCCTATGCAGGTTTGTCCTGCAGAGGCAGCAAAAATCACCGCCTTTGCAGGTCTGTCCTGCAGAGGTAGTGAAAATTGTTGCCTTTGCAGGTCTGTAGGGAAAAAGGCAGGGGTGGTGAAATTCTTCACCCCTATAAGAATGGCCTACACGAGTGGCAAAATTTTCTACCCATACACGTCAGGTTAGAAACGTACAGGGGCAACAAAATTTTCCGCCCCTATAGGGATGGCTTGCACGACTGGGGAGATGCATGGGTGGCAAATTTTACCTCCTTCAGAAGGAAAAAAGGTTTAGGGTCGAGGTGCGGGTGGTGATTTTTGCCGGCCACATGGGTCCTTGGGAAGAAACCCACTGTCGAGAGGAAACACAGCAAAAAATTGCCACCCGCGGAGGTTCCCAAGAGAAAAACTACAGACAAGGTAGAAAAGGGGGAATAAATAAATAAAAACACCCTAACGATAATAAAAATGAACTAAAAAAGCTAAAGAGGAAAGAATATAAGAAATGAAGGACAAGAAA
This sequence comes from Torreya grandis, assembly GCA_037957365.1. Taxonomy (NCBI): domain Eukaryota; kingdom Viridiplantae; phylum Streptophyta; class Pinopsida; order Cupressales; family Taxaceae; genus Torreya; species Torreya grandis. Next base: position 1,707,286 of record JARHVA010001663.1, read on the forward strand.
AGCAAATGCAAGACCTACCTAGAAAGCCACGCACGTCACAGGGTGAAATCAGCCAAATCGCACCTCAAGTCATTCACTGGATCGTCCAAACACTAAGGGTAGGAGGAGAGGAGGAAGCAATGAGAAGAAAATAGAGTTAAAATTGGTTTATATTGGGTGAAAAACAACCCCAAAAACCCACATGCATGGCAATAAATGCCGTGCATGGAAACTGAAGCATGCTTGGGTGGCAAAATTTGTCGCCCTTATATGTTTCGGTGAATTTGAACGCAGGGGTAGCAAAATTTTCTGCCCTTGCAGGTCAAGATGCAGGGGTAGAAAATTTTTCCACCCTTGCAATAAAAATGCAGGGGTGGCAAATTTTGCTGCCCTTACATTAGAAAGGTCAAAAATGCACTAGCGACAAAATTTGCCTCTCGTGCACGAAAATGGAAGAAAAAACCAACTCTGGAAGAGGCAGTCTGGGGGAGAAATTTCTTGGTCACAATGAGATCGTAACCACTCTCACGTTCTTAGGCCAAGATGAGAACGAATTCAAAACTCGTCTTGAAAACAAACTTAGAGAGACAAAAGATGAAACGGACAAGTTTCGTAGGAGGTTGTTCCCAAAAACGGGCAAGATGATTTTGGAAACAACAATAGGGACAACTTCCCTAAACGCAGTCCTCCTCTTCTCTAAATTGTTTCACACCTCCTCTTGAAATTTTTACACCTTATATGAGTTTTTCATGGTTACTTAATCATACCAAGGTCATAAATAAGTGTCAAACTACTTCCATCTCTCCATGAAAACTTTCTGGTCCCCTGTTTAGCCACTTGTAAGTGGATGTTTTGGTGCACAAACAGTGAGTTGCATGTGAGCAATATGAAACTATTCATGACTATGCACTTGTATGATTTCCTCAAACATCCTAATTAACCTTTGAAACACTAAGATATTGGAACACATACTAGCCTCTTCACACGCCTAAATATGATGTCAACAAGGTCCATGTAGGTGTGCATTAGGCATGTTATATAGGTAGGTCATGGAATTGGGAAAAATTATGTTAGTGAATAGCTTCAAAACTACTCAAATTCATTTTTAAATATTTAATTACATGATCTCCATTCTTGGACACCTAAAAAAATCTTCAATAACTTCTTTTCAATGTGAACTCTTTCCTAAAAACACCTATACCTGCTCATTAATGGTTGCCTTTTGTGTGAATGTTGCATATGACTACAACTCATGGATATTTTATCTTTAAAGGATTAAATTTAAGTATTATGGATCCATGTAGACATTTAATACATGGTTAAGGACCTATCACAACCCCTTGGGGCCATTTTCAAGCATGAAAATATGGAACATGGTGAAAAACTACCAATAACATAGAATGGGACTAGTTTGTAAACTTGAGGTGATTGGCTCTTCAAAGCAACCTCAAACTTGAAACTAATAATGGATAAAATTTGGGAAGGAATTGAAAATCCTATATAACCAACATCAATAACTAGATTATATAGCATTACTTAAACTAACGTAGAACATGTAGGGCACAAATTAGTAGGCAAATTTGAAAGGTGAAATTATTAGGAATGGTTTATAAAGCTCAAAACACTATTAATTTTTAACCAAACATTAAAATGAAGATAACTAAGTGAATAATATTCCCCTAAGATCATTTTTCTTGAAACCTCTTATGTTTAACATACCACGCAAAAACCTAAAGATTAAGTTTGTTTGCCAAGAAAGATGAAAAGGGAGTAGAACAGTTTTGAGCAAGAAATGGAACTTCCAAATCCAAAAAACATGAAAATAAGCTTGTATAATCTTAAGAGGTAATGTGTGATCTTTTCCCATGTGTCACACTGCCCAAAGAGTTGTACAAGTGCTCAAATCTCCTTTTCCCCCAAGAAAACTACCCTTTTAACTAAAGAACCTACCAATTTTTAGTTATGTTAGTTGATTAAGACTTAAGTGGACACATGGGGCATGAAATAATCCTCTTTAATCTTTACACTTCCCAAGAAACTTGTACAACTCATTAAATGCACCTTTTTGACCCCTAAAATGACTCAAAAGGACATCTTGGCTAATGAGATAAGTGACCAAGGATAAAATATCATTGAATAACATTAAATGACCTATGATATACCTTATGACCAAATATTAAACCCTATAAAACACTTAAAAATCAATTTTTTTACTATGGGTGCTCGAATTTGACCTAAATGTCAAATTTTATCAACAAATTGGTAACTCATAGGGGTAGTATGCCTACAATACTAATTAGACCAGTAGCCTTATTAGTACATTGGGCTTAGGATTCATCTAAAATATAAGATAAATAAGTAAACCTTTAAATATTGACCACTAAGACAAGAATACTAATCACCTCAACCACTCAAAGCAAGGACACATACAAAATAAGACAACAAACATGTACTTCATGAGCACTTATGGAACACGCACACTAAACTAAAAAAATTAACTCAAACACTAACTAACCTAAGATGAGAAATTCCACCTGGATTAAAGGGAAATTTTGAAACTCTTCTTGCTTCATGACATGAAGGATCTAGTGAGACATGTAGCCTTTTGAATCTTGGTATTGATGCGTCCAACTTTATTATGATGTCTACCAACCCCATTGGCATGATGTTCATTAAAAAATAGGTAGATTAAAACATTTTGGTGATATAAATGAACTCCTCATGCATCCAAACAACCTCAAACTTCTCATGTGGATCTTCAATTGCAACCTCATTCTTAATTTTCATAGGGATCCCAATAAGATTGGGTTTCTTCTTAGCTATAATTTATTCTATCTCATCAAGTAGATTTGCATACTTTATCCAATATTGATCATTTTCATCCATGAAAGATTATTTCTCCACTTTGTCATGTACTTGTCCCTCAACTTGTCAAATATCTTCAAGCTCTTGAAAGAGCTTCATTTGCAGTTGTTAATCATTTTTATCCTCTTCATCTTCTAGAACAACTACCTCTTCCATCCTCTCTTCTTGATGTATGATGTCATCAAGATGGTTTTATTTAATATCCAATGCATCTGATAGTGATTCAATATTAGGCTGAGGTATTGGATCATCTTCAAGAGCAACATCTTGCATATTGGTCTTAAGAAAGTTTTCTAGGGCTGCAACCTCATTAAGATAGACTTGAAATTATTCTCCATCCATGATAACACATTCATATTCATAATTGAGATGATCATCAATAATATTTATATTAGATGTAAATTCTTATTCAAGGGTTTTAATATCCTCCATCTCCTTCTCCTTCATGGTGATGCCAAGACTAGGCATCTTGAAATCATGTGACTTATCCCAATGAGGCTACCAAGGAGGTAGGCTTTCTTTGAGCAAAAGTTCTCTTTCCTTATAAACTAACTTCTCCTATTTAGGTTTCCATACCATAGGTCCATCAAGACAAAGGGTGATGGGGTGAGGATGAGATGAAAAATTTGGTGTAGGTGGCACATAGAACTCAAAATCAGATTGAGAGTGAAGTGTAGTGGATTCTTTTGAAAGATCTCGAGGAAGAAGAGGTAGACTTTGGGTTCAAACCACTTAATTTTATTATTTACACTTAAAAAACACCTCATTAACATCTGATTTAGCTTAAGGAATCTCTTGAGGAAGGGTGGATGGGGTGTGTTTAGGCACATGATCTTCTTTTGGGTCTAAACCTTCCACCACACCTTGACTTAGCGATTTCATCTTTGCCTCTAACTCTTCAATTTGCTTGGCTAGGTTCTCTTGGAAAATTATTTCTTGAAGCTCATAGGAATCATCATGAGTATGGGAAACACATGAGGGCTGATATGGAACACAATAATCTTCTTGAGGAATGGTGGGAGGGACTTGCAAAGGATCAACTCCATTCTCTACTTCACACTCCTTGACAATGCTTCTATTTTCTTTCTTTCCCCATGATTCAAATATCTTACTCTAGCTTAAGATGTTAAGATTAGAAGTATTTTCTTGAGGAAGGGTGGGAGGGTTTGTAGGGGATCAATATCCTTCTCAACTTCACACTCTTTATCAAGACTTTTCTCCTCTTTCTTTCCCCATGACTCCACTATATTATTCCATCTTGGGATGTTGGAATTATAAGTCTCTTTTTGAGGTGGTGGGGATGCAATATGAGATGAAAATGAAGGCTTGAAATCCACTTATTTTTATACTAAGATGGACTAATATATTTTATCATTGTCCAACTCAATATTTCTATCAAGTTTTGCTTCAAACATAAGGCTAGTCTTTCCAACTCTCTCTTCCACTTGATTTGAAAAAGGATAGTTTTGGAAATTTTGATTAGGCTCATGAGTAGGGATCAAATATGGCTGATAAAAATCTTTGGGAAATATATATTAAGGTTTATATACTTTTTAAGGCTGCCTCTCATGAAATCCTAACCTATCCTCTAAAGAAGAAACTAGGCCACTCACATTAAGCATCTCACTTGTGAACCTATACCAATTGGCTCTCTCAATAGGTACCCACTCTCCTTTGACCAACTCTAATGCATCTCTCACCTTGTGAATGAAATGTATAGGGACCTATTTACCACATCCTTTTAGAGTATCAAGCTCCAAAATGTACTTCTCATATCCCAAAAGTGTCTTCTTGAAGGTGGAAATGGATGAAGTTGGGAAGTGGCTAGATTGAATAGGAGAAGCAAGATATTGAGAAGGCTATCTATAAGACTGATAAAAATCATAATAAGTCTGAATATGATCATATTGGGGCTGAAAATAATAATATTTTTGATGGTACACTTCATGAAAGGGATGATTAAGGATTTGTTCTTGTTGATAATGAATGGCACGAGCTTATAATGTCTCACCAACTTGTAAAGAACAAAACTCAAAACCAAAGTCAGCCATAAAACCTCATGAAAGAAAGAACACAAATAAATATATCACCAACAATATTCAAAAGGAAATTTAGGTTTATTGGCTAGTTGATGTATCTTTAGAGTCACCATTTATGCTTTGATAGATGCCTCCAAATGTTGATCATTAAGAGACAACACCAAAAATCTCTGAACTTCTTAGACCAAGAGTCCCATAGAGCATGACAAAAATTATTGTCACTTATATTTTTAACCTTTAAGGAGATGTAAAATCCCTCCTCATCCAATTGGCATAATGGAAACACCTATATGCTTGAGGGTAGCCTAAGGATGAGTTGAATCTCTAGATAGGGCTAGCTCCCTTGATGTACCACTTTGGATCAAAACTATAATTAAATTTTAGGGATGAAAAGGGGGAGAGATAAATTAAATAAAAATAACCTAATGGAGGTGATACACCAAAATATATGATGAATTCCAACCAACTACATATTACACTTGAAACCAATAGACAAATTGAACATACACTTCTCTAATCTGCGTCTTCTCATATCAATGTTACATTATGAAGTTATGGATTAATTTGTAAAGATAAGAGGAATAAAAAAGAGGATTTGGATGATACTAATTAAAATAATAACTCACTCAATCCTTGACATTTTCTAAAACACTTCACATGTCCTACAAGAAGAAGCTTTCCAACTACAAATATGATGAAAGAATGAAACAACATGCTAAGGAATCCTTAGTATTCACTTATGAAAAATAAAAAATTAAAAATTAAAAAAATAAGAATATTAATGGAAGATATAAAAATCAGTATTATTTTTGATAAAAAGGTATACAAATGAGTAAGGCTTCACCATACTTAGGTGGAACATATGTTACAATGCCAATAAAACTAGTTTCTATAGAACTTGAGAGAGAGAGAAGAAGAGAGAAGTCCAAGGGCCACAATAAAACTTGTAAAGATGATAAAATAAGTTACTTTTGCATGATATAATTATGTTGTATTAACCATGTAATATCAATAAGTGCACGTTCAATTCAAGGCATAAACTTCATGAAAAGTGGCATAAAACTCCTCATTCTAGCTCAAAAAAACTATCTATATGATTAACCTTGTTTTAATGAATTATAACTGATTATTAAATAATAAAATGATTTTAATGAATTTTATGGATATTATAAATGTCTCTCCATGCATTGGTTTTAAGCTTGGTCATTTGAAATCACCTAGAAGTGAACCATCATCATCTACAGTCTAAAAAACTCCTTCATGTACCCTACACACTTGGCCTCAAAAATGGAATAAATTCCTCATGTAAATATGTGTAATGAAGTTTATTATAATTTTCAAGACCCTCAATGTCTCTCTATAAGCATTAGGGACAACTTTAAAATCACTTTCTCTTAGAGTTTTCACACTTCTCACTAGTTTGTCCAATATTCTAGTTTTGATTGGCTAAGATGAGAGCTCCTATTGAGGTAATTAAGAGTTGGTTTGAGGAATTAAATTAATATAAGGAATTATTAAATGTCTTAATATTTCTCATAAAGTTGGTTTCATCTTTAGACTCTTCCTACAACTTGCACAACACAAAAAATGGGCAAAATACTCTATTTCTACCATGTTTGTACAAATTTTATACAACCAAAAAGCATTAGAGGGAGATTAAGTTATCCATATTCAATTTAAAATATGTTTCATGGTCCAAATATCTCATTATATTATCTATCCAACTCCATTTCTCCAAACTGGTCACTTGTAAGGGTTTTAGTTTATTTTCACTCTTAAGTTTCTTTCATAAAAATTTGACATCTAACTTGCAAAAAAATTCCACAAATTCAAAGTTGAAGACCTCTGATAACATCCATAAACTCCTCATACTCCCATGCATAGCATCAAAAGAGGTATGAGCATTCAATTATTCCCTATCAAGCTTCTTTCCTTGTTTCTTACAGGTCTGAGTTGGTTTTTAGCCAAAAATGGCTTCCTTGATGTTTTATTTTCATCCTAACACCTTTAACACATATTATTTGATCCTATAACATGTTTAAATATGTTTTAGTGGATATATTATGTTATAAATACAAATGGCCTCTCATTTGGAAACTAGGCTTCACCATGCCTAGTAAGCTTGATTGCACGTTGGAGCTTAAAATGACCTTTTATGTTTTGAATTATCTAAAAATAGATCAAAAACATATAATATGATGCCATATACATGTAAAAATAAATTTTAAATCTCACTTAGGGTTGCAAGTGAAAATGATCTCACACTTGGTTACTAGGCCTAATCCTACCCTATATGTTTGACTAAAAATTTGGTAGTTTGGGACACCCTATCCAGTTATATATTTCATTTAAAGGTTATTCATGTTGTGTTATGTGTTTCATATCTCTCCAAACCTTCCTAAAGTGTCTATATAGATCCCAACCCATTATTTCATCACTTTCACCAAAATTGTTAGGGCTTGTGCTCAAGGGAGTGCCCTCTATCTAATACAAAATAGAGGGAAATCCCCTATTTTCATAAAAAATGTGACTAATTTAGAGGAATATACAAGAAATTTATATTTTCCATACAAAATTTTATCCCCTAGTCTTAATTCTAGACCTCCTAACTTCAACAAAGACTCAATATAGTCTAGTGTGGAGTGGATTATGCAATGTTCTAAGGTGTGAGCTGAGTTTTGTCTCTAAGGAGGATACTTGTAAGTTATTTTATAGTGTTTGGAACTTTAAGGTAATGAAAAAAACCTATTTAATCTCTCCCAAGGTGAACCTCAAATATATCCTTTATTTTCTCACTCTTTGGGGTTGAAAAGCCTTAGAACTAGTCAAGACTAGTTGACTATGTTACCTTACTTGTAGGCTCTATTAGGATTTAAATAAGATGATAATATTACTTATAGTACTATTTGAACCCCCTCTAAGGTCACACAATTATTTTAATTATCTTGGGTTCACTTATATGTTTCATGGAAGCCCAAATTGTGTTCTCTTTAGACTGAGACACCGTTACCCTATAGACTATTTTAGGTGTCTATGAGTGCATGTAGACCTTGTGTTAGATGTACAGAGGCTCTCAATGAATCCTTATGGGTATAAAAATTAATTATGGAACTATAATCCTTATTATGTAACCTTAAAACACCATCTTTTCATCAACCTTTAGGTCACTATTTAGGCTAGATGTTTTACCCCTAAACCCTACCTGTAGGTGTTTATGCATCATGAGACCTTGGTTATCTTATTTAGGAACCTTCCCTAAACCCATTTTTATCACAAGGTGCATGTTTTAACCTTAAATAAAATTTAGAGTCCTAAATACACCATTTGGACATAAAAATCAAGTTCATTGTTGTCTGTTGAGATATTCTACCTATAGGTGTTTATAGCCTTCCTTGAGGTGACTATGATGTGAACATACCTCCTTAAACCCATTTTGAGTTCACACAACATAAATATCACTTTTAACTCAATTTATATGGGCTAAATACCATCAAAACACATGTATAAGTATTTTTTTTCTCATCTTACCTATCTAACCCCTATATGTGTCAATTCCCATGCTACAAGGGTACCTGTAGTTAGTCATAGGGGTCTACAAGACCTTGTCTTAACCCTTTTTTGATGCCTTTCATTCCATTTGACCTTATCCCATCAGTTTAGCCATCCTAGTCATGGTTTTTTGTCCAATGTTACTCCTTAGGGTTTCAAAATTCATTTACAACCTTAGACCTATAGATTTGAATGGAGTGTTTTAGTGTTTTCTTAGGCATATTTGAGGCTTCAAACAACCTATCTTCCCTTACTATTTGACTTCCATTCTTGGCATGTAGATTCTCTACGGTAGGGGATATGAGATTAAATAGGAAAGATGACTTGGAACACATTGAAATCATGTTTAAGATGTTCACAAGAAACCCCTTGACCTCTATTTTGACATTTTAGGGACAACTTCCTAGAACATAGTCCTCTTCTCAAAATGGTTTCACACCTCCTCTTTCCATTTTGAAACCTTATATGAGTTTTTCATGGCTCCTTCATCATACCAAGGTCCTAAATAAGTGTCAAGATACTTAAATCTCTCCATACAAACCTTTTGGTCCCCTATTTAGCCACCTGTAGGTGGATGTTTTGGTGCATAAATAGTGAGTTGCATGTGAATAATATGAAACTATTCATGACTATGCACTTGTATGCTTTCCTAAAACATCTTATTTCACTTATATAAATACTAAGAGTTTATAACACATATTAACCTCTTCACACACCTTAGTATGATGTTAGCAAGGGCCCTATAGGTGTGCATTAGGCATGTTATACAGGCAAGTCATGGAATTGGGAAAAAATATGTTAGTGAATAGATTTAAAACTACTCAAAATCATTTTTCAACATTAACTTACATGATATCCATTCTTGTACACCTAAAACAAGTTTCAATAACTTCTTTTCAATGTGAATTCTTTCCTACAAACACCTGTACTTGCTCATTAATGGTTGCCTTGTGTGTGAATGTTACATATGACTACAACTCATGGATATTTTGCCTTAGAGGATGAAATTGAAAGAGTAAGGGTCTAATAATATATTTAAGACATGGTTAAGGATCTATCACAACTCCTTGGATCCATTTTCAAGCCTAAACATATAGAACATGGTGAAAAACTACCAACATAGAATGGGATTAGTTTATAAACTTGAGGTGATTGGATCTTAAAAATAAATTGAAACTTGAAAATAATCATGGAGAGTATTTTTTAAGGAATTAAACATATTATAAGACCCACATTAGTAATTGTATTGTATGGCGCTGCTCAAACTAAGGCAAACCCTGTAGGGCACACAAACTAGCAGACATATTTGAAAGGTTAACTTCCTAGGAATGGTTCATAAAGATTAGACCACTATTACTCTAAAATAAAACATTAAAAATAAGCTAAGTGTATAATATTCCCCCAAGATCATTTTTCTTGAAAACTCTTGTACTAATTGTACCAAGCAAAAACCAGAAGGTCACTTCTGCTTGCCAAGAAGGATGAAAAGAGAGTAGAATGGTTTTGACCAAGAAATGGCACTTATAGATCCAAAAAATGTGTAAATGACCTTTTCAAATCTGAAGAGGCATTGTGTGATCCTTTCTCATTTGGCACACTTCCCAAGGAGTGATACAAGTGCTAAAATCTCCTTTTTTCCTAAGAAAGCTACCCTTTTAACCAAATAACCTACCAATTTTTAGTTATTTCAGTTGATGAAGACTTAAGTGGACATGTGAGGCATGACATCACCCTTTTAAATCTTTACACTTACCAAGAATTCCATACAACTCATTAAATGCACCTTTTTGACCCCTAAAATGACTCAAAAGGACATGTTGGCTAATGAGATAAGTGACCAAGGCTAAAATATAATTAAATAACATTAAATTACCTATGATATACCTTATGAAAAAATATTAACCCCCCTAAAACACTTAAAATTCAATTTTTTTACTAGGGGTGCCCCAATTTGACCTAGAAGTCAAATTTGGTCAACAATACCTATACTTAAACCTTGGATCTCTTGGATCTAACATAAGATATGAATCTATGGTTGAGGATTCTATGATTAGTCCTAAAATACTACTTTTATATAGTTAAGAGATAGGTTCTTTGCCTCTAATAGACATTTCTAATTTTGGGACCTCTATTTATAAATCTATCACTTATAACACAACAAGATATGCAAATTACATATTTTCCCACCACCAATACCTCTTAATCCACATGGATACATGTTTTTTAACAATTATAAAATCAATAAACACTGACAAGAAATATTTTCAAAATTCAAGCCACAGTTGGAGATATCCACCTTCAAGGCCTTATGGATGAAAAATAGCATCACCACCACATAGGGGGTGACAAATAACCTTTGGTGCCAAGTAATTTCCCTCTGAGTATTCTTATTTAGGAGACATATCACCTATTTTGACCTCAAGAAGGTCCTTCCCTCTATAATAAAATTACTCTTTTTTAGGTAAACTTTAAACACACATCAAACAAAACCTATAAGTCATCTACACAAATTAAAAGAACCATAACGTGTATGTGTAATCCTTATATTTTCACCCTAAAGAAATTAGATATAACATAAGAGATGAATATGTGGTTGATGATTCTATGAATAATCTTGAAATGCTACTTTTATGTAGTTAAGAGATAGGTTATTTGCTTCCAGTAGACATTTCAACTTCTGAGATGTCCATTTATAAATATGTCACTTCCAACATGTTAATATTTTTAAATTACAAATATTCCCATCACCACAACCTATGAATCCATGTGGATAAATGTTTTAACAATAACTTTGGTGTCAAGAAACATTGACAAGAAATGTTGTCAACATTTAAGCCACAACTGAAGATCTTCACCTTCAAGGCCTCATGGCTAAAAACTAGCATCACTACCATGTCAAGGTGATGAATAACCTTTAGGACTAAGTTATTAACCTATGGTTATGCTAATACGTAGATACCCATTTTGTAACAATTCCAACAACAATAAACATTAAGAAGAAAAGTTGTCAACATTCAATCCATAACTAGAGATCTCCACCTCTAAAACCTTGTGGCTAAAACTTAGCATCACTAACATGTTTGGGGTGTTAAATAATCTCTAAGACAAAGTTATTAGACTTTGGTTATGCCTTCTTAGGATACGAAGCACCCATTATGGCCTCAATAAGGTCCTTCCCTCTATGGTAAAATTTTACTTTTTGAAGTAAAAATTAGAAGCATGTCAAGTAAAAATTTATAAGTCAACTACATGAACAAAAATAACCATCAAGTGTATGTGTAATCCCTCTAATTTCACATTATATTACTTGGATCTAACATAAGATATGAATCCATGGTTATCAATTATGTGATCGGTCCTAAAATTCTACTTTTATGTAGTTAAGAGACAAATTCTTTGCTTCGATAAATATTTCTACTTTTGGGAACTCCATTTTTAAATATATCACTTCCAACACATCAAGATATGCAAAATAAAAATTTTCTCAACACCATGACCTTTTAATCCATATGGATAAACATTTTTTCAATAATTATGGTGTTAATAAACATTGACATGAAATGTTGTTAACATGTAAGCCATGACTAGAAATCTCTACCTCCAAGGCCTCATGGCTAAAAATTGGCATTACCACTATGTCAAAGGTGTAGAATAACCTATAATATGAAGTTATTAGTGTCTATGTACACCTAATTAAGATATGGAGCACTAGTTTTGACCTTAAGAAGGTCCTTCCCTCTATAATAAAATTGTCAATCATCTACTTGAATTGAAAGCTTCTATTAGCTTTGAGAATATGGAATTCTCTACTAATTGTTCCAATCATGTGAAGGTGGAAGCCAATATGGCACAACTAACCTTAAAAATATTTTAATATGTAATTAAACTAAAATTTATACATACTACCCAAAAAATCAATGAAATTGATAAAATTAAATGCATTTACATTTTAGAACCAAAAATACCTTAAGAGTTCAATCCAAAGAACCACATGATTGAATCAATATTGATAGTATAAATAATTATTTCATGGTCAAACTCATGAACCTTCCATAAAATCCTATTTAATGGTCTCTCTTGATATTTATATAATTGAACATTTGTTATGAGAACTAAATTTGAACAGTGGAGTATTTTCCTATGTATTTCATAGTCTTCAAACAACCATACATCTAAATTTGTTATAGGATATCATTGAATCCAAGTTCCAATAACTACCATAAGCCTAATGGGATAATAAATATTTTCTTCATTTGTGATTGTAGAAGTCAATTTCCTTTTTTCCTCTACATACCAACATAAGTAATAGTATATCCCCTCCTCTTTATCCTCATCTAAAATAACTACATAAACATGCCATGCATTACAAAAAAATAACATGTTTTAATATATATATATATATATATATATATATATATAAACACTCCAAATTTAGTACACAACACATTTTTTAAATTTAATTTCATATATACTTTAATTGTAAAAATTCATTTCCTACCTGGTTGAACTATATTAGATACATAGTCAAAGTTATGTGATGATGTCATGTCTATAAGTTATAATGATGGTGGAACCTAATATGTGTCAATTTTACTTAGAGTTCTATAGATTCACTCATCCACCCACTCTTGTGACTCTCACTCATTCCAAACAAATTTCATGCATTTATAATAAAAGCATGCCATATGCATCATTAAGAACCTACATTTGAGATACAAACTGAGTAGGACTCACATGATCTTTTTACTATAATAGAATATTCATAGCTTGTCAATTATTCTTCTTGCATCAACTAGAAATATCTATGAACACTAGAGTTTTATTGATCACCATGGATAATTTTATCATTACACCATTCAACTATGTTTTTTCCATCTATCAAATCACTAGCATCTTCAAACTTCAACTCCTCTCTTACAATCACTCTTTTGACACATGTTCTTGTACCATCATGTTCCTATTTTACATGGTTTATTTTAGTGAAAATACAAATATGTTATATTCTAGTGTTCACGTGAATCCTACTCATCCAATAGAGTATCCATGTATTCTTAAATTATGATGTGTAGTTATCTAACCAAATATAATGTCAATTGAAAGTAATGTTCATTTCACTCAACTTTCTATAGAATATCTAAAAACAACCTTGCACATACTCTATAGAATGTGTTCAATTATAACTAACATAGAAGTGGTATTACCTTAATATTTTTTAATCATGATTTATATTGGTAGGTGCATGCATGAATGTTATATGCACAAAAATAAAAACTAGTATTGAATTATAGTATGGTGATTAAACCTCCCTTTGTGGTTGCAATATGTAACCCTCTACAACATCAACTACTAAAAAAATAGTGATAAGTGGGAATTTTTCCCTAATTAACTTGAATTTTTCATCTATCCATTAATCACTATGTATGTGCCTTACATAATCATAAATAATTTCTTCCCTAAATTTGAGTTTAAATTCAAAAATAGGTATTTGTTTTCTAACAAGCTCGCACCTTTTAGAATCCTTTCCATATTTTAATTGATATGTCACATATTTATATTTACTAAAACTAATTAATTCTTGTCCAATTCCATGTTCTATCCTCATGGGTACAATTTTTCAGTTTTGGCAATCTGCCATAAATCCTACAAGTTCCATCCAAACATGTTTTATTATAAAAAAATTGTCCATTTATTCTTTCACAAAAAATGATTGGAATAAATTCCCTTCTTGATTTTGGTGGAGCTTTCATTCCACACTCCTACAAAATGTTTACAATATGTAAATTACAATTAACATAATGAAAAATATCATTATGAATAAAAAATTCAACATTGTTCCTACAACAAGTGATACATGTGTGATTTATTTTAACATAGAAGGATTTGGCCATTTCAAAATATCTTTGAATAATAAAAATTTTTGAACAATTTTGAATAAATTTAGAGTAAAATTATGTTTGAGTCATATCCAAAAAATATTTTGGATGTGGTTCACAGTTATGAGATCCAACTCTTATTTTAATTTCATCTCTTATATTAGGTGATACCCTTGTGTTATCATTACAAAATTATAAAAGTAAATCTTCTAGGGCATCGGCTATAGCCTTGTCTTTATACGGGAGTCTATCAAAGAATGCCCACAAGTCATTATTATCAACAAAATCAAGTCTTATACATATCCTAATTTATTTCATTAGTGTTTTCTATTTATGTTAAATATTCTTCTTATTTTTCCCTTATTTGACAACTTAAAATACAAGTTGTAATAACATGTCAAGCAATATTTCCATATTTGGTGCATTTCTTCACACCTACTTTATGGTATGCATTATGTACATTTTCAAAAATTTCCTTGTTTTGACCATAAATATTATATTTTATTAGTCCTAATGTGTTCATTTTAGGTCTCATATTATGCTTTTTCATCAATGTAACAAATAATTAACATCTTTGAGATTTGTTTAATTTTTCAAAGTGTTAGTCCCAATTTTTTTCAGCTTTTCTTCTCATGTGGTGGTTAGAAATTTTGTTATACATTAGTTTCAAAAAAAATTCATCAATTTAATTTAAATACATTGGTCTTATTTTTAAAATTCAAAGATGTGTTCTTCATGCTAAAATTGGTTGATTTAGTTTTTCCATATTATTATCTTCATTAGTAGTTTCTTCATTGAATGATGTTCCCTTATTGTTTTCTCTGTTTGGACATGATTTCCTTTGTTTGGACATCCCATAACTAATTAAGACTAGTTATAATGATTGTAATGAAAGGTAGGTAAATAATACATACCTCTCCATGTATTTTTTGTATACCTAGTCTTATAGAATCAACTTGAAAGGACCCATCATCATCTGCAATCCTAAAAACTACCCTTCCATTTTTCACACTTCTCTCTAGCTTGTGCAATATGTCAGCTTTGATTGGTTGAGTTGAAAAACTTGTTTGAAGAACTTAAGGAAATTTTAAAGTCATGAAACTTACATTTGGATTTATTTTAAGTCTCAATATTTCTATCCATGTGATTTTCATCTCTTGAAACTTCCTACAACTTGAAAAACATAAAAAATATTGATAAAAACTTTTTTTCCCCCATCCATACAAGTCTGTACAGATAAATAGCATGGGAAGGATCTTGGGTGATTCCTCTTAAACATAAAATAGTTTTCATGAGAAAACTATTCCATTTTATTAGCTAACCAACTCCATTTTCACAAACTGGTCCTTAGCTAAGGGTTTAATAGGGTTTTAGGCTTATTTTCACTCTCAAGGTTGTTTTATAAAGGTCTGACTTCCAACCTAATAAAAAATTCCACAAATTCATTTTTAAATACCCTTTATATCTTCCCCTAACTTCTCTAGTCTCCATGAAATGTGTCATGAATAATGTGAGCATCACAACTTGACCTATCATGCTTGTTTTCTTGTTTCTTGTAAGTCTGAGTTGATCTTAAGCCAAAAATGGTTTCTCCAAATTTTCCTCTACACTCTCAAAGATTTTACACCTCATTATTCATCCCAAAAACATGTTTTAATATCTTATTTGGATACTAAGTTTAGCCATGCCTAGCATGCTTAATTACAACCTTAGGTCAAAATGACCTTATTTTATGGTTTACATGAAAATTTAGAGTTATAAAATACCTGTAATTACCTTAAAATCATACTCAAATTATTTATAAGTCTCATTTCAAGATGGAAGTGTAGATGACTCCTTGTTTGGGCATTAGGCCTAATTATGCTTAAGGAGGTTTGACTGCAAACCTAATGGTCTGAAGTACCCTATATGGTTTCAAAAATTACTTATTATTTTAAAATTTTGGTATATGTGTCATAAATATTTTAAAACTCACTTTAAATTTTTCCTATCTTCTATTTCACCACTTCACCTCTTTTCCTCAAAACTGCCAATCTTGTGCATAAGGGAAGTGCCCTCTATCTAAGATAAAATAGAGGGAACTTTCCATGTTTTAATCTAAAAAATAACTATTTTATGGTATTAATCATGTCATATAATTTATCTATACCAATTTTTATCTCTTGGTCTGATGATTTGATGATCCAAACTCTTAAGACCCAAAATAAACTATTTGGAAGGCAAACTGTGTGTGTATTTGGAGTATAGGCTATGTGTTGATTGATTGGGATTCTCCTTAACTATTTCCATTTAAAAATATTTTGGATTCTCTAATTATCTTTATTAATGTTTTAATCATCTCAAATTCATCAATTCATCCTTTTATATGTTTATCACACCTTGCCTAGGTGACTGGGTCCTTGTTTGATTATGCCTCCTACTATGATTGTGTATAGAGTCATAGGATCCTATGTAGGCCTTATTATCCTTTTTAAAAATACACATGAAAATAATATTATGACCATTTATGTGGTCATCCACTTTTTTACCATATTAAAACTCCATTCACCAGACTAATGCACCTCTTACCCCCAAAATTGGATCTTTGCCTGTCATGGACTGAGACACTTTTTTGGGGGTCTATTGTAGGTATTTATTGGCTTTATCTACTTGATCATGGTTCCCATGAAATCCTTGAAACACTATATATATGATGTATATTTCATTTTTACTCATATGTATGTCTCATTAAGACTCAAATAGTGCCTTTCCCTCTTGACTGAGACACTTTTCTCTTTGATACCCTGATATAGGTGAAAATAGGGTCTCAAAAGGGGTAAGTGGGATGGTTTTATAAGTAAAAGGGGAATTTTTATATTATTTTTGAAACATAACAATGGTATCATCCTGAATTTATGTTTAATGGGATAAACACCAAAAGGCATGCATAAAACTTAGCTTCTTTACCCCAAAACTATCTAACCCCTATTTTGGATTGAGCCACTTTGCTCTTTGTAGGTCATTATGTTTCAAATGATTTGATTATGGTATTGGTATATCTCCTTGAAATTTATTGAAGTCGAAATTCACTTTCCATGCTTTTATTCTACTTGAACATCCTAAAACCAACACCAACCTTTATGTCTAGATCATTGACCAGGACGCCACTACCTGTAAGTGTATTGTTCATACAAGGATACTTGTAGGTTTTTTTATGAGTTAGAACACATTATAACCTCTTATTTTGGAAGGACTATGTGTTCCTTGGTTTTTCCTTCACCTATAAAGGTCATTAAAAACATGAAACAAGCATTTTTTCTCTTTTAGTGCTAAGGTCATTTTCTAATACAAACCCTATAGGATATTATTATATGTTTTCAGTCATAAAATGGCAAATTTAGCTCTTTTACTAGTTGCCCTCCTCCCAAATTTTTGGACCCAAACTTAGTGGAGGTATTTTCCTATGATATTAATACATTATCCAATCCTTATATGCATTGAAATATTTAGGGTGCATGTTTAAATAGGTCAAAAAAAACCTCTTGGGCCTCTGTTTGCTCAAAATATGGATTATGGGCCTAAGATCTTAGTTATCACATGGATGTGGTTTTTAACTTGATTTTTCCAACTTTTTTCTTTAAACAAGTCTACCATGGTGAATACACATAATATTACTTAAGATAGGCTTTCCAATCATGCTTCAATGCTTCAACATGTTATCTCCATCTCTCTACCATTACCACTTGTAGGTGGTCTTTACTCATACAGGTAGCAAGCATGATATTGTAGGGAATAAGCATTGTTTTAGGTCTTGTGAATATTCCAAGACTCTTTAAAATTTTACAAGATTTTATTTTTAATAATGAAAACTTTGAAGGTAGTTCAATACTCCTTGATTTAATGTAATTTTCTTTTGCAACCACCTGTATATGCACACTTCAATAGAAAACCATGTATATGTGCATTCCATGCATATAAACTATGAAGATTACTTGGAGAATAAGGTTTTAATATGGATATAAAGATAAGATAATATTTTAAAAATGTACATGGGATTAACACAATTCCTTATAACCATCCACAAAGCATGACAACTCAAAAAATTCCATACTCATCAACACAAAATGCACTAGTCTACAAATTTGAGATGAATTCCTCATCAAATCATACTAAAAGTTGAAACCAATAATTTTATACATGAGGGGACATATAAAACATCATATTGATAAAATATGAGTAACTAGTTTGTATGGAGTTGTTCAAACCAAGGGAAAATTGATAGGGTGCACGGATGAGCAAGTAGATTTTCATAGTCCACTTCAAATGGATGGTTCATGAAGCACAATTGACCATTTATCAAAATTATTATATTTATTTTAATATACTTGAGTGTATAATAACCTCCCAAAATAATTTGACTTGAAACCCTTTGTGTTGTTCGTATCAAGCAAAAACCTAAGTGTCCCTCCAATCTATCTAGAAAACAAAAGAGGTACAAAATGGTTTTGGCATCATAATGGATGTTTCAGATCAAAAAAATTATATATATATGAGTTTTATTAATATTTATAGATGTTCCATGACCTTCCCCCACATAGCACACTTCCCAAGGAGCCATACAAATGTCTTTTTCTTCTTTTTCTTTAAGAAAACTGACCTTTCTCTAAATGAACCTATAAATTTTCAGTTTTTTTAGTTGCATAAAAATTATAAGGACAAATTAATCATGACTTCACATTTTTACATTTGCACATTTCCCAATAAACCCATAAAAAGCATTAAATGCACTATTTTTTACCCTTAAAATGATCTAAAATGATAAATGCACCTAGAAACTAAGTGACCAAAGCTATCAGACCATTAATTAATGTCAAATGACCTATGAAAAACCTCATTACAATACATTATACCCCCTTATAGGCCTTAAAATCAAGTTTTTTACTATGGGTGCCCCAATTTGACCTAAAAGTCAATTTTTGGTCAATAGTATGCAAGGAAAAAAGTCTCAATGTTAAAAGAAAGATGTTGACCTGCTATAATTTTTTACTATTTTACTACCCACAAGACTGTGTACATGCTACAACTACATATGTGTTAAACCAATGTATGCATTAAAATTGTATACATGATGTGTATACTGCTTGCATAATTGATCCTAAAACTAAACCCTAAACACTAATACCTTAAACTCTAAAATATAAATCCTAAAAAAATTAGGTTCACAAGGGTTAATTTAGCCCAAATCATATCACTGACTATCCCAAATGAATAATTGGGTCAATCTATGATGTCATTGTGGTAAATTGAGCCCAAAATCACATTATATAGTCATTAATAGGTTTAATGAGCTCAAATTAGTCCCAATTTCATGAACATTATTAGACCCTAAACCTTAAACCCTAAGACCTAAGCCCTAAACCCTAAACAAATTGATTTATCTCAAATTAACATTATTTAAAATAAGAATTAGGTGAACAAGGCTCAATTTGGCTGAAATTGTATTGTTGATTACCCCAATTGACTAAATGTCTCAATTTGTAATGACACTAGGATAATTAAGCCAAAAATTGCATTATGTAGTCATAAATAGGTTCAAAAAGCTCTAATTAGCCCCAAATTACCTTCATGATTAGACCCTATACCCTAAACCCTAAGCCCTAATCCCTAAATCCTAAACCCTGAACCAATCTATTTATCCCCAATAAACATCCTTAAGAGTAATAATTAGGTTCATAGGGCTCAATTTGGCCCAAATTTCATCATTGATTGCCCAAATTAATTGATTAACTCAATCTATGATGACATTGGGACTAATTAATCCTTAAATCACAATTTTATTCATAATTAAGTTCAACAAGCTTAAATTATCCTTAATTACCTTTGTGATAGGTTCACATGTCTCAATCTGGCCTAAATCACATAATTGACTGTGTTAATTGACTAGTTGTTTCAATCTAATATACCATTGATGACAATTGAGCCCAAAATCACTTTTTTTAGTCATAAATAGGTTTAACAAGCTCAAATTGGTCCTAATTACATTTAAAATTAGACTCTAAACTCTAAGACCTAAGCCCTATTTAAGATTTAGCTAATATAGCCTAACAAATTCTAAGGTCTACTGGAATCACTCTTATTCTAGAGAATGAACTTGAAGAATAAATTTGATTCTATCAAAGAATGTAAAAATCATGCAAAATAAATGCAATAAAATGGAATTGATTCAATTGGAATCAATGGTTCTACATTGTGCATTATATATTCTTTGCATTATAATATTTTAAATTATAAATGCACTACTAGAGTGCACAATATATAGGAATTAGAAAGTGGGGTAGACAACCCCTAGTGGGTATGTCAGCACTATGTGCACACACCAAAGTGGGGAATTAAGTGGTATAAAACCCATAGTGGAGTGTGGTCCATTCATAGTGGAGTGACTAGATTATGCACTAAACATATGTGTACATAATTAACCATATAATTATGCACTAAACATATGTGCACAATATTAAGTATTAAGTAAGCATAAAGTGAAGAGGTGTGAAAAGGAACCCAAAGGTAAAACTAGTTTGGGTGAGAACCCTTTTCACACCAACACACCCTTTAAGTGTAACTTAGAAGGAAAACCATTTAAAAATATGCAAAATATAATTGATTTCAACAACAAGGCCTAATTAGGTACCCATGTATAAAATGATCCCCTCAAGCACAAGAGAGAAGGATAAAACTCATAGGAAAAACATTCCCCTATGATAAGATGATTGAAGTTGACCATGTAACTTTTCCTGAAGAAGTGTTGAAGTTGAGTGTCCCTATGGATGCCAATCCATCTTAGCAGAATGCATAGATATCAATTTATTTCAACCACTAAGTGATGTAGGAACTAGTGCTAATTCTATGGATCACTCAAAGTAAAAATTGGATGCCAAAGTAATGGGTAGTGAAATGAACCCAAAGAAGCATTGCTTGAACACCCCCTCAATGCTGAAATAGGAGAAGGTAGTAATGTATGTCTCTATTGATGTAGTTAGTGGAAGTGGTGATAATGGAACCCAAAGACCACCAAGCTATAAATAAGCTCTTCAAGACATAATGGATATATAATGAGGATGGAGAAACTATCCCACAAACCTAATCAGAAACCAAAAAAAATCAATAAGTACACAAGTCCAAGAGATCTATGAGTGGACATAACCACTATTAGAACTTCATCTTGTGGATACTACACTCACTCTAAAACTATCAAAGTCTGGTCACATGTGTGATATATTTCAAAGATATAATCAAGAAAAATATAGTTGAAAGATATGACAATGAGACATGAAATGGTCCTTAGATGGTTATGGGATATAAGTTCTTGATAAGATACATGTTTATAATGGAGGAATATTTTTTGTCATGAGAAAAATTATGAAAAAACTCAAGGTGATAAGAAAGGGGCATTGAAATGTCTCCACTAAAGAATTCAAGCTGCTAAGAAAGGGGCCTTGAGGAGACATGAACACTACAAAAGTGTGCTAAAGGATGGTCTGACAGAGTGTGAGTATGTGAAAGTCATGATAATGCCAACTGAAATGCAGACTAAACAAGAACATTAATGTGTAAAAAACATTTTTCCATGAGGGGATATGACCACCTATCAAACCAAGCTTTACCCATTGGGCTTGGTCAATGAAAGTATGGGCCACAAAGTGTAGTGTTACTTACCACCATGGGTGACTGAATGAGGTGGTCACTTGTAAAATTTTCTTTTTGGCATGAGAAAAATTGTCAAAAAAAGTTAAGTATAATTTTATTTTTATGAGAGATAAAACACATTAAAAATCAAGGTTCAATTTTATTTTTATCATAAGAAAAAATCTCCTAAAAAAATTCAAAGTACCATTTTTTTGTCTGAGAAAAATTGTGGAATAAACTCATTTTTTTTATAAATTTTGTCTTTTTTAAAAATATGTGAGAAAAAATAATAAAAAACTCACTTTTAAGAAAAAAATTAATGTGAGAAAAAAATAATAATAAACTCACATTTTTTTAACAGTGAGAAAAAAAACTCACATTTTTTAGCTTTAAAAAAATGTATTTTTTCTAAATAGTAGTTAGTAAAATTACTATATTTTTTGCGTTACTAAATGCAATTCATAATTTCAAATTGTTCTAGAACTCTCATAAATAGGCACACAAAACCTATAAATGTTTTAGCATGATGTTTTACATTTAGAGAGTTGTGTTAAGAATAAAAACACATGTTTGTTTTGATTTAAAAACTTAAATCTGCATTTGTAAATGGTAGATCTTGCTTTAAATGTCCAACTAAGACAAAATAATAGGTACATCTAACTTTATCAGACACCCTAGATGCAATGGAGAAATCATATTTTCTCCATGAAACTCTAAAAATGTACCTTCAATATAAAACAAATAAATAATAAACCCTCATAGAAACTAGAATTTAGCACACACCTTTATGATTCTTAGGACCACCCAAAGAAGATGCAAGAGAAAAGCATAATTAGTATGGAAGGAATATCTCCTAAGAGGCTATCTAAAGGCTTAAATTGATCTGATACCAAATAATATTTGACTAATATAGCCTAATATGATTCTAAGGCCTAATGGAAGCATTCTTATACTAGAGAATGAACTTGAAGAATAAATTGTATTCTATTAAGGAATGTAAAAATCATGCAACATAAATGCAATATAATGGAATTGATTCAACTTAAATCAATGGTTCCACATTATGCATTCTACATTACTTCACATTACATTATTTCACATTATAAATGCATTACTAGAGTGCACAATATATAGGAAGAAGAGACTGGGGGAGACAACACATAGTGGGTATGTTAACACTATGTACACACACCAAAGTGGGGGACAAATTGTAGACAACCCATAGTGGAGTGACTAAAATATGCACTAAGCACATTTTTACATAATTAACCATATAATTATGCACTAAACATATGTGCATGCTATTAATTCCTAAGTAAACTTAAAGTGAATAATTGTGAAATGAACCCAAAGGTAAAACCAAGTTGGGTCAAAACCCTTTTGACACCAACACCCCTCCTAACTGAAATTTATAATGAAAGTATAATAAAAACATGTAAGAAAATAATGGTTCCCAATAATGAGGCCTAATGAGGTACCCATGTACAAAATGATCCCCTCAAACACAAAAGAGAAGGAGAAAACTCCCCCCTATGAGAGGATGAAGGAAGAAGTTCATGTGACTCTCCATGAAGTAGTGTTGAAGTCAATTATCCCCATGGATTCTAATCCATGTTACTAGAATGCATGGATGTCAAGTCTCTACAATTGTTAAGTGATGTAGGAAATGGTGTTGAATACGTGGATCACTCAAATTAAACACTAGATTTCAAGTAATGGGTAGTGAAATGAACCCAATGAAGCATTGCCTAAACACCCCCCTTAATGCTAATATGGGAGAATATAATAATGCATGTCTCTACTAATGTATCTGGCAGAAGTGGTGACAAGGGAACCCAAAGATCACCAAGTTTTGAAGAAGATATTTAAAATGTAATGGATCTATAATGAGGATGGAAAAAATATCCCACAAACCCAATCAAAAACCAAATAAATTTCAAAAAATATGTAATTCTAAGAGATGTATGATTAAATGCAATCACTACTCAAACATCATCCTATGGATAATCCATTCACTCAAAAATTATTGAAGTCTAAAGATAGGTGTAATAAATGCCAAATATACAATCAAATAAAATATAGCTGAAAGATATGCCACTAAGACATAAAATGGTCTTCATATGGGTTATGACATATAAGTGATTGATAAGATGCCCATTTACAATGGACGAATAATTTTTTTGTCATGATAAACTTTATGAAAAAACTCAAGGTGCTAAGAAAGGGGCCTTGAGATGTCTCCACTAAATAACTCAAGGTGCTAATAAAGGTGCCTTGAGGAGACATGAACTCTATAAAAATATGGTAAATGAAGGATGGTCTGAAAAAATGTGAGCATGTGAAAGTCATGACAATGCTAACTGGGCATGTAGAATAAATAGGAACACTGATGTGGAAATCCAAGTTTTTCCATGATTTGGTATGACCACTTGTCTATTAAATGTGGAGTTTGTTTCACCCCTAAGCTAAAAATAAAATTACTAGAACAATTTTAACATGAAATATTTACTTTCACAAATGGTGGGATGAATTTTTGCGTGTGTTAACCACTTTTCTCATTTGTGGCACATTTTGTGGAGAAGTGGGTGTGATCTAAGGTGTTGAGATAATTGAGGGATTATGTGGTTGTAACCTCTCTTATTTTTTGTTTTATTTTGTGGGGATATGGTTATCTCTATGGTTATGGTGCATTTTTCAAGATATTTTGAAAATTATAAATATGAGTGAGGGGTAACACATTATTTATTGCATTTTGCATCTCATTTTGAGCTCTATAATTCTCTCTTCGATCGATGTGATCAGGTTTGAGGTGTAGCTTAGCATTTCAAGAATTTTGATGTGAATTTAGGTTGGAGAAGGTTATCTCTATAAGAGGTTCTTGTTGAGAGTTGTCTTGTACTCTTTTTTATAATATTATTGAGAGCTTCTTGATGGATGTAGCCCATATTAGGTGAACCATGTTATATCAGTGTTGTGTGTGTATTTGCTTAGATCTAAATTTTCTTCCATATGACTCTGCTGCTATGATTTTGAGGAATGAATTTTGTGTTTCATTTTATTGCATAATTAATCACTAATTCCTAAAAACTATTATCAAAGCTAGCTTTAGTGGTTTTGATAAAGTGGTGAATCACAGGGAAAGATATTAGCTTGAGTGGGAGTTATGGTAGATAATGACAAATCTAGAGTTGAAAAATTTAATGGGCAGAATTTTGGATTGTAGATGATGTAGATGGAAGATTACTTGTTTCAAAAGGATATTCATATCCCTTTGATAGGTAAAGTATGCCAACCTTTAGGTATGGATTAGGTAGATTGGAATTTGCTCAATAGAAAAGCACTAGGAGCCATATGGTTGTGCCTTGCATCTTAGATTGCCTTTAATATTTTAGAAGAGATGACCACATTTGGTCTGATGAATAAATTAGGGGAGTTATATGAAAAACTCTCTACCTCTAATAAAATATTTTTGATGAAAAGGTTATTCAATATGAAAATGTCTAAAAATGGTTCTATAGCTGATCATTTGAATGATTTTAATACAGTTGTGAGTATGCTAACTTTTGTTGGTATTCAATTTGAAGATGAAGTTAAGGATTTATTGATTTTGTGTTCTTTACCTGATATTTAGGATGCCTAGTTATGTCTATGAGTAATTTCATCCCTATTAAGGGAATTTTAAAGTTTGAGGATGTTATAGGTGTGATTCTTAGTGAGGAAATGCAAAGGAAGAGCACCAGGGAATCATCTCTACGAAATGCTTTGATGGTGGAGACTAGATGGAGACAAAAGGATAGAAACAAAGTAAATTATGGAAAGTCAAATGGTTAGGAAAGAACTAAATCTAGAGCTAAGATGGTGTGTTGGCACTATGGGAAAAGTGGACACATAAAGAAGGAATGTTGGGAGACAAGAAGACCAAATATGAGGAGACCAAGGATGTAAATATGACAATAGGTACTGTTAGTTAGGATGATTTAATTTTTTCCTTGGATGATTTTTTTGAATCTTGGGTATTAGATTCAAGGGCTTCTTTTCATTCCACCCCTCATAGGCATCATTTTAATAATTATGTTCAAGGAGATTTTGGACATGTTTATATTGGTGATGATGAACCATGTATTATAGTAGGGAAAGGTTATGTTTAGATGAATATGTAGAATGGGAACACATGGCTACTAAAGGATGACAGATGTGTCCCACACTTAAGGCAAACTTTAATATCAATGGGGCGGTTAGATAGTGAGGTTTGTTTGGTGATGTTTTTAGTAGACTCTTAGAAAGTTACCAAGGGTGCTCTTGTGGTTGCGAGAGGTAAGAAAATTGGCACTTTGTATTTCACTAGTAGTGTTGATCAATGTAATCTAGTTGTTTCAGATGGAGATTGAAATTTGTGGCACTATAGGCTTGATCATATGAGTTGAAAGGGCATGGAGATCTTGAAAGACAAGTTTCCTAGATTGAAACACATTGATTTGGAATTCTATGATGATTGTGTGTATAAAAATTAAAAGTGAGTTAAGTTCTTGAGGGTTGGACCTATGAAAAAAGAGAATAAGTTAGAGTTGGTCCACTCAAATGTATGGGGGCTATCTCAAGTATCTTCTATTGGCGGTTCAAATTATTATGTTATATTTATTGATGATGTAACTAGGAAAGTTTGGGTTTATTACATTAAGAAGAAATCTGATGTATTTGAAACATTCAAAAGATGGAAAGCTTTGGTTGAGAATGAAATAGGTCTCAAGTTGAAATGTCGTAGGTCAAAAAATAGAGGTGAGTATTGTAGCAAATCATTTGATGATTATTGTTCATAGGATCGAATTCATAGGCAAATGATGGTTATAGGGACACCACAAGAGAATGGAGTGTTAGAGAGGATGAATAGGACAATCATGGAGTATGTTAGGAGCATGAGGTTGCATGCAGGGTTACCCCTAATGTTTTGGGTGGAAGCAATTAGCATAACAATATATATGATTAATAGAGGCCTTTTAGTGCCTTTGGATAGAGTCATACCTAAGGAAGTTTGGTCTGGTAAGAAAGTTAATTATTTTTTTCTTAGGGTCTTTGGATGTGAGGCATTTGTTTATGTTGCCAAGAAAGATAAGACCAAGTTAGAGGTTAAGTCTGTGAGATGTACCTTTATTGGTTATGGTGAGGATGACTTTGGTTTTTGGGTTTGGAGTCTTAGAAATAAGAAACTATTTTGGTTTAAGGATGTTGTCTTTAAATAAAAAGTCATGTATAAGGATCAGTTGTAGGAATAGGAACAAAAAGAGTACATAGTGTTGGATGATATTACAAATAGTAAGGTGTCCAAGGAGATAGTTCAGGAACCTCCTACATAAGAACCCCAAACTCCTATAGTAAGAAGGTATTCTAGGGTAAGAAAATCTCCTAAACATTTTACCCCATCTTTGAGTTATTTGTTACTTAGTGATTGTGGAGAACTAGGATGTTTTGAGGAACTAATGCAGGCGAATGCTAAGAAGTGGGAACAAGCCATGGAAGAGGAACATAGTTCTCTCATAGAGAACCAGACATGGGATTTGGTGAAGCTACCCAATGGAAAAAGAGAATTATATAACAAGTGGGTTTACAAAATCAAAGAAGAGGATGGTAAGGAAAAGGTACAAGGCCCAGTTGGTGGTCAAGGGGTTTGCACATAATAAAGGTATTGATTTTGATGAGACTTTTTCTCCTATTATTAAGATAAATTCTATTAGAAATGTGCTTGGTATAGTTGTAGTAGAGGATTTTCATTTAGAATAGTTAGATGTGAAGACTGCATTCTTTCATGGTTATTTGGAGGAGGAATTATATAGCAACCACAATGTTATGAGGTCGAAGGAAAGGAAAAATTGGTGTGTAGACTAAAGAAGAGCTTGTATGGCCTGAAACAAGCTCCACAGTAATGGTATCAAAAGTTTGATAGTTTTATGTTAGAACAGGTTTATTCTAAGTGTCATTCTAACCATTATGTGTATGTCAAGATATTTGAGAATGGTAATTATATTATCCTATGCTTGTATGTAGATGACATGTTGGTTTCAAGAAAGAACATGCAACAAATTCAAGTACTCAAGAAGCATCATGGTGATTCATTTTCTATGAAGGATTTGGGTGTAATGAATAAAATCCTTGGTATGGGGATAACTCAATATAGGAAGGAGAGGAAGCTAATCTTATCTTAGGAAGAGTACATGAAGAAATTTTTGGATAGGTTTAGTATGCAGGATGCTAAGCCGATTGGGACTCCTTTGGTAGGCCATTTCATATTATCAAAGGAGCAGTATCCCAAGATAAAAGAAGAAAAGATAAATATGTCAAAGGAACCTTACTCATAAATGGTTAGTATCTTGATGTATGCTATGGTTTTTACTAGGCTAGATATTACCCATGTAGTGTAGTAAGTAGGTACATGAGTAATCTAGGTTATGAGAATTGGCAAGCAGTGAAGTGGATTCTTCTATATTTGAGATGAATCATGGGTACAACATTGTGTTTTGGTGGATCAAACACCACTTTTCATGGTTATGTGGACTCTAATATGGATATGGATGTTGATAGTAGGAGGAGTAAGACATGTTATGTATTTACTATCAGGGATACAATGGTTAGTTGGATTTCTTAGATACAGAAGGTTGTGGATTTATCAACCATAGAGACTAAGTATGTTGCTACTATACAGGTTATCAAGGAGATGATTTGGTTACAATAGTTAATTAATGAGTTAGGGCCTAAGTAATAAGTTGGAAGATTACATAGTGACATTCAAAGTGTTATACATTTAGCCAAAAATTTTGCTTTCCACTTGAGGATGAAGCACATACAATTGCAAAATCATTTTATCGGGATAGCTTTAGAGGAAACTATAGTGAATCTAGAAAAGATAAATATGAGTTAGAATCCTATGGATATGATGACCAAGGTACATTGGATAAGTTACGGTTATGTTCAACTTTGATTGGTCTTAGTAAAGATCATGGAGGAATGTTAAATTTTGTTTAAGGAGAAATGAACTCAAAGTGGGAGATCATTAAATGTGGAGCATGTTTCATCCCTAAGGTAAAAATAAAATTGCCAAGATAATTTTGATATGAAACATTTACTTTCACAAATGGTGGGATGTATTTTTGAGTGTTTCAACCACTTTCCCCATTTGTGGCACATTTTGTGGAGAAGTGGATGTGATCTAAGGTGTTGAGAGAATTGGGGGATTATGTGGTTGTAACCTCACTTATTTTTTTCCTTATTTTATGGGGATATGGTTATCTCTATGGGTATGGCACATTTTTCAAGGGTTTTTGAAAATTATAAATAGGGGCGAGGGTAACACATTCTTTATTACATTTTACATCTCATTTTGAGTTTTGTAATTCTCTCTTCAGTCGGTGTGATCAGGTTTGAGGTGTAGCTTACCATCTTAAGCATTTTGGTGTGAATTCAGGTTGGAGAAGTTATCTCTATAAGAGGTTCTTGTTTAGAGTTGTCTTATACTCTTGTTTATAATATTATTGAGAGCTTATTGGTTGATGTAGACCATATTAGGTGAACTACATTATATCGATGTTATGTGTGTATTTGCTTAGATATAAATTTTATTCCATATGAATCTGTACTGTGATTTTGAGGAATGAATTTTGCATTGCATTTTATTATATAATTAATCACTTATTCCTAACATTGTTAGACTGGGTCTCATTCATCAAGATTTGTCAATAAAATTATGGGTCATAGAGTGTAGCAGTACTTACCACCATAGGTGACCAAATGAGGTGATCACTTGTGCAATTTTATTTTTGTCACAATAAAAAATTGTAAAAAAAAACTCAAAGTACAATTTTATTTTTATGTGAGAAAAAATCATGTAAAAAAATCAAGGTGCAATTTTTTTATATGAGAAAAATTATGAAAGACCTTTTTTTTTGTCTTAATTTTAAATATGTTAGAAAAAATAAAAAACTCGCATTTTTTTAGTTTTATTTTTTATATGTGATAAAACAAATTAAAAAATTAACATTTTTTCTAGTGGTGAGAAAAAATAATAAAAAACTCATTTTTTTTAATAGTAGTTAGTAAAACTAATATAACTTTTACATTACTAAATGAAATTTAGAATTTAAAACTATTGTATAAATATGAAAACTAGGCGCACAAAATACATAAATGTTTTATCATGATAGTTTATAGTTAGAGATCTATGTTACTAATAATAGACATGTTTTTTTTTATTAAAAAACTAAAATTTACATCTATAATGTTACATCCCAAGTTCACCCTATGATTTTACCTTTAAATCCATGGATTTGAAATGGTTAATAACTAGTTCCTTAATTATTTGATTTAAGCACTATGGCAAATGCAGCACAGAACAATGATATTTATTATTTGTTTACGTGATGCTACAAATTGCACTTGATTATTTTATGTAGTATGGATGTATACTTGTTAGTCTTGTATCATTGATTTTATATACGATATCTCATACTAACTACATAATTGGTATAAGGTGGATGCAGGATTGGTCTCACCCTCAGAGCATGACAAGGGAGAGTATCATCTGAGAAGGTAATGAAAATGGGATGATTTTAGTATGATAGAATGGAAATGCTAGTGACCCAAATTCACACACCATAGTAGTTTGACTCATTAAATTCTTTACATTAATATGGTTTGCTAAGTATTATGTTCTATAATTATAGAATAGTTGCATTAATCATATTTTGGTTGTGCTTTAGGAAGAAATGAGTTCTTATTCTAAAATTGGTTATAGTGAATACTATGCTATGAGATGTTTTATATTGTGCTTTATAATTATGTCATGAATGCAGTTTTCAATAGGGAATTGAAAGAGTAGTAATGATATATTTAATTTGCTAAAATAAATATTTATGGTAATCTTAAATTATTTAATTTATTAGATAATTTAATTAAATTATGATATTCAACTTATTAATTATGCTAATTAATATGGGAATAAATCATAATTAAAACACTAGGATGGACTCATACTTTAAAAAGTCTTATCTAGAATTGATTGTAAGTAATGTATGAAATTTGTCGATGATTTTACTTGGAAAAAAGGAAGTTAAGTTACCTTATTATTAACTTGAGAAATCAAGGGAGATAAATTAAAAATTTATTCGATGATTACTGATGGAACTCCCAGTTAATGATTTAGAACAAAGCCTAAACTTTAGTTTCAAATGGCATGCAAAAAGGGAAATGGGAGAAAACTAGGATTAAGTGGACTAAAAAAAAAGAGACACAAAAATTCATGGGAAAGGAAATAAGAAGTTGGAAGAAGAAAGAAAGCTTCAGAAGCAGGAAGGGAAATTTCATCATCAACAAAGAAAAGCGTACCAGGTG
This sequence comes from Torreya grandis, assembly GCA_037957365.1. NCBI lineage: Eukaryota > Viridiplantae > Streptophyta > Pinopsida > Cupressales > Taxaceae > Torreya > Torreya grandis. The sequence goes on from JARHVA010001663.1 coordinate 1,738,625, forward strand.
GGTACCGTAATTATTTTTATAGTGTAAATATTGTTATACTGTTTGTGTGAAATTTTAGGGGAAACACTATTGGATCCATAGGAAACTTCAGGGAAATAGATTTTGGATAATCCCTTAAAAAAAATCTATTCGAATAACCCAAATTTTATTAACCCAAATGAAAGATTAAGGGATTATAGATTTACACAATATTTTATTTTACATTAGAGAATATATATTAAACCTATGAATAAACCCTATGGAAATATTTGGGAAAAGTTATGTTAGTCTCTCTTTAGAAATTGGGATTCTATCTGTATTGCCCAAAATATTTTCTTGGAAGTGTAAACAATAGATATCATTTAATTCCTTTACAAAGAATTTGTTCATTTCTCTTAAACGAGTTGTTTCAATTCTAATGGAACCACATTCCACTCTAATCAAGGATTTTAACAAAATTATTGTAGCCTCTATGTTTTTCCCAAGACTGCAACATGTTTTATTTCCAAGTTTTGAGTCAATATCTCTTTTGCCATTGGTTTACACCACATCTATGGTTTGAACTTCTCAAAACAACCCTTTCATACCTCAACAATAATGTTGTTACCATATCAAGTTTTGTTCTTTTCTTTCTTTAACCCAGCAAGAATTGCACCACTTTTTCTCATTAAGGTTAAATCATCCAAAACATGAGACGTCATCATTATTTTTATCTCAGCTGATTTGACCCAAGAAAAAATGCATTTCATTTCATTCAAGGATTTAAATGGACTAAGAAATCCCATGTGCTTTCCTTAGACTACAATATACATTTATCTCCATGTTTGGACTTGACATATATATAATGTATATGTATTGTGGCCGCATATCTCTCTAGGGCCAGCCATTCCACGCCTTTTCCTATTTTTAAAAAATTAGTATGACTATCACTATTCCTATTTCTCTCAAGATTTATATATATATATATATATATGTGTGTGTGTGTGTAATGCGTTGACATGCGTTGACGGGAAGATTAGTGGGAGATTCTCTTTTAAAAATTTATTCATGTAAATACATAATTAAACATGTTCAAAATACATATAAATGGCTATATATATATATATATATATATATAAAAGGTTAGATAACCTTATTTATTTATGAATGTATTTTATATAATTAAAAATTATATTCATTTAGTTAGATAAACTTGTTTATATTTGAAGTATAAATCTGTAATGAATATAATTTAATATTAATTTATGGGAAATAAGAAATAATGCAAATTATATAATATTATATAGTATAATATATTTATTATGTAATTGAAAGTTACATAATGAATAATCAACTATTAAATTGTTATAAATTTATGAAACTATAACATGCCCTAGGAAATTATAATGAATTTTATTGAGTTAGATAAAAACCAATTATCCTGTGACATGCTAGTTGGTTGTTAGTATTATTATTAAATTTCATAAATAAATTATCTGGAGGTAGGGGAAGAATAATATTATTTATTAAATTTTATGGTTTTTCCTTTCAATGAAAATAGTATAAAACTATTATAAAATATTTGAAATGTTTGACAAAACATTTTTATAAGTTTAGCTTAAAATTACTAAAAAAGTGTAATTAGTGCCTTTCATAAATTTTATTAGTTTTTAAGGGAAATCAAAGTTAAGCTTTCTAGGAATTGTTATAAGGATATCTATTTTATTACAAGTATTTCCTCTATAGCAATAATTAAATTTGGCTTGAATGATTTGTTATAGATAAGTTAATTTAGACTTTTATGGCCATTTTTAGTTGGCATGGTTTTGTCAAATGAATGTTTATTACATCATATATTGTAATTATATGTTAATGATCCTTAGATTAGTTTACCTATTAGGTAAGCCTATTATTTGGATTATATGTTTGTTATGTTTTATTGGATCCCGCATTGATGATACTACCCAAGCAGTGAGACAGTTTCTCAAGCCTGGATAGCATCACCAATGATGGGTATGGATAACCTGATCAAGTGATGTGTGATGAATTTGACTGATCTAGATGATCATATGTTATTTAAAACTTTGACCAAAGTAATGTTAGATTAACATTGTCAATTCATATGTATGATTTGTATGTTGTGTGATATCATAGTAGAAATATATTTTTATTTATGATACATGTCATGTAGTAGAATATTACTAAACATGGGGGTACTATCATGTCTCACTCTAGATTTTTACACCATTATATCTACCTATCCATGTAGGGAGGGCCATTCCTTGATATGGGATTGTGTGGGGGATCATTGGTCCATGGTTGGAGTGGTAGAATGTTCATATGATGCTCTCCCTCCCCCACTATAGTACATTCCTAGAGACAACATTTGAGGTTATTAGAGATACATGAGTTGGTAAAATTCAAGATCCAAAGAGTTAGATATCTTTTATAAGGCTAATTACCTATTGAAATTATAAATCTAATATTATTTACTTGAATAGTCATTTCTGAATAATGAGACCATCCATAACTATGTCATTATGTATTTTCTTTCATAAATTGTAACCCTCTATCTTACATTGGAAATTAAAATTGAAAATTTGATGTTTATCTATTATATATATAAATTGTGCTTCTATAATTGTAAATAGAATGCTTGTGGCAGTAAGTTAAATAAAAAAATTACTACTTTTTGTTTTAGTTCATTTGGGAAGGTTGCTTCATGTGGTATCAGAGCTTAGGCTCAAACACTAGGACTTAATGAGTCTGCTAACATTTTCATATTATTTTTAGTGAGAAGGAAGAATGGTGAAAATAATAACATAAAGAGAGGGTCCCTCAAATAACAATAACTCACCCATAGATCTTAATTAGGTTGTTGTTGATTAGTTAGCAAAGTTAGATCAGTTACTCATAGTCATGAGCGATACTAGGGACCAAATTATAGCCCTAGAATAAGAGGTTCATGGTCATAGTGAGGAAGAACATTAGGAAGTCCCTATTGAGCACCTTGTTGAATAGGAAAATCAGCAAGATGAAAGAGCTCAAGTAGTTGCATAACTATCTAGGAATATGAAGAAGGTTAGTCCACCTAAATTTGATGGAACTATTTTAGGTGATGGAGCTCAATCATGGTTGACTGAGATGGAGAAGTACTTTGAGATTCAAAATTACTCTAAGATCACTAAGGTAGTTTGGGGAACATACTAATTAGCTAGTGATGCATCTACTTGGTGGGCTAACAAAAAAATGGAGATGAACCTTAACTCAAACACCACAACTTAGGGGCAGTTCATGACATTGTTTAGGTCATGATGGTTGCCAAAACTTTACTTTGATCATAAGCTTATGGATTTTCAGAATCTAAAGCAATGGGAGTTGTTGGTAAATGAATACTAGGAACAATTTACCAAACTTCTAAAATATGTGCCTCGATATCAAGCTGATGAAGTTTAGAATGAAGAAATTTATTATGGGAATTAATCCTCAGATTGAATGTGAGGTAGACCTTCATGGACCTTCTATTATGGACCAAGTTTTTAAAAGGTAGTAAAACAGGAACAAAAATTGAAGTCTCTAGCTCAAGTCATAGAGTAGTTCAAAAATAAGTTTGGTGGTTCTAAGGTGACTTTCAAAAAGAGGTTTTTGAATCAAAGGAGTGGAGACTCTAAGGGGTAGTTCATGAATTAGAATTCAAAATTCAACATTGGATCTAGTAACAAGACACCAAGTAATGGCTCCAAAGGTGGTTTTCAAGGAAACTCTCAAACTGACAAGAAAGGACCACCAGGTAGATGTTTCAATTGTGGAGGAAATTACTATGCTCATGAATGTCCTTATGACAAGTCTAAGAAAAAAGGTTCTAACCCTCAGTAGGAAATTTTCAACAACATATCCATGCAATAATTGATAATCAACAAGTTGAATTTCAGGCATCATCCATAGAGTTATTAGGTATTTTGTTTGAACATCCAATTTCTATTTTGATAGATACAAGGGCTACTGAATGTTTTATAGCTCCTAAAATGCTTAGCAAATTTCCTAGAAAATTTAGATATATGGAAAATGCATAGTCAGTACAATATGGGAATGACTCTAAAGTCATGGTTGATAAGTGTCTTATCAAAGTAGTGATTGAGTTTCATGAATTCACAACTATAGTGGATTTATATGTAGCTCCACTAGGATCATATGATGTGATTCTAGGAGTCAACTGACTTGTTAATCACAAAGCCAAAGTTGATTGTCACTTGAAGAAGTTTAGTGTCTAGATGAGTTTAGGAATCCAACCCAACTACAGGGTGAAAAGATGGAGTTGTGGCTTAGACATATTTTTATAATGCAACTTAAAAGGGATTAAGCAAAAGGATGCAAAGTGTTTATCATCAAGATAAATGAAATGGAGGAATCTAAAAAACCAACTCTTGAAGACTTTATTTTTCTTAGAGATTTACATGATGTGTTACCTAAGGAATTGCTAGGTATGCCTCCCAAATGTGAGTTTGATTTCTCTATTGATATTATACCTAGATTAAAACCTCAATCTAAGGCACCATCTAGGATGATGAACACTAAATTGGTCGAATTGAAGGCAAAACTCCTAGAGATTTTGGATAAGGGATTGATCAAGCCTAGTTTATCTCCATGGGGTGAACTAGTTGTTTTTTGTAAAGAAGAAGGATGGTACCCTTCAACTTTGCATTAATTAGAGAATGCTAAATAAGGTAACTATTAAGAATAGGTATCTGTTTCCTTGTATAGATGATCTTTTTGATCAAATACATGGTGTAATGATATTTTATAAGATATATCTTAGATCATGATATCATTAGTTGAGGATTCAGGATGAAGATATTCTGAAAATAGCTTTCAAGACTCACTATGGGCATTACGAGTTCATGGTGTTACCTTTTGGATTAACCAATGCACTAGCAACATTCATGAATCTCATGAATAGTATTTTTAGAGACTACTTAGATCATTTTATATTGGTCTTTTCAGATAACATTCTTATCTATTCTAAGAATGAAGAGGAACATTTATAGCATTTAGAACTAGTTTTGCAATAGCTGTGAAAGCACAAGTTTTTTGGTAAATTGTCTAAATGTGCATTCTCTCAAAAAAAAGTGCAATATCTAGGTCATATTATTTTTGCAAATGGTATTTCTATATATCCATCTAAGATAAGGGTTATTATGGAGTTTCCAACACCTATAAATGTGCACAAGTTAAGGAGATTCATGGGGTTAGTAGGCTACTATAGGAAGTTCATTCTAAACTTTTCCAAGTTAGCTAATCCAATTACCTCTTTACAATAGAAGAATTAAAAGTTTGACTAGTTTGAGAAATGTGAACTAGATTTTCAAGAGTTGAAAAGAAGACTTGCATTAGCACTAGTGCTAAGAGTTCTTGATGTTAATGGATAGTTTTTAGTGATCATAGATGCTTTAGGAGAAGGTTTGGGTGGAGTTCTCATGCAGGACTAAGTAGTGGTAGCGTTTGAATCAAGGAAGTTGAAAAATCATGAGGTGAATTATGCTCCTCATGACCTTGAACTTGTAATTATTATTCATGCTTTGCAAGTTTGGTGAAATTATTTTTTGGTAAAACCATTTAAGCTCAAGACTAACAATTTGGGTCTCACTTATATATCTTCACCCAACCAAATTTAAATGCTCGTCAGAGACATTGGTTAGAATTCCTTTCTAACTATGACTTTGATATCAATTACATCAAGGAGAAAGATAACAGAGTAGTTGATGCTTTGAGTTATAGAAGTTGCATAGAAACTATAGCTACTATCAAGAGTAATTTTAGAGATCAAGTGGTTAAGTTCTCATCAGGAGATGATTAATATGAACATGTCAAAGAAGAATTGTCTAATAATGCCCAGGATACTCAATATAAAGGATTTAGTTTTGAGAGTGATGGTCTCTTAAATTTCAACAAGAGGATGTATGCCTTAGATCAAGAGAATCTATGTAGTAAAGTTTTAAAAGAGTTACATAATGCCCCATATTTGGGACATCTATGAGTAATAAAACTTATGGTAGAGCTTAGATCTCTATATTTTTGGAAGGGAATCAAGAAAGATGTGGTTGATTTTGTGTCACAATGTCTAAAATGTCAATGAGTGAAATTTTAACATGTTCACCCACATAAATTACTATATCTACATGATATACCAGAGTGGAAGTGGAAGGTGATTAATATGGACTTTGTCCAAGGTTTACCAATGTCATAAAGTAGGCATGATATGATCTTGGTAGTTGATAAACTAATCAAGGTGGCTCATTTCATACTAGGTAACTTGATAGATGACACACTTACCCTTATGAAGAGATTCATAAAGGAAGTGTATAGATTACATGTATTTATAGAGAAGATCATTTTGGATCATGATCCAAAAATTACTTCTAAGTTTTGGGTTTCTTTAAACTTAGTTTTAGGTATGTAGCTTAATTTCAGCACTGCATATCATCTAGAGATTGATGGTCAAACTAAGTGATTAAATCAAGTTTTAGAGGATGTTTTATATATATATTACATGGATCAACAATAAAAATGGGAAGATTATCTTCCATTGGTTGAGTTTGCTTATAATAAGTCATACTAGTCTGCTTTGAAGATGGCACCTTTTGAAGCATTGTATGAGAGGAGGTGCAGGATACCAATTAGTTAGGATAGGTTAGAGGATAGGGTAGTCTTTAAGCGTAAAATTCTTTATAAAATAGAAGGGCAAGTTAAGTTAATTAGATATATATTTGTCGAGGCCAATGATAGACACAAGAGTTATGTTGATTTGAAGAGGACTGATAGGTAGTTTTCTATTGGTGACAAAGTGATTTTGAGTATTAAGCCACAAAGGAACTTGATTAAGTTTGGGAAGTTAGCAAAACTATCATCTAGATATGTAGGACCCTTTAAAATTTTATAAGTGGTGAATCTTATTGTGCATAGGCTTGCATTTCCACTAGCATTAGCTCTTTTACATAATGTTTTATATGTATCATATCTCAAGATGTATATAGTTGATCATTCACATGTTTTGGATTGGAATGATTTGTAGGTTCTAGACCCAGAGTGGTCATGGTATAACCCATTAGGGTAATTGACACTCATAAACTTCATTTGCGTAATAGAGAAGTGTCATAATATAAACTCTTGTGGGACCAATACTTTGAGGATAATCTACTTGGGAAGACTTTAATGAGTTTTTCAGGCTATTTTTACATTTTTTTGCATGACTGATGCTTATTACTATGTTTTTATTTCAATTAAACTCTTTTAAATATTCTAAAACTATTGTTTGAATAAGTGTCATTGGGACAATGACCAATTTTAGGGGGAGGATGTTACATCCTGAGTTCACCCTATGATTTTACCTTTAAATCTGTGGATTTGAAATGGTTAATAATTGATTCCTTAATGCTTTGATTTAAGCACTATGATAAATATATTAAGGAAAAATCATATTTATGATTGTTTATGTGATGTTACACATTCCATTTGATTATTTTATGTAGTATAGATGTATACTTGTTAGTCTTATATTATTGATATTATATACGATGAATCAAACTAACTACATAATTAGTATGCGATGGATGCAAGATTGGTCTCACCCTCAGAGCATGATGAGGGAGAGTATCATCTGAGAGGGTAGTACATATGGGATGATTGTAGTATGATAGAATGGAAATGCTAGTGATTTAAATTTACACACCATAGTCGTTTGACTTGTTAAATTCTTTGCATTAATATAGTTTGCTAAGTATTATGCTCGGTAATGATAGAATAGTTGCACTAATCATATTTTGGTTGTGTTTTAGGAAGAAACGAGTTCTTATTCTGAAATTGATTATAATGAATACTATGATCTGAAATGCTTTATAATTATGTCATCAATGCAATTTTCAATAGGAAATTGAAAGAGTAGTAATGTTATATTTAATTTGCTAAAATAAAGATTTATGGTAATCTTAAATTATTTAATTATATTAGATAATTTAATTAAATTATGATATTTAACTTAGTAATTATGCTAATTAATATGAGAATAAATAATAATTAAAACATTAGGATGGACTCATACTTTAAAAAACCTTATCTAGAATTGATTGTAAGTAATGTATGAAATTTGTCAATGATTTTACTTGAAAAAAGGGAAGTAAAGTTACCTTATTGTTAACTTGAGAAATAAAGGGATATAAATTGAAAATTTATCTGATGATTACTGGTAGAACTCCTAGTTAATGAGTTAGAACAAAGCCTAAGATTTAGTTTTAAATGGCATGCAAAAAGGGAAATGGGAGAAAAATGGTATTAAGTGGACTAAAAAAATGAGACACAAAAATTCATGAGAAAGGAAGCAAGAAGTTGGAAGAAGAAAGAAAGCTTTGAAAGTAGGAAGGTAAATTTCATCATTAACAAGGAAAAGTGTACCAAGTGGGTATTGTAATTATTTTTATAGTGTAAACAATGTTATACTATTTGTGTGAAAATTTAAGCGAAACATTGTTGGATCCATAGAAAACTTTAGGGAAATATATTTTGGATAATCCCTTTAAAAAAAATCTATCCTAATAACCCAAATTTTATTAACCCAAATGAAAGAATCGAGGACTATAGATTTACACAATATTTTCTTTTACATTAGAGAATATATGAGAAAACTATGAATAAACCTTGTGGAAACATTTGGGAAAATTTATTTTAGTCTCTCTTTAGAAACTGGGATTCTATTTATATTGCCTAAAATATTTTGTTGGAAGTAGTAGTGATCTATAAATAATAGATCTCATTTAATTCTTTTAACAGGAATTTATTCATTTCTCTTATACCAGCTATTTCAATTTTAATAAAACGACATTCCACTCTAATCAAGGATTTTAACAAAATTATTCCAACCTCTATGTTTTTCCCAAGACTGCAATATGTTTTATTTCCAAGTTTTGAGTCAATATCTCTTTTGTCATTGGTTTACACCATGTCTATGGTTCAAACTTCTCAAAATATCCTTTTCATCCCTTAGCAATAATGTTGTTGCCATATCAAGTTCTATTCTTTTCTTTCTTTAACCCAGCAAGAATTGCAACACTTTTTCTCATAAAATTGGCCAAAACACAAGACGTCATCATTCTTTTTATCTCAACTGATTTGACCCAAGTAAAAAATGCATTTCATTTCAGTCAAGGATTTCAATAGACTAAGAAAGCCCCCACGCTTTCCTTAGACTATGATATGTGTTTATCTCCATGTCTGGACTTGACATATATATAATGTATACGTACTGTGGTAACATATCTCTCTTGGGCCATCCACTCCACAACTTTTCCTATTTTTAAAAAATTATTATGACTATCACTATTCCTATTTCCATCAATATTTGTTGATCGATATTTATTTATTTTATTTTATTTTCTTCATTGTCATGCATTGATGGGAAGAGTAGTGGGAGATTCTCTTTTAAAAACTTATTCATGTAAATACAAAATTAAACATGTTCTATATATATATATATATATATATATATATATATATATATATATATATATATATATATATATATATATATATATATATATATATATAAGGTTAGATAACCTTATTTATTTAGGAATGTATATTATATAATTAAAAATTATATTCATTTGGCTAGATAAACTTGTTTATATTGGAAGTATAAATCTGTAATGAAAATGATTTAATATTAATTTATGGTAAATAAGAAATAATGCAATTTATATAACATTATATATTATAATATATTTATTATTACGTAATTGAAAGTTACATAATGAATAATCAACTATTAAATTGTTATAAATCTATGAAACTATAACATGCCCTGGGAAATTATAATGAAATTTGTTGAGTTAGATATAAATCAATTATCTTGTGACATGCTAGTTGGTTGTCAATATTATTATTAAATCATGTAAATAAATTATCTAGAGGCAGGGGAAGAATAATATTATTTCTTAAATTTTATGGTTTTTCCTTTCAATGAAAATAATATAAAACTATTAGAAAATATTTGAAATGTTTGGCAAAACATATTATAGGGTTAGCTTAAAATTATTGAAAAAGGGTAATTAGTGCCTTTCATAAATTTTGTTGGATTTTAAGGGAAATTGAACTTAAACTTTTGGAGAGTTTTTAAAAG